>QVRM01002328.1:0-600000 GCA_003439945.1 Dermanyssus gallinae
TTACTTTACCCGCACAGCGAGTTAAAGATAGAACTGAGGCGTATAGATTGTTTCTTGTAGCTTAAATACCGTGTCGCAGAGAAACTTTTTATGGCTGAAATGGTATCGAGGATGGACTAATACCATTACTTCATGTTGGTTGTGTTGCCCGGTATCGCATTTTTTTTTTTTACAATTCTTTTGTTTTATTTAATCAAAATAGTATTTAGAACATCATTATTCCTACGGGATCTCAGGGAACCCTTCGGCAGAGGGAAGGGACCCTTCGACTGACGCCGCATTTCCCCGCTGAAGCTCGATCGATACTCGCTGCAGTAGGAACTCTCCAGAACGAGGATCCTTTGTGACTGCGTTTAGCCTTTTTCCAAGCTCTAAAAAATCTTGACGTTTCTTCACCCATGGGTCCGTAAGTTTCTAAGGCAATTGGCTGGACGATAAATTGCGGATTAAGTTCTCTGTACTTCGCTAACTTGCGGTCCTCCGCAAGACAAGCAGAGGCACCAGCTTTCTGGCTTGTTCGAGCGACGTAGCTCCTGGCCAATGTACACGACACGGTAACGTCCCATACAAGTAGGCGACCTCTTTCCCAAGGGGTTAGTGTTTTGCCGTCCGGTCGTAACCCACTATTGGCGCTAAGGCCTGGTGGCTAATTCACAGCCGGCACCTGTGCACTATACAGTGCACGACAGACGACGTCGTTTATTGCATAGTGCCGTGGGTGGCGGCCGGCGCTGTATCGGCACGATAGATCGTGTTCCCCTGTTGTTGTTACGGGGGATCGGCACCGGTTGCAAAGATGAGCGGCACAGACCGTCTCCCCCAGCCGCAGGCCAGACACGATGCGGAGTGTGTTATTGTCCAGCATCGTACCTAGTTGCGGCGAGGGGAGGGCCTGAAGCCACTTGCCACTCATCGTATCGAAACAAGCTCGTAATCTAGCCTTGTCAGCCGTGGTTTGCGCCTGAGACAGAAGAGAGGCCTGTTTAAGCTCCACGACAATGCGGTCGAGAGACTCTTGCGTTAGGGAAGCCGGCAGAGCCTCCCATCGCGCCTCAAATTCGTCCAGGGTGGTACGCGAAGCCCGTTCGATCACCTCCGATGTACCTTCTGGGCCTATGGAAGCAATCAGATGTTTAAAATCTGTGATTGAGCCCACGTAGCACGACAGGGCCAGATCTTTAGTTGTGCGGACACCGAGGCCACCTGCGCTGACGGGCAGCGTAGCTTGGGCCCATGCGTTGTCTCCTAGGCGCACGTTGAGTAAGCACTCGAGTGTCGTTCGGAGGAGTTCGTCGAAAACGTGGAGCAGGTCATCTCTCTTGTACGAGGGAGAACATCGCAGAAGATAAATTAAACGAGGCGTGGAAAGACTTTCCCGTAGAATGTACAGGGCTGGGTGTGCGTCTAGATGTTTTAATCTACTGCACCACCGTTTCGCATCTGTGAGCCTCTTTTGGAGGGCACCCACAACTGCTGCGTCAGTTAGCGGTGCACCCAGCAATTCGACGTTTTCCTCCGTTCGCCACTTGATATTGGGTAGTTTTGCTCGCACTGCGGCAGCAGTTTCCTCCCTATCGTTGTGCGATAAAACGAGGAGCTCACATTTACTGTCGTTGAGCTTCAAGCCCGAGACCGCCTCGAAGTCCTGGACCTTCTTAATGTCGGAAAGGACACCAGGCAAATCGCCAGCAAGTAGTCCATCGTCTAAGTACCACGGACGCAATTCTGACTGCAATCGTGCCTGAAGCTCATATAATCCTATGCAGAAGAGGGCAGGCCCACACGGGTCGCCCTGCTGCACCCCACATTTTGACAGTATAGTCTTTCCTTGCCAATAGAGGTTGGACGGGAAACGATACATTTGGTAGATGGCGGCGTACAGCTCAGGGGTTCGCTGTTTAACCGAATTTAAAATGTGGTCTCTTCGCATCATTTTAAAGGCATTTGAAAGTCCAACTTTACTAAGATTTTATGGTTTGCGGCTCTGTGTGATTCAATGTATGCAGCGGTGGCATGTACGGCAGCTTCGGTACTCCCCTTAATACCACAGCCAAGTTGCAGTGGGGCAACTAACTCAACAATATCCTTGATTGATTTCTTGACGAGGACTTTGCCAACAAGCCTTCGTAGAGTGAGCCCCACTGCAATAGGTCTTATTCCGCCGTCCTTCTTCCGGAGAGCGATAAGAGAAGCTCCATAAAATATTGGCAATATAAATTCTGGTAGTTGTCCATTGATGGCCAGGGTAACAAAGCGGCACAGAGAGAGCAGCAAAGGATTACTGTTTTCATCCTGTCTGCCAATGAGATCCTTTAAGTGGCGAGGGCGAAGTCCATCGGGGCCCCCGCTGGAGCAGTTAGGGAAACTTCTAATTGCATTGCGGATCTCCGCTGGGGTAACGGAGATTTCGGATCCGGGTGGTCTGGTCGCTGGTGCGTCTGGGAAGGTTGCGTCTGGGGGGTGTTCGGGGTGCTTGGCTATGAGGCTTTCGAGAGTTTGTGGATTCACTGGGGCCATCTGGTCAGTGGACAAAAGCGTGCGGGCGGCCGACGAAATATCTCCCTGAGCTAGTTTCGTCTATACCATTTTTGACCGTCGGATGTCAGTGTCGCACGGCGAGAGCGTCCCGCGTTTTGTTCCACACAGGTGAGGGTTTCCATCTATTTTAGCTCTTCGACGGAAGCGTGCCAGGTTTTCCCGAATAACTGATGTAAGTGTGCGTCCTTTTTCTTTTCGAGCGGGGATGCTAAACACTAGAGAAGAGAAAGCAAATAGCCGTTCCCAATTTTCCGGTGAGGCAGACGAGCACAGATCATTTATAGTTTTAGATAATTCTGCTGCAACATGGCTTCTAAGAGAGCGGGGTGTGCAAGATATAATTTTTAACTTAGATTTAATTTCCACGACTTTCGGAAAATAGTCGGCGATGTGAAAAGGTTGTCCAGGGTCGGGTTGAAGTTGTTGGTTTAGTAGTCGGTTAGAAGTTATCGGTTGAGTGGGCGTGTCTGCTTGTAGTTGACTAGCGAGTTGTTCTGTCTGCGTGGTTGACGAAACCCAGCGTCGGATATCAGTTTGCCGACTGGTCATTACAAATTTTCGGTCTGTAACACCTGTGAGCCCTCTGAGACACGAGATCGCAGGGAAGCCGGGTCTTCGATTAAGTCTTCTGCTTGTGCAGGGGTGAAGACCGCTTTTATTGCATTTTCTATCTCTTTACGGATGTCTATCCCACCAGACTGGGACGCGGGAGTCAATTGTTCCGCAGATACCGCCTGAGAGTTCAGAGACAGCCCCGGGATGATCGACGCGATTAGTCTTTCGATAACAGCGCCTACTTGAGCCACAATGGTGTCAATTATCCGCGGGATAAGCTTCTCTGCAACCGACTGCACAATCTTTTTTATGCTGAGCGTAGGAGCACTCACGTTGTCAGCGACTGTCTTTACAGGCTGACTTGGGGCGGGCTCCCTCGTTGTCGTATCACGCACGTTATTTACAGAAACTTTGACTCCATTTTGGACGATAGCAGCAAAACTGCGCCTGCTAAAATTTGCGGCGGGCTTAATGTCCACCACGGGTGCGCAAAGTTTAACAGGTAAGGCCTCAGGTTGTTTCTGAATTACATGTTTGGCGGATTTCTTTAAAAGTTCTATACGATTTAGCCGCTGAACACACGACCCAAATGTCGCTTCGTGGCTACCTTTGCATAAGCAACAGCAAGCGGGCTGATTGCAGCCTTTTCTAATGTGACTGGTGGAACTACAGCGTCGGCATCGGGGACTCGTTAGTCGACATTTCGATTGCAGATGGTCTAGACTGTAGCAGCGGTAGCAATGGAGAGGCTCCCGGTAGAAAACCACGCCGTGTGACTTAAAACCCAATCGTACTTCAGCCGGAAAGTTAGCTCCTGAAAATGTCAGAATGACATTATCCGTGGCCATCACAAAACCCGTCCTGGTGTTTTTGGATCGAACACGAACTGCTTCTGTGACTCCAAGCGGTTTAAGAGCACTGGCAATAGCAGACTCGGTTAACGATGGGTGCACACCGCTAATCTTTCCTCTCACTACCGATCTGGAACCACTTATTCGAGAAGTGACAGGAACACCGGCTAACGACTGCAGACTCAATAGAGCTGCTCTATCCTCAGGGTTTTCTGCGACAATAACTAGATTTCCCCCTCTAGTAAAAGTTGGTTCTTGTACGGGACCGGTAATATGTTTCGCGATGTCGTCGCATATAGCATTAAAGTTTATTTCCAACTGATTATCTTCGGCTGAAAATATTACAGCATCAGTTTTCTCTCTGACTTGAACCTTGGTAATTGCTTCTTTAGCTACCACAGGTTTTCCCCCAGCGCCTACCTCACACCATCCTGCATCATCTCCAGCCTCAAGCGGCGTTCCACTAACAACCACTTGATTTCTTTGCAAATCTACAATTATATCGGAGTCAGCTGCAACTGGAGCCGCGCTGTCAACGCCGTTGCCACTCTCCACTGGCTGTTCTCCAGCTGACTGCTTCTTTGCTGCTGAGACTGTCAACTTCTTTCTTTTCTTCTCATCAGCCTTGCTCAGCTGTTGCTGTAGAGGCGGACTGCTGGCTTTCCGTTTGTTGTTCTTCTCCTCCCCATCTGCGTCGGGTGCACTTTTGTCGTCAGTACATGCCGGCGGCTGTTGCTTGGTGACGTCAGTACCAGCAGTGGAGACCGCTTTTGTAGCAGCACCGACACGGGTGTCGTTTTGCACGTCACGGGTGTCGTTTTGCACTTCACGGGTATCATCTGGCAATTCTTCGGTTGGCTCCGATGCTACCAATGGTGGAATTGGTGGCTTTAGACTCCGTTCAACCGGCATTGCTCTACGAATGCACTGGCTCTAGTAGAATGACTTCAGCACAGCACAACCGTCAAGACAGTCGAAAGTTAAGTTAAAACTTGCACAAAACACAGAGCTCAATCAAAACACGTCTGCACCATTCGAATGTAAACATTCGAAAAGAGCAGTTATTTTCTTTATGTGTTTTTAGTATCTCCAGAAAAGGAGGTGGAAATAACAGGTCCGAGAGCAATTAAAGGATTGCGGCGTCACTTTGCGCTAAATGCAAACAGCGCCTGCACCTGTTTGCACCAAGTTTCAGCTTCTGGAAAAATCAAATTACTAATGTATAGCCGCGATACCCGTTATGCTGTAGACCCGAGCACTGGCATTCTAAATAAATGGCAGTCGTTAGGCAGAGAATTGAACTATTTCTATTAAAAAAACCTTCTTTATACTACCAATTCATGGTGAATAAACATTAATTTAAAGAAAAAAACCTTCCTGCAAATGTGCGATTTACCCCGTATCTGAATGTTGAACATTTGTACTAATAATAGTAATTTTATGTTTTGGCGAAACAAAAGCTGTATCCTTGGCCATAATGCCAATAAACAGTGGGTCATTGCCATGTGCTTTGCCACCGGGATGCCGCTTCTGAAATTGCACTGATTTCTTCTAGCAAATGCAACAGACAGCATGCGATAATAGGGTGTTAGCCGTAACATGTGACCAAACAACGGAGCTGTTTGATCTAAAGCATAGTAGTAGTACTAATAGTTCCACTTGATCAAGGAGTTCCCTCGCGCGACGGGAATTCCTTTTGTCGATTCTTTCTCGATTCCTCCTACATCACAATAAAGTGATACGATTCTGTCCGTTCCGACCTGTATGTAGGCTTTAACGGCCCACTTGCTCTTATCTCTCTCTTCCCACCATTTCTACAATCCCCAAATGCCCTCTGAAGTATACTTTAAACTTTAAACAAATTAAACTTCTCCATCTCTCACCTACTTCTCTGTTTTTACAAATGTAGCATTGTACAACCAGTCTATTGTGAAAAAGGGCCGCTTTTCCCCCTTAAGGGCAACGGACGAGGTCTTATCTGGCACTTTGGGTTCATTGTCTAGCCTGTTTGCTGCTGTTGCCGCTGTTCATACGCCGCTGCAGAGTTGATGACATCGGCCGCTATGCGCAAGAAATGCTATCGCTGCTATCGGTTACACACAACGTTGAATGGATTTATATATATATATATATATATATATATATATATATATATATATATATATATATATATTTAAGAGAAACAACTATTATTTTAATAACAACGACAACATTAGAATTGGCCGAATTAGTACTGCGCGAGCCGGCATTTCTCTTATATTTTCTTGTGGAATATATGTACACGTCTGGACAAATTGATCAATTATTATGTTTAATTTTAGGCTTATTTTGTATTCACTATAGTAGCAACATTTATAATGACTAGACATTTTGAACGACGTTTAAACTAGCTTTAATACATGACCATGATACTGCGTTAGAACTCTCGTTCCTTTTATGTGTTAATTATTTAAGTAAAATATGTATTTTTTATCGGACCAAACCCAGACAAACAGTATACAACAACAGTTGTGTTTTAAAACAAATGTACGGTTGAATTTTTTGATTTTTACAACTTTTAAAGAAGGTTCCAGGAATGCTTGAAGCACACACATTACGATCCGCTAGTGTGACTAGCGTGAGACTCACAAACCCACTAAATCCGTATTCTTCCCTATTCGTCGAAACTACGGGAGAAGCGTCTCCGGGCCGTCCGCTGTCATCATGTTCTCTGCTTCCCCGCATCTTCAAGCATCACCGTAAGGGTCGTCCAGATGGGCGAGGACAATGCCAAGTTTAACCCGATTGAATAGGTGCTTCGAGGCACCTAGGGCCCAACTGGTCACACTTCTCTTGCTCTCACCCCTTAGGCATCTCTTCTCAACCATGGCTCTGACAATCAACGCTTTCTGGCCTTTTCCAGAGTCCCCTTGAGTGTCAGAATGACGTCAAATTAGTTTGTTGCCCCCTTCTAAACCTCCGGCGCTGCCATCCTGTAGCCGGCTTATCTTCCGTGTTCATCCTTTAAGTACACCGTCTCTGTCTTGTCGGGTGCGAGCTTAGGGTGGCGGCTCCATCCGTCTAGCCAGGTAAATGCTTTAGTAGCAGCACCCCCAAGGGCTGTCTTGATACTAGTCGCCACCACCAGTGCGATACAATAAGCGCACGTCTTCGCCCCAATTGCAAGACTATTGATTTCGAGCACCCCACCGTAAGCCAGATTCCAGAGCATGGGTTTTAAAATCGAGCCTTTTTGCCCGCGGTTCCCAGCTTTTTCCGCGAACCGGGGGTGCGTCGAGATCCTGCGGAAGATCTGGTTGTATGTCACCCCTTATTAAACTCTTCCTTGGCTACCCCTATCGACCTCCAATTCGAACTCTTCGACCTTGTCCAAGACGTGTTTTCTGGCCCGTTTTTAAATCCGCGCAAATCTACCCTCCCTCAGAAGTGTGGTCACAAAGGCTTTAAAGACCCTTAGCCATCTTTCGATAAACATCTTCAAAACCACAGGAACAACACCGTCAACGCCAGAAACCTCGCCAGGGTCAAGCCTTTTCCATTTTAACTCTTTCACATTTGTTTTTGGTTGTCCTCCAGGTCTACACAATCATCATGTCAAACACACCGAACTTGTCCCTCCCCGGCCGTGCCGGAAAGAGTGTGTGACAATTTCCGCTCATCAATTTATTAATTTCCTCATCATTCCCGCTCATCAATTTATCAATCCCTCTCATCAATTGAAATTTAATTTTAAGACTTTGAATTCAATAGGCCTACTTTCTTCATGCCAAGATGAGTAGTGCAGCAAGCTAAGGCTCTTTCTCTCTCTCCCATCCTAATTTGCGACAGGTCTTGTCAATTTCGGCGCAAATGTTACTTATATAAAAAAATTGTTTTTACACTAACTGTACAATTAGTTCACCTTGAAAGTGTCTTTTAGCGTGCCTTAAGAACGAACTGCCATGCAAATGGCACAAGTCGAATTAACACAGTTCACCGTTGACATTGAGAGACCTCACCGAGTTCGCGTTCACTCCCAGGTAGGAAATTGCACCCTAAACCATAATTGAACCGCCACCGTAACTAACACGCTCTACGACTGCAAGATTGCGCAGACCGCTATTTTCGTCAAAATTACACGCTTTTCTGTCTATTATTTTCACAGAGACACATCCTAGTCTCATCCAAGAATAGTCTGAGCAGTCTACTGTTCATAACTTGCGCAGACCAGGATCCGGTGAACTGTAACTAGTTGTGGATGTTTAGCGGGCTTATAGGGCTTAGTATTTATGCTACGAAGTCTTTACTTCACAGTGGGCGCTCCAACATCTTCAAGATCTTCCGAGAGCACTGCGGTCGAATTAGTCGGCGATTTTGAAAAAAAACATTCATTAAAATAAAGCGGTCGTCTTGATTAGTTGTAGCTTGAGCCTTGCCTGAACGCACCTTTTCTGATGAAAGTAGCCGGTAAGTTGATACCTCTAGTAGACACTGCAAGAGGTAGACTAGGTCGTAACTAGTTGACGAACTATAAAACGCGGACTATATCCAAGTCCAAATAAAGCAAAGACTTATGCAGGTTTTTGGTGTCGTATTTATAGTTGTTATTAGCTCTGTAGCTGAACAATTTCACTGGCTAACTAACGAGAGACACCCTACAAAATATGTGGTTAGGTACTTGCTATGACACACATGCGAATAAAACAAACGTGACAATGCCGAGATTTTATATCCGAGTGTTTCCCAGTTCCCTATTTCTTATGAGTGAGTATGGAATCGCTTCAACACTCTGGCCGTATTTTAAACCTAATCTATTGCATTTCGATAATTACGTATGTCATCGAGGCTAAAACTTGTAATCACTAATTATAGATTATTGGTGTAAACTAGAAAGCAATTTCTGAGACATGTTCCTCTTTGTCAATGAAAGCCTCCAAAGCCACAGCTGCTGGACAAATATTGTACATTTTGTCTAAATATGCTCAATTTCGGCAACTTTATTGGTCATCCAAGGCAAACATGGGTAAACAGTATTTTAAAGACACGGATTAGATGTATATTAATATATAATGGTAGACGGAGGTAACCTTCTTATAGTGAGTTTTTGCAAGTTGTCCTCACGTGAACAAAATTAAATGTGTGTTCACAAATGCGCAGCAAACAAAATGAGACGGGCGTTTTATGTAGGTTTCTCAGGGGACAATCTAGTTTAATTTGAGCGACATTCCCTATGTTGAAATGTCGAGTGCAAAGTGATAAAAGACAAGGCATGTTTCTTTTGTGAACGACACACAGCGGGCCTATCATAAGGAGGCCATGCCAACATTAGGCCCCGTGAGGCTCATTTAGGTCGCTACAGAGCGGATGCGTCCTCCGTACGCTGTCGTAAAGCATATATGTGTGAATATCTTATACAGGTGTCGAGCCCGGTGGCGTGATGGCATGCGTCTGCGCCTCGCGACCGGAGGAGACACATAGGTGCGCGGGTTCGAGCCCCACCGTTGCCCCACATTTGTATTTATGGGGGTCCGTCTGTGAAGCAATCTAGCAAGCGAAAAGCAGTCCCATGGACGTTAAATCTTGGCTGAGAGTCAGCCCCGAAAGGATCTTATACAGGTATATGTACTTTTGCATAACTTTCCCGAGACATTATTGCTGCCTTCTCTTTCGTTAGAAATCGTGTTTACCATGTATATATATATATATATATATATATATATATATATATATATATATATATATATATATATATATATATATATATATATAGTTTTCAGATAATATTGTTCAAAACTCTGAGGTTTGGTCAATCTCGGTGAGAAAATGATTTTTGCCAATTGAAGTAAAGAGCGGAAATGTTTCATATAAGGGTGAGATGAAACATTTTCTAAACTGTGGGATCAAGGTGGCTGTCCGACACAAGTTTATAAAATGCACTATTGTGAAAGAACGCATTACTTAATTGAAAAACAAAGCATACCGGCGCAGTTTGAACTACATCGTCTAAATTCTACATCGGCTGAAATATGATTGGCCTTAGCTAGAGCAGGAAATCTATTCGTCTTAATATTACAATAGTTCCTGCTCTAGCTAAGACTAGGTACAATTCAGACAATGTAGAATGCTAATTTTTTTCAATTTCACTTGAGTAAGGCAGTACCTATAACTTATGTCGGACAGCCACGCTAAAGTCACAGCATGAAAAAAATCATTCAAAAATGGTCTCACTCCTATACGAAACATTTCCGCTACCCCTTTCCACATTAGAAAAATGGATTTTCTTACCGAACTTGAGCATACCCTAGAGCTTTAGACGAGATTGTACAGACATTCATATATATATACATACATGTATGTGTGCAAATGTATGTATATATACATACTATGATGAGGCAATGTGGTATACCAGTAGACCACTGCGTTGCTCTTAAACAATGGTGCGGAGAGCTGTAGTTGTCACAGCTGATTACACTAAACAAGTCGGAGCTATCGCCTCACTATGAGCGACGGAAAGCCCTTGGGCACGAGATGAGTTTGAGATCCCCGCCGTTTTGCATTTGCTTGCCGGATATAGCGATAAACGCGCATTTTTTACATTCTTCCAGGCGGCGGCTCATTAAGGGAATCGAAGTTGAGGAAGGCGGGCCCTTGTGCCCACGCTTTCAAGGCAATCCATCTCAGCACCGGTGCGTCTGTCGGGGCCAGCCGCGCGGCAGGAGCGGTTAGCGTTATGTGTGCAGATACGCGCGTGTCGCTTACATCAGCGGGTCAGCAGACAGGAGAACTAACGATACTAAGTAGTCACATGGGTGATGTGCATGAGAAGCAAACTTCCTGCCAAGGGACCAGCCAATCACCAGTAGTAGTAGTAGTCGGGTGGTTCGCCGAGGAGCAGAAGATGGTCGTCAGAAGGTCACAAAGGTTCATTCCGTCGCGAATGTGTACCGAGTAGCTTCTCAAGCGTAGTGGCTTCTTCGTCGTCGTCGTCGTCGTGGGAAGACGTCAATCGATACGCCAATCGATGGCTCCGATGAAAAATGAACCTTGTTATTGTAATTAGACCCACTCCCGTCGATGTAACTTTGAACATCGTTATTTGTGACAATCGAGTAGGCTTACCTGATTTACAGGTCGTAGCTGCGGGACCAGCTCGTACGTGTTTTTCACACAGACAATCGCCCGGGGCGATAAGGTAGTCGTTGTACGTCACCATTTGCGTTGCCTAATACTGAACTAGCTAAGCACGCACTACAATGATTACGTATATATCAATATTTTAATGGCAAACCTCGAGCTGTCCATGGAACGTACACTGGAGTGTATATTGGATATAATGACGATCATATTTATAATTGTGTGCCATCCTTCTGTAACAACTTTTGCTGACGACAAACATACAAGTTTTTGCTCTTACCCTATCGGCAAATGAAATAATTCTCTTCATCAAAACTCCTAAACTGGAACACCATTGCTGAAGCCATTTTATAGCAGAAAACGAGCGCCAACCACCTACGGAGCCCCCCTCCCCGTGGCCCCCGGGGAACACACCCGCCAGGAGTAGTAGACTTGCCCCCCCTGCCTGTTTGATGAGATGCGCAAGCATTTCCCAGTCAGGTCGGGGGACGAGGACACGACTGGTTTTTAGTGGGTTGGAGCCCCACACTACCGGCCCGCTCTTGCAGGGAGCTTCCCCGCTGTGGTGACCGCGTGTGCAACCGCATTTTCCATTTATTCATAAAAAAAAGTGAAATCAGCGACTAACCTTGGGATGGCGATGGAACTAGACGAGGGAGGCCGGCGACTCTGACACAGGGAGTCAAGATTTCGATCTTTGCGCTACACATACTTTAGGGCGATACTTCTTAAAATTTGCAGATTTAGGTTAAAAAACAATACATATTACGCAAATGATACAATGGCGTAAGGAAAAAATGCGTGGTTTGTTCCTGCTAGTGATTGTATACTCAAGGCTGACGACAAGCGTCATTAAGCCATAGCTCCACCAGTTATTCGAACGACTACCATCATATTATTACAATACTAGTTGTCAAACGTGATTCTCTATGCACCTGAAGTGGATATAAATACCCACGCTAGATTAATCAAAAACAGAGCATCAACTATTCACAAGGTACGTTCTACTGTTGAACAGGTTTCTATACAAATCCAAATATCCATACATACAACTCTCTTAGTACGTCTCTCATGCATGACGTATTTACGTACAGTTTGACCATGACACCACAAAGAAGTAGCAGGAATCACAGTCCATGTAGGCGTAAGGGTTGATAATGTGCGAGAGCTACTATTTATATATATATATATATATATATATATATATAGCGCTAAATATATACCAACGTCGATATATACCGTCGTATACATCGACGTTGGTAGAGAAAATATTGTGATGATTTATTAATCAAGTGTGTTTACATATATATATATATATTTACATATAGTTACTCTAGATAATTGTATATGGATATACAAATATTCTCTGAGGGCTGCCTGAACGGATTGAGCATCTAAGGAACTTCAGCAGATGCCAGCTCTTTTAGGCAACAGCAGCAAAGGCAGTCTTATTCCACAATTGCATAAAATGCAGACAGAGTCCCTCTAGGGTCGATAAAGCTTACAGATTTGTTCGATTTCGGTCCTGGATTCCCCGAAGCGCTTCAAAAGCAGCACAGCGTGTTTAATTTATCTTTGATGAGAATATATTCACCAAAGTTACAAACATCAACCGGCGAAATTACCGTTGAAATGCCCATACTCCAGAACCTGTCTCTGCTGTAGGACAGTCTAAATGTCCAGCCGATGTGCACGTCCTGTTGTGACTTCTGAAGGAGACGTAATGGCACTATACATTACACAAAAGGTTAAACAGCGACACAGTACCTTTATTTACTGTATCTTAACTGTATTTATTGTTTAATTTGTTTAACCGATCTGTAATTCAGCCTGTTCATTAACGTGTAGTAAAAGCGTGCATACATTCTCTGTTTAATGGTTCGCAATAGTTTCGGTTTCGGTTTCGACCGGTGTGCATCGCCACAGACTGCTCTTATCAATTTTTGGCGATTTTATCAAATTTTAGTGCTTTTTATAAATGTAGTTAGTGTTCAAGAAGTTTACTGTGAAAGCGTGTACATCGTGTTGCTGCAGTTTTGTGGATATCTGCAGGTGCTAGCTCGAGAGTCTTATCTTAAACTTTGCACTAGTCAAATACTTGTTTGTTTTTAAACTTATTTTAAATAGATTTAGTTTTATTTTAATTCAAAGTTGTGCTTAAACTATGACATATTGTGCTTTGTGAGAACTTGTGTTTTTGAGATATCTCTGTGAAATGATGCATCAACCGAGGTTGGGCGTACTGCCAGAAACACCCCGTCTTCCCTTGGAGATGAGTTTTAACTTTGAAACGCCAGCTGTGCACCGTTCAACACGACGGCGACAACAGATCTCAACGCCATCAGCACCGCGTATTACTCCAGCCATCGCATGTATTTACTGCGGTGGATTGTTCAGTGTGGAAGAACCTAAGTGCGATGGATTTGTATGCATTCATTGTGAGAAAAGAATTAATAAGGAAGTGTTGGAAACAAATCTCTCAAACATTGTGGGAGACCAGCAGAGTCAGAACAGCTGTGATAAAAACTATTGTGAAATTGTTGGTAAAACTTTGTGTGCTTTTAAAAATGCTCTTGAAGATCTTAAGAATATGATTTTAACTACCGACAAAAATTACGCTGAAAAATTCAAGACCATTTTTAATCAATTGAACAGCCTTAAAGCCTGCTGTAAGGCGCACACAGCTGGCTTCCCCTCCTCCCCCCAAACCAAGATGCCGCCCACTTTGGCCAGTGTAACATCGGCTATTGTGCAAAGTCCTGTCATTGTCGATCATGACACTGCAGCAGAACTGGCATCAACCTCTTCCCTTTCCCCAGCACGAGTGGCATTGCAAGTGGACGCCGTGACAAGCAAGTCCCTGCTGCCGACGGCTGAGGGAGGTGGTGGGGGTGGAGGGATTGTGAAGAATAGCGAGATGACAAATAGAGAGCAGACGACGACAAGAGAGTGGAAGCTGGTGACAGCGAAAAGTCGACGGGCGGCGCAGAAGAGTCATAATAAACGCGAGGAGCAGCAGATATATAAACATCAACAACTGAACAAAACAACAACAATAGAAGACGAAACAAAATCGAAAAGGAGAGAGATGAACAAGAAGAAAATATCTAATTCAAACGGCACGCAGCAGTTAATGAGAATGAATCATGAACTGCCCAGAGGCGTTTTAGTCGTTGGCAGCTCGAATGTAAAGCGCGTTAAGACATTTGTGATGAACGCCATCGGGAATGACAAACGTTGCGATATTAATAGTCATGGAGGGGCAACTATGCGCACTACAATTGAATATGCATTAGGTAAATTGCGCCGTGATACTCGCCGCTTCAATCTAGTCATTCTCCATTCAGGACTTAATGATGTGATAAATAGTGCTGCACGACAAGGTTGCTCAATTTCCGAAGTATGGTCCGAAATTGAGTGTGCGCTTAATGATCTTGTCAGTTTTATCTACAAATACAATATTCGACTAATTGTCTGCTCCATTCCCATTGCAGTGGGCTATGAAGAGGAGTGTAGGTATATTAACCAACAATTAAGATGCAAATTCGACATGAGTACCATTGTTTTTAAAGATTTTAGTTACATTCAAAAGAAAGCCACAAATATGCATGTTGATGGAGTGCATTTTGGAGTTCATGGTGCTCGGTTGGTTGCTCGACATATCTCTCGCGAGATAGCCAACCACCTGGACATAGCCGTCCAGTTGGATCTTACACAACCATCATTTAAAAACGGTCGTAAAATGGCGGAACGTAGTTCTTATTTTCGGGACAATATAAAAGCTCCACAAAAATTGAAAATAAAGTCCCATTTCAAGCATCCATTAAAAACAATCAAGCCCTCCGACTCGGAACCTCCGGTCTACAATTGGCATCATTTTCCCCCTCTACCATCGAATCTAATCGCCCCATTCAATCCAGCAGTTCCGCCTCCCCCACTCCCCCCGTGGCTACTTGCGCTCTAAAATGTTTATATTTCAATGCACGCTCGATTGGAAAGGACGATCGGGTTCAATTGCTCAATTCATATACCGCCTTACATAATATTGATTTAATTTTTATAACTGAAACGTGGTTAGGTGTAGGCGGAAGACACGTTACAAATAGTGAATTAAGCTGTGATGATAGGTATTCAGTACTCCGGTGTGATCGCGGCTCTCGAGGAGGCGGTGTTTGTATATTAGTTAGAAAAACGCTTAAGTTTTGTGAGGTCAAATTAGATGATGATATTGAAGCATTAGCGCTTGACGTGTATTCAAAATCGTGTTCAGTCAGGATGGCATGCTTTTATGCTACAAATGCTGGATCGCTGCCTGAGCGCAAGAATCGCATAAATAGAATATGTGATTCTTTTGAAAATATATGTGATAGTTCTAAACCAATTTTAATTGTAGGCGATTTTAACCTTCCAAGAATTGACTGGGAAAATGTGTCCCTTTTAGATTCACAAACCATGGAGGCTACGTTTACAAATGCCTGTATAACAAATGGTTTATATCAGCAAGTGACTGAAATTACGCGTCCTCCAGTGGATGTAAGAGACTCAAGCGACAAGGTTGGGCCAGAATATATTACAAACTTAAGTGATTTATCTAATCATACAAACAGTCATCTGTCAGATGAATCAAGCTCAATTTTGACACAAAACGAAGACCCTAAAGGAACATTGATTGATTTGGTTCTTACAACCGATCCAGGTATAATAGAAGATATATCTGTTTTTAAATCCCCGATGCCCTCCGACCATAACGCGATCTCTTTTAATCTTTTATTCGATTCCGAATATCCCCCTATTGAGAAGGGAGGGTATAATTTCTTTAAGGGTGATTACGACCAAATCATAGAAAAACTGTCACTTGTACCGTGGAGACATATATTCTTAAACTGTGAAACCGTAGGTGATATGTATAATTGTTTTGTTTCTCAGATGCACGCTGTGATCGAGGAATTTATTCCCAAACGCACCGGCAAGTCTAAAAATAACACTAGACTTCGTGAGTATATCTCTAGTCTAGAATCACTTATTGAAAATGATGAAACGACCAAACTGCGTAGAGCGAGCAGAAGGCTTCGGGTATTGGAAGAATCCAATCTCGATTTTAAAGATTCTAAGTCGTTTTTTAGGTATGCCAATAAACGCTTAAGGGGTAAAGAGGATATAACAGCACTGAAAACAAGCAATACGGTTATCACTGATGACATCTCCAAAGCAGATGCCTTCAAAAACTTCTTTTCCTCTGTTTACGTGGCCCAACCAGGTCCAACAAAAACACTTAGTTTCTCGTCACCAACGCCATCAAGATGTCCGTATTTATTTGTGTCGGAATATAATATCTTAAAGAAAATAAATCAACTCCCATCTAAATGTAGCCTCACCCCAGACTGTATCCCTCCATTATTTTATAAAAGAGTGGCGCATGTTATAACTGAGCCGCTCTCATTAATTTATGCTAGGTCTTACGAAGAAGGTGTTGTGCCTGATTTTTTCCGACAATCCGTAATTACGCCTGTACATAAAAAAGGATCTAAATCGAATGTTGATAACTATAGACCTGTGGCACAATCATCAATAGCGTGTATATTATTTGAAAAATTACTTGTGGATCACATATTTAACTTCATGCAGTCTGAGGAAATGCTTGACGAGCAGCAACATGGCTTTACTAAGGGCAAATCTACAGCAACGCAGCTAGTTGAAATGGTTCAAGATTGGGCCATTTATATTAACAAAAAGAAAGCATTTGATTGTATATACTTTGATTTTTCTAAAGCATTTGACAGAGTAAACCATTTTAAACTTTTACAGAAACTAATTGACCTAAATATAGACAAGCACAGTGTTTTATGGATATCAAGTTATCTAACGAATCGAAGGTTTTGTGTGCGGGTCAACAACAGTTTTAGTCAGTATGGGGTGTGTCCCTCGGGCGTGCCTCAGGGATCATGTCTGGGCCCATTGTTATTCTGTATATTCATTTTAGATCTTAAAAACGTTATACCCGGAGCCCTTAAGCACAAACTATATGCAGATGATCTTAAACTTTACGGGCCATCTGGCACAAAGGCTGACAGGGAAATATTACAGAAAACAATTGACTCCATCTCCGATTGGTGCGTCAAAAATGATATGATCATTTCGGTCCCTAAATGCGCCGTTGTGTGTCTGAAGGAGGGCCACGTCTACACACTTGATGGACAGGATATACCCAGAGTAAACAGCATTCGCGATCTTGGGGTAACGATAACACCGGAGCTAGATTTTAACATTCACATTACGCAGACCATTCAATCTGCTAGTCTTATATGTAACATGATATTTCGTTGTTTTATTATCGAATGTCCATTGTTTTATATCCGCCTCTATAATAGCCTTGTACTTCCCAAATTCATCTACAGCTGTGAAGTCTGGCGGCCGTATTTAAAGAAACATATTGATGCAATTGAAAAAGTTCAGTCTAAATTCCTTCGACGTGTTGCATTGAGATGTAAGGTAGAGCGTAGCAGTCTCGACTTACTACCTATATCAGAACGACACTCGAGAGCAGATTTTAAAATGTACGCACGAATATCTCAGTCGAATAGACTCCCTATCTTTTTTAATATTCGAAACAACAATCTGCGCAGTACTCAAACCATATCGTCAAAAATAGTTGCACGATCTGACCGAATCAACAATATGTTTTCGTGGCGGATGGCGAGAATGTTGAGAACTATGAATTCGTGATATAATATTATAAACTTTACTTTTACATATATATCACGCACTGATACTATTGCGTCCTTGTATATGGTTCATTTTTCTTTATGCGTCTTATATTGTGCATTGTATATATTGAATAACCAACTTGTGAATAACCATGTATATAATTATATTCCCTTTGAAAACAATAAAGGAGCACTTGAATTGAATTGAATTGAACAATACGTGTTTCAGTAAGACGACACACCCGCCTATACCAGCCGTGTAATACAAACGTGGCTGGCGGAGCATATGAACTTGTTGTGCGATAAACACTTGCGGTCGTCTTGCAGTCCAGATTTGAATAATCTTGATTAATGTGCATGTGGCGTTATTGAGGCGAGACTCTAAGAAAACTCGACATAACAACACAGAGTCGTACACTGCCTCCATTCACCAAACATTTGCAAATTTGAATAGACAGGCTTTGCATGATGCTTGTAAGCGGTTCAGATTTCGAATTGAAGCGATGATTCAAACAAACGGCGGCTAAAATAAATAGTACGCCCATTAGAAACGTCCTTACGCATACGTGCAGAAAAATGCCAATATAAAATGTGGTTTTATTTGCATAGGGCACATATGTACACAGCTGTATATGGCGAAGATGACCCGATCTGGTCGTCTGTTGTATGACATTACCCGTGTACCCATAAGGACGTCAGCAAATGATTAGGGGATGACAATTCCACAAAACCCCTGATTTGTTCTTCTCTATTTCTCCCTTTCTCGCACTAGTTTTGCCTTTCTCTATATGTCTCTCTGCCTCTATTTTCCATCTCCACAGGTTTGGTTTATCGACCGAACAGACAGAAGCAACGAGCCGCCGACGACGACGACGACGACTAACCGAGGTGACTTTGGTGAAGCGCCGAAGTGCCAATGAAGAAATGTGTAATGATCTGTGAACAGGAACAGGAGTAGGAACAAAAAGCTCAGCTGTAGAATTCCACATCTCGGTGTGTGGTTTTTCTCTGATCTCTCGTTTTCACTCCCAATTCTTGTTTCCTATATTACTCTATGCTGCCCCTCCCTATCTTGATTTTTGTGTCTCTCTCTCTCTCGATGCCAGCCTTTGCCTCCCTCCGAGGCTGCCTGGCGGCCTCTGTGTCTTCCGATCCTAGTTGTTATCTCAAACTTACACACGTATCCCTCCCCCCCTGCAGCAATGATGCATTACGTTCGACCGATCCGCTCTGCACGACGACTTGCACGAACCGACCCAGCAGCAGCGGCAGCACCAGCGGCCGCGCCAGGAACAGTAATGGTGCCAATGGTGGTTCTAGCTGGAACTACAACATACCTGCTAGGTGGTCCTGACGTATGACGTACGTAAAACGCCCTGCGCCCACCTTGCCATTTACCCACTTAATGGTGTGACGGAATATTAGATGAAGTAAACCGAGATGACGACCGAGCCCTAGAGCTCGTACCCTGGATGTGACGGTAGGTAGACACGTCACATGTGCAGGACGTTGTGCTGTCTGTATGTATGTATCGCGTAGGACTCACACAGGGAACACACACATAAGCAGCAAGTGTCTGCCCGCCGCCAGCACAGTCGATCGATGAATGTGCAAGTTGTTGAAGTCGAGCTGGTGATAGGGGCGCCGACGTGGGCGCCGCTACGGTGGATCGGCCAGCGGCCCACCTATCATCCATGGCAAATCATCCGTAGCTTCCGCAGGACCATAGGGGAGCCTTGGTCTGTTTGTCTGTCTGTCTGTATCTATCTCTCTACTCTCTCTCCCTCCTTCTACCCCTCTCTCTACTCGCCCCCTCCCTCTACCCCTCTCTCTACTTTCTCCCTCCCTCTACCCCTCTCTCTACTTTCTCCCTCCCCTACCCCTCTCTCTACTCTCTCCCTCCCCCTACCCCTCTCTCTACTCTCTCCCTGCCTCTACCTCTTTCTCTACTCTACCTCTTTCTCTCTATGAGCTATGGCCGGATAAAGGAAGCCGCTGTGGACTAGGTGTTACTGCACCTTAAGGGTTGAGTCGAGACAGCAGCCTTAACAGCAGTGAGTAACATTGAACTCGGAAAGACCTAACATGAACGACTTTGATTCGTTCAGCGCTCTACGGGCGCCGCGTGTTGTGCTGCTGTTACTGGTAGCTCTAATAATTTATATATATATATATATATATATATATATATATATATATATAAATTATAATAAATAAAAAGAAGCGAGATCAAACAGCGAGCGATGGCAATTTCTTGCAGCACATGCACACACATGTAGTATATAAAATACGTTTACACAGGTATATCAGTCAGTGTTGGCAAGTTCAATTCGACATATGTAGTTTAATTTTGAATATATTGCGGCTTATTGCGGATCATTATATCTGTACTCCACACGAACAGTCCAAAGTGAAAGAAACGGACGAACGTATACCGGCTGAGCCTGGCTCTTCTTCCACATTTACATGGCCAAATGTCACGTAAATGTGGATTGGAGCATTCGTGTGCAGCGGTCAAGCTGCGGGTCAAGATACTGGAGTCGTTCGTGCCAGTGTGCGTATGTATTTATCTCAGTATGTATGTATGCATGTGTACATATTACGCTTTTCTATTGTCGCATGTGTCTGTCCGCGTATCTCCGTTGTGTGTGTGTGTGTGTAGATGTTTGTGTGTGATTTCCGCCGCACCTGAGTGGCCAACTTAAATCATTACTTTCCCACTACGCCGGCGACGAAGAAGAGAAAAGAACGGATTTGCCTTTTAATGAAACGTGCGTAGAATCCCAATGAGAACGGATAGAGCCGAGACGGCTACGACCGCTATCCACCGCCACTTTTGCACGTCCAGCGCCGCGGAGGTTTTATCGGGTCGGTTTCATCCGTCGAAATGTCGGGGGCCCGAGTCCGTCCACCTCCGGTATTCCACGCCCCCGCTCAACCTAGCCATTCCACAGTCATTGGCGCGCCCATTGTACACAACCGAAGTGATTCGACCCCAACTGCTTGCTCGATTGCTTTACGTGTACCTGAGATAGGGTAGGAGTACGCGGGCAGACAGACGCATGCCCGCCCGGAACCCCGTGAAGTCGAATTCGGGCCTCATCGAATAAACTCCATCATCACGTCATAATGGTGACGTTCGTAATGTGAGTTCACGCGGCGACGATAGCAACACGACAACAACGACGCCAACGATGAGGACACAATAATTTTACTGCAACAGCACAGCAGCAACAACACCAACTACAACACAGTGATAGCATAGGCGCCTATAGCGTGTTGTAATAAGGCGGCGAACTCAGTTCTCCAATAAAACGCACGTGATTAGCTGTACGTCGGCGTAATGGCTCTAAGAATTCTGCGTGTCTTCATAGTCTTAGCAAGCATAGGAGTCGTAAACGAGCCCGGTGGCGTGGTGGGTGCATGCGTCTGCGCCTCGCGACCGGAGGAGACACATAGGTGCGCGGGTTCGAGCCCCACCGTTGCTCATTTGTATTTATGAGGATCCGTCTATGAAACAATGCGAAAAGCAGTCCCATGGACGTTAAATCTTGGCTGAGAGTCAGCCCCAAAAGGATTTTTTTTTGTAGGAGTTGTAAACACCTCTATACGCGTCTACTGGATTGCGGTCCTATACATATATAGGTTGGTAAGTAGTCATTGCAAACACATATATGTATAGTGTATTTGTCCATCACGGATTCCTAAAGACTAAAGTACTCAGTGTATTTGTCGATTGTTCTCGCGGCAATGCACTAAGTACCACTCAATTGATTGTCCGGCACTGCAACGAAGATATTTGCGTTACTTCTCTCGGTGGAACGGCAGGATAACAAATAATTATGTTTTTTTACTTTAACTTACACCTTTTTTCACCCTAAGTTAACACCTTAACTCCGTTCAAGCGCGGATGCATGCTGGTTTGGGACGCGACAGTTACTGACTCATTAGCCCCTTCAATGGTCAGTGCTGGCGCGGCTCGGGCTGGTCATGCATCGGCTCTCGCCGAGGCAGGCAAGGTTAGAAAGTACTAGAACATCGGTTACCCGTAAGAGTTTTACCCACTTGCCTTCGAGACCCTTGGCGGGCCGGGTCCGTCTACTCACAGTTTGCTACAGAAGGTCGGGAAGCGGCTAATTCTAGCCAGCGGAGATAAGCGAGCGGGTGATTCCTCAGACAGCGTCTGTCGCTGGATGTGCAACGGGGCAATGCGGCCTCGGCTCGAGGAATCCTCCAGAAATGGCTGGTTCCTACACTGGACCCCCGTAATGGTGCACACGTTCGCAGGGACCCAAATGTCATGGTCCGACCGTGAATGATTTATTACATTGCATAAATTTTAGTTATATATTAAAAAAAATATGTTTAATGATTATATGAACCATCTTGTTCATACTCTATTTGAGTAAAATAAAAATGATTGATTATATTTCATGGCGAATTGTTCAGAACCCTTTGTTAGCAGCGTGGCTATTAATGACCAGCCACGCACTCATGTTAATGCCTCATAATCATAAAAGCATACAAACGTTACGCCTTGTCAAATCTTTTTGCTATCCTATTTAATCGTATTTGTATCCCTAAGCTTCTGAATCAATAAACCGTATTTAGTCTAAATGAAAGCACTAAGTGCGCAAGTTTGTTTTTATCGATTGCACTCGATATATACTACAGCTTCGGGAAAAATGTACCAGTAATTTGTTTACTATTGAGAGTGCAATTTGCAATGCACTGCTGCAAAACGTTCTCGAAAGACGTAATATTATGTTACGTCACGTTACTGCATTACTAAATGCTCCAGATTTAGTCATTATAAGTGTTACAGAACTAGTCAAATATCAACAATACTATTCTTATTATAATTTATTATTACTGTTCACCATAATTTGTGTTAAACTGCATGTTGCACTAAACCCAATGAGGTTTAGTACTGAGATATACAACAAGAAGACTGAAGGATAAACCTGTTTGTATATATCTATATATATATATATATATATATATATATATATATATACAGATACGTTCTGATGATGCACATAACTATCACTCTACCACGTGATCCGGCAATAACTACAACTTCGAAGCAAACTGGTTGTACATAATAGAGGTATGCACATAATAAGTGTGGGCATAATAAATAAACCATCATATATCTGCAGCGGTTCAAAAGTCAAGCGTAAAAAACTGTATGTATAGCATTCTCTTTCGGTATGTCTAGTAGTTAAATTCAAATACTCACAAGGATAGTATCACCTATCCACACGTCACACAGGAGAGAGTCAAGAATCTCAGATGTCTTAGATATTGTCTCTCTCCGGCAATGTAAGTGCTCGTCTTCATCTCTTCTGGGTGCGCAAAGAATGCGACAAACAGCTCCTTTGTTGTCCCATTTCGGCCGCAGCAAAGGAAGAAGGCTGCTCAAGGCCGTTGTACAGCAAAAAGGAAATTTGGCCGCAGCAGGAATCGATTTCGATCTCGCTGATACAAGTGAAAAGGTCATGAATGTCGAGTTTACGGTTCACTCGAAACGAACTCCCGGCGATGGTCCCGGTGCATCTCATCTCATCGGCGCCGTGCGAGAGCCATCTGCAATCGCTGGCTGCCTAGAATTGCCGTGCGATTCCAGCTGCCGACTCGATGACGATAAGCGCCTTGATCGCGTCTTCGTTGCCGTATTTCGGCTAGAGGTCTGTATGACCGAGTCGTCGGCCTTATTAAGATGACAATGTGCAACAACCGCAAAGTTTGCATTCGATAGCCAACAAGCTTGCAAGGCTAAATGACTCTGTTTAATGTACACGGACGGAGAAGGTTCGACGCCTGGCAGTCGTTTTTTTCCCGAGTATGGCGCGATCTATCCGGCATGAACTCTCCGCCTTCAACCGCTGTGTTACCCTATTTATTGTCCGTCGCTGTCTCGACTAACCCAACAGAGCACGGTGCACCCTCACAATAGCAACACGAGGGCACACGGCATACGCATTTGTGTGCGCTGTATCAGAATGTGAAAGAATGTCTTCTTGCCATCCGTAGATCCGCCATATCGTATGGTTACTGTTCGGCTGATTGTACAACATTTGTCGTACATGCGCAAATGACAGAAGCATGTGGCTCAGCCTCAGATACTCTCAGAAGTGTGGGTCGATTATCAATACTAAGATATCTCCCCTTCCAGCGTTCAGATATTGTGGAAGGATGCAAATGGACAAACACGTTCGCTGGTCTTTTATTTCGACCTCTTATCTGGTTCATATGGACCGTTTTTCGATTTTTACTGATGTCTTTAGACGCGCTTGGTCTGCCAACGGGTTGCCATGCTATGTGGATGTATTCAGCGATCGGTGGCATATGTACCCGACCGCGTCCGGCACCTACGGAACTTGGTTGGTTGCTGCAATGTGAAGCTTGGCTAGAGGAGTGCTGAAAAAAGAATATGTATATTTAGTTATAATAGCATATTTAAATATAAGATATGCATACTAGACATACTCGATCGTAATTCCACATATACTATTTATCGCCCACAGCGGTATTTTTTGCCTCGGGCGACACCCCGCGCATTTTCTGCGATGGTTCTCCATCTTTTGTTATCTAAGCAGCAAGTTTTCGTGCATAATGCGATGAAATATAAAAGTGCAACAATACGAGTGCGTAAAGAGACATGTAGCATCCTTTGTGTACATCCATGCAACAGATATAAAAGAGAATCAGCACGTCCGTTATCTTTTTCGGGACCGGAGTGTTGTCTCTGTCTGCCTATGTCTGCCCACGACAAAACAATAGCAACTAACACACAAAAAGCGTTATTTGTGGGTTTATCGAAGGCCTGTAATAAAAAAAAAATTCCGAAACGCTGGCAATTGAGCTAAACGTTTTGTGATGCTACATACCTGTGACTGCGTTTGCGAAAGGTGGGATCCTGCTAAAAGTACTTTTCTACGAGCGTTTGTAGACAGTTCTTCTATTAATATTCGCGTTGAAGCCCGGCGTGGACGTGCTTAGCAGTTCTATGAGCTCGTACGGCTCTTTGTGTTATAGACTATAGGTCACTACTTATCTTTTGCTACATCGGTATCAGGCGAAGTTCCTGGAGTTATGTCTTTTTTCTGATCGCTTCCTGTTAAATCGTGATACCTATTATATATATATATATATATATATATATATATATATATATATATATATATATATAGGTTTTTCTATTTGTTACATATAATCAAACTTTAACAGTGAAAATTATATTTACGTCCTTCGATTCAGCGGCGTGCAGTCGTGTTTTTGTTGGTTTCCGTTAATCTGAGTATTATAAGAGGTTTGACCTCGTATTTCACAGTAATACTTGCATTGGTAAGTGTGCGTGCAGTGCTAGAATGTTTCGACTTCGTATTGTGATCAAATTGACAGAGAAAAACCATCCGTACAATCCGAGGACAAAAACGACATAGACGACAAGATGGGCTCTACGGAAGAGCACGAAAGAGGCGGATTGCTGCTATCCCTAGCTGCGGCCAAGGCGATAAAAGGAACCGTCCCTGAGACCCGGATGACGTGCAACGGTGAATTGATTGCAGAGGTAAAAAACGACAAAGATGCGACGGCTGTTTCGGAGATAAAACTTATGCATTTATACCGGTTACCTTCCGTGAAGACCGCGCATCATCACAAAGGGGACTGTTTACGTACTTCGCCGTTCCAACCCCCTAACCTACTATCGTTGAGTACCTAAAAGCCGTTGGTGCCGTAGAGGCGGTCCGTCCGTATGCGGGCTCAGTTGGGAGCTATAAGAAGCGTTCTCGATCGACTGTTGCTCGCCGGTTACGCCGAGCGCGCGACGCGACCGACCTGCGCCACGATAGAACTGTGATGGCCACGCCTGTTTTATGGTGGTTCGCTTTACCTATGCGTCTGCCTTTGCGAACGCTGGTCCCGCACAGCGCTTGCCGCGGGCTCCTGTTTGCAGTGCAGTCGACGACGACCGGAGCTGCTTCGAGTCGACCGTCACCACTGTGCCGATTCCGGAGACGCCGACCCACTACGAGCATCGCAATCGTAAGGCAAACGAGCATCTGGACGACGAAGAGGGCGCCGTCCGGATCAAGGTCGAGAGGCCGGCGTCTTGCCCGCCGCGTATTGGCGTATATTGCTTCGCGAATGCACGCTTTTCTGACCTTGGCTAGCGCCCAGGTGACTTTCTTCTTGCTGCACCTTCTTGGCTCAGTACGCAAAGGGTCACGTGCTTCTTGCCTTCATTATACTCGCAGACCTCCAGCTTGATTCGACGTTGCGGAGATGTGTCTGAACATTTCCCTCGATACGATAGCACACTCTTAGTTAGAGTTGCCGTTCAGCCTCGGTGGTCTCGGGCTTACAAGCAGCACCTCCAGAGTTGCTCTACGTGGATTTCACTCGTCCACGTTTGATTGATTTTTAGGGAACTGTTCGGGCTCTCCTTGGACAGGACTCCCTTGTAACTTACTAAGATGAAGCCGTTCAGGAGTGGGAGTTTACTTTCGGCGACTCAGGCCCAAGGAGGAAAATAATGGCAACTAGTCGGGGAACTAATGCACCATCTGCCCGTTTATTAGTAAGACATAGAACGTGTAAGGATAGGATGCTATAGCCAACACACGGACAATCGGCCAGATCATACAGAAGTCGAACGGGGACACGCGTTCCTGTGGCAGCGCATCACTTTAGAAGTTCAGCGCAGCAACGCGAGAAAGCTTTTTGACACGTTCTCGAAGGTAAGAGGCATGCAGGTAGTGGTGTATATGTAAGGAATTCAACCTGTACTTTATGCCTGCTAGCTTTTATAAGAAAATAAATAAGAATTGTTGTCTTAAAAATAAATTATTGTTATGATCAGCATCATAAGGGCCGTGGGCAATATAGAATTCCGGTAAATTTTACTTGACCAAGAACGCTACAGTTGGAAAACGTTTGATGGCTGCGTATCCTGTCTATTTTGCTTGGCCTGCCTAGCTTTCCAGGAATTCTCCTTAGACTACCGATTGCAAGTGGTATGGTCCTTACGTTGCTAGTTACAAATGCGTTCGCTCGGGAATATTCGTTTTTTTTTTACTGTTTTTGGCTTTTAGCAAGGCAAGCCAACGACACGCGTAGCGCGGGGAGAGGCTTGCGGCGGTGACTTTTGCCCAACAAGCAGGTGGGAGAACGCTGGGAGGTCGCTGTTTTCTGCGCAGCTTTAGGGTTCATTTGCTTAACCCGCTTTGGGATAGGCACGAGATTGGGCGTCTCGGCGTCGAGAGTGTCCTGTATTGAATTCCCTCTTATCTGAGCATCAGTGTGGGATTATTTATTTACATAAACAGCATTGCCATCAAGCTTGTTTGCGCGCATGGAGCTTGCTGCGACACGTGGTAAAGCCGGCTGAAAGAAGTCGATTGCCGTCTAGAGACTAGAGATGCCCACTTTCTTGTTTGCAAATAAAGGCTATGCTAGCGAATAGAGGGCGGGCAGAAAAAACAAATCATCTTGTCAAACGGGCTTGTCTTGCTTTTTCAACTTGGAGACGACCTGGGCGGCACGTGAGATTGTAATCGTCATTGCTACGCATGCACCTCTACCTGCGCAGAGATCACGACGGCGGTGGGTGTGTCACTGATCGACTGTTACTAGACAAGTACATCGTTACAAGTAGACAACAGCAAAATGTCAGAAGTGAGAACAGAAGTAGCGGATGTTTTAGCTGCACATCTATATGAATGTATTTTGTTCTCATTACAATACAAGTATATTCGAATGTTTGTATTCGAGCAGTGCGGACGCATATGTACGCTGTTCCTGTAAAAAGTGTGAATTAAGTTTGATCTCCTAATCTTGGTGTTGCTGATTGCTGAAGTTATTTCCCAGACACCAGCGCAGCTAGGAAGTCTAAGTTTTGAGCCGTCGCCGCTCTAAAACCACCAGCAAAAACTTTGCCTCAGCAACAGCACTTTGGACTGGATACACATATTTAGATTGGATTGATGTCAGTCCTGTACCATATCTGCTTCCACGGCGGATATCCACAAGTCTATAAGTCAAACTGGGCTTAGTGACGAATCGCAGTCGCTTCACCACTGCCTTGGTTTCTTTTGTGTCGCGATTATTAACTTGAAGGAGCGACTGGCATTACTGGAGTCCAAGTGTAACGCGCAGGTGGACGCGGTTATTTTACCCGTCCAAGACATGCCCCCTCCTCCTTCTGGGTTTGTTGCTAATGTGGGATCGCCAGGTACATATCGTCGGGCCTAAATTGAAAAACTTGTTTTCTGAAAAAAAACTCAGTACGTAATAAAGTCTCGCGTAAAAGAGACACCTGAGTACAACTTAAAGACAGCAGAGGAAGCACTGAGCAAGATGGAAGAAAAGTTCACTAAAGCTGTATTTTAGGACCCGTTTGCCTGAAAGTTTAAGACGTTTAAACCGGTTTTGAGCTGAATTTCCTCTTGTTGTTTCTGTTTAACACAAGCAAGCAGAGTGCCTAGTAGTGCAAAACGCTGCAATTCGTTTCACCTGTTGGCTATTGGGCAACATTGCAAACGCATATAGAACGTCAGAAATACTCGTACAGGGGCGACCCTGGAGACAAGGTTGCTGTCTTTCTTGCTCAAAAGGTGATACATTTTTACCCTCCTAAAAGGGCAAACTCTAGTAGCCAAGCCACCTGGTGGCAGCAGTAACACCCCACAGCCAGAAGTTCCCCACGGACACCCTCAAGTCATCGCCGAGTACACCAAGAAAGTAATGATGAGCCAAAAATACGCTACGATCAACAGGGACCACTTCCGTTCTTGTCAATACCCGTTCGCCTCAGGACAATAATAATTCTCCCGTAAGAAGTAGACAATGGGGCCTCTTCCATTCGTTTTCTTTCTCCCTCATGGCTTGATGGAATAGTCTCTCACGAAGGCACCGGCACTGAACTTCACGGATTTCGCCGGTTTCTATGAAGCCCACTCGCTCGGCTCTTTAATTGCCAACTACTGTAAAGGCAACGTTTGCACAGTAGCCGCGGACGCTCGATGAGTCCATAGCTTTGGTGCAACATATGGTTAGGCCTCCCCCGAAAAGCTCATAGCAGCAACCGAGCGCTGTAGATTAAAGTTGGAAACTGCCACCGCTCGTCTTCGTTTTCTGGCAGTCCATTGGAGACTCTTCTTACCCGTACTCATGACTCATCCACCTTCTTCGAGGGCTGAATAATCTAATCAAACCGACGACTTGCAAACGCTCAACGAGTTGACGCTATCCACCCATGTGTCGCTGCTGAACATATCTCTATCACCAGCGCAAAGCAACAGGCATTACTTCCCGTCTGTATAGGGGGCTTTGAGGTCCCAAATTTACTGACCCTGACCGGACCTGCCATAGTCTCATCAATGCTGAGCGCAGAAAACGGGGCAATCCCCACATTTTAGACACACCAGGAGTCGGCCAGTTAAGAAACCGCTTAGCTCACCTTCAAGAGAATCTTGAGGCCTGGTGCGGAGGTAGGCCTGATAACGTACTAGCCCAGCATGACTAGAGTGCCTCTTTGCACGATAAAGTACAGAGACGTCTCTTCAACGAACCTAATTAGTCCTCATCAGTGTTAGTGCGGTCACCCCGTCGGCAAACTAGGACATTACGGCCTATCGTGTATCATTAGCGCAAGACGACGCCCTAGACACGCCGCTATTAATGAGACATTCGGCAGAGCTCATAGGTCATGCGGTCGTCCGTGTATGCCTGAACCTCCAGATTTCTGCGTGGTTTTTAAACAACGTCTAAATCTTGATTTACAACGTGGAAACGCTGCCTCCGTTCAGGGCACACTTTTGAAGTGGCCTCGGCTTGGCTTAAGTGAAACAGACACCTAATAGTCACACTACACGCCCCCTAGGCACATTGACTTAGCTAATGCTTCCTAATATATGTAACATATGAATAATGTATTTTACCGAAAAAAAACCTGCAAATCTAAGGCTTAACCTAGAATTAAAAACATTTTTTAAGGAGGTTGTTTTTAATTCTAGACTATCCTCCGTCCCCTACGGGCTTGGCACTTAACCTGAGGTATATCTTCAATGCACCGAGGGCCGGACATGTTAAGATATCTAGGGTTTCCCCAACAGTCCTTGTGGCAGTATCGCCGCTGACTCTCAGCGGTATGGTTTATCGTCTATTCTCAATAAGCATCGCTCAAAGAAAATTCGACCAACAACAGGGATCGAACCGGCGACACCCCGGTAGATGACAACCATGACTAGCGCACTAGTCGCCTAGACCACGCCGCCACAAAGCTTAACCTAGCAATGAGAGGAAGTCTTTGGATTATGAGTAGGCCTGTCCCTATTCCTAATTCAAACAAAAAAATATGTTGATATTACAAAAAAGAAAATTGTCCCGATATGGAGGACTGCCAATCGGTAAGCGGAAAGAACGTCGGAGTGCAGTATAGGTCCGCCCCCTAGTACAAAAGGGTGAATTATGCACATACACTTGTCAAGCAACCAGAAAAATAATTTTATAAATGCTTGCGTTTCTGCGGGCTGAACCACATGGCATAAAATCTGGCCTTGTCATAGCGCCGAAACAATAGAAGCAATATAAGTATAAAATACAATAGTGGTATATTACCTTGATCACACATTTGAACACACTACTAGTCAACCCATCAGCTATAGCCAGAGTAATGTAATTAATAACCTTAGTCATCTATCCAAACGGGACGGTTCTGCCAATAACAAAGCCAGTTATGCCACTGAGGAGACAGGTACACTCATTGACCTTGTGCAACGATTTGAATATCATTGACGAACTCTGTTCCTCTCCATCCCATATTCCCTCGGGTCATAGTGAAATTTCTTTCACCGTTTTCTTTGATATTGAAGTTCCCCCACTAAAGTAGAGGGAGGACTTAAAGTCTGGAATGTCGACTGTGATTCAAGCGAAATTTGCTTGTATTTCTTGTAGGAAATTATTTTTAAACTAAGATGCTGTAGATGCCGTGTTTTTTAAATAAAGTGCATCTTGTGATAAGCGAATGTTTATTTAAACGCAACGGGAAGTCAAATAATGCCGACGAGGACTGCGTAAATGTAGTTGTCATCTCGAGCAGATCAGGGAACACGATCCAAACCTATGGAATAAATATCTCTCTAGGGCGAGCACCTCAGAAAAACTGAGAACTAAATACACGATTTGAACGACTAAAACAAACATTTTTAGTTGTGCAAAGCACCTTAAACAAATTAAAATATAAGTATCATCAATGCAATTAACCGGATTCTAACAGAAGACAATGAGAAAATAAATTATTTAAAATATGTTATCGGCTTGGTACTATTTTAAGAGAGTGCCGTAGCCTCTGAGGCGGCCCAAGCGGAGCCTTCGACGAGCTGCCCCTGCTTAATTATCTTAATTATTGATGTTTAAAATAAAATAAACCTGTTTCCCAATTTTTTAGACAGTCAGTAGTTTATCGTATTAGCTAAACGTGAGTAGTTATTACACAAGAAACACATTAAATCAAATGGTTTAAGTAGATACTTATAGACCTGATGCACAGTCGTCCATTGCGTGTGTAAAAGTTGAAAAGCACTAGTTAAATAACTAATATATATATATATATATATATTATTTTTCTTTTCTCTGAAGGACTGCTATTTACAAAACAGTGTGCTTTTACAGTTGGAAAATTTACGACCATTCCGTTGGCTAACATAGGTAAGACTGGACCATCAACATCGATCAAATGCAAGCGTTCGACTGTATTTATTTTGACTTATTGACGGCGTTTGACAATGCAACCCACTTAAGATAGTTTATTAAACATAGATAAGGTATTCAAGATATTAAACATAGACTCTCAGTTGAATGAATCTTGAGTTAATTAGGTCAAGTTTTTATATCAGAGTAAATTATAGCTCTAGTAAGTATCAATCGTGCCCATATGGTGACCCGCAATGCCCAGTGTTTATTTATTCTGTCTATTCATACTAGATAATAAAATTCTATTCCTCTAGGAAACATATTGAATATGTATTAAACAATGAAATCAATCCTGTTGTAGATCGCATGTAGGATCTCGGGCTTACGGTGAATAACCTAGCTAGATTTCTCTCTTCATATCACGTAGCTAATACAGACTGCTAGCCCCATTTGCAACACTATATTTCGTTGACTTATCGTTTAATAACAAATATTTTTTAAAGCTATATTAGAGCGTAGTCATATTAAAATGTACGTATTATTGCGAGGTTTGGCGACCACCATTGTTTACGACGTGTGACTTGAAGAAGTGATACTGAACGGCCAACCTTACACCTAGAACCCTTTCTCAATTTACACCTAAGTGCGGGTTTTTGAGTGTATTTCGGAACCCCCGAAGTATGCAGATAGCATCCTCGTTGGATATTGCAAAAAAATGTTGTATGAATATTGTATTTCAGAAATAGATTCTTTAGCTGAAAAATTATTATAACAACTGCATAATGGCTAACGCAGATACTCTGTTATTTTCGTAATTTTCAAAGTAATTGTTGCTGTGGCTTATATTATCGAAACCCGAATGCAACATTTGGTGTATTTGTATCGTCCCCCCTTTGAGGTAATAAGGGCGAATTTAAGTAGAATGTATTGAGTACATGGCGGTTGACGGTAAAGACGCTGAACTTCCAGGCGTATCACGGTGTCAGACACCACGCACCCAGTGTAATGAGCATATTATTACGCGGAACACGGTCTGAATAAAGAGTTCGAAACTATCAAGCTGTTAAGATGTTTGGTGGGACACCGATCAAGCCTGGTTCGAAGAATGAGTGAACATTTAAGGCAGAGTATCGAGCGTACACCCGCAAATAAGTAGCAATGAAGTTGCGGGTGTTTCACGATCAGGGTGAGGCAGACGTGCGAAGAGTTCAATACAAAGCTACAATAGAAAGACAGATGGAACCTTACAAATAGTCAAACTTAACACATGAATGCTGGATCTTAAGTTCCGTGGCGGAGTGCACATGTAAAATGCCTCGCTGTGTAAGTACGTGTGTATAGACTGTTTGCTGCGTGTGTATAGACCTTGCTGACCTCGTCGGTTACGTCCGACAGGAGTACCAAAAAGCCGTAGTGGTAATGTATGCAGATGATATCGTGGTCGCTCATCGCGATTTAGGTGCCATCAAGCGCACTACCTCTATGATAGAGGCGTTCCTTGTCTCGAAGGGACTTGAGATAAACACCAGGAAGACCAAAGCCATGAAATTCAGGCGTGGAGGTCGATTGGCTGCCAGAGACGTTATACGTTGCTGCGGCCAACCATTGGAGTTTGTTAACTCTTTCCAGTATCTTGGCCTTCGGGTTCATTACACGGGAACGACGTTCACAGCGCATGTAAACGAAACAGTACGGAAGGCACTTGTCTCTCTTTACGGGGAAGTAGGCAATGTCCGAAGACTGTCCGTTCTCTCAGCAGTGAGGCTCTTCATGCTTAAGATTGTTCCGGGGCTGATGTACGGTCTTGACAGGGTGTGGAAACACCTCACGCTGGCGAATTTTAACCAGCTCGAAAGGTGTTTTTCATTATATATGAAGCAAGTGCTCTGCTTGCCTATCCGAGCGAGGAGCCGCTTTGTGTATCTCATGTCAGGCTGTCCACCGGCTGCTGAAACAATCCGACTAAGGCTGAAGATGCCGCGTACAGTACCTTACGAATGTTTTATTTCGGAGTGGGAAGCTAAAGTCGAACAGGCCAGACGGGAGGTCGGTGGTTTGGACGTTTTCAATGCCTTGCACCTTTGGTCTGGTCCTGCATGTGACAATCGCCACGTATACACCAGGTACATAGTGCATGGTTATCACTACCTGGTATGTTCAAACGCAACCTTTCACGAGGAGTACGAGTTGTGCACCTGCCGGTTCTGCCTGCAAAGGTGTGCCAAGTACCATGCAGTGGAATGCACAGCGCTGGACCGAAAATCGCTGCACTACTTCTCTCGTCGGAAGCGTGAAGAAGATAGAGCTTCATGAGGAAACATTTTTGAAATGTATATTATACTCAATTTGAGTGAAATAAACGTAATTGTAATAGTATAGACTGTTTGAGGTATGACGATACCATTTCTCGACACCCTGACTTTCTTCTAATGCCGCGGAGTACAAAATTCATGCTGATTCCTCTATTGGTCAGTCTGCCGTCTGCTCGCGTGACGAACGGACGTGTTTCTCGAAGGCTCCAGCCGGACCGGACTATCAATCGACTCGTTTGTGTTATTTCTTGTCGTGTTGTGCGGTTTCTAGTTGTGGTTTTCATCGCAGTCAGCATGTAGCGTCTGTGTTCACGTCAACTGTTCTTTTTGTTTTGCTGTTTGGTATATTGTCATTTGACTGTGAATAATTTGTGACGCTTTTCTTAAGCCACCAAATTGATCGCCATCAACTGTGCTTGCTCTCTGCAGCGACGCTACATCAGGTGGCGCGATCGTATGCTGCTCGCTAGGCTGCGGCACAATCGGCCACCGCAAATGCTTTGGCGAAGACACTGCGAACACGCAAAACTTGGTGCGTGCTACCTGCAGACAGAAGCCGCCCTCCGGTAACTACTCAACGGTCATAGGCCGCATTGCCGATCTCACTAACATAGTGCTCAGTCAGCGTCTTGAGATTGCTTCGAACGGATCGGAACTGGTGGAGTGTAAGCCAAACTCAGGAACATCCGCTCCGAGTTAGCCGCAGCCCGTTCCCTTCAGCCCATCTCAAACAGGTCGGCTGATTCTCCTCCATCGTTTTCGATACCGCGCGCACTCCACAGCGTGACTGGTTTCATCCCTACTGTTGCTAGGAACAACAGAAAGCGGATATTTGTCTCCAGGATTGCTCTCGGCATCACAGCTTCGGACATTCATAAGTGTGTTTACGTTCAAATTGAAATCAGCCCTATCAGTATGGAAATTTCGATAACAATACAACACAAACTCGTAATTTTGTATCTGTGTGCGAGTTGAGGACGAAAAAATTGTGTCCCAATTTTTGGTTGTCTGGAGCTATCATAAAGTCTTTCCTTGGCCGTCTCCCGCAAGAAAACGTGATTGAAAAGTGCGACGGTGCACCTTCTGATGGCACCAGCCCAGTCGGTGGTTCTCCAGCGGACCACCCAAACGGAGCAGCGCCGGTCGCAATGCAGGACGATTAAACTGCATATATCTAAACGCACACTCAGCAGCAAAGCAAGGCCAATAACATTGATCTCATAATCCTGTTTGAAACCTGGTTCAATCAAGCCGTAACGGACGCTGAACTCTCTTTTAACAACAATTTGCGTTGTTTTTGACTAGACCGTGGCTTAAGATGAGTTATAGTGTGCATGCTTGTCTCAGTTCGATTAAATGTCGCACCTATCTTATGTGACTTATCATTTATGAATTTGCTCACACCGCACTCAAGATCTCGTCTGTGTTGTTTCTACCTTTCGTTGGAGTAAGGCCGAGAAATCGCAAAAGCCAAATAATGTATGTGCCCAGATGTGTTGCAAGAACGAGGCACATCAATAATATGTTTGCCTGGCGCGTGGCCAGAGATTTACACAACAGGACGATTGCAGAAGCCCCACCGGCGAGTACTGATTCCTTACCATTTACTACATGAATAAAGGAACTTTCTATATATAATTCGTTTTACATGCATTTCTCAATACACATGTCACTTTTTTTTATATTATGGGCGCTTAGAGCGGCAGAATATATATAACCTACGCACTCATATCATCAATGTATCCTCCAATACGTACTGAATATTTGCCTTTTATTGAGACATACTCTTCTTTGTGATATCGACCTAGTCCTTTTTAATATTGGTCCTAAAGCTAGGACCTCCAACAGATTTATGTCCCTGTTTTCCCCCAAGGCTGTACAGTTTCTACAATATGTTTAATTGCTACATTCCCTGACCCATATCTCGATAGATATTGGCTCGTTGTATCCTTGTATCCAACATCCCTGCCCTGGCATCTGCCAATAGCCCACTCGCTCTTAAATTACCGTATAACCATTTTTCCTTGCCCTTTTCATATTTATCCTGTGTCTTCTTTCCATATATACCTGTCAAGCTCAATCTGGAACCCATGACCAATACAATTTACACGTACATGACTTTTTGATTCTTAATTTCACAATTTTTTCCGATGCCCTCCAATGCCCATAGTTGACTATTGTACCCTATCTCCCTAGCTGCGAACTCTACTCTGCAATCCCACTTTATTTAGATCCTTAGTGCCGTCTTTACCAGCTGCATCTGTTTAACCTTTTATTTGTGACAGTCCTAATCCTAATATTAAGTCATATCTTACTTAGTGTTTTCCTTTGTATACATGTTGCCATCGTCCCTCGCAAAACTCCTTGGCGCAATTAAAATGGCAACTCAGTGCAAATCGTAGAACTTCTCTTTGTATTGTTTTTAACCTCTTTCACAATCCCGCGCTGTGGACCAGAGAGACATTAGCAAAAGTCAGTACTAAAATAATTACTATAATATATGTATTAAACCTGTAGATGTTCTTACACCTTACTGCATTTGTTCCTCTTTCAGCCTTTTTCCTCCCTAATACATATTCCTTCCTGCTCTAAAAAAATCATCACTTGTAGTCATTGTTAGTCCAAGATACTTGTACTGACTTATATAGTCCAATTTTCTCCTTTATAATAAATTATGCCGGTATATATATATATATATATATATATATATGTATAAATATATATATATATATATATATATATATATATTCTTTCTCCTCGCCCAATATTTCAGCGGTGACGAAGTATGACACTAAAATAGTCTGCTCCAACGCCTTCAAACTTGTCGTTTCGTTTACAGCTCTTGCTCTCCCTTGAACGCAATGATGATCAGTATTATTATCGCCGTATTTTGTCATTTTAAACTGGCTACGCTTCGTGAGTTTGAGCAACGCACTGGACGAATAAATGAGCGATACAAATCGCGATAAGCGACACGCCGCGGTCTCGGCTGGCATCGGTTGTCCACACCACCGCCGCCACCACGAGATCGGCCACGAACCCTGACAGCTAACCACACGTTATTACATCGTCCGAGCCGAGGTTGTTTCCGAGCGTTAGCCATGTATGGGACCGTGAATGGAGCATCACACGCTATAGCATCATCTACAGGCTCCGTCGACGACAGGCGGAGAAAGGGCGTGCGTTTCGGCGAGGTCGTGTCCCCATGGTAGTAGTCTACATGGCTTTGTTCGTGATTGCTAATGGTTGCTCGCTCGCTCGCTCCGGGTAGAGATCACAACCTACCGTACGTAGTCCAATACCGTCCACGCACTACCTGGTACTCCGATCTCTCTCACCGGCTCTTCATTAACGAAGCAAACGAAGCACACTCTCATAACTCATAACGAGGCGAAGCTAGTGTGCGGGCGGGAGGATCGTGGCGTGCGAGCGGGTCGACGATCAATCGCCGGTGATCGCAAATAGTAATAGTAGTAGTAGAAGTACTTGGGAAACTTGTTTGCTGACGCAACACGCCTTCTTCCTACAGCTGCGGCTGTAGCCTTGTTGATCGTGTGCCGTTAATTGTACAATCGCTTGCTCAAACAGAGATGATAATGATGATATTAATTAAAATAAGAATATAATCATTGGAATTTACGTCTTGTAAATATGATAGCGCCTCAGATCATCGATCATCTGGATTGATACGAGCTACAGCTATAACCTATTGCTGAATAGATACATATAATTAAACACGAGATATATACAACTTAAGTGGCTGAAGCGACCGGGAGAGGACGTAGTGTTGTTGTCGTTGTTGTTGTTGCCACCGCCTTTGTCATTCTCATCGCTGTTGCTGCCTTTATGGCTGCTGATGCTAACTCTGTGTTGACGGTTTCTCCTTAACTGATCAAGTAACTAATCGCTAGCGCCGGCCGTTTGTGCGAGACTCTTAGCGAGGAGCTCGTCTTACAAAAAGAAACGTTTGCGTTTTCCTAGTTAATAATTCTCTCTATTTGTCGTGACAAATTGGTTTCGTAACTTTGAGAACGTCATTGCAATCAGTAAGTACTTAGTGCTCAAAATACGTCTGCTCGTCCTCAACACGGTGGTTCCGCCCCGCCATCCGGAATGTCCTGTGTGTGGACCTTCACAGAGTGCGATTCACATACTGGAAATTAAATAGTAAAAAGTTTTGCTTTATTCACAATGTTTGAGCAAGTGCTCTTTGCTAGACAGTGCGTATTCCAGTAGAATATACAATCTAGAACCAATGTTGTACAAGCAACGCTTCGTATTGCAAGGTCAAGCGCAAATATGTCTCAAAGCGAACAAACTAAGCAGGCCCTATCACGCGTTTGCAGAAGAGAAGAAGCAACCGGTTCTGGAAACCATATAATTAACGCGATTACTTCAGTAACATCAGTGTAGTTAATAATATTGGTAATCATAACTAACAAGATCCACTTCAAAAGGGCCGACTGGTAACCTTACTATATACGTTTTTGGTCTGAGGATCTGAAGATAACTACCGAATACTGTCCCAAAATACGGTCATTTTAGACCTAGGCAAAAAGTATTTAGAACCACGAGTAAGCCTTAGACCTGCATAATAGGACAGGCCTGGTCTCCCTATAAAAAAAAGCCTGACAGTTTCACCCGAGCTTTCTCAGAAACATTTGATTAGGCGCAATTGACCAGCATGAAACCCCAAGCAATTAGCCGATACAACAACTAACGAGCAAACAAGACTCTTGGACCTTCGTACACACACGCCCGTACCTTTCGGCGCTTCTGAGTGTTTCCTTACAATTGGCAAACACTTTGGTGGCCTGCTCCTACAGTTGGTGGTGCCACACCGATCATTTCCCTACCTTACACAAGCCGAGCTCACATTATGTAACACACGTGTTTTTGAGTGCTTCGTCGAACAGTTGTATCACAATAGCCAGATCCATACTGCAGCGCTTCGGCAGGAGCACAATAGGAGGAGCATCTCCTTGAGGCGTCATTGCATGAGGAATATGACGTAAAGCAACAGAAGTAGAACTTTGGAGGGCCACGCAATACAACACAGGCTGGGCGAAAGCACAAGGGAGAACATTGAAATGTTTGACGAGAAGTAGCCCAGGGAGGTGTTTAGGCATGTATATACCTCCACGTCCGCGGGATTCAAGCGACGGAAAAGAGTGCAAGTTATGATAACAAAGGAATCGGTGGCAAACTAGACGATATTAGAAAGCTGTTATCTACGACGACGGCCATCCAGAACAGCGGACTCTTCAAAGCGATAGAACCGAATGAGTCTAATTAGTCCAAGAAACCAGAGTTTTCAGGCCCACGTCAACCGATGCGTGGAACGAGGCCCTCAAGAGCGTTATCAGAAGCAGGGAGATTGACCTTATTGTTTAGCAAGTGTTGTATCAAAGCACAAAGAGAGCGGGTAGGCTACTGGCTTTAGTTATACAGAGCGATACCGGAATGCCCGCCAACTGCAGAGATGTCAACACCCGCCTAACAACTGGCCGGTGGGGCGTCAGTTGTCAGAAGAAGTCAGAGTTACCGGATCGCGCCTCGGAGGAACAGACTCATGGCGCAGCTTAGTCGAAGTGTCGCCGAGTATCACAAGAGAGCCCGATTGCTCAGGACATTTACTAAGGGAACGGACGATGCATACCCGAGGACTGGGTATGGCCCCTTGCGTGATATAAATGTTAGAAGGCGGGTCACAGAGCAGCATCTCGCGAAACAGGGGAGACTGCGCTTAAGGTGTGCCACTGGTGCTAGGGTCCGGGACATGCGGTTTGATACTGAAAGGCGGTCACCCCAAAAAGCTTCGTTCGTATTACAACAGGACACAGAGCGGACGGAGTGGCCTGTCCAAAGTATCGGCGGCAAAAAGAAGCGATCAAACAAGTACCCTGCCAATGACCCACGTAGCTAGCCCAGCTGGGACTGACGCAACTGGATGGGAGAAGAAATGTCATAGAGGTAGAGGCAGACAGAACGTGAGGAGAACGCGTTATCTTCAAGCGTGTAGGCTTTAGTTTAAAACGTCTAAGAACCGAGAGAGAGAGAGAGAGGAGAGAGAAAGGGAAGATATTAGTCTGTGCTTACAAATAGCTGAAGTCAAATGAGTCGGGGGATACTTCTCATGAAACTGTTAGGTGACCTTTTCTGATCCTAGATACGCGACGTTTGCGTATAGAGTCCGCGTATAGCAGAGTGCGTTGTTCAGTGAGAAGACAGTCTCCTCCATTTCGTTGTCAGACCCAATTATTATAGCGAAAAAGAGGATTTCTAGTCTCGTCTGTTCAGCTTCTTAGTTTAAGTTAGTTCGTATCGAGACACTTGATGAGACGTCTGACTGTGTTCGCCGACATAAGCGAACAAAAATGTTTTGTCAATATTTCCCAACGGCCGGGACTTTGCCGTAAGTCATTTGGTGAGCCTTCGTGTAATTATGATCGTTTTTACTGTCTTTGGCATGAAAGACACAAGACGTTTTGACGTCAAGAGTGATAACTATATAAGTATAATGAAGAAAACGAAAACGATAATCGTAGCAATGAAATAGGCAACAAGAGACTACTACAACCGAAAACAACACTGACATCAAAGGATATCTTTCAAAATGTACCGACGGGTCTAATACTAATACCTACAATTATGTGCGCATCTTTGTCGATCCGTTGTATTTTACTGCGCAAAGTCAGCAACTTGTTATTATCATTACATTATACAACAAACAACAGTGTGAATACGCACGACGCAGGCCGTTGTGTTGTGACTGATTTGAGCAATAAAGCTCCGGATGGATAACACATATCTAGGGATATACTATATACCTTTTTTTATTAAATTGTAAGGTTGCGAATTATTTCGAAAGGCCCCGCGTGACCAAACGGATGGCTCAGCTGGCTCACCAGGGTCTTCCATGCGTCGATTATCTGACCTTGTGCATATCCATCTGAGGGTGTGAGAGGTCGGCTTGACAGAGTCCGAAGGTCGCATGCGATCAGGACTAGGTGAGCCTCCTTTTAGCGGCCTGACAGAGTGTCCTAGAGTATCGTCGGCCTCCATATTTTCGTATATAAAGTAGTACTGTAAAAACTATCGAGTGCTTTTAAGTGAAGAGGTGGCTGTGAGTGCTCTCGTTTATAGCGGACAATTTTATGACGCTGGCTGCTGGGATTCTGATTGAGTTCATGACACGCCCGTTGCCATCACTTCGTTTTACTCCTCTTCAGCTCCCTCGCGGACAAGGGCGCGACGGGCTTCTCTGTATTCCTCCCACAAAGAATGAAGATCTGAACGGTGCCGGCAAGTAAGTGTGCGCCTGATTTAGTGAAATTTGTTTCGTGCATCGGCTATTCAATTCACATAGGGGTCTGCCAAGGCAGTGTAGTGTCTACTGAAATTAATGCCTAGGACTTCGACCAGAGTTAGACATTTAGTGTGTGTGTCGTGTAAGGTGCAGCTGCTCAGTCTACTAGCGCCGTCCCTTGCAAGAATACTCTTTCTTCCCCACCGGCGATAAGTTGCCTCGAAGCCCCCGCTCTCCCACCCCCGATTATCATTTAGCGTCGATTGTTGATCCCTTGATTGGTAAAATCAAATATTCTATAACGTCTTTAAAACGTTGGTAGAAACACCATATTAAGAGAGATGTTTTTACGGCAGGTAGTCAGATCAATCGACAACGATAGAAAATGAAGTGCACGCCTAGGTCAGCTCGGATAGGGAAGAAAGTCGGGGCTGCTTCGACTAGTGTTACGCCTTGCAGCGATGGACTTTCTAGAAAACCGCTTCTCCAATAGTTTTATTATATCGCTTCTTCTCTTTATTTTCACTAAGAGTGAGCTTTCGTTTCTCTATCTTCCTCGCTTTGTGTCTCTCGCGCTCTCTCTTTTTTTGTCCTTCTTTTTCTTTCCCTGTCTAGACCTGTCTCTCCCTATAATTTTTCTGCCCCGCATTTACTCTGTTCGTCAACATCTTTATTTGGCTTTACATTGTCCCAGGGCTTGCTATAGCTTTACCATTAATAGCTTTTTCTTTTTGACCTTTTGTTTTTCTTGTCCCCATTTTCTCACAAAATTCTTCTCTCGATTTTAGCCTTCCAACCTAACTTATCCCACCTCATTTTCCAGCTAGTCAAGCTGATGCTGCTGTTGACAGTTTGACGAGTGGGCTCAGGCGGCAGGCGAACAACGACCAGCAAAGTTCAAAACTGTGCCGGCGACAAGAAACTCCTACAAGCGGCTGGGCGCAAGACGGCAACAACCAGTGGGTCGGAGCGACAGTGGTCCACCCATCGAATCAACGAACACTTCTAAGGAACCACGAACAGGATAAACAAACAAATAAAGAGAGAGAGAGAGAGAGAGAGAGATTTTTTGCTGCACTTCGAGCGATTTTAAGTGAAGTGCAGCACAGCAGAAGTGCGAAGTAAAAGACGGTTAATCGAGCTGTTGCTGCTGCTGCTTGATCGAGCAGCTTGCTGTTGTCACTGGGAACCGACGGCAGCAACTAACTTGAAAGCACCATCTGCTAGCCCGCTGCGTCCTTCGCCGTTTGGCCATCCTATTCCTGTCGAGCCCGGCGGCGTAGTGCATTCCGCCTGCGCCTCGCGACCGGAGGAGACACATAAGTGCACGGGTTCGAGTTCCACCTTTGCACATTTGTACTAATGGGGGTAGTCCGTCTATGAAGCAATGTGAAAAACAGTTCCGTGGACGTTAAATCTTGGCTGAGGGTCAGCCCGAAAAACTTTTTTGGGGCTATTATATTCTTACAGCTGCTGCCCATACTGAATGATTTTCGGGTTGAGCGGTTCCCGTGTAACAACGGGGATATGCTGTCACTGCTCCATCGCTTTGAACTTATCCTCCTCCTTGCCACGTATAGGCGGATGAACGTTTAGCATCACCACCAACGGACCCGCGACCACGACGGCTATAACTACGACAACAATTCACATCATAATGACGATGATGACACGATGACGGCGAGGAACAACAACAGAAATAACTAGATAAAATCTTAGACATGCCTATATATATATATGCCTTCTTCCACAGAAATAATGCTCGCGCAGGGATGGCGGTCACCGTTTCGCCAGCTGAACGTGAATTTACTTCAGCCGCATCCGTCGACGTATTGTACGAACGACAACCATGACAGTCGAAGCAGCACCCACTGTAGAAATATTTGTCAAGTTGTCGTCAAACGGTGCTGACAGATACACCTGCATAGACAGACACTATGCAGGCATTTAAGCCAACTAGGCGAAACGGGCTAGTTTTGGTTTAGATGCCCCGCGTGTTGTTGTAATGGCAGGCTAAAACGCGGCACATGGGAGCAGCATGAGTAAATAGGCCGGTAGGGTCTAACCCGGCGACAAAGGCGCTACCTTAATCGTTCGATTGGGCTCCGGTTTCACCGAGGGTGAGCAAAACACTTCGCCCCCGGTCCAATGGCAGAGCACCGATTACTGATTTCAATGACAACTGGAGTAGCGACAGCATAGTTCGCGTATCATACTTTACACGGCCCGTGTGGCGTCGGCTTAGCCGGAAGCGGAAAGAATCAAGCTTCGTTCAGGCTTATTTTTTATTTACCTGTAATCTGTGTTAGCTGGAACTAACTTCATCTCTAAGCTTGCACTTGTCGGAACTACGTCTGACCTATGTCCCGTGTAAAATATGATGCGGCAGAGGTCTTGCAGCGCGATTTTGCATACCTTCATTGGTTAGGCAGACGTCACAGATATATACGAGTACGTATATATCTGTGACGTTGCGGATTGGCAAGTTCTAGTACTTTGAATTTTTCTGCCCGACCGAAACCATTGAGCAGTCATCCGATGCCTAGAAGCGCCATTTGTCATCTACACGCAGGTCCATTTTCGTCTGTTGTTTGTTTGAGTTTGGTTCAAATAAGTGGAGAAAACAAAGTTTGGTCATTTTTAAAACACCGAACACGGAAAAACGATGAATTGACATCAAATTGTATGCACAAAAGTAGTGGGAATGTCACAAACTACCTATGATAATCCAGCACAGTCTAGAAACACTCGTTTATTTTATATAGTTTATTTTATACAACTTATTATTACAAATCATACCGTCGATTGCGCGAATGGACGTAAAGAGACTGAAAGTGACCTCTGTTCGGCAACGCCGTTGACATCAATAACAGAAAAAAACGCTGAAAAGGCTCATAATATCGTGCTCAACAATCACCGACTTAGCGGGATAGCTGGGGAATTGGACATATCTTATGGAGAAGTTGTAACAGTCTTGACCCATATGTTTTGTATCAGGAAAGGAAGGTCTTGACCCATATGTTTTGTGATCCTTGTGCGTCCAAGGAGCGAGTCGATCGACGATATCCAGACAGAACAAATCCAATACCAAGACTCTTTAAACTGTTTTTGCAACTACAGGACAATCATTTTTCACGATTGTTTTCCACGTGGTCCTAGAATCAAGAATGAGCACTACCGCAAACTGCAATTCAGACAGGTTATCCAACAGATTACATGAGAGCGTTCGACGCAAGGGGCCTGAACTCTGAGCAAACTAGTACCTCCTCCATCACGAAAACGCATCAGTGTACACTTTGCTACTGATTGCGGATTATTTGATGAAAAATTCGATGTATATGTTTTCGCACCTATCTATTCGCCGGGCCTGGCTCCATGCGACCGTTATGGAGATATAGAACAATTTACAGGTGCAACTCAACCCGATTTTAAAAGTTGCTTATATAGAGTATTTTAAAGGGTGAGGAAGAAGGTGGCACCAATGCATTGCAGAGGGCGGGAGCTATTTTAAAAGAAACAAAAACAAATTGGAATATTAAATAAATATTATTTCTTTAAATAGGTATCGGAACTTTTTGATCTGTCGATTTGACCGATTATCTCACTCCTATGCGAAACATTTCCGCTCACCCTTTCCATTAGTAAAGATGACTTTCTCACCAAGCTTGACCATACCCCAGAGTTTTACACGAGATTATCCGGTACTTATTTCGAGGTTTGGTAGAACTCGGCAAGAAAATAATTTTGCGAGTAGTCTTTTGGGTGTACATTTTTGGTCGTAATAGAAACATTTTACGACTTTTCACGAAAAAGCGTTAACGTAAGACATAACAACATATCGACTTTTTATGACTTTCCGTAATCTGGCTATTCACTTTTCGAATTGTCGGCCGTTGCGCCGAATTTTCCACCGAATACGCAGGTATAATCGGTTCCTTCATGCGTTGGCTGGTTCTCCCGCAAACGTAGATTTCGCTCAACTATGTAGAAGAAAACACAAGCAGAATAACTACTTTTATAAATTTCACCCTCTCTCCTAAACAAGACGTTTCCGCCCCTTCGTCTATTGGAAAAACTGATTTTCTTGCCGAGTTTTACCAAACCTTCAATTAAGTACATAACGTTATGAATGACCCTGTATATATATATAACATCAAACCCTCTCAGTGTTTATAACTGCAAAAATAGATAGTACCATCAGAGTTAAACAAAAGTTTAGTTAACGGCGGGTCGGTGTGGTGGAAGCGACCTGATACTCTGATGCTTGCTATTACATATTTTTGCAACTATAACCACTCATAAGGTCGAGTACTAGCCCATCCCGCTATAAGAAGAATATGTAAATGCTTTGCTGAATGTTATGTATTTGCAGTTATTATTAAAGCATAATTATTTATTGCGCTACGCAAACCCATTATGCACCAGTTTCAGTACTAGTTATCGAAAAGCGCAAACGCTTCTTTCTGCCTCTGGCCTCGGCAGACTTCTCTAAGGGAGGGGTCGTCAAATTGACGTCTGACGCACCATCCATCCGCCGACGAACAAAGCACCCCATTAGGTGACCCCGCGCACATATGTCCGTTTAGCGGGACACGGGAACCGGCCTTAAGGAGGCCGAGCAGTTGTGTTTTGCACCTTTACCATGGGAAAGTATGACGCGGACCTGCTTGGTGGCGTATACAGTTTTGGAAAGAGAAGACATTGTATGTAGAGGAGCGGTATAAAGAGAGAGAGGGAGAGAGATAGAGCGAGAGAGAGAGAGGGGAGATGCCATCGTGTACGACCATTTGGAAACTAGCAGCCTTGAAGGCACAAAATGAAATATGTTCCACTAATGCAACCTGGTGTCATTAGAATTCTGTACTCGTTCTATTCCTAGGCTTTTGTCATAGTAGTATTAGTAGTAGTTGTGGTAGTTTGTAGTAGTAGTAGTTTGTAGTAGCAGCAGCAGCCATGGGGTGGTGTGGTCAGTGTGGTGGTGGAGAGTTGTAATCGGAGGGACGACACTGTTCGTTAGTACTGCGACGCTGGCTGTGCCCATCCTATTAGTATTTTGATACGTGGTGTACTGGCGGCAGTGGTGGCGATGCACCGGTTGAGATCGCAGCCTTCATCACCGGTTCTTCGGGCATGATAACCGTGTCAAAGGACGGACCCTCATCGCCAATCTGTACGTGCCTCGACTACCTACTAAGAGCACACGAGGCGCTTTGGCCTCTCGTTCTCTGGCTTTGTGTTACATACAGCACATTGTACAGCAACTGCTCATTGTGCACAAACCGACCCAGAAGAACTATGTCCCACAAGTCGGCGCAGGCTCTTATCTCTATATATATATATATATATACATTTAACGTTGCCATTGGCATTAATGGTAATATATATATATATATATATATATATATATATATATATATATATATATATACATGTGCTAACGTTGTATATACATAAGTACCGCCTTTTCCTGCAATTTCACATTTTGGCGCCCCAGCAATGGCCGCATCACTGCAAGCCCCCCAAACAGCATTAAAAAACGATTCTTTTTTTGTGCACCTAAAACTGACTTTTCTCGGGAGCAATTACGTGCTGACAATGTTACTTTTCTTTTTTCAAGTTCAAACTCGGATACAGCGCGACAATTGTGACTGCGGAGGATTGTACTGTATTTAAGCCTCATTACATCATAAGAGCGCACTTGCACTCTCTGACAGAACAGAGTTTGCAGGTTGAAAAATGGGTTTTACATGCGTTGATCGATGGACAAAGGCTGCAATTTTGTCGGCTTACTTCTAGCTGCTACAGCGTCCGTTTCAGCACGATCTGACACAGAAACAAAGCTATGTAAAAGTGTTGTTTTTTGTCTTTTGAGCTCGCATAAATATAAATTATATTTGGAAGCTCAAAACAAAAAAAATATATATATATATATATATAAGCAAACAAATTTAGTAACTCAAACAAATCCTAAAGTCCTGTCAGTCAGAATCATGATTTTGCAATTGTTTCTTACTAAGTTTCTTCAACATATACGCTAACGATTGAATAAATAATCACAGTAAGCTTGCTCAAAAGCGGAGCACTACCCATTGAAATATTTGTATGGTAACTTTTAGTACACATTTTCTGGGAAAATTGGTACGGGCCATAAGCTTATCTGCTTTGTTGTGTTCTTCATCTTTCAACCGTTATCAGATTCACAATCATTTTTCTATTTAATTTGTTCTAACTCAGCCAAACTGTTATTCTAGAGTGCTGTCGACAAAAATTGCGACAGACTACAACTGAAGCATACAAAACGATTATAGAAAAGGGGGTGGTTTCGTACAACAAATTCTGAACTCAGTCCAACGTTAATGAGTGATCTAGTTTCTGTACTGGAGTCTACATTCTTTGGTGCTATTGGACTCGACTATCAATGGGGGATCAAAATATAGGTAGGATTGTTCTCGACTGCAACTCTGGGCCGATTGTATGGGGCTCCAACCCACTAACAACTAATAATGTCCTCCTATCCCCTTACCTGGGTAGTTTCGTTAGTAACACTGCAAACTACAGAGGAAATGGTGTAAGAGAACGATTTACTGGTCGCCCCTGTTTTCCGTAGCCCGAGAGGGCGTTGACATGTCCATGCGGATAACTCTCTTTTTCTCGGTTCGAACACGCTTAAAGACGCATGTAATCGTGTACAGTCGCCTAAGAAGTTGTATTATATGGCCGCGTAGGCTCCAGAGGAGGCCGCATAGGGTCCAGAGGAGTCCGCGCTGGGGTTTCCAAAGACAGCAAAGATTGGCGCGGGCCGTAGGAATTGTGCATGCGGTTATTAGCTGCCTTAAGGGCTTTCCCGCGCGCGTGCTATAGGATAGAATTCTCCTTAAGATTTGGCTCCAAACCGACTCCGAGGTATCAGACGGAGTTCGTCACGCTGATGGACTGCTTCTCAAAGATACCCTTTACTATTAAGAAGACAATGATACAGATGGTTATTATACTTGTATACTGTACATTCTGGTCTATGACCAGTGCTAGTGCATTTTAGTTGCCCTTTGGAACCAACGGTAAAAGCAGTGCCTCGTACAAATTGCAAACGTTTTTGCCGTATGATTTCGCTAACACCTTGAGAGCGTAATTTGCCTCTTACTCTACGTCTTGGTACCGTTTCTTGATTCCAGCGTGTTCTGCGATCCCTCCCGCTGTACCACCGCTTGCAGCGCCAGGTACGAAGACCACGGAACGGGTCGGACATCGGTGCTTAGTTATTAGTGAGTTATTACGTGTACTCCCACAGCGTTTAAATGCGAAATATAAAAAAAATACCAATATGTTTATTATTAGCTGTACCTGCTGAATCACTTTGTTTATAAACAACTCGCTTTAGTTGAGTCAATTCGCCGCCTCCTCTTTCCCGTCTCTGTGCTCAGGTTTCGTCACCTTGACTGACCCAAAATACAGTTCTAAGAAACAGATTGCCTAATTTTGCTTCGCTGGGTCAGATCGTCTGGATCACTGTGACGCCTAGCGGTAAACGTTATATATATATATATATATATATATATATATATATATATATATATATATTTAAATACTGTTCCGTGTTTGGCTTGTGCAAAGAGTCTAGATGCAGCCCTTTGTCCAAGTATCTAGTTAACCTCGATTCGTACGTGGTGGGTCGCTGTATGCATGAACAGACAGCGCCGATTCTGATCTATTGATTCATCCCGATGGGATTACTCCCACCGTTGGGCCTTGTAACGGCCCCTGCCTACCTGATCCCTCTGCTGTCCCTTCCGATTGCGGTGCCACCTTACCAGTGCAGCTCAGACAGTGATTCATTCAACTCTTAACTTTCGGACTGCGTTTCTGGCTACTGAAAGCGCCAGCCCCACTTTAACTTGTACAACATCTGTTTTTACTACCGCCGGTACTGCTCTTTGACTTGTGCGACGCGGCGGCCGGTTATACAACGAACCTGTCATCGGAAACAGCCATTATGCACTGTATCGGGGTCAAAATCGAGATTTACCAAAGTCAATATATCTAAAGTCAATTTATATATATTGCTTTTTATTTGCAAAACGGCATAGACATTATTGTGCATGGCCAAGATTTTCCAAAAACGTTCAGAGACGGGAACGCAGACAAATTTTCAAAACTCGTCACAGGCAATGAGATCTAGATAATAAAAGTGAGTAGCGGCGGTGGCTTAGGCGGCTAACGCACCGTTCGAAGCGGGGCGTTGCCATAGCAACCACGGTTAGCAAAATATCGCTAGTTCAAGCTCTGGCCGTGCTGGTTGAATTTGTTGGACGTGGTTGTCATTGCCCTGCTGCTACATACCTCTGCTGGAGAATTCCAGTACGAGAACGCAATGACGATAAGATGCATTTAGACGATATCGTGCCACAGGCAACTTAGCCCATTACGAGCGTCTAAAATGTAGTTGTCAAAGCGTAAAAAAAAAAAGATACACTTTGGCGACTGTTTTTTATGCTCGTAGAGAGGAGAGTGGCCACCCGTTGTTCCACGACGTAAATTCATGTCGACGGTTAACAGGACACGTAGCAATTATCATACTTATCAGCAAGTTTGATACTGAATAAAGTCGACAAATATCGGTGGCTGGTATGTGACTATGTGGCCTACAAAAGCTTTCATTTGACATGGCTCCATGCTCGATTCTGTACACTTGGGTGGAAAACGCTATACATCACGTAAAGAGGCATTCAATGGTGTAAAGATAAAGAAAACTTAATTTTGACGTTTTCTTATATGTTTAAATCTTAGGAAGTACATCGATATCGGCAATTAAAATATTGCCGTTTATGTGTGCCAAATGTGTTTTCCATACAAACCACTTGTCGTTGTGATTTTTAAAAAATGCAGTGCAGTATTTCATGCAGTAGTATGAGGTTGTCGTGCGAGCGCTGAGACACGAATTAGAGCTACAAGCCCTTCGCCAACATGATTTTTCCTTTCCTATATACATTTGAGGGCATCGCCCTATCAACATAATACATAGATAATATTTTAAGTAAGCCCTTGGCACTCATACGCGGCACTACCTTAAATGATATATATATATATATATATATATATATATATATATATATATATATATATATAGGGTTTAAAATACACGTCTACTAGCGGCGTACTAATTAAAAAGTCGTTGTAACAACGGTTCGGTGATAGATGGCGTTGGAGCAAGGCCAGACAGTGTGATGTTGGCATACCGCTGATACTGTCGTATTTCAATCAAGAATGTATTTGAAGCTTGCCAGTGGACTCTTGGGATCTTCGGACTCTTTCACTCTGTCTCTATATTGATAACTACTTTTTTTTCGTTGCAGATCAATAAGGACACGATCACTAGAAACGCGGGTCATTCCGAACATTCTGAGGCGGCGTAAGTCGAATGAGCCCTCGCCGGCAGCGGCAGAAACGTGTCAGCCGCTGCAACGCAAATTCGTTTCTCTTTAGACTATCTGACTAGTCAAATAGTTCGGCCGTCATGTTGTTAGCTCGGCACAGCTTCAGCTCACTAAACTAGTGAATTGCGTGCACGGTAATCACTATAGCACGATTGCTAGTGATTATGCTATCATATTGTGCTTTCTACACTTGGCGACTACTGACTGGCAGTCGAAGTCGCAGACAGACGGTCAGACGGACAGAGTGTCAGACGCCCATCTGCACCCCTATCGAGTCTAAATTAAGATGAAGTTTCAAAATAAAAACCAACACAGCCAAGCAAAGGCGAAACGGCGAGCATCACAAGTCGCCAGCCAACGTTGATCCACTCTGATTAGCTCGACGGCGGCCTTTTAATGAGTCTCGTTCTCTCTCGCTCATGCTTTCTCTGTCACACTCTCTAACACTCTCTCTGTGTCTCTCATTTCCTGTAGTATAGTTTTCCACGGTATGCGCACGTATTCGTTTCGCGTGCGGTTGTTTCCTCTCTCTGTGCTGCGGATACCGGGCCTGCGGTTTCTGTGGCCTTCAGCTTTTTTCTTGGCTCGGTTAGCTTGCTTTGCCTGCCTGCCTTTCTGCTTATCGCATCGCCCGCATCGTACCTACTTTCTCCTTTTTGTTTCTAACCTTCTTCGGAACGTTCGGATCAACCGCTAGCGGTGGCAGCTGCTGTGGCGGCGTTCAGTGCATTGCGGCCGCACGCTGTCGACGCCATCACCCTTCGTTTTCCCATGTTTCCCATTTCCTTCTACCCTCAACTCCCGTCGCCGTGGCCGCCGCCAGGGCGCGTTTGTAAAGCGACTAAAGGCGCCGCAACCGTTGTTGCTTCTCAACCTCTGTGTGCTGCGACTACCGACCGAATCCGTCTTGCATGGAAAGCTTAAAGAAAACGAGGACTTACACGAGCACATCGTAAATTGAGCCTTGATTTGCACGCAAATCTCTTTGTCAACCGTTTTCACTAAAGAAAACACGTGCTGTTGTTACATTGTGTTGTAAAAAAATGCCCAGAAAAAGTTTTGACTAGAAGCAGCTAGAATGAAAATATTCTATAAGGAGGTTGTTCTCCCTAGAAACAGCCAAGTAAAGGTGTCCTAGCTTATAGTTGCAAACGGTGTGTACAGGTCGTCAAACTGGATCGACCTCTATTTGCTGAAGGGACACGTACATCGACCATTGGTTAGGTTGGCCGGCTAGCATCAACTATAGACTAATCAGTTGAATTTTTGGTTCTTTGCATCTTACCCGAGGTGGCTAGTGAATGATGTGCATTGCTACGGCAGATAAATATAGCTACGTGGTACACTTCAGCATTCTAGTTGGGCCAGTCTAGCGTAACGTGGTGCCGCCTTAGTCTTAGATTATCGGAGACCTGCCTCTCTCTCGGCTGGTGGCGAGCGAGAATCGGATCAGAAAAAGGATCGGTGCTGTAGGCTTGAGAAGAGGGGGGGGGGGGCAGAGGGAAATAACAGTTGCTGGGAAGTGTTCGTGTAGAAAACGTGTGGGAATGGAGGTGGGCCGCGTGGAGGAAGGCAGTTTAACTGGTATGGCTGAACAGATTTTCAAGACATCTGTTTTGCCAGACGGCGAAGGCAACGTCAGAACACTGACTGCTGCGAAATACGACACAGCGATCAAACGAGTAGAAAAGCTAGTAGCTATTGTCTACTTCCTACAACGTTTAGTTTGGCTATGTCTCGCTTTGTCTATTCCCCATCACGTTTAGCTTGTCAACATTTTGCAGACGCAGAGGATGCCGTTGTAACAGCGATGGTCGATGATGGACTCCTTTCCTCGCCTGGAATCCCCATTCGCCACGGTCATCAGCAGCGCATGAATCAAAATACAATATCAGACAGTGTGCAGTACTGGTTGCAAATACAAATGTCTGCCGCCACCTGATCATTAAGACCTCTGCGCTGCTGTCGTGCTGGAGTTAGTCTGCTGTCCGCTATATATATATATATATATATATATGATAGGACGATTTTATACACAATATATTCTTCCTTTGTCGATGATGCTTGGATGTACCAGTGCAAAACCGTACACGGGCATTAGCCTCAGGGAAAAACAAATGAAATCATGGTCATCGCACATTCTATTAATAAAACGCCCTTAAAAAAAAAAATAAATAAATATATATATATATATATATATATATATATATATATATACGGCGTTATATCATTCTTCTTAATAATTCTCCTTACTTTTGTGTTTACTCCATGTTGCTCTTTACACATAAAACAAGCATTACGTCCGAGCCACATATTATCGACACTCTATTAATTTAGCAATAAAAAGCTATATTTACTTAGTTGAGATTGCTAGGCAATCAAAAGGAAACGATTATTAAGATTTTCCTTCTACGTGAAGAGTGCTTCCCCGAGAGGCGAAAGGCCTTCCGCCTCGCACTCGTCCCTAAGACCTCATTGGGCTCGGGGAGTCCACCCTTGTACAGACTACGTGCTCCTGGACAGACTCAGCGCGGCGCTAGAGGAGCGGAGTGGCCTCTCCGACACTTCATACGGGTTTCGACAAGGCCGCTCCACCGTCGAGGCGGCCGAGCACATCATCCAACACGCGGGCTGCTTATTTTGTTGGACGTTAAGATCGCTTTTGATACAGTAAACTGGGGCATAATTACGAGGGTTCTAGGAGATAGCCAGATTCCCCCATAAGTCATCCAAATCATGTCGTCTTACTTAAAAAAGCGCACGCTGGCCTACGGGGGGAGAGGCACACCCATAAGGTCACGGCGGGAGTCCCGTAGGACTCCGTCAGCGGTGCGGTTCTATGGAACATCACATGCGACGAAGTCCTGCGTATTCCCGACATGCCGAAAGGGATTCAAACGATTGCGTGTCGAACTACCTAGGACCCGCATAAGACGGCGCGTCATCTGACGGGCCGTAACAAGACTCGCGGAATCTACCTAGAGGTTACAGGCCACCCCATTACCCTGAAGAAACAGTCAAAATATCTAGGCGTGCAGCTGGACACCGGCCTTACAGAACAGGCGTACATCGAGTTTGTCACCAAGAACGTAGCGCAGGTCTCCCGCAATCTCTCAAATCTTCTGCTAAGAAAAGGGAGGAAAAGATGCGCGTAAACTGCTGATGGCCGTAGCGGAACCCACGGCTTTGTACTCGGGTCTGGGCCGTAGAGAAGTGCAGCCTGAAAAAAACGGGCTTGCAGGTGTTGGGCAAGTGCGGGAGCCTGTGGGCGACGCCAGCCCATTGGTCTAAAAGGGCGCTCGCCACTTCTCTTTATAGCCCATAATACTGTTCTATGAAGATCTGGGCTATCAGAGAGTGACGCTTGAGGGGGAAGGTGCGTTTAGTGGGTTTGGGTCTCAACAGAGTAACAACCGTCGGGATCGAATCCCACACTGCTTGAGATAGAGGCTCGTAGCGGTAGTGCGTAACTGCATTTAATACATCCTCCACAAAAATATACCTAGATTTATCAAATACTTGTTAAGTCATGCGTTATATTCGTAGCAACTCTCGCAGTCGGAACTACAAGGTTGCTTTCTCACATTTGTGGAAGTAATATGATTCACACTCTTGCTAAAAGTATGCTTAAACAGCAACAAAAATCTTAGATTACTTTGTTGTTAAGGAGCTAGCTTTGATTTCGTGCTCAGAAGTTTACTCTGTAAAAGAGGTGAGGCTAGGAAAACTAATCGCAATACGTACGTGTGAATATGCAATTAGCAAACACCCCAGCATTCTAAAGCAAAAGTTATAGCCTATTAACATACTGTCAAATTTTCTAAGTGTACTATTTGGGCAGCATTAGGGCAAAAATAGTCACGTATCCTAGTTCATATGCTAACAAAACATCTATATATATGCATATATGTAGGAATCTATACTAGGATTATGTGACACTGCCTAGTTTTAAAAATATATATGCTTGTATATTTGTTTGTCGTGTATTTGCTTGTGTATCTGAGAAACTGCACTAAGGAAATATGCTGCCATATTTCGAGCTAGAACTTGCAATATAATAGGCAATTTCAGCTGTATACGTTTAGGCTAGGAGGTCTCATGAGGCTTTATTCAACAAGCAAATGCAGCTTGATAACAGGCTGATAAAAGACTACTTCGTGTGCGTGTGCCATGCATAAGCACAGCACGTAGTAGAAATTTCAACCTACGATAACGTGAGCTAGCTGAACTGCCGCTCAAAGCGACGGTTAGAAAGAAGAGACACGCGACGTACTTCATCGTGTTCATCGTGTTAATACATTATAATAATTGAGAAAACAGCAATTATGCGGCAACTGCGTGTGGCGCGCGCATAAGCTTTTACCAAGAAATACAATTTACCTCGAAGACTTTTCTCCATCAATCTTAGACCACGGCGCGCAAGAATATCGGCAAACTTTAAAAGTTCGAACGTGCACGAACAACAGCAACAACAATAACAACAATAACAGCACAGCGTCATCGGTTTTCAGGTAATAGTAACACATTCGCGTACTAACTTTCCCCGAGAGTAATTTTCCAGCAGCAGAATACGTACGGCAAACGAGGAAAACTGTTTGCTGCTCATCTGGTCGAGCTAGTAGGTGCTAAGTAAACTTGTTCTTGTGCAATGGCTCTTACGTTGGGTCGTGGTTTGGTAGTTCACTGTATAGTGAACGAACACTTCGGTATTGTGATCGTCTATGAACTGACTCGACACCGATGGCCAGACTTACGGCCAACCTCGCCTGTTAGCGCCCGGGCAAGAAACATACGAATACGTATTGTTTTATCTACACGTGTATACACGGGTAGCGACATCGGTCTATCGGCTAGGACTATATATATGCATGATATAAAAGTGCTGAACTAGTAGACACGGCAGACTGGCGCGTAGCAACAGTGAGACATCCTCTATACAGCCCGCAGCGTAGCGCTAACTTGTTACAGCTATAGAATGGCTTCCCATGAATGCTATTAAGATGACAATATAGGCACGAAGATAACTTTGGTTGTAAGGAAAAGCCAATAGTAATAACCCACATAACACGACAAAAACACTCTTCTAATCAAACTGAATGCGTTTGAGTTCAAATTACCTTTGGTAGCATTGACTATGTTGCGTCATCTCAAATTGTGGAGTTCAAACAGGCCAATTTGATGTTAAGCCATGTTCACCTGGAAGCATTGAGAAATTGAATGGTATTCTTCTAAATATTGCTTGAGGTCTTCCTTATCAACAGAATAATATTTCTTTATTAAAAAAATGATGACATAGACATAATTATACAAATTTTCAGTTAGTCAGCTTTCTGCCGGAATAAGCACAAACCTCCTGAAGATATTAGGAGTTTTCGCACTGCAGCTAGGCTTTTTATTTAGACAGGTCAGCGTTAACAAAAAGGCCATACATGCAGAATTCAACGGGGCTGTCCTGTTACGTTTAGTGCCCTTGGCATGAAGGCATAATACAAATGTATAATGGCAAACATGAGTGGCCAGAGGACTAATTTTGCTGCAGTCTGTGGGAGCTTGAACTAATCCCTGCATAAGAAGTGGCAGGTTCTCCAATCCCTTACAACACTTGTGTTCGTAGCGTTAGAATGAGCGAGAGTTTGTGAAGTCAGGATTGGATTCGGTTTAAACGCGGAGCTTTCTAGCAACTTTCCTTAATTTTCCTTCTAGATCAAGAAAGTCCTCGTTACAGATGGCGAACCTACGCTGTAGGCGGGCTTTATATTCAATTACATTCCTGAGAGCGCCGCCCTAAAGTTCCAACGACGTATACATGTTGAGAAGACACTTAAAAGCGACATTAAAAGCTCAGTATACGTTCTGTTGACATTCTGTAATTCCTAATTAGTATAGGCCAATCAGCCGCGTCAAGATAACATCGCGTGACAATGATTTAATCATCAGTTCTCATTAAAAATTGGCTGTTCTATTTAAGCTAGAATGACTAGAACGTCAATTATGAGTAAAAAAAAAAGATGGAAGCCTGATCAGATGGTACTGGTGCTAAAATTACCAGTAACGCCTAATTATCAACAATTCCTGGATTGGTCGTCAGTCAACAGCAAAATGCTGGATCTGCAGTATAAGTAGGAGGACAATAAAAAATACGCCTTTCGAGTTTTGAGAGTTGGACTCTGACTAGTCGATCATAGGCATGTTAAAACGAACGAGTCATAGGACCCAATAACGATAACAGGGCAATCGATAGCGCAGCAAGCGTTCATAATGGCACAGATGTCATCAACACGAGTTTGCTTGCGCGTTCACGGCTACGAAGCGACAGGAAAGCCGTAGCCGGTTTTGATCATTTCACGGACCAATTCCGACATGTGTGCCTGGTAATCTATGTAATCTAGTTAGGGTTACCCTGACTAAGGTTGTAACAATACCGCATGTCATGCTATGTAAAAGCTGTATACCCTCAATACATTAAGCTCTCATCAAGTTCAACTGTTGAATAGGATTCTGAGATGCAGGCAGTGCAATGATCTGATTCTGATTCCAAGTTTAAGGCGACAAGTCTGGACAAACAATACGACTCTAAATTTAAACGGATGCTATTTTGAGGACATTTGGTCGCGGTATGACTTGACAATGGTGCCACATGTCTTACACGTAGCCTTCAGTACTGTTGTCCCGTCCTCGTCGACAACGAACAGACCGAAGGAAAGCCTTGAAGCCATACAGTCAGATGCCGACTGGCTAGTTTAGATTTACCGGCATTGAATAGGCATTGCAACAGCTGAAACAATAGGCGCAATAAACGCAGCGAACACCCACTCTTTTTGATAGCCTTAGTAACCGCATGGCTTATCCCTGGTTTAATGTCTGTTGTCCTGATAAGGGTCTCACGTTTTTCCTGGTGAGTGGTATTTCTGAACGCTTAGCGGAGCGGGTTTTTAGGTCGCCTAGGTAGGTCATTTGTGACGCTGCCGCCAAATTCGGAACAATAGTTATTTAGTCCAACTGGCTTTAGTGCGGCGAAATTTTTGCTGCAGACAGTTGGCTACAGCCAGGCAAACAGCGGTCCATAAAAACATGAAAAATATATTCAAGAAAGCATATGAGTGCCTTAGAACTAGGTGTTAGAAGTAGAAGGGGTCACAGAAAGGCAACAACTAATTAATACCAACACGATACTTTCTTTAAACCTTGTTTAATCGAATATTGGGCTAAATATAGCTAGCAGAATGATTCAAATTAATACCATTGGTATGGATTAATTAATACCGGCGGCGTGGTGCATTCGCGTGCGCCTCGCGACCGGAGGAGACATATTGGTGCGCGGGTTCGAGCCCCACCATTGCACATTTGTATTTATGGGAATCCGTCTATGAAGTAATACAAAAAGCAGTTTCGTGGACGTTAAATCTTGGCTAAAGGTCAGCCTAAATTTTTTTGGTATAAAGACAAAAAAGGAACACGAAAAAAAACAATGTCGAGGGAGTTTTGTGTACACTGCAGCATTGCGTTTTACATCATTTTCTCTTATATCGGAGAGTGAACAATTGAGCATTTCTGGTTTTTCCATCTTCTGGTGGGGTGTACGCATAATTCAGGAAAAACGGGCGTAAGTATTGACCCTTACGGACTTCGCGAGACACGTAACTGAAGTAATCTTTCTTTAGAGCTGCAGGTTTGAGCTAGTTATTGAGGATTGTTAAACGGCTAGCTGGCCTAACGCAAAATATAAGTACTACATCCTCCATGACTCCCGTGGTCAATAAATTAAACTAAATAAGTAGGACCGTCGGCAGAGCGCGTTACCAATTCAAGAATATTTTTACCTCTGTGCTACATCTACGAAATGCCCGCTATCTTTAGGCCATAGCTAAGAATAGGAATGCGTAACATAGAGAAAACTCTGCATACCATTGCCTCACCCCTCGTACACAGCACAATAAATAAAAGAGTCTCTCTGACTCAGCTTGCCTACAGAGTTATCTAGCAAAACACACTGTTTTTTCTCTTTGCAATTGACCGCGAACTTACTAAGCTTAATAGGTTAAGATCACAGAAGAACGTCCTTACGCGTGAGCTTTGCGCTGAGCAGGTTAGGCTCCACAGTCTAGCGACCAATATTTATAAAGCATTTTTGGGCATTTAACTTCGCAATGAATTGTCGGTCAGCGACTTCTATAAGACGTACAACAAACATTTCAATAAATATTACAAGCATGTATTACATTTATAGACAATATAGACAAACCCCCTATCACGCACCATGCTCTCAAATCGTATGCACACGGCATAGTCTACTTAGCGTGAAGGCGTGCCTTCGCAGCAAGTTTGAGTGAGCGCATCTCTCTTGTTTTTGTCATGTGTTTGCCCTTTAAAATAATCAAAACGCACATGTTCAGCATATTGTATACATCTCACGTTTCACCTAAATATCAAATAAATAAAAAAAATATATTAAAAAAAAACTAATATCTATTAAAATTTACAGAATACATTATTGAACCTGCAATATTATTCCTGAGATTCAGGCGTGGATGTCGATTGGCTGCCAGAGACATTATAAGTTGCTGTGGCCAACACGAGACGTATACACGAAATATTACGGACGGCACGTGTCTCTCCTTTACGGGGAAGTAGGCAATGTCCGAAAGCAGTCGTTTTCTCAGCAGTGCTCTTCGAGCTTAAGATTGTTCCGGGGCTAATGTACGTCTTAACAAAGTGTGGAACCATCTCACACTGGCAAATTTTTCGTCGAGGTCGGATTTTTGTGTGTCTCATGTCAGGCTCTCCATCAGCTACAAGGCTGAAGATGCCGCGTACAGTAGTACCTTACGAATGTTTTATTTCGGAACGGAAAGCTAACGTCGAACAATCCAGACGGTAGGTCGGAGGTTTAGACGTTTTCGAGGACGTTTCGCTCAGTTGGAGCGAAAATAAATTATTATATATTTTTTAATTCAACATTAGATCAGTTAGGTAGCTTCTATATGTCACACAACGCCGAATTGTGTACTACACATTAAATTCAAAGTTACTTTCACTATTTTATTCACTTGTTTTAGCGTTGGAAGATACGCTGAAGGCATATGAGCTTCACTAGGTAGATTTTTGGCGGGTTTTATGACGCCACACTACCGAGATCACGGGATGTACATTTAGCATTTTTTCCTGTAAAAGGCAGACGCTTGAGCAGACAGGGTAAAGCGAAGACGCCACCGTCTATGGTTTAACGTGTTTCACGCACAGCATATTCCAATGACGTGAATATAATGGAGTTCGGCGGATGCCACCGTAAACCCAATCCAAAGTAAGTAAACCAGTGCTTAAAGTGAATCTATATTTTAGCAATTTTTCGCTAGAAACAAACGTAGAGAGTACATAGTATGTACATATACGACGGTTCTTAGAGAACACGTCCTAGATTGGGAAAATAAAATGGTTGACATCAACCCGCTGCTTTATGAAACGAGAGCAATGACGTCGGATTTGTGGAGAGCCTGCAGTTATGAAAACCGGCATCTAATCACCAGATTTGCCGTTCACGGCTTCCATCTGAAGGTCTGTGCGCGCGAGAAGTTTCATGAGATCTCGCCGGAGTGTATATGTAAACTTTGTGGCTGCCCGTGTGATCTATGTCACCTTCAGCGTTGTGAAAGAGCGATTCCGCTGTCTCAACTCTGGAAATGCGATGTCTATGATGTATATTCGTAAACCAATCATTAGTTAATAAAACTACTACTACTACTACTACTACTACTACTACTACTACTACTACTACTACTACTACATAGTATGTACAGGAACGGGTTTATACAAAGTAGCCAAAAGTAGCACTCCATGCTCAAAGAAGCTATCGCGTTGCTTGCGGATCTGTTAGAACGGTTGTTAGCTGCAACTGCACGCGCCCATGTATCGATTGAGCTGGCATACGCACACACGGCATTCCGCTTAAGTGTGAATACTCAACAACACTGATCACTGGTTGGGAAGCGCTACGCGTGCTGATGGCGTGACCTCTGCCACCTTGTCGTCCCGTGGGACGTGTTTTGCTGTGAGCGCATGTCTGTCTTTTCCGGCGGGGGCGGCGGACACGCAAAACGGACTTGTTTGTAGCAAACAAGCAAGCAAGCAAGGCTATATGAGGACGCCCGTCAATGAGGTTAACGGCGGCGGTGGCGGCGGGGGGTGAATAAACCATTGAGTATGAGAGAACGGCAAGAACAATCATAACGGGGAAAAAATCATGTTAATGTCTCTCGGGAATAATTCATCACCAGACAAGAGGATGGCCGCCCCATGGGGGTAAGGGGGGGGGGGGGGCAATCGCGGAGAGGCGCCGTTCCACCCCTACTTTGCTGGCCCAACGTCTGAACCGGCTCTTCCTCGCGCAATAGCGGGCAATGGCCGACGACGATAATGACGACGACGACGACGAAGAGACGCAATTAATTTATTGCACACACTGATCAAATACATTCATTATAGCAACGAATCGGACGCGGGATGTACGGAGGGAATCGGTGGCATAGACGATTACCCCGTGGGAGCGATCTGCCCGACTTGGCAACTTAACGGACGGCGGTGCGGACGCGTCTACTACAATGTGTGCCGACAAAATTAGAGCGTAGAGTTGGCTCCGGGGGGCTGGGTGGGCGCCGGAGTGCTCCGAGAGAGGTCAGAGAACAAGTCGCAAAGGGCGGCCACCACGGTCTTGTCTGGAACCGGCAAGCTTCTATGGGGTCGGCAAGGCGTTTAATTTCAAGCCCCGTTCGTTATTGCTAGCCCACTTGCATACGCAGAGCACTGACCCTCAACGTATAGCACTAACCCTCAACGTATAGCACTAACCCCGTCCGACCTAGACCTAGAAGACACCTACCTCGTACGTTGCGTCAACCGACCTAACAACCGAACGTGTCAGGGTCGTAAAACAACGCTAGCTGAAAGTAGGTTAGTTATTTGCCTGCAATGGTTAATGGTTAGCAGCCGGGTTGTTTACGTTTTGTCGTTTTAAGAACGAGTTATAGTTATAATAAAAATATATACTACTTTTACTATTACTACTACTGTTACTACTACTACTACCCATACCACACCTACTTAGAATAATTACGTATTTTTAAGGCAATCGAGGACATCATGTTATTGTTGTTGTAGTAGTAGTAGTAAGTTAAGGTCAGTCACCGTACCGTTTGTCAGATTGGCTGGCTACGTAAAGACGCTCTTCACCACGGCTCGGCAACGACGAGTCTGCCGCCCTCGCCGCCACCACCCCCGCCGCTGGACCTTCTCCGACGTAGTAGGCCTTCCTAGGTTGTTGCTAAGGTGGACTTGGGTCGGCGAGGCGTGACAGCATGGCACGTGCGGGGCACGCTAAATGCTCTGAGGATGGCCGGCGAAGACGTAAGAGCCGCGAGAGAGTAGAGTAGAGCATGATAGTAGAGATCGACATAGATAGCTCGAGGAGCGGACGGAGGAACGGAGGGAGGCAGGGAGAGAGGCGCCATTAAGGTCGTTTACACGTGCGACGCGGCCTATTAGCCGACGTTAAATCGATTACTCGCAAAGCTGTCTGTGTGTAGGTCGGAAAATTAGGTTCTTCAGGACTAGGCAGGCCCCTGAAGATGTCGCGCACCCCTGCACTTTTCTGGACAGTCTTCGCTGCTGCTGCTGTTGTTGTTGCTGCTACTACAGTTGGCGTGCGTGGCGGGTTGGCGCGAAACCAATAGGCTGTTGCTGCTTGATCGACCAAGTCGAGTGGGTAGGGCCTGGGGAGAGTGCCACACCACACAGCGTTTGTGCCTCTGATCGTCGCCTGTCAGTTGACTAGTCCACTAATGATTTTTAAATAAAATATCAATAAAATGATTCTTACCATTGCGCATTAGCAATCAACCGCCGAACGGTCGAACCGCCGCCGTACGCAGCGTTCCCTCCCTGTCTTGAGAGAGGCGGAACGCCCAGTAATGAGAGCGACATTCCTACGGTCCCCTACTACTACTACTCCTATAATAAGCTTCATCTGTTGCTTGGTTTTGTATGGCACTCGCATTGGTAGGCGTAGGTATACATGTGTGACCTGGTCGTATATATATATACATATATATATATATATATATATATATATATATATATATATATATATATATATATATATAGTGGCTTCCTTTAGCCGCTCGAAGTTCTACAGTATTATGACTGCGCGTAAAGCCTGGGCTAACTTTGCTAAACTTAAGATTGTATTCACTTAACTCAGAAAAACAACAAAAGTTGACTGAAGAGGCGCTGACTGACTTACAAAGATCCTGGGAAATGTTATGTCGTACTAATGTCGATGCGGTCGGGTGTTGCGTTAGCAACATTCTCTGTCAGAACTACGACTTTGGCTGATGTGAGCCTGATATGTGGTGTGCCTGTTAGCACGTTGTCTAAATACATATCTAGACTTTGTGCCACTTTTACTAATTCTATATGTCTTGTGGTTTAGGTGTGGGAAGCTAGAATTTAGGTAGTTGTTTTTAATTCTAGACCATCCTCCCTCGCCAACGGGCTTATAACTCATCGTGAGTTGTATCTTCAATGCACCGACGGCCGGACATGTTGAGATATCTAGGGTTTCCTCAATAGTCTCCGTGGCAGCATGGCCGCTGACGCTCAGCGGTATGATTTAACATCTATTCTCAAGGAGTATTGCTCAAAGAAAATTCGATCAACGACGGGAATCGAACCGGCGACACCCCGGTAGACGACAACCATGACTAGCGCACTGGTTCCCCACTAGACCACGCCGCCGCCGCTGTGGAAAAGCTGTCTATTGTCTAGTTACTGAGACAGCAGGACAATGTTGGCAAAAAAAAGCGATCCATATGCAAGGCTCTTCGTATTCGTTACGCTGCTACAACGTTAAGTCGCGGAGCTCAGCATGCCAACACTGCAAATCGAGACAAAGATATTGTACTTCAATAAAAGGCCGAACAATCGATTGACGTTTCGTTAAGCTAACGTTTTGGCCCTTGTCAGGCCAGCTTAGACTCTCGCTGCGGTCAAGACTCTAGGCGTGCACCAACACATACCTCTGAAAGTTTGCCAAGCTGTATGGCGGCCGACATAGTGTCGAGTTTAGTGTAAATATCTTAGATACAATTTCGATCGAATCTTTCCACTGTTCGTAGAATCGTTTGTCTGTAGTGCTATAATCTATTTTCTCGATTCGGGATTGGAGATCTACGAATCTCCCACGTCAAGACGTGCGTGACAATTTGTGTCGGCGTGTATGACTGTATATATATATATATATATAAATGCTATTAATAGCCTCCTCCGAGTTAGGGAAGCATATTTGGTCTTTTAAATCGTAGAACCTACAATTTTTGTCATGCAGCTAACAACGCTTTCCGACATACAACACCGGCGCATACGACTACATAAACGGACCCGTCTCAAGATGTGTAGCCAGGCTTTACGGGGTTTTAATCTGTCTCGCCGATCGAAGCTCTAGATCTCCAGTTTCCTATGCTAGGATCCACATCGCTGTAACAGAGGGCGAAGCACTAGGCGTGTTTGGTGTTGAATTCTTCTTTGTTTTCCGGACGTGTCTTTGTGATTCGTTCTCGATACGATTCTGTTTTTCAATACGGTATGATTACCACTAGCAACCACTACTCGGACCTCGTATCTTTATTAAGATACGATGAAAGGGAAAAGAGCTGTGCTGTTTGCTCGACTACCAGCATGCCCAGGTCGGGTTATGCGAGCGTGCGTCGTTCTGGTTTGTGAATGGCGGTCTCTGCAATGCTGCGCACTCTCATCCACGCCTGCGCATTCACACCACGCTTGTGTGTCTCCTCGCCCCGCCGATTATCTACCGCTATACCTTTATATCTAGCTCGCCGTTTATCATGCACGCTCTCTCTCTCCCTGTCTCCCCATATCTCTCTCTCTGTCTCTCCATATCTCTCTCTCTACTCCCCATATCTCTCGCTCTCTACTCCCCATATCTCTCTCTCTGTCTCCCCATAAATCTCCCTCTCCCTCTCTGTCTCCCCATATCTCTCTTTCTCTCTGTCTCCCCATATCTCTCTTTCTCTCTGTCTTCCCATATCTCTCTCTATCGGTCTCGCGCGCGTTTTCGCACACGCTTTCCGTTTTGCTGGCTTCGTCGTTACACTCGTCTGGTGCTCACTCACATTTCACTGGGGCTTCGTACCTTGTTTATTGCTCTCAACAGAGTCGTTGACACGTACCAGCGACTAGGTGGGCAAACATGCAACAGAAACACCAGCCGAACAACAACAACACCAACATAACAACAACAGCAACAACAATAATAATAACATAACAACAACAGCAACAACAATAATAACATAACAACAACAGCAACAACAATAATAATAACATAACAACAACAGCAACAACAATAATAATAACATAACAACAACAGCAACAACAATAATAACATAACAACAACAGCAACAACAATAATAATAACATAACAACAACAGCAACAACAATAATAATAACAGAACAACAACAGCAACACCAATAATAATAACAGAGCAATAACAACCACAACAGAACAACAACAACCACAACAACACAGCAACAACAGCCACAACAACAACAGCAGCAACAGCGACAGCAGCAGTAACAACAGCAGCAGCAGCAACAAGAACAACAACGGAACAACAACATCTATATGATCCTTGTCTCTGTTTACGCGTGTTGTCTAATATACGCATCGTAATTGTGTGTGTGCTATCCGGCTTGCGGTTATATCTGCAATATAGTGTTCCACGTTTGCTGTGTGTCTTTCTTCTGCTGCTGCCGTTGCTGTTGTCGCACTTTTTGTTGTCTTTTTCTTTTTGTCTTTTTTCTTTTTGTTTGTCCTTTTGTCTTCTTGTTCTTGCCTCTACTCGCAATGCGGATAATTTACGTACGTTGCCAAGAAGGTCAACTTGAACGGCTTTCCACCCGTATTTCTGGGTTGTTGTTGGTGTTGTTGTTGTTGATTTTGCTTTGTTGCCGTTGGGGAAACGACACGGCCACTGTACCAACGTATGTGTACCAAAGAACAGCGCAATAAAGTACCAATGTAGGGTGGTGGTTGTTGTTGTTACTATTGTTATTGCCACTGCCCCTGCCGTTTTATTTTTGCTGTTGTTGTTGTTGTTGTTGTTTTTGTTGTTGTTGTAGTTGTTGTTGTTATTGTTGTTGTTGTTGTCGTGGTTGTTGCTGTTGTTGTTACTGCTATCGTTGAGCCATGCTTCCTTTCGCTGCTGCCAGAGTCAAGCGACTAGCCAGCCTGCTGGGGCCGGACAAAATACTGTAATCGTTGGTTACGAAATCACCGCCGCTGCGACGAGTCGAAATGTTCACATCGGGCCACAGCAAAACTAGGCCAAGCGTCTTCGTGACTGCTTACAGAAACGACTGCAGCTGCACAACTGGTTGCTACTGATGTGATACCGAAACAACGAAAACGAAACTACGGCCTCTTCTCTCTACGTTTGCCGTTCTTCCTCTGCTTTATCTCTCTTACTATCTATCTCTTCTATCTACATGTCCGTGTACTACTGTTGTCATTAGCCTTGCCTTGTCCGAATCTCTAGGATCGGCCACTGTCCCATCTTGAAGCCTTCCTTTAGTCAGCATACTCTCAAATTCTGCTAAGGAAGTCTACGTCTGTATGGCGTGCAAAGTCTCCGTCCAGAGCATAACGGACATAGCCTATCTAGCTAACTACGAGGCTCGGAAAGAGAGCTCAAGTGCGCAGGCAATAGCGCGTACTTCCTCTACCAGCCAACTACATCACGCTACTGCTAATGTGTGCAATTTCTTGAGAATTAACAGTTCTGTTTAGGAGACCGTGGACACTTATAAATGCATATATACAAACATATAATTTAAATTACAGTTCAAGCCATCGATGACTACTATCATTATCGTTTATTAACACCCAGATTGGGCAAAATTAACTAATAAGGATGACTAATATGTATGAGTTTACGGTCTTTTTAGTGGCACTCTCAGCGATTTAGCGCCAGTGCAACCTTACCATCGTATAAGAGTTCTAATATCCTTACCTAAAACTATTGCCTTAGTGTGCTCTAATATTTTCTATTTATGTTACATCCAATATCGAGGTAAGGCAGCGTTTGTGGCCACGTAATTGTTTCAGTTTTGGAAGCCGGTATGTTAGAATCGAGGATTTAGGCTATTCAAGAACTAGTCCATATCTTACAAAAAGAGCCTTCTAATAAGCGCAGGCTATTTCAGTCTGTTTAAAGCGAACTACGCCTTCACCTTCAACTTCTGCCAACCATCTTTATGCGGTCATATTTCTTACTTTGCGTCCTATCGCTAACTAACAGTCGGTTAACTTTCACAGTTTAGTATTGATTTTTCTTTCTGCGTCCCACTGTTTGTCGAGTTTTTCGTAGAAACAATCTGAGTTTTCTAAAAAGCTAAATTGAATTCTTCATTCGACTAGTTACATGATCACATTTGGCGGTGCAATTTACTTGCGCGCTATGCCGCTGCAGAGAGATAAGTGTTTTTAAAATCTAAGTTTTGAACGAAACGCATGGCTGATAATAGGATTGATACAACGTACATTACTTTGCTATTACGTGTGTGATAAATAACTATCGATAGATATCGATTTTACTGGTTTGATCCTAACCGGTCCCTCTGGCCGACTAATGCCGTTATATGGTTTGCCATTTCTTACATGGATTTCCCTGTTATCACACCAAGGGAATTCATTATTGGTTTATGAATAGAAAATGGGTCGCTTTGCTACAGAAGGTGCCTTGGGTTTAAATTATAATATGAGGGTTCATAATGTTGTATAACGCGTATATGAACGGTTTATTGGGGACTGCTGATCTAGTCCCGTCAATAGTAATCCGACAGTCGACAGCGCCATTGCTGCGGCATTGAACATGTATATTTATGCTACCAGTTTACGTTAACCTACTACATATATACGCTTAATTATAATAAGTAGGCAAGTAAGTTATTTTCAGATATTGGAGAATTTAGTTGCTAGTTTGGCGCCAAAGAGTGCGGACGTGTGTCGACGGAGCTCCGAGGGTTTACGCTTGCTTGGGTGAATACAGGCCGGTAAACCTAGAGAGTGGCATACCATAGTGATGTGTGAAACTCAGTGACCATTTTGGTGTGTTGTGCGTGGCCGTGAAACGAAGTGGTAAGGAGCTAGTGTTCTGTGAAGTTTAAACAAAACCTTTTTCGGTAGAGTGAAGCAAAACGAAACCACCCGCGCAGCGGTTGGAGGACTCGGAACGGTCCGCCGCGGATTCAAATTTGGATTTCTAACGGCTGCACAACTAAAGGACGGTGTCGTCTGTGCGTCCGCCGACCTCCGAGGCTGAGAGACGAGTGACGAAGGCAAGTTGGGATTTCGGCCACTAGGTGGCGCTTCAGTCGGTGAGTGCCCTCGCCCAATGGGCGGTGCTTCCAGGAATTGATCGCGCCCTGTGCTGGCCTCCTGCGACCAGTGTTGAGGCTGCAAAACGAGAACGGTTCCACCTTATATAGGTACCCGTTGGACCAGACGCTCTAGGAAGTCTCCTGCTTGGCCCACGGAGAGAGGGATTTGGTCGGGAGATACGGACGGCGCATTAGGGCGTAGGGTTTGAGCGACCTTGACATTGTGTCAAACTCAAACACGATGAGTTCCGAGGGTGGGGACAATAGGCGAAAAATGCCGGCGATATTCGCCCCCTCGGGGCTGACGCAAAGGACGCCAACGCAAGGGAATGGAGGCGAAAGAACGGGAACGACAGAGGCGAGCGAGAATGGAAGAGAGCCAACCGAAGAGAGCTCTGGGGGAAGTGTTCATACACACCTCCAGCTCAGAGGATGACGGCGCGGAGGATGTGAATGCGCAGGTAGTGGTGAAGGGAGACCAAAACTGCGGGAAAACAGGCAATGGACAACGAAAGAGAAAATGAGGAGGAAAAAGGGAAGAGCGGGAAGATCACGGAAAAGACGTCGAAACAAACCCCGAAGCAAAGACGAAAGACTGAAACACCTGCAGACGCGAGTGATGATGAGGGTAACGAGAACGATGGGTGCTTAGAGGATAACGGACCATGGCTGGATTATCTTCAGTCAAAGACTAAGGGCGGGGTCAAAACCGTGCCTGAGTTGCCTGTAAAGGCTTGGCCAATGAGAAGAATTGAGTCTAAAGACGCAGACGGAGTTGCCGAGCAGATGCGCACCTGGTCCAAGGTGTTGAGTCAACTAATCGTGCGATACCCGCATACCCAGATGTTCATCAAGGACGCCGTTGGGGAGGTAGGTAAGTTTTCCCTAAAATACAAGCGTCTTTCCAAACAGAGAGACCGTGAGTGGATGGGAAAGCTCGAAGCCGAAAAAAAGCGGGTAGAGTCACTCGAGATCGAGCTATCACAACTCAGGCGGACATTCACGCAGGCTTCGGACAACAATGAGGTAGACGCCTTACTAAAGGCTAAGGCCGAGCTCGAGGAAGAAGTCCGAAAGCTTGCTGGGGTGAACAGGGTGCTCGAGCTGCACGGAAACTCACTGTGTTCGAAATGTAATCAGAAGCTCGATAAGGAGCAGATCGAGGCGAGAGAGGCCGAGACGGCTGCAACGATCGACACGGCCTTGGAAGCGGCAACCCGAAACAACGACGTAGAGGAGACGGCACGCGTAGTGTTAAAGAGATGGCCAGAGAGATGCTTCAAAAGGGTGAAGCTAACCCATAGGGGATTGGGAGCCCTAGAGAAGCGCGAGGACTCATTCTGATAAAGGGATCGGAGAGAGACAGAGGACTCATCGAACATGTGCTTCCTCAGTTTCCCGGCGCGGCAGCGCTGGCCGACCTTAAACCAGGAAAGGTGGCGGCACTTAGATGCAAAAGCGACTTTGAGGTCGTCGGGGACGGCGAGATAGACGAAGAAGGGGAGACGGAGGGAATACACCAGAGTCCCCCGGAGGCGTCACGAACGCTAGTAGCCGGGATGGTCCCCTTGGGGGCGACCTCGGCCGACTTAATTAGGCTTTTTGGTAGACTCCTGCATACCCTTAATGTAGATAGGCGAAAGGAGGCACCAGATGTGGCTGTGACCGAGGAGCTGGGAGACTACACAATCCCTCAGATCCTTGAGGCGTGCTGTCGGGTACTCGACTGTGATGTCGAACTCATTGTTAGAACACCGCCCGCGGATCGAAGCTTACCAAAAGAGACAAACGTCTCAGACCAGACGTGGGCGACCCATACCACTGTCCGGGTAAGGAAGATTGAGGGTAAAACTGCAGCAGAAACGCTCATGAGCGTGCGAAAAAATGCAGACCTCAGAGCGGCGGGCGTAGTATTGGCCGCGCGCGGAGGACTAGCCACGACTGAAAGTGGGGACGTTCTCGTTAGAGTGACCGGCACAAAGGCATCAACAGGCACATTTGCTGAGACGCTAGCACGATCGATCAACACAAAGGTTGATTGCCGAGACTCTGGGGGACCGCCAAAGACGATCGTACTGCGCGACGTGGACCCGTTTGCGGACAGCGACAGCATCGAAAAAACGATAAGGCGAAAGTTGAGCATGCCGGCAGATATGCGCATGCGCACAGAAGACCCGCGGTCCGGCAGAACAGGGCGATACCAGTGTCTTGTCGTTCTCCCGACTGCGGCGGCAAAAAGACTAGTCGACATGAAGCACCTGCAGATCGGTAACACCACGTGCCGGGCAGAAGATTGGTTTAGCGTACCAACATGCTTTAACTGCCAGAAGCAAGGCCACATGGCTAAAGACTGTCAGGAGGAGAAAGCGCAAGGCCGACGCTGTTACCGGTGCGGCGACGTCGGGCACCTCCTTAGTGCGTGCACTAGCGAAACCGGGCATTGCTATATCTGCAAAGTCGACGGGCACTTGGCTTCGTCAAGCAAATGCCCAGTGCTGGCAAAAAAACTTGAGGAGCTGAAAGAGGCTGCTCGTAAGAGTAACCTCGAGAAGTTCGAGGGTGAAAGGAAGCGGAGAGAAGCATCCGAGCAGGAGGCTAGGGCGCGCCAGGAAGCGGCCGAAAAGAAGCGACAGCGCAAAGAAGCTAAACAATTGACTACGGACAGCGAGGGTTACAGCAGGAGAGGGCGTGGTGCCATCAGCGCCGCTGTCGCTGGTGCCGCAGCCAAGGGAGGGGAAATCAATGGTACTTCAAATGATTAGAATACTTCAGGTGAACCTCAACCGGTGCAGAGCTGCGCACGACCTGCTTGAGGAGACGGTCCGGGAGAGGGGCATAGCATTATGCCTCCTTTCGGAACCAAACAAGAAGCGAATGAGAAAGAAGAGCTCTATAAATACCGATGAACGCATCGATGCAGCAACCTGGTGGACAGGAGAGGACAACGCCAAATGGGCAGTACGGGGTCAGGAGAGTGGCGAAAGTGGCTTTGCGTGGGTGGAATTAGACGGGGTGGGTGTTCTCTACTCGTTCTATTTTTCACCTAATAGGGAGATACAGGAGCTTCAGGTTTTCCTGGGTCAACTAGGCCGTAGCTTAGGCACGCACGAGGGAAAACCATTGATTGTTACCGGGGACTTCAACTCGGCCAGTACTGCATGGTGTAGTCGTAACACTTCGGAAAGAGGACAAATCTTACTGAAATGGATGGCAGAGCAGGGGCTTATGGCTGGCAACGACGGGGACGTTCCGACGTTCTCACGGGCAGGGAGGGAATCCCACGTAGATCTCACGCTTGCCAACGAACGGGCATTCACGGCGATAACCGGGTGGAGGGTCGATACGGTTCATAACCACAGCGACCACCGCTACATCTGCTTTGAGGTACGAGCTCCAACCGCGACGCTTCCAGCATCACCTACCCGGGGCAGACGGTGGCAGATGAGACAGCTGGAAAAGGAAGCGCTAGTAAAGGAGATCGACGCGAGGTGTCGGACGATGGGAGTGGGAACGGTGGACGAACATCGACTCATTGAAACACTCATTGCCACATGTACAAAGGCTGGCCCGCCCCACCCGAACGGCGGAGGTGCCCGACGGCACCGGTCCGTTTACTGGTGGAGCAAAGAAATCGGGGAAGCGAGAAAGCGATGCACAAGGCTAAACAGGGCATATACTAGGCAATGCAGCTAGCTGAGTGGAAGGTTCAACCGAGGGGAGAGGGGGCTAGACGTTGACGAGCAATCGGCCACACTCCTGGAAAGTTACAGAGCTGCCCGCGAGGACCTTCAAGGCCTCATCTGGAAGAGTAAGGTACAGGCGTGGAAACAGCTGGCAGAGGACGTGGAGAGAGACGTGTGGGGGTTAGCGTACCAAATCGTTATGGACAGGCTTCGGGCGCCTTCTCCGAGACTCCCGCCGGATGTTCTAAAGGATCAGGTCCATAGCTTGTTCCCGGTTCACCCGTGGAGAGGCGACGGGGAGGAGCCTCTGGTTGCTGAAGAAGTTATTCCCGAGGTGACGTTGGAGGAAGTCGAGCGAGCATGGCAGCGATTGACACCCGGTAAAGCACCCGGCCCGGATGGAGTACCTCCTGGAGCGGCGAAGCTACTGGTTCAGCGATGGCCGAAGCTGTTTCAAGCACTGGTGATGCGTCTTCAAAGAGAAGGGCGATTTCCGCGGCTGTGGAAAAACGCCAACCTGGTCCTAATCCCCAAACCAACGGGAGAGAGCAATGCTTTAGCAAGTAGTCCTGCTTACCGGCCTATATGTCTTCTTGACACAATGGGCAAGATCTTAGAGAATGTTATCGTTGAGAGGCTCAACGCTCAGATTGAGCTCAAAGGGGCCCTTCAGACGCCCAGTACGGTTTCCGTAAGGGAAAGTCCACGCTTGGCGCCCTTACACGGGTTTTGGAACGGGCGACCGAACAGTTAACAAGGACCCCGAAAACAAGAGACTTCGTTGTGCTCGTCCTCCTGGACGTCAAGAATGCCTTCAACTCGATGAGCTGGGAGGTGGCCATGGACGCAATGAGGCGCAAGGGCATTTCGCCATACATTCGCCGGATAATTTCGTCCTACCTATCGGAAAGAAGGCTGTCGGCCGGCGGTCAGGAGTATGAGATCTCTGCGGGGGTTCCTCAGGGGTCGGTCTTAGGGCCGATTCTGTGGAACCTAGCCTATGACGGGGTCCTCGAGCTGCCGGACCTACCGGCGGGTGTTGAGATGGTGGCCTATGCCGATGACTTGGCGCTGGTTATCACGGCACGGGAAACTGGGGCCCTGGAGTATGCCGCTAATGAAGCCTTGGAGCAGGTGGCAGAGTGGATGGAAGACCATTCTCTAAGACTGGCCCCGCACAAGACGGAAGCAATGTACCTTACAGGCAGGAAGAAAACCCGGAACATCCGCCTGCGTCTAAACGGTCATCCTGTCAAGCTTGCTCGGACAGCAAAGTATCTCGGAGTGGTGCTCGACAAAGGTCTCAATGGATCGGCGCATATCCAGCATGTGGCTGGTAAAGCCCACAAGGTCGCGGCCGGCCTGGCGCGGTTAATGCCCAGAGTCGGCGGCTGCACAGAAGGCAGGCGGCGCCTGCTGGCCAGTGTAGCAGAGTCGGTAGCGCTATACGCGGCTCCAGTGTGGGCAGACATGGCGCTGAGGACGCAAAGAAACAGGAGAGCCCTTCGATCGTCACAGCGGCCGGTAGCCATTCGTGTCTGCCGGGCTTACCGCACGGTGTCGACCGCGGCCCTCTTGGTCCTGTCTAAGATGCTGCCATGGGATCTGCTGGCAAGTGAACGGGCCGAAAGATGGAAGGATGGCGATCTAGACTTAACAACGGCTAGATCGAGGACAATTGCCCGGTGGCATGAAGAATGGGCCGCAGTGCAGCCGGGAGACCCTCGGAGGCCGCCCGCGGGGAGCTGGACCAGAGACCTCATCCCTGACCTGAAGGCGTGGTACGACTGCAACCACGGTGAGCTGTCTTATGGTACGACACAGGTGCTGACCGGGCATGGCCAGTTCCAAACGTACATGGTAAGAATTAACAAGGCGAGTGTCGACATCTGCGCGTTATGCAGATCGGGTGAGACCGACGATGTCGAGCACACAGTTCTACGGTGTCCGGCCCTCCAAGAAGCCAGAGACGCGGGTGCGACCACCGTGAGAGGAAAGTCGATCAAGAAGGTTGTAGCACACATGCTGACTTCGGCGAAGGCATGAAGGGAGTCCTGTGCCTTCTTCGAGACTATCATGTCCTTAAAGGTGGCCAAGGAAACTGCCAGGAGAGCTCGTTTCAACAATAGCCCCCGATCCAGTCGAGAGGGAGCGCCCGTAGGTGACAGGGAAAGAAGGGGAAATAGGCAGCAAAGGCGAACCAGCCTTGGGATTAGGCAGGGACAGCCAGGGACGCTCCAGGCGATGACTCTCGACGCATCCCCAGGTGGCGGAGCTGTGGAAGGCGTTAACGGTCTGGCTGACGCGTCTGAGCTGCACCAAGGCAGACATGAGACGACGGATGATGCCAGATTGGAGTAGAATGTAGGAGTTGGTGCAACACCACTCCCATGGATTCGAAGCAATGCCTACGCAGTTACCGATCCCTGGGGGTGGGGGGGAAGCGGGTTTACTGGGTTTGCGAGTCCCAGACTAGTCACCATGGCTGGGGTGGCGCATGTCCGTCTGGATTCCCGTAATCCCCCAAAGTAATGCTGAAAGGTTTCAGCAGTATAAAAAAAAAAAAAAAGGATAGAGGAGAATTTAGGAATGCTTGATAAACATGCGTTGCGGCTTGAAAGCAGCAACTAATGTGGAACCCACAAACTCACTAAGCCCATATTCCTCCTCACCCATTTAGACTCGGAATCGTATGACATTGCCTTGAATTTGTAAAAGGCGAGTTTATGCTGCTCTGAAGATCCCGCCGAAGGCTTTGCTACTCCCCTGCGCCCCTCTCGGGGGCGCAAGCGAGAAGTGAATGTCAATCGTTCGCCCGCATCTAGCAGGGCCGGGTGTGTTCCTCACCGGCCCATCACAGAACCTTGACTAAAGTGTCCAAGAAAGAGCTGTTGTTCTTTTCAGACAGAAATGATCTAAAAGTGCTACAGATACTTTGGGCCAACTCATCAACAAAGTTTTCGAACTCGCTCAAAAATTGTTGCGAGCTATTGGGCGAGATGTAGCAGCTGTACCAGCTCTATCACGGAAAGGCCGTCCACGCTACCTGTTCGGTCTGTTGACGGCTTCCGGCCAGCTGCCGCGTACAACACTACTATCGCCGGTGCCGAATCGCCATTAGGTTCTGACAGTAGACATCAAGCAATTAATTCATGTAATAGTGCTTCATCAAGTATATTGTGTGCCGGTGTTAAGGTTCATTTCATCATCACATTTATTTTACTTATTTTAAGTATGCATGTAACATTGTTACTTAGATAGTTGTTAGCTGTTCTCGGCATGTCATTCGAAAGAGGCAATGAAGGGCCAGAGGTGAGAGGTATGAATATGTCTAGGTCTCTAACCTTTCGTCGGACTTGTCTGACTTAATTTGCAATTCCGAGGCAAAGCTTTCAAAAAGTACTGTACATGCGTTCTTTAACCTTAACAGAATTGGTTTAGCGACCCGCGCACAGCCTAGCATGGGGTGCAGGAATCGGCTTCTCACTTGCATTGGCAAGCAATGTACTTGCCTCATAAACATTGCAAAATAAATATTTCAAGCAAGGTTTAAACTTTATTAGAAACTTTAAACTTCACTGGGTCTCTTGGTTAGTCGAGCCCGGTAGCGTGGTGCATTTGCATGCGCCTCGCGACCGGAGGAGGCACATTGGTGCACGTTTTTAAGGCCTACTGCTTCACATTTGTATTTATGGAGTGCGTCTAGCGAAACAATGCGAAAGCAGTACTGTGAACGTTCAATGTTAGCTGAGAGTCAGAACGAAGAAAAAGGCCTCTTGGTTAGCTACAGTCAAGTCGCCATTCACGTCCATTGCCGGAGTGGTATCCCTTTTTTTCGTCTGCTATCACTTTTTCTGTAAGGTTTCCTTTTCTTGCCTTCAGTAACCTTAGTTTGAGCGGCCACCCGCGCAGTGGCGGCCGGTTCCTACAAGGAGATTTTTTACCCTGATAGTCACGCGGCCTCCCTGCGTTGACCAGATTCATTTCAGGAAGGCCTTTGAGCACACCTCTAGTAAGCTCTTTTCTTATTAACTCCTTGCGTCGCGTGGCATTTGGGTGTCATGGTCAGTGGGGATCTTGCCTCTCCTTGCTAACCCCATCGCCCGTATTAGTTTAAGAATGTCGGAATTATTTTTTCACTGCAGTTTTTACCTGATAAAGCCTTGTCTCTAGCCTTGTCTCTGCCGTTTTATACCTCACATTGCTCCCTCACCTGTTCTATCAGTGTTATCGTATTAAGCAGATACCCTCCTAGCTCCAATTCTAAAACTCTAAACCTTTGGATACCGCGTAGACCAAGTTAATGACTCAGCGAAGGCCGGACAGGCCATGTCTACGTTTCCGTCCATAACCGGGACCTTCTGCCCATTCTCTCCATAGTCTTCTGCCCAGGCACAGTTACTTCTAAGATTAGGTTAAACACATTTATCCAAAAAGTTTTTCCCAAGACGTTTAGGAAAGAAACACATATACAGGGTCTTCCATAACCGTATGTGCTTATTTTAAGGTTTGGTAGAACTCGGCACGAAAGTAATTTTTCCAGATGGAAAGAAAAGTCATAAAAAGTTAATATGTTGTTATTTTTACGTTATAGCTTTTACGTTTAGAACCGCAACATTTTGCCAATACGTATCCGCACCCTTCTTCCATTGTGAAAAACATATATTTCAAGATATGTACCTAACTTTTTCATACACTCTATGCAAGTATGCAGGCCTTTGCTTTAGACATGGCTGTCGAAAAAGCTTAGTTACTTGGCAACTTTGTAACGCAGCACCATCACTTTGGCACGAAAATTATGGGTATCAAATTTACTATTGCCTGAGAGTAACCTTTTAGATCAAAGATTTTAGTCGTAATAGCAAAACTTTACGATTCTCTCCGTGAAAGCTTCAACGTAAGACGTACCAACATATCGACTTTTTATGACTTTCCGTGACCTGGCTATTCGCCTTTTGCAAGTGTGCACCTGGTATCATTCAGATTATTATTATTACGAACACGCCGGTATTGGTTCCTCCATGCGTTACCTAGTTCTACCGCAAACTTAGATTTTGTATACCTTTGTAGGAGAAAAAGGCAAAATAACTTTTTTTGTAAATTTCATTCTTACTTCTTAACAAGACGTTTCCGTCCCTTCTTTCCATTGAGAAATATTATTTTTGTACCGAGTTTTACCTTAATATTAGTAAAATAAGTTTAGGAGTGAAGATGAAATTTATAAACGGTTATCAAAGACACTGTATATATATATATATATATATATATATATCTCCTTGCAGTGCTGGGGAAGTCAGCAGTCCCCACTCTCGAAACAAGAAGAAACAAATATGGAAGGCAACTCGTATACCGTCGACCAGGCCACGTTTGTTTTCTATCTGCACAATATTAATAGTGCGGCCACGGTGTACGCTGGCAAAAGGGTTCTGCCATCACGTGGCGTCGTGACCCACCCAGCCCGACCGCCAAGCATGAAATTGCTACCTCCACGCGATCTCCTGAAATTGCCCACTTATAACCATGCGTTCACTTTATTGTCTTCTGAGACGTAGTAATGATAGAAGCAACGAAACTACTTGCTCACTCTTTCGCTTTCTTTAACACACTTTGCGATAGGTATTGCCGATCAACCCGCATAGACTGGATCGCTGAGACCGACGATTTACTGCATCTGGACCAGTTTTGGATTCAACATTGGTCGCTTATTTTGCTCAACGCCTCAGCTCACCCACATGGTACACCCAGCCGGCGTGCATGGGCCATTTCATCTCTCTGTTCATATCTTGTGTTTGCTTTCCTCTTCGTTGCAAATTGCCAATTCTTTGTTTCTCTAAATTCTATCTACAACAGACGTTCAAGTCGTCTGCCGTGCAAATTCCGGCATGCCGCAATTCATTGTATGCAAATCGGCAAGAAGTACCAATTTCGCTAAAGAATTTGCTACGGCCAGCTAAAAAAATTGTTAACTAGTGATGGATCGAAAGCATCGCAACGCTAAAATAAAAATTATCTTGTTTTTAAGTTTGACTCAAGAACAATGTGTTATATATGTATGTATATACGTATATATATGAGAGCAGATCCGCAAATTATAACGCCTAGGCGTTTAATCATTGATCCGGTTTGTTTTGCGTAGAAGTGCCATTGATTAGCTACACGCAGACCACATTTTGGTCAATACTTAGTGGCGCTTATTGTTTGAGCTTGATTTAAAGAAGTGAAGTAAGCAAAGTTCAGCAATTTTTAAGAAACCGAAGGTGAGTGAGCAATGAATCTACATCAAAACCTATGTTAAAACCAAATCATTTGTTCTAAAGTCGTGAAAATGTTACTGCCTATGGCGAGAAAGCGGTGTGTCAAAGCGAGGTTCGTCCCAAAAATAGCGAATTTCCCGCAAATGAGCGCCCGTCGGCAAATGCCCGAATTGAACCTTTAAGCGGCAGCAGAAGACCCTGAAATAATTCAGAGAGTAATAACAGGAGGCGAGTCATGGATATATGGTTACGGCATTGAGACCAAAGCAATCTTCCCAGTGGTGCTTCCATGGAGAGAATCAATTTAAGACGTTCTAACAGAATAAGTCCACAACCAAGGTTCTTTTGACTGTTTTCTTTTACTACAAGCTAATGCTCTTCAACGTTGTTACACTCACCCAGTCCTGGTTGCTATGAAAAGAATAAATAAGTAATTATCTTCTACAAAGATTATAGGGTCAACACAAAGTACTACCGCGAAATTAAAAAAAATGCCCGAGAGCGTCCGACGCAACAACTTTTGGATCCTCCATCACGACAACGCTACGGTGTAAAAGTTGCTACTAATTTCGGAATATTTGATGAAAGTTTAGATTTTAATTTTCTTGCAGCCTGATTTGCCGGACCGGTTATTGCCAATAAGTATAGACCTGAGTGTACAAAAGAGGCGAGTGCATGACTCCCGACATGATCCTAACAAAATAAAAGTTAAGAGAGCCGTCTTAAAATGTTTGTTTTAAAGCGAAGCTGTTGCAGGAAATATGAAAAATATTCTAAACTTAATATAATCGACGTGATAGGCGACTTTATAGATCGCGACTTAGGAAAAGTTGGCGCAAGTTGTTGCAAAGCCATAAAGCCTTATAGCGAGAAACTGTACCGCTGACCAGAAAGGGTACCACATATATGCCGCAGAAAGGCACGTGGCAGACTCAACGGCATCATCTGCCTACAGGAAAGGTGAACCTGCAGCGGAGAAAAACTGATGCATTCAGAAGGTACCGAAAGATGACGCAAATCGCTTGACACCCGAAGACACCAGGGAACCACCGGAGCAAATGAATATGGTTAAAAGATCAACAGGCACTCGACGGATCCTTCTAACTTCGGCCAAGTTAAACAAAAGCCTGGCAATGGAAATGAACAGAGACACATAGATAGTAGCTGCAGAAGAGGTTTGCTTGGACATATGAACAGAAGCGTGGTTTGTACGGATATAATGTATAGTTATTATTTCATCTACATTAGGAGCTATAAAGAATTCGCTGAATACCTCGAGGCATTTAGTATTGTACACCTAGATTAACCCTGGAAAGTTTAGCACGGCTTGGGTGCGTTGGCAAAGCAGAGATTATGCTTGAAGGAGACAATCTCCACGGAATTGGTAGTTAAAAAATCCTACTGGTTGTCAGCAACTTGGAGGCGGTCGCGACGGCTGTCACCTGGATACGAGGCAAACTTTAATGTTTACCCAAAAGAAAGCCTAAAGTCACAGAGGTGTCGCGAGGGACCAGATAGTCGGCTCGAAGATTGAAAAAAAAAGAGAAGGACAAAGATCCAGAGAATATATGTAAACGGCGGGTGTCCCCGGGGGAATAGCGTCGGCATAGTCACAGCAAAAAAAGCGCAGAGACGCGTGGTGATTGCTAGCGACTTAACCTCGGATGCTCTTAGAGTACGCGCTAAAGCATAAAACACAATGGCGGAGCTAGCCAGAAACTTAGTGATTGTAGCTTATTTTGGTTGATTAATGTATTACTATATGGGGGCGGTTAGAAGCCCTCGTAGCCACATGAAAAGCACGAATTATGGCGAACGATTGACTTCGTTCGCCAAAACGACAGTTTGAGAAAAAATAGAGCTGTCAAATTTGAAAATTATTATACGAACGAACAAGCTTATGGCTAAGATTAGTTGGAACCACCCTTAGCCACCACAGTGTCAGCTTTTTGTTAGATTCCCGGTAAGTCCGTGAACGCGTTTGCGCAGGATTCATTAAGCACGTTGGTTAGGGGGTTTAGTTCAAGTTGATGTCTCTTGATCTCGCCAGTTTTTTGGGAGATCATGCGCAAGCTTTTGCAATAGCTTAAGGCCGAGGTCAGGGGTGTCAAGCACAATATATCTGGCGATTTTGTCTTCTAGGCTCTCCTCTTTGGAACTCTGGCGACACGTTTAATAGAACCTTCGTTGTTAAGCACCAGTATGATCCGCCTAGAAATCTATGGCATTCGTCTCTTGTTTAATTTGCGGCTGTTCCATTCAGCGTTAAAATCGTTTGTAGCTGTGGTTTCTAATTTATCGATTCCTGTAATACGTTTTGGTCCAGGTTTACAAAACACAAACACGTCCGTCATGAATTTATTTGGCGTTTTGAATCTGCTATATATAGCTGAACCGTTGTCCATTTGCAGCTAGGTAAATCGACCCTACTACTACGTGGCTGATCTTCTATAGCAACACTGACGTGTTTGATCATATTTGTATTTTTCGTTATTTATGATTACTTTATTATATGTTCTTAGTAAATCATAAATTATTCTTAGAATAAACCAGAATTAATGTATCAAGTTATTAAATCATGGAGGAATCTGTGATAATGAAGGAAGTCTAAGCTTGCCTTCTTTTCGAAACGCGTTATCCATCTTCTACATTTACAGAGTGTCCCACTAACTTTAGATCCCTTTTATTCCAAGCACAGGTCACAAACTTTCGAAGAGACAAAACCGCAACTCGGGTATCTGCTCTACCTTTCTAGAGGACTCGGGTCTCTGATCTTTTTATTCGAGGTTGCGTTTCCCATTATTCTTATAGGCGTTCTATATTTTCAGTTACGGGTCAGCGTTTTTCGCTCATAGACAAAAGTCGTTCACATTTGTCTTTGAGCGTTATGTGTGTATGTAAGTTATGTAGAAAATATACCCAGATAAATGTACGAGCAAGGTGCTTTTAACGTATCCGCTGGTACAATATGTCTACAGGCAACTGTGTGCCTAGTTGTGTGTTTTTTTTTCTGGCCGCCTTCCCTTCCATCGCGCCATTTTGTCACCTGTTGCTGCAGTCGTCGTTGTGGTCCTTCACACGTCGGCCAGGCAATTTTACATTTTGGCGACTTATATTCTCAGGTTGTCCTTTTGATCTTTTGCTACTATTCTTCCGCTTCAATTTTTCCTCGTTCTTTTTTTGCCCTCTCTATATTTTTCCGGTTCTTTGCGTATTTTATGTTGCTACGTTGTTACCTCTTGCTTATTGTGTCCATACTCATACGAGTATATTTCCAGGACCTGGATTTCACGCCCCTTTTGATGTTACCAGTTTCAGCTACACGGCAACAACTCCGAATCCAATGACCTCAGTCAAGGTCACCATTGCATTGTACTGGCGTGCCGTTTGATGTCACAGCACAGCAGCTGTTTTGTTCTTTCGTCTACATAGGCAGGTTTAATAGCGCTCAGTGCTAATAGAACCATAAATAGATTTTTATGTTGCATGCTTCTAGCTTGATGATGACGAAAAGACACTCGTCTGTCAATGGAACAGATAGAACAAACAGCAAGCACATGCAATTAATTTTAGTTTTCACATATTTTTTAGTAAGACAGCGTGGTCGTGAATTTAAGCAAGCCGCTACAAGTTCAAGGCTCATACTTGACTTGCTTTGTTTCCATAGAGGAACGTTAAGCGACTATTCCATTCAGCTGCAATTTTTCACAATATATCGTCGGCATGGATATATACCGTACGTATTTAGGTGTTTGTGATATGCTGCTAGCGAGATGTTTTGTAGCAAGTAGTCGGTCTTAATGAATGTATTCTGGGCGATTAGTGACGTTGCCACCGTCACTATTGATACGTCTTTTATAACAGACCTTAGCGAGCACTGTTAGCATGATTTACAATCTAGCTGCCTCCAAGTGGCATTATTGGAAACTGTAGCTAACGACCATAATAAAACTGGGCATTATCTTATGAGAACAATGCAGGAAGGCTATTCTGTACAGCTGATGAATCCTTGTAGGATAGAGACAGCGATATTCCGGGCGCAAATTGTGCCTACTTTTGCGGCCGTAGAGCATAATTATTATTAGATTTGTTTTTTGCTTCAAATGTATACTTAAGTTCACGTGTCGCCCTTTCATATCAGAGAAGCTCAGAGCGGCAGCATAAACGGACACATATGTATATATATATATATATATATATGAGCAAATATTTAACTTTAACTAAGAAAATATACTATGAAATGTAGCACTCATGTCGTGAACTACTACTACACCAAGGCCATGTACTATACATCCAATCTACTACACGACACATGCATTTGTACTGTGATAAGAGAGAGCCTTTTTTTCAAATATTTACAGCACACACGATAAAAAGATCTGCGAGAAACGCATACAGAGGATGTTTCAAGTAGGTCTGTGGACAGGATACTCGAAACCCGACAGAAGGAACGCGACAGCAGTTCCGGCCTTGTGAGGGCGAGGCACTTGGTTTTCCACTTGGTGGGACAGGACGCCAGCATCATCATTAGGGTTCCCCATAAACCTGTACTAATTGCAGAAGTGTGTGTAACTGGATTTCAATCCTACCAGTAACCAAACAATAGGTGAAGTGCGAACTTTGATGGCCGGGATGCACGTAACGCACACTTACAGATATGCAAATCAGCGTGATATTTGCAATCTTTCGCGGTGATATGGAAGCTATCAGTCATGCATTCACCCACTGCTTTACCATATTATAGCTACTACCTGCTAGATCAACGTTCGAAGTACACACGCTAGCTCTTAGGTTAAGTGTAAATATGAACAGGCGGAAGGCACTCAAGTCCTAGTACTCATTGTTCTAAACTAGATAGGTATTTTGAAGAAATCGGGCTCTCGACTCCTAGTCTCAAAATTGCCGATCACCTTCCAAAAGTTCCAAAAAAAGATAGGACTTTTGGGAGGTGATCGGCAATTTATATATTTATATATATACATATATATGTTGGTCCGCACTTGTTTGACACGTGCTCGGTTAGTGCATGCAGAAATGGGGGTTACTTCGGGTTGTCACGGTTATGACAACGTATTTCAGCAGAGCGAAAAGACGGAATTGCTGCACTGACAGCAACTCAATGAACTCACGTGACGTGTTCGTTCATCCTTCTAGCCCGGGGGCGAGGCCAACAAATCATGTTGCAACAGCCATCGCCGCTGTGTCGGTAGCGTTCGCCTGAGGAGACTACTAGAAGACTGCAGTGGCGGCCGTCCTCTTCCCGGTGGTAACGCTGAATAACGCGGGGCGGCTGTGAACCATGACACATGTCACTGGCCGCTAACTTTGTCGCTCACAGCATAAAATGTAGCAAAATCTAAATTTTCATATGCACGTGCATATACATATCTTTTTGGATTTGCAAGTAAGCATGCATTATATATATATATATATATATATATATATATATATATATATATATATATATATATATATATTGATTGTATCTTCAAAGAATATATATATATATATATATTGATTGTATCTTCAAAGAACATCTAACGCTGCGGAAGTTGCAGAGCCATGACGCTTACGGTCCTAAAGTTGTAAAATGATGTGTAGTTGAGACATGGCTTGCATGATTCTAAGCCAAATCATCCCTCAACGATGCACGGTCCTTCCCCAGTGGACACAAATCAAAGTGTAGCTCTAATAGGTCCCTCATACAGTTTTAAACAATGCAGGAAATGGTGATCCTGCTGAATAAGCAAAGCGGTTACGTCACTCCGGCACCAATTGAGCGATAGAAACCTGCCGCAGCGCTGGCAACGTGCGGTATGTTGCTCAGAGAGAATTTTCAGTACTTCTTTATAAAGAATATTGTTGCCAGGATAACCATGTAGGCGTTTTGCAATAATGTGGTGCATAAGCGATTACGGGAATCAAAGGAGAGTTGCACGGCAACTCCCACCGAGAGTAATTTTTACCTTAAAAACATGATACTAATAATTAAGATACCAATGCAGCTTGCTCTGTAGTTGCTCCGCTACGTCCGAAATAGGCCAACGAAAAAGCAAGCCGTCCGACGTGTCAACGCCCGACTACACACATATATATATATATATATATATATATATATATATATATATATATATATATATATATATATATATATATATATATACATTTTCCGATGAAATGGGGAAGCCGAACTCTTTAGCCGTCTAGTTTATGGTTGACAGTGAGTAATCATTAAACGTTGTTATATCGATGTGACTGGCTGGACACAGCTTTACAAAATGTGTGATTATGAGAAGACGACCTGTTCGATTAGGTTTCTCACGCAGGGAGTAATTCTGATCCACAATTACTTGCTTCTGCATATTTCCACGGTCGTACAAGATGTGCTGGCCAAGTTCAAGTGGGAGCAGCTTGGACATTCGTCCTATAGCTCAGATAATTCACCCTGCTACTTCCATTAGTTTGGTCTGCTAGAAAACATCTCAAAAGGAGGCGCTTCACCTTGGACGACAATTTGAAGGACACAGTGAAGGACTGGCTATTGTCAAAGTCGCAGGAAATCGGGAAACAGGGACTCCTTCAGCTTGTATATATATATATATATATATATATATATATATATATATATATATATATAATGTTCTTTGCAAGCAGTAAAGGCTTTTGATACTTGTTTTTAATAGTATAATTTTTTAAACTCGCTTTTAAATGCTTGCCTATTCATGGCCATTAGCCCGGGCACTTCTCGGAACAGCAGGTTATTTGTACAGTAAATTATTATGAACTAAGTCTTTACGATTAGCATTTTTTTACTAATCTTGACAAAAGACACCGAATGTGCGTTTGCAAGACAATCTTTATATTTTTTTAGATATAACATGCATATTTATTAATAATAAGTTCAGTACAAAACATGTATCGACGCTCGCAATGGGCAATAAGGCCTGTGGCACAGACGCCAAAAAAAAATTTATATTAAAGGCGGCTGGGATTATCAGCTTTTTTACAGGAGGCCTGCTTTGTCAGAAAAACTTTGCAAATCTGATGACTAGATGTTGGTTCTCATAACAGCAGCCTTTCCGTGAATCCGACGTCACTGTCTTTGTATTATGGAGCAGCGGGTCGATATCGGCCATTTTACTTTCCCAGTCCAAGACGTGTTCTTTTAAAGGCCGTTGTCTTCAGTAAGAGTTGGAAGTCCTCAAAGAATAAGGCCGACGACGCCAGTAAGTACTCTAACCTATTCGGGCTAGTGCGGTAGACGTTCAATGGTTTCTTTCGAAAACTGGCTTTGAGTTCATCAAACGCTTTTAAGTTCAACCCTGAGAGATGAGGCCAAATTACCTGAACACCGTAGGATGCGGTGGGTGCAATCTTCAGATTAAACAAACTAACAGCAGCCTCCATCGACAGCCTGTATTGGTCCTTGCAACTGTGGAAGTATTGTAGGCCTTTTCGGTCTCTATCTTTAACATGCCTGGATAAACTTGCGCCACGTAGTGAAAACACGACGCCCGGGTAGGGAACGATTTCGATTGTTTCTGAATTCAGTCAGAAATCATTGCTTTTGGCCAGTTTTAGAATGGAATTAAATAGAAAACGCCTTTGCTCACCGAACAAAAGGTGGAAAGGAGGCTAGGAGTTTTCCTCCTCGTCGAAATTTCATCGCTTTGGTCTTGCCCGCATCAATCTTCAGTTTGTTCCAGTTGTTATCAATACGTTTTCCCTCCCTGAGACATACAGAGCTCAATGTGATCACACGGCGAGCCCTGCGGAAAGCAGGCATGCCCTTTTTATTGGAGTTCAGGAGATTTGGCATCAGGAAACACAAAAATGTATATTTGCAGGGGTATTGCAGCAACGCTGATAAAACACAAGGATGACACCCTAGCTTAACAGAATGTGTAGATACCGGTGTCATCATAAGGGTCCGGAAATCGTAGCGCAAATAGATTTAGTTCATCCGGTTTGTCTTTTTGATTCCGTTGGAAAACTTAAGGAGATTGTCCTACTCGAGATCATGCATAGGCAAGCGCTGCACAGTCTCAATTAAAGTTTCGACGGGGCTGCGCAACGCTGGATGATATCAGTGTCCCTGACCAAGCAGGATATGCGGCGTCGGCTCCTCAGACTGTGGAGAGTAAGAGCTTCTTCACCTACCCCCGGCGTATTTTATGTTCTTACTCGAACACGTAAATATGAACAGAGCTTACTGTGCTATTCAAGGGTAAATACGGTGACAACGTTGACGATCCAAATCTCTACCGGGGTATCGCGTCGGAACTCACTCTTAAGAAAATCTTCGCTAAGTTGATTATCTCGAGGGTGTTTCCAACTGTGGAGAAGACCCTACCTCCGGAGCAATTTGGATTCAGGGCGGATCGAGGTACACAGGACGGGATCCACGTACTCCAGTCGGAAGTTGAGCGGGTGTTGGCTGTGTCCGGGGGCCACTTGTACGCCGTCTTTATTAATGGTGTGAAGGCCTTCGACAAAGCTCCCCGTCACTTACTAGTCGATTCATTTCGACATGCTGGGGTGGGTGGTTCTTTTCTACGAGTGCTCTCCAGCTTCTTTGCTGAAGACCGCCTTGAAGTAAACATAAGGGGCGAAGACACCTTGCAGCTGAGGCAAAACGTAGGGACCCTTCAAGGGGTCCCCCCTCTCAGTTGCCTAGTCTTCTCTTTGCTCATCGCAGACCTAGCCCGCCACGTGCGGAAGGAGTTTAGAAACGCCGTCGTCGTTATGTACGCGGATGACATAGTAGTGGCCCACCGGGACCGCGGTGCCATTCGTCGTATTGTCGGCGACGTAGAAAGTTACCTTCACCGTAAGGGCCTACAGATAAATTCGCGGAAGACGAAAGCCAATAAGTTTTGCCCTGGGGGTCAATTGGCTGCAGCAGACGTAATGTTCTTGGTGTGTTCGACTCAAGGATTTCACCAAGTTGGCGAGCAATGTCGTTGCCGGTTCTGCTCGCAGGCATGCGCTAAATACCACGCAGCGAGCTGCCAGTCGCATCGGCGATCTTTGCACTTTTTGCCCGGTGGGACGGTCCCTAAAGTGTTAAAATTGTATATAATGATGATTGTATTGTAATCATGTACCATCTTGAAATGCAAAGTTATTGCAAAATAAACAATATGTTTATATGTAAATATGGACAGATATTTCCCCCCGGCAGATTGCGGCAGGAGTCCCGTAGGGCCCTGTTCTGAGTTCAGTTCGATGGAACCTGGCCTACGACGCAGCTCTGAGGCTCCAAGATCACCCAGAAATCGTCGAGAAATAGGCGATGTTAAGAGACGGTCACGTACTGTGCGTAAGGCCCCGCGTTCAAATATTCTCGTCCTTTAGTCAGCTCGCATGCGACCATTGCATGCACTTGCTATTCTGTCACTCAGAATTCCCTTTGTAACGTTTGAGCCTTCGGGCGCCTGTCCGTTCTTGACTTGGCGTGCGTGGGGACGTTCGGGTTGCCGCATGTGGCGGTCGTTTGAGTTGTTGCACGTGGTGGCTAGTCTAACTTGTACGTAGGAGCGTTTCAATTTTCATATATCATTTCGAATGTACGACATTAGAAACCTATCACACATAAAGTTATCGCTGTCGCGGATGAGTAGTCTGGAACTTGATGCTGGCCAGAGGTGTTGAGGGGCAGTGGTTGCGTTTGCCGCAGAGACACCAGGCTCTCACTACCATCCTTTCTATCACGCAGCACTTATAAAACACGCCCGTACACTAGGGATACGGTACGGCGATCAGACCGAGATTGTGGTTTTATATCATTCTTAAGGTTATAATACATATAATAACTTAAAAAATATATTTGATAAAAAATACAAAATCGTCTCTACCAAAAACAAGATTGTTAAATCCAAATAAAACCATATATTACCTAATGATGTAAACAAATTTTACGTAGTGAATATTTTATTAACAATACCGTAGTGTCTTAACTTTGAGCTATTAATCCATGGCGTGTTAAATAAGATCTAAGCGAGTGGATAGATATGCAAATCTTAATTGTTTGGCAATAGGATAACACAACGGCGACTATAACAACAACGCTCTATTAGCATAAACAAAATAATGAAAATAACAGAAACAATGAGAACAATATCATCAAATAACCCAAATAAGCAGTAATAACAACAATTGCATGTTGGCGAATACCTAATGTATATATATTCACTCGATTTATGTAAGAAGGAAAGCAGAGCAAACAGAGTGCTTTCGTCCTTCGTTCTTCGCCGTCTATGTATCCTGCCTGCCCGTTTATGCAATGCGCAGTGCCTTAAACAATGACCCACTTAACTCCAATGCTATGGTTTTCATGCCGCCTGACAAAAGGACAAAGCTCTTCCGCTTGTTGATGACCAAGCACTAATCCCACTGATGGGATCCTTCCTGCAAGCAGTCCTTCTAGTGCGACTATTTCCGTTAATGTATTATTATAAAGCAACTATAACAAACGAAATAATAACTTAACCTTTGCGACTGCCACTCTCGGGATTTGACGTCCTTTCTCCTGGATAGGGGAGTGCCTTTTTTTTTAGTGTAGAATGATACATGTGCCAAACGTGGTAAGTGAACATTTACAGTAGCATCTTTACACTGCTTTAGAGCATCGGTGTGTACTATAATGTGGTTTGTGTTACAAAACATGGTAGAAGAGTATTTTATTCGTATAGGGTACGCTGTGCAAACACATGTTGATCAAATGACATAATCGAATGTGCGATAACTCTAAAAATTGCTTAAAAGCAGCTAGCTTTCCATTCTATTAATTCAATATGCCAAAGAAACGGTCACCGATAATGTAGCGCGTCGTATACAGGCAAATAAGAATAAATTCTGGCAATTTTAATTTACCCGTTTAAATAAAGCACCCTTAGAATCTTACATTAAGAGGTGTTTCTGCGGGCCATTAAGCAAGCCGGGGTAAGTGTCCATAATAAAACGCAACACAGCATTTTGCTAGAAAATAGCCGTAATCGTATACAGCCAAACATAGACACACATATAATAAAAACTGGCCACTTAAATCGTGTTATTTTATAAATTATATGTTTTCACTGCTTTCGAAGATCAAGTATTTCGGGGTAGAAAGCAAGTTCTGTCGTCTTCTGTAAGTAACTATGCTACCAATGGTGTGTCATAGTTTTTCTCAGTCGGTTGCAAGCTTTACTGGATTTATAAGCCTTGACATCATCTGCGCAAAAAATTAGTGGTAACACCCAACCGCCTTGTGAAACTCCAGTCAGAGTCTAAGCAGTCAGAGTCTTGATAAAGTGCGCTGCTAATTCGTACATGAAAATATGTTTTTTTTTCTTTGTGAAAACTTGTACCACATAGATGTTAATATATATTTTTGTACATGCTTGCAGCAGAAGCGCGCCATTGATTCTATAAAAAACTAATTTGTAGTCAAAATATAATAATTTAAGGGGTTTAATGAATAAAGTAAGATAATAATTAAAAATAAACAATAAACGCGTGATTCTTTAGAAGTTCGATACAGATTGAAACGTGAGGCTGCTGTATTGCAAAAAGCAAAAACCAATGTGTTTTAAAAAGGCAAAACTATGAATCGTTAAGATTTTCAACTATTTAAAAATTCAATTTCAAAATTGGAAATCATGGGATACGACACACGGCGATAAATATCACTAGGCGTAATTGTCTGACACTAGAGATCTAGTCGTTAGTACAGTATCCTATCAAACGGAAATCAAAAATTCTTGACGAATAAAATGGCAATCGAAATATTCTGGGAATGCTGTCAGTCAAATAATTCAGATTACAAGAAGTGAAACGCTTCGATACTTTTGCAGTATTGTACACTCACTAAAGCATTCACTCATTCCCTAGAAAGCAATGTACGAGAGAACCTGTAGTATATAATACATGCTAAAACGTTGCTAGGGATATACTGTTTGTTATCAATTAATAAATTATCATACATCTTACCTACAATGCGATTAGAGTCACAAAAAGTCACACCATTTAATCTTATCACTATATAATGTGAATAAGTAGTCGTCCACCAAACATTGCGACGGGCAATATTTGCTGAAGAACCCAACGGGTGCTAACTGCGATATAAGTATGTTTCTATAAATTGATATGAAGTTGCTATTGATAGTGCACGCATTAGCTATATCATTTAGACAAGTCACAGTGTTAACACGTTTTTGTTCTGCTTGTAAGGACTTACGCACGTTCCACACCCACGGCAGCCCTAGATAGGGTGGAACGCTCCAGTTTACCGGAACGATCTCGGGCACCGCAAAAAGTGGCACAGGACATTGGCGGCAGTTCAAAACCTCACGTCAAGCTCGCAATTGGTTCGAACAAATGACTTTATCGTCCCACTCATACTGTTGAGGAACAAAGCCAATAGCCATACCGGTGTCAGGGGCAGCAGAAATATCAAACGCGCCGATGTCGAAGCAGACGAGCCCCTCCCACAGAAATGGCCAGGAATGTTATCGATCTCGGTCAGCAGCACCGGCAACGGAGCGAAGAGGTCGTGGCTCAGCTGCAGCAGCCACAATGGGACAAGCAGAAAGGGAAAAGAAAGGAAGCCAGCATCAGAGCATGATGTCACTGCTCCGCCAAAGTCGCGCGGCCCAGCTGGAGAATCAGTGAACTGTACAGAGGCAGCCAGCGTAGACCAGCTGATTAAGGATGGCTTTCAGTCAGGCAACAAGGAGAAGCCAAACAGCAAAGAGGACACTCGCTAATGAGAGTGATAGATCGGCCAGCAACAGCCCAGATAGGCAAGAAGGATGCTTGAAACCGAGGCAAAACTATATGATCCAGAGACGCACGCGAAGGACAGCGGAACAACGAGGCGCCGCCAACGCGAATAGGAAGCGCCGTCCTCTCCGAGCAAAAAGTGCAGGCGTAGACCTGGGTAAGCTAACATCGCGTCAAAACCGTGTGTTGCCGCGTTGGGCCCTACGCTAGAAGGGTTTCGGCGCAAAACTGCGTCGTTTGGGCTATGGAAGTGCGTGCTATGTGGAAATTCAAAGTTTTCCTATGGCCGCGCTCCGTCTTCTGTGTGGTCTTTAGTCAAAACGATCATGGTAAGGTTTTAAATGATGCCCTCTGGCTGAAGGGTGCGAGTTTCCGGCGCTAGCTGGGGGTTCCACCGGTCCAGGCTAGAGTTTACGAGGAGCTTACCGTCAGGTATTGTCTCATAGCTAGATTGCAATGACACCTTCTTCCAAACTAGCTGCATGTTGCTCACAGCTGAAAATTATTATTTTAGAACTGCAAAGCTTTATATAGTTCCAACCTTTTCAGGTAGTTTGTTTTTAGGTAGAATCAGACGCTTGCTTGAGAATGTGTTAAACGTTTACGTTAAGTTTCATGTGAGAAGAACTGCAATGCGGTGAGATGCGAGGCTGGCAAGTTTTTCAGATGGAGGGCCGGATACACCAGTAGGTGGACTTTTAATCTAGTTACGAGCATGGCCACCCCAAAAGTAATGTGTGTGTGGAGGTATTGGATGCATATTAGATGATGCTCACCTCACTTTGTTTAAACTTTGCATTGTTCTACCTGACACCTTAATACGATGATGTTGATGTTGTACGGGCCTAGCAGGGCTAAACCTCTAGCTATCCGCTCTGGTCGGCAGTGACTTAAATCGTCGTATTTTTTTACAAAAGATTTTATTTATCAATTTATATTACAATCCTGTGTAAGTGAACGTTTTACCTTTCAGCTAGATTGTCATTTAATAGCACCATCGACATGAACGCAATAGGCTTCCTGAGCTTTTGGATGCTTAAACAGAGTCCTGCACTACGCAAATGAACGTGATAAATTAACGTACGTTTGATAAATCGGAAGAAGCGTTATCGACCTTCTGTTGTACGACCATACGAAAATCCGACACAATCACGCTATGGAAGCCACCGTCAAGGCGGTTATAGTTAAGAAGAAAAACAGTCAAAGAAAAAAAACGCGCGGCCCTGGTTTACACAAGCCTGCTTCCTAAAATGCCTGAAAGTTGTTGAGCGCCCTCACGCTTTAGGGCACGGGCTTTATAGCCAGATTCCCGGTTAGCCGATGACCGTAAGGCGATCCAGGGCCGAGAAAAAGGAACCTAGCATAAGCTGTTAACTATAAACTACTTACGTGTACTTGACAGAGTAGAACGCGAGCTTTATGCTTATATTGTTCGCCAGTAGAATAAAAGCATGCGCAGCATGATAAAATAGCAGTTGCAAGAGCACATTACTGCTCTTTGGTGCGAACGTGCCCGCACTATTTCCATAATTAAGCAATCGCTCACTCTGGAGCCACACCACATGTATTCGCCGTTTACGATGGATAAGGTTGTGCTGATGTTGCACAAGCTGCTCAGAAAAAGTAGTGGTCCTGACGATATCTTTTCCAAACGATGGGTTGAGTCATCCGATACTATAACAAAACAATTTGTTTATTATCACACGTGTTGTGTAGAAACAGTACAGTTAAAATATGTGCATATGTTTACATACATACATTTAGTCATATAAACTAATAGATATGTAAAACTATGAAGTTATGTCGTGGGCCTGGTTCTCTAGACTGGCTAGCGAGGGGACTAGGCTACAGGAGGTAGCATGGTATCTACCGCATGGTAGTTTGCAACGAAACACGCATGAGTCGGAGGGATTATGGAACCCGGGAGTCGCGCACAGCATATGGTGAAAACCGTGCACGGCAAACCTAGTCACCACATGGCGGTTAGACCCACTCATCCGATATTATAGCAGGGGAGCTGTGTAATCTATTTAATAAGGTATTTAGCGGGAGACGCATAACCTAAGCATGTCTTAAGGCCAGGCTTACCCTACTATTCAAAGGCCAAAACGGCGACCACGTAGACGATTCAAATATCTACCAGGGCATCGCGTCGGAGCACTATTTTACAAAAATGTTTGCTAACCTGATTATCTCTAAGGTGTCTCCTACTGTCGAGAAGGCTCTGCATCGGGAACAATTCGGGTTTAGGGAGGGCCGAGATTTACAGAGTGCAACCTTCGAAGCGTGCCCTCTCAGTTGCGCGGCTTTTTCCCTATTTATTACAGACCTAGCGCGCCTAGTGCAAAGATAATTTAGAAACGGCATCGTCATGTATGCGGATGACATGGTAGTGGCCCACCGGAACCGCTGTGCTATTTGTTGATTTGTCGACGACACAGAAACTTACCTTCATCGTAAGAGCCTGCAAAGAAATTTGCTAAATAAAAAAGCCATTAAGGTTAACCGTGGAGGTTAGCTGACTGTAGCAAACGTAGTTCCCTGCTGTGGCCAACCGCTGAAGTTTGTCAACTTCTTCCCTTATTTGGGGTTATAGTATTATTCTACACTATATAAATACGATATTTACATGTTTTTTATTTAACTTTTAAATTTGCGCTTTAGGGTGAAAAATCGGTTTAAGATTTTTCAAAATTCAAGATTGTACTAATATTGAGCTACAAGCCTTGGGAGCGTCTGGGGCCATAGTTTAGCGCCGCTATGGAAGTGCTTCACAATATTATGAGGCTAGCGTTGCTTGTCGCTGAGGCGAAAGGTTGCCTAGTTAGTAGATTGCCAGTCAGACTTAGATCATCTAATACAGACTATTTCAACTTTTTTTTGGAGTCGCAGGGAGATTAACTTAAGTGCGGCTTTTTTTGCCCGCTGGGACGGTCACTGAATTGTTCAAACTGCATATACTGACAATATTATATTCATAAATATATGACACCTTAAAATGCATATTTATGGGAAACAAGACAGTCGGCATTACAAATCAGAAGAAGGAAGTCTTTGCGATTGCGCCGGGTTCAATCGACTCCGGGTCCATTTATACGTTGATAGTATGGTAAGCGATAGTGACTGTCCCTGCTCTTGAACGTAGGTCTGTAGTGATTACGCAATATATATATATATATATATATATATATATGTAGACGGACATTTTTCATATGAAAAAAAGCACTAATTGTTTCACACGGCAGTTAGCTTTTTGTCCGACACTAAGTGTTTCGCGTTACTTGACCAGGTGAAACCTTCTTTTCCGCAACAGGCATTACGCTTATAAACTTCCGAGTACATTTGTGTTGTTTATTTTTTCTCCAATACTCGCCTTTTCGTAGAACAGACTAGAACGGAGTTTGCGCTCACAGAGGCCGCGGCGTATGTCCAGCTCGTTATGTAGGAGTGCAGTGTAAGGAAATAATGTCTGACATTGATCCAGAGTATGACACCGCAGGGACAATGCTAAACGTAGAGTGGAACAGAGTTGGCCAGACGAATAGACATTTATTAGCACGTTTCGCAGTCCATGGGCTCCACCAGCTTTCATGAGACACGACACATACATTTGTAAAATTGCGTACATGATATCATCGTAGTGAGCGTCATTAGTTGAAACTAAAAAGAATATATATATATATATATATATATATATAATCATTATTTACGTGCAGCAAAATATACATTTGCGATATAAGAACGTGTGCACAGCCTCCTCGGGGCATGGGGCATACCTCAAGGTGTTAAGTCCAATGCTTGGGCTGGTTACCTCGAGCCAGGGTACCCCTCACCGAAGCGTTATTCTCTCTGTGAGCATCTAATGACACACGTATATATATATATATATATATATATATATATATATATATATATATATATATATGCAGAATGAGCGTATTTGGAGTAGCTAGCCCAGAGCAATGTATTACTAGAACTTTTCAAGTGCGCACCAACAAACAACGGAGAGAAGAAGAGTACAATGGTGCTACAGGGTAGGGGAGTGGGGGGAGGGGGGCTGTATTATTGAACGGCGCTAGTAGAGGCCTTTGGGCGGGAGGAAATTTGCTAGTACAGTGGTCGAGTGGGCTGTCTGCGCAGCGAAAGGACAGCTGGCTGGATGGAGCGGCGGGCGGGCGGGCAGGCTTCGCCGCAGTCCCACGGGAAATGGGGAATACGACATCCGCCATTGCCGTCACTGTCACCGCCGCCAGAAACGGCGTGGTGAAACGGATGAAGCAACCGGCGAGCAACTAACCAGCGAACGTAAGCACGCAGGCTGGCGGCAAGGCATGGCGGCAGGCCAGCAGGCACCGCTGCACGTATACACCTAGCCCATGTAGGGATGTCACGTCCTCAATGAGTTTGTCTCTTTCGAGCAGAACGAGCGCCGCGCCGCTGGTCGGACCAACCGAAAACCCGACCCCGGGGGTGGCCCGGCAGAACGACGGGTCCTGAACGGGGATGGCGGAAGGCCATTGTTTCAGGCTGCAGGTGGTCCACTTGAGATGTGCCCGAGATCGAGCCTTTTTCGGGCCTTGCCTCCTCGGCGAGCACCTGGAGCATCCGGACTACGGTCCTCTGCTCTCCGTTCTCTCTCTGCGCTTGCTCGTTCCCTCGCGCCTGCTCGTTCCCTCGCGCCTGCTCGTTCCCTCGCGCCTGCTCGTTCCCTCGCGCCTGCTCGTTCCCTCGCGCCTCGCCTATAAAGCCGATAACCTTGTCTTCCAGGCAGCTCTGGTTCCTGGTTAGCGGTACTGTCGTGGTTGCATTGCACTATCATTGTCGCTATACCGCCGATGTCATTGTTGCTGTTGCTGTTGTTGTTGTCGTCACAAGACCGCGGGACAGGCATTTCTGTTTGTTTTACGGGGCGTCTGTTTGCCGCGCATTGAGAGAGGCATATATTCGTGCATCCACATACCTACGTAAACACGCACACGTAGACAAACTACACGGACTTACTTCTTATCATCAACGACAAAGCGACACAGAGCGAAGAGAAAAAAAGGGAGACAGAATGAGAACAAGAAATGACGAGACGCTTATCCCTGCCCCAACTCCTCAGTTGGACTACTTCTATCAGCTCGTAAAGTAGCCGGCTACACATGCGTGGGAAAGCGTGGGAACACAAAGAAATAGAACAGTGACCCATAGGTTTGCGTGTGACCTTATAAAGCCTTATAAAACCAGCAACGACTGATTACGTCAACGTTCTGCCAAATATGTTCGTATTTTCAAGCGCAAGAACGAACTACAGATGTGTTACTGCGATTTTTATTATGATTACTTTTTTGTCATAACATCATAAGAATAGTTGTAGAGACAATAGTTGTATCCCCATGGGAAGGCGAGATGGTTTTATCTTTTTAGCTTTTCTCAAGCTACAGCCCCGTTCATCGCAGTATTCAGGTCTCTTTGATAGTTTAGCTTAGACATTATATTTAGATACCTCACTAATTACATGCTTTGAGTGAGAGGCCAATATTTCTATTTTAGAGTACATTAATAATATGCAAGAACTAAAGTACTCATGACCAATTTTGGTGGTGTGAGCTCTTTCTCTAGAATATCATATAACTTCTACAGAAGACGCCGGAAAGGCTTGTTTGGAATTACTTCGGTACACTTTTGTAATATGTATTGCGCCAATACACCTGTTATTAATTTTTCTTCATTTCCATCATTAGTGGCATCACCTGCGTAAAGTGCGCGCTCCTTTTTAGGAATATGTTATACATTGAACTTTTATCATGATAATTTAGCTAAGACCTACCACAAGGTTGCACGATAGGCGCCCCCATGGGGAATAAAGGATCATTAGGGTAACACAAGTAATAAATGGTTTGATATTGCTCTATTACTAAAATTGTTCGTAATAAGGAATTACTAATTAAACCGCTGCCGTTTTTGCATTTCTTATGGAATTGCTGAGTCGTCCTGCCGTGCTTATAACGACATCTGCAAGCCCTAGAACCTAAGTCACTCGCCCTATCCTACTCCGATCAATTCTAAGAGACGGCTCGGTATACTTCTGGTGATGCAAAAACTAGTAAATAAGGAATTAGAGAGTTCCTAGACGAGCCGCTTAATGGACTGTTCAGATGCCTAACCTAGTCATAATTAAACTTTTTTCTGTCAAACTCCGTACGCCAGCTAGGGTAGGGTCATGTGCACCCCACAATATAAAAACAAGTTAACTTTAACTTTAAAAAAAATGCTGAGATTCATAAAATGTACTTTCCGACATGGCGTCTGACTTCTTCATGCCATCTTTTGTAAGATTTTTACTCGCAAAAAGGCGCTATGCAGCAAAATGCTAGCCCTCAAAATTAAGTGATTGCGCTACCTTAACGTAGAACGACATTTTCACGTTGAATATATATATATATATATATATATATATTTATATATATATATATATAAATTTATATATATAATTTATTTTCCCTATATTACATTATGTAATAGAGACACATATTACGGAAGGTTAGCTAAGCCAATGTGCCTATATATATATATATATATATATATATATATATATTCTCAGGTTGCGGAGAGGGTTAGGGCATTATTGGAAAATGTAGAACGGAAAAAAAAACGTAGAACTACAAAAGCTGACCGACAGATTGTTATGTTCATTTGACTTCCGTCCCAATGAAAGAACTAAGCAAAACAGTTGGACAGCCTTCTTGCAAGAAAAGCGATGAGCAAGCCTGATTGATAGAGCTCCTACCGTGGCTGATAAAGCCAGGCTTCGAGCCGTTAGTAGTCAACGGCTGGAGCTTGATTAAATGCCTTGACCTGTTCACGAATAGGGCCTCTTTTAGATGACTAGGCGACGCGCATTGGTACAGGACAGCGGCTTGGTATTGACCTAATCCTTTGCCATTGATGTCGCTGTGGTTACCTTGTGGACGCGTTGGCTCATCATGGCTTGTCATGCGCCTTAAGTGCAGGTCGCAGAGCACGCCACTTGGCTTTAAATCACAATTTTAGTCGAGCACTGAGATCTGCTAACTTTCCGTGTGTACTAGAACCTCCGGGTCTATCCAGGGGCGATGGAAAAACCCCTGACAGTCTCACTCTAATTCCCTTTGAGCGTGGTCGCATGCTTGTTTGGAACGCAACTGTAACCGACTCATTAGCCCCTTCGATAGTCGGTGCAGCTGCGGACAAGACAGATCATGCGTCCAGATTAGCAGAGGTTAACAAATGTAGAAAATACTCTGAAGTTTGTTATCCGCACCAATTTCGTCCGTTGGCTTTGAAGCAATGGGAGGACTAGGCACGCTTACAGTGAAGTTGATTCAGCGCGTGAGCAGAAGTGTTAACCTTTCCACGGGAGACTCAAGAGCATCGGAATTCTTGCGTCAGAGGCTGTCGCTCGACATTCAACAAAAAACGCAGCAGCTGTTCGGGGCACATTGTCAAACTCGGCTAATCCTGGGTTAGAGAACCCGTGACTACACGTTCACGCGGAAACGCTTGTTTACTCTAAAGTGCTAACATTGAAAAACATATATATATATATATATATATATATATATATATATATATATATATATATATATTACCAAAACAAAATTGAAAAAAGCTATATTACAACACGTTTTTAAAATTAGATTTAGGCTACTAGGCTAGCAGATTCTTAAGACTATCTGCACTCGGCGCCTCGAAATTCTTAATCCGATTGAATTGTGTACGTCACGTATTGTCCACGTCCAATGACCGCCACGTACTGCTCTATGAAGTTACTATCGTTGTCGTTCAGAAATGTCTTCATCATTCAAAGAAGAATTTACCACTGGATTTCGCTAAGTGCCACATCTAACGCAGGTGAGGTCTATTCCAGGCCCAAATCTGTGACTTTCGCCCAGTAATATTTGTGCACTGTGTAAAGCTGCAAACCTGCGCAAGGTATAATGGAGCTTTGATATAAGCTGACGCTAGGTTTTGAGTTGATTCAAATCATTTGTGTTCGTCTTAGCTTCTTGCGTACCTGCTTTACATTGCGTTAAGCCCCTCACCTCAAGGAGAATTCTATAAAGTGACATCTTCTCACGCATTCCTTCTCGCCTGCTTTTCTTCTAACATGCACAATATTATGACTACTAGTGTACGGATAGCTTTCAGCAACCTATTGTTATCTATGGCCCTTATCTTGGCTTGGCTAAGTAGCCTGTCTTATTACAATGACAAACTACATCAGCCTGGAGGTGCCAAGCACCGCCGAGGCCTTACCGCGTTGTATCCAATGACAACCTTTGCCGAAAAAATTCATCCGCGCGCGGGTCTCCCGTGGCTAACCTGATCCGTGGCACCTGTATACTTCACCAATAACTCCCTCAGTAATTTTACCTAGGCCCCCCTAAGGTCTCGAAGGCAAAAGGTCGAAAATCCATTGAGTCTCCGATAAATGCATTCTTTTGGACACTTAATTATCTCCACCTGCGAAACAGTATAACCAGCCTTGGCAGCGCCGTGACTGACCATTGAGGGTGCTATAGAGTCAGTCACGATAGCGTCCCACACGAATGTCCTCCTACTCTCAAAGGCTGCTAGGGTCATTCCGTCAGGTCGACGGGAGTCGCCTGTATACAAACCTGCAGATTCGAAAACACAAGAAAAGGCTGAAGACTTTATAGCACGGGCCAGTGTATTATTCAAAACAGCGTGTCTCGTTCTACGGCCTCAGCTGTGGATGCAGGATAAGCCAGAATGGCGACCTGGTGGTAAAGAAAAACGCCTCTATCTAGCTAAAAGGAGGAAGGCATAGTTACAACAGCATAGAATACACATACATTTGCAAAATATAGAACCGCCGCTAGTCGCCGCGGGCTGGAACGGCTGCTCGTCAACTAGTACCCCCGTCATTCCTGATCGGCCTTGATGTTTCTGCTGCTCGTGGTATCTTTAGATACTGCCACCAGGGCTAATAACTAACATGAAAACACGTTTGCTACTAACAAGACGTTTGCTACTAACCAAACATGTTGATGAAGTTTGCAGCCAGATCCGCGCTTTATTTGACAAGGCGATCAGACGCAGCAAAGTTTCGTCTGGACTACTATTTCACGCCGACTGAAACTTAAATTGAACGGAGCTATTCGTCTCCAACGACCCGTTTACTAATAGGATCCTTGCCCTGTGTAGTAAGCTATTTCAAATGCTCCAGGCGATGGAAGAATCTAACGCCAACTTCATTCACCTTTTTACTCAGACGTGAAAGCAAACGACTATCATTAAAATCATAATGTTTAATAGTTCTCTAGTAGATATCCCTGGTTTAGCCGAATATGAAGGGTTATTTAGCCGACCGTTGGGCTAAGATCAGCGGCGTCGATCATAATTTCACAGATAATGACATCTATCGGAAATGACCCAACGCGGGTGTATTAGTAGCAAAAAGGGAGTGTACACGGCAAAGTTGCTAGTTTTCTGGCATCCTTCCTATATGATAAGTCGTTTCCTCAATTCAGCAAGGCACTCTACTTGCGCGCTCATATGCTGCTGCCAGTAGTTGTTGAATTCAATTAATTTTAAGGTTTTAAAATTAGTACAATCGTTATCTCTAAGATTTCGCCCTAGTCTGCTTATATAGTAACGACTGTTAACACGTTAAAAAAAGGCCCGCTCTACATTGCGTCCTCAGGAGCTGGCACCGCTGAAATTCAGACGCTGTCTTAGTAATACCTGATCTAGTTTGCGTTTGTCGCTTTGATGTATATTTGTTTATAAACAACACAAACTATACCGCTCTTAAACGCTCTGTAAACTTTAGGGATTGTGAAATTTGGAAAAACGTTCACCTTAAGTCTGATACCTTCTTAGCCGTTCATATCCAGCTAGCACGAGCGGTCTGTTAAAATCTGCGTACCTTGTATCTCTAGCTCACTTTGTAGCCAATGAGAGAAACGTAGCTTAGTAAATTTAATTGTGCTCAAAACTATGGTTATTTTTGGGCTTTGAGCAATCTAGAAGAGTTTTATTAGGGTATAAGGATGATCACCAGGAATGCTAGGAGGATTAAAGTTTACTTGATCGCCTTTTACTCGTGCATAGTAGCCCTGGACACTTTACAACATTTATTGGAGGAGCTCTTGCCTAATAACATCAGATTGCCCTGTATTCTGCTTCGTGATTCAATGTCAATATTCAGCAAATCCCCACCCAGAAAAAATATACAAACCTTTGATGTAGATGTAAATGCTCACGCATACAAGCGTTGTCCAACTTCAGGGACCTGCGTTGATCAACTGCGATAGTAAACCATACAACTTTGGTAGTATTCAAGCGGCAGTGCTGGATATATTACCTATTTCTGACAACCTTCGAATATGCCTATATTTATTAATACATTTTACGGTTAGAGAGAAATATGATTACATAGCTACACAAGAGCTTGTGTGGGAAGCGCTACCAACCGAGCTTATCCTCGAGGCCCCCATTATTGCTGCCGCATTGACTGTGTGCCTATTCTCTCGAAAGCGTCATGTAACTGCTGTGCATGCCGCCAACATGGCGTTCGCTTCCTTATAAATCGTTCAATATTCCTTTTTCTCTAGACGGTTCTGGAAGTTTATAAGTAAGCTAAGTAATAAGAGTCGTGATGCGGCTTCCTTTCGTCCTGTTTATAGGACCTAACCTCACACTGGCTAACCTTACTGCCGATGAATTGAATCTTTATTTCGCTGTTGTATGCCTTTTAACGTTGGAGGTGTTAGATCTGCCGCTCGGCTTACAGCCCTCCCTGAATATCTTAGGACAAAAAATCTTAATTACTTGACTCTCACCCGTGTTCTTGTATCCGAGGTTATAAACGATATAGAGGACTTTTGCGAGGGTTTGGCATGGCGCAAAATTGAAATTTCGGTTAAACTAGGCAAGCTTTCTGCATGCCTCAGCTTTGGTTTAATGACAATAAGATTTCTTTATTTAAAAAAGCCGGTTTCCGTTAGTTCTTTTATGCTCAAAGAGAAGTAACAGAACTCTCTTATCCAGCTATCGTGCAGTCTTTGTAATAGACTACGTTTCTAAGATTTTGAAAAGATAGATTAGCGATTAGCAGTTACTAGGAGTTCGGTTTTTCATCTCCATTTTAGTTATGTTTTTGTTTAAGCCGCTCTCCAAGAAACTAGAGTCACAAGCCCCTATACTGGCGCCTACCCCTTGTCTGGGGCTCGTGAATCAACAGCCCAAGATTTTGAGTACGTCCTTGAGGATTTCTCAACGCGGGTTAAAAACGCCTCACGTCATGCTCAGAGATGTTAAATTGATACATTGTTGCTAATGCTCCTGTGAAATCCCGTGTGTCTATAAATTAATATGAATATACTAGATGCAGTTCTGTCAGTATACGGCGTCTCATTATGAGTGTTCTGCTATGAGCACGTATGTGCTAGAAATGTTTTAGTAAATGTATAATTGTATCCTGCATTATTCATATAACTGCGTAATTATACTTGCTTCATTTGATTGTTTTATCATTTGTTTGTTGCATTATTGATCATTGAGAACTTAAGCATTGTGTGACGCTTTTCTGTCAATAGACCATGTTGCCAGTTTAAATCAGGTGGGAGAATCCTAATTGCCGGATCGTTTCAAAAGACGCTATGCTAAATATCCCAAATGCGGCGTTGGTAAGATGTGCTCGCACAATATTAGGAGACACCACTTCCTCATAGACTATCTAAGTCCACAATATGACTATTTGAGCGCACGAAATTATTATTAATTATTTTGTTACACTCTATTAATTACGGACCCCCATATGGGGGTCCGTCTATGAAGCAATGTGAAAAACAGTTCCGTGGACGTTAAATCTTGGCTGAGGGTCAGCCCGAAAACTTTACTTTACTCTATTAGTTACCCTCCAAAGGCGCTGGAATTTCTTTTGCGCTTATTCAAGCTTTATATTTTTTGCAAAGATTAGTTATCAATAAAATATTACTATAGTAAACTATGTTATACTGTATCTAAATGAAAAGAAGTGCCGCAGCTCTTCACTACTCATGCTGCTGTGCGAGCCCTCTTAATTATGATAGTCTTTCTATAGACTACGACTTTTAGAGTAGATATGTTCACTACTATATTGTCCGTAGCATTTCAATTTTACATGGTATTTTGAAGCGTGTTGCACATTTAATAAGAACATCAAAACGCGCTTTGCTTTTTTTTCTTATTGAAGAAGCAATAAGCGTACGACAAACCCTACTGAGAGATTTTAACGTTTAATTGTAATTATGCTTTGTTTTTATATGCTGTATTTTTTAAATCGATTTCTTACTGTACGTTTAGCATAATAAAAAGCAACTTCTATGCGTGCATGCCTGCATGACTGCAAGGCCCAGCGAGTTGAACTTTGTCTGGAGTAATCAGACATGCACAATCACTGCCCATGGTTATTTTTTTCGGCAACTCGCTTGCGGGCAGTTTCCTTTTGTATTTGTGCTCACACTAATATAAAGTAGGTGAGCACACTTTAGCTGTCTGTAAAGTTTTGTGATTTGTGTGTGTATATTAATGGCGTTGCGAGAACACAAGCATCACCAGTTTTCCGTGCAATTGTTTTTATGCTTTATTAGAGCATAAGGACAGACACGAGGAGATTGCATCTAGTCGTTTCTTGCTAATAATTACTAATTTTAGTAGTCGCTCCGTACGCGAGTAAAGGACTGCCGCCAGGCCATATATAAATATATATTATATTTTATCGCAAACCCAAAAACGCTCCAATGAGAAAGGAAGTCGATTTGTACCGCATATTAGATAGATTTAGATTGCTCAGACGAACGGTGTCTGGTTTTGGGCAGAAATCATACCCTAAGAGGAGTTCTAGATTACTCGCCTGTAACGAGATTACTACCGGTCGCAAAGTTATTTCACTACATTCAAAGAACAACACGACGTTGTCTTCGATCTACAGGCTGGTGCTCTCATTTTCTTTGGCACTCATCTGCCTTTTCCTCCAGCCAGAACGAAGAGGCGAGATTTCCGACGATTTTCCCTTGCTGCCTCCAGGGGGTTTCTATTCGATCTCATTGGATCATTTGCTTCACCCTTCAGGTAAAAGCGGAGTTCTTCGCTCTAGCGTGACGAGGGTGACATTGCTAATTCCTTCTCTCTAAAGGGAATATATCTACCCTTCTCGACCCCTCAGCTGGCTGTCATGCTATACATTAAGGCCAAAGCAGGCTCTGAAGCGAGTAGAGGCTCTAAGCCTGTGCTTCAACGCCTCTAGGGGCTCCTGGCCAGATTTACGGCCAGATACGATTAGCAGTACCAGTAGTAGTAGTGGAAGTAGTCCTGCCCTTTTGCGTATAGGCAGGCCAAGTGGCTATCCACGCTCGATCTTGTCTTCTTCATCATACACTGTGAAACAACGTGATGGTAACGTATCATTTAGCATACTGTCTACACTGTACAAATACACCTTGCATTTAATTACCCGTAGCCTTGTAAGCTGTGCGACTCGTTTTTGTCTGCTCGTTTCTTGGCGCTTGTCGATTATAAGTATGCATTTTATTCACAATTATTTCACATAAGAATTCCTTGCCAGGGAGGCATGAGAGTTTCCGCAAAGACAAGTATGTAGTAGTGCCAGTTTCTTACGCATTTCCTACTCAAACTGTATACGCATTTTTCAAAGTTAAAATCGTTTAGCTTGCATTCAATTTAGGTATGATATGTAAGCTGTCTCAAGTCTCACACTATAGCCAACAATTGCTTTCCGCTTGCAGGAAATATGTGGAAACACGTTAGATAGAAACCGGCACACATATAAATGCATTGCAGTACACGCGCAGAGCAGGTGAAATTGACAGATTATAAAGCTACTTTGGTGCACCTATATATAGTTGTTGGGGATACAGAAGTATAACTATAAACGGTTTTATTATTAGCAGTAATGTTATTTTTTCTTAGAAGAAAATTAAAAAAAAGCACATTTATAGATTTGTTAATTCAAGAGTCTATACGCGAAAGATTTTCAAGACCGGTGTAAACTATGGCGAGATGGCGTAAACTATGCTGTTAGAACAAGGGAAGGATAAACATTTTAAATCTGCCTACCGTGCACATTGATCTCTTAGACCAGACTTGCTGTTGTAAGTGCTACAACTGCGTTAATCGACAATTACGTTATTTTGTACGATGTATCTTACAAAAATATACATATTATATAATTAAAATCACATTTATATCAGGCATATTGAGTATGTGTATAACATTGAAGTTTATAACGTTGTCAGCTGTTCTCGGCGTGCAGTGCTGTGATCTCTTCGCTAGGACCAAGGAGACAGACGTATAATACTTTGTACACGCCTGAGAGCCTAGTCAACCGACGCACTCCATGTATATCTTGTGGAGGTTCGTATAACAGACCAAGTGATGATAGCCACGAACTGTGTATTTGGCATAGACATGGCGGTTGTCTTAAGCAAAACCAGACTAGATGTGAGAAGCATTGAGAATGTAGGTCTCCAACCTCTTATCGGGCTTGTTCAACTTTATTCTCCCATTCCGAAATGACTAATATTAGCTGCTATTTGCTTTGAGGCGCAGTTTTCAAGACAAAATAATGGCTTTACAAAAACTGAAAATGTATTTATCAATTTATATTGCAATCCTGTGTAAGTGAACGAGTTAACTTTCGGGCGCAGTTTGTAACGTCGGTGCGCTTTGACGAGCAAATGATAAAGTGCGGTTTGTTAATTGCGCAATGTATATATATATATATATTCGAAAATTGCGTAGTCGAAGGATCTCTGCACTGTTACCACAACTAGCTTTTCGCCGATTCATAGGACTGCCAACATCCTAATAGCCAGATGGCCCACTGCCGTCGCTTGGAATGCCTTATTGCTTATAAAAGGGTCATTGCTTCCGCCTACCAGGCAAATTGAACCCAGTCAAAAGACTACAGAGCAAAACAGCGGATTTACCTAATTATATACAAAAAGTCCATCATGCTCTGCATGAAAGGAAGAAAGTCTTCTAAGGAAATGCCTTAACAAGCTCGTCGAGTGGAAGCATAAACGGAAGAAAGAGAGAGACGGACTAAAAACTGGCTCTGTAGCCATGAATTGAATCCCAAATGACCCCTAAATCCAAGTGCTTCCCAATTGGAAAACCCGACCGTGAAGCACACTACGACCCAAAACGACATTAAGAGGGTACCGGAGAAGTTCCACCAGGCGGCCAGGAGATGTTATAAAGAAAGGCGTCTGAAATTGACAGAGCTGCAAAGTAAGCTGACAAAGGCTCAAAAATCAATTACAGAACTCTAGACAGCAAATGCCTCAGAAGCGATCTGAGTAGTATACAGTAGCACATATGCGCAGATGCAGAATAGAGATTAGGAAGAAAAATCGGAGCAGCGTGCAGCAAAGCTGCACAGACCCATGAAAGGGAAAACGACCGGGGGGGAACTGGCTAAGCTAGCTACTCTCATTGTTGAACAGCAAAATGAAGTCGAAAGCGTCGCCGTTAATCTAAAAAAAACTTTAAAACCAAAGTCTGCCTGTATCAGTTTGATTACCAGTTGAAGTTGAGGGAGCGGCTGACGGAGACAGCACGCTCCAAGTGCGCCAGAAAATGGCCGGAGGTGCCAAACATTTGCAGGTGTCCGCAAACGTATATGTGAAAACCTGGCAACGGGACGCACGGATGAAGATAATCCTCTACGACTTGAAGCAGAGTACCTCCATGGAGGAACCGAAATAAGCCGTCAAGTGCCAGGTTCAGGACAAAACAACAGCAAGGACCCCATGCAAATAAGGAAAACGGAGGCTGAATCTTTACTTTTAATCATAGACAAACGATTGGGAAAATGTCTACGCTTGGCGTGGTCAGCGTGTAGGATAACCGAATGAATGGACCTACCGTGTTGCACGAGGTGCCATGGGGTAAGCTATACAGCAAAGAACTCTGTCCCAAGACCACAGATGCTAACGCTACAAAACTACCAAACATATACTGAGGAACTGCGCCGCTAAAACGAAGAACTGCTACCTATGCCCTACGATAGAGCACTATGCGAACTCTGTGGCATGTCCTGCCTACAAGAAAATGGTCTGCCGCTCCAAATAAAAGGACCGGTGGATGGTGCCAGTTAACCGGTAACAGAAGAGACTAGGGCAACCCTTGTAACAGGGGAAAATGTTCGAGACTGAGTAGAAGACACACGACCAAGTCTATCTTGGCGAGTGACCCGCTCGCCGATGCAGCGGTGGCGGTAGGAACGAAACAGGAAAACTCGTCAAGCTATGGAAATTAGATCCTGCAGGTTAATCTCAATAGGTGCAGACTGCTACGTATGCTCTACGGCAGGGTACTCAGCAAACTCAATGGCGTGCCCTATCTACAAGGAAAAGGGGTGGACGATCTACGATGGAGGCAGATCGGTTTGCCGCCGCGAAAAGAGGGACCGAGGAATGGTACCAGTTACCCGGTAACAGAGGAGACTAGGGCAAGCCTTGTAACGAGAGAAAATGTCTGAGACTTAGTAGGAGAGACACGACAAAGCCTCCCACCTCGACCATATGCTCGCTCTCGGATGCAGCGGCGGCGGCAGTGGTAGAAACAGAACAAGAAATCTCAATAGGTGCAGGACTCCTAGCGGCAGTCGGCAGTAGAGAGGCTGCGTTTGGTCCTATGCTTGTTATCAAAGCCAAATTAAACTCTAACAAAAGCAGTGAACAAAGCCACATAGACGAGAGATGAAAAACGAAAATTGCGATTTGATGGACAAGCCGTCGAAACGGTATGTTGGTGAAGACTGAAGACCGGGCCAGAGGCTTCCTACATACACTGAAGTCATACCGCAGATATCCTGTTCTGATAGGTCAGATGGCCACCAGGGTTTATTGAGTTTGACGCTGTTAGTTACATTGTAGTTTTACACTGCCCAGATATGCGGGTGTGCATTACGCATTTTTGTTCCTGGCCCCTGTAAAAATGCCGCTTTATGAAGCCAGCCAAGGTTTTTCAAGTAAACTTAGAGCGCACAAAAAAAGACGCACTTCAAAGGGGCGCTTGTAACAAATGAAATAGAAGTCAAATACAGATAGTTGTGCTTTTTCAGGGAACTGCACAGTCTTTCCTGTCGACAGAAAAAAACTTGATTGACGAAACTGCATTTTACAACGCTTTAGTGTTATTAGATGGTATGTTGAAAATACATACCATTTAACGATAAAAAGATTACAGGCACTTAAGGCGCCTCACGCATCGAACACAACGCAGGTCTTATAATATCCAAACTCACACAATAGTAGAATTACAATAGAGTGCGTCTCTGAACAACCAATTAATTAATATATCACAGCTGTATGTGTGTCATTAAACTTATGCATTGCTTGATTGATTGATTGGCTGGCTTATTCGCTTGACAAGTTTGTGAACAAATATCACCTTTTTATATCAGGGGCGCATAACGCTGCCATGTTCGCATTATACATTGGCCTAAATGACACTCACACGTACACACAAATAAGGACTATTTTTACGCGTCACCTAAGTAAAAAGTATATGATAAGCAGAAGCAACTTAGCGTTTGCACACTAGTCACACAAAACGTCTAAATATCTGTGCCTAACACAGTGAGCCAGTCCAACAAATTCACTACTCCGTGCACGCCAATAGTTCACAAGCCATTTTTTTATTTCTCGTACAAATGCATTATATGCACAGTGGCGCAACATCCAAAACATTTGGAAATCGCTGATCAGAGAGCGATTTCGAGATTACCGGCAGCCGGCACGCGAATGCATGGTTACTACGCTTTAACGACAAATGAGGCCCTTTAAGAGTCGAGCTTGACGACCTGCTCTTGCTAGGTACCCTACAAACTAAACCGTAACATAGAATCGGTAAGAACAAGGTTATACATTAGGAGTAGGCCCTTTGTGGGAATATCCATCAGCATAACATATAGCGTTATTAACGAATTACGTTATTAACAGATACCGTTATTAACATGCTGCATATGCTGCCACTCTGATCGTCCTTCATATAAAAAGGGGCCCAAAACGAACATTTAAAACTATCGCCCGTATTTTAATTCTGAATCCAAATGCGGTCATACACCTGATGGCAATCGTTAATATTTTTTTTAAAAACTAGCTACTTTTTAGCGGTGTCTTTAAAGCTTATCATTGAGCGGCCATACAACGACGCCCTAGTTTCAGGCCTATTCAAACAGAGTATTGTATACATAAAAAAAGGGCCCAAAAGCACATTAATAACTATCGCCCTGTGTCTTAATGTGCCTGTACCTAGTTAGACTATTAGCAAGACACTTAGGTGATTATATGTCCTCTGATATAAAAGGGTGACACGTGTATTTAGATATACATGCCAAGCGAACAATAAATCAAATGTCCGCGAATGGTCTATTTATTACATTCCAGCAGGGCTTTGTGCCTTGGCGTTGTACGTGCAGGTAACGGCTTGAGTCGGCAAACGAGTGGGTTTTGTACATAAACGCTAACAAACGCTTTCACTGCATATACTTCGACGAGAAGAGTGCCTTTAATAAAGTCAATTCTAGGATTTTTACCGACAGATGAAGACGCCCCAGGCCCATCAACCGACTTTTATATGCCGCTTTTATCACAACTGAGTAATATGCGGTGAAGCTCTTAGTGAGACACGACTGACACCGTTTAGCGTCCCACAGGGGAACTGCGTCTTTTCACTGCTATACACAATATTGGTTTTAAATGTAGGAACTTATGTTCCGTAGGTCTAGATGCGTAAATATTTTTTTGTACGTTGACAACTCAAGATATATAACTTATATATTACTTTCCTTTGGACTTTCCTCAACGCATAGCGCGCTACAGTTTGCCGTCGATGGCATCAGCCAGTCGAGGAATGACAATAGGATGAAGCTCTCTACACCAAAATGCCACCGAAATCCTTAAACATGGCTCTTGCGATCTGAAGCTACTATTAACTCAAGGGATCAACACTTTCTACGCAATTGTTACGCTGTAATAGATGTTTCCATGTCGCTAAATCTTACGTTCGCTTCTCATATTAGAGACCTAGTCAAATATACATGCGTACTTGTAAACATGACTTTCCGTTGTTCCGTTGTTCTGTCATTAGAAATTCATATATATATATATATATATATATATATATATATATATATATATATATATATATAGCCGAGGCAAGGAAGCTCGCAAAATACGCCTCAATAGGTTACAGAATCGGTGAGCAAATGAACCTTGCAATCGGAGACAAAAGATCTGCGGCTTTCTTGAGACAGCGCCTCGATCTCGACGCCCAACGCGGGAACGCGGCGTCCGTCCGGGGCACGCTGCTGAAGTAGTTTTTGGGAGACAACTGTAGCTCCATTTGTATTCTTAATAAGAGTTGACAATTATATATATATATATATATATATATTTATCTGCATAGGTGTCTGGACTCCATATTTGTGCAAACACATAGGCACAATTGAAGGTGTTCACAGAAGATTCCCAAAAGAACTCTGCAGAATATGTGACATCGGGCTGAACGTTTTCAACCTTCCGAATTTAAACAACCAATAACATGTTTGCCTGGCGTGTGGCCAGAAAATCGCATAACAAAGCCGCTTTGCAGGCTTCCCTGTATCTCAATATCCTTTCACTTTAAATTCGGTAAAGAACTGCTGAGCTTCTAGGACTGCGTTCGTGATCGAGTATAGTGTAGGAGGTTCCGAAACATAAAGGGCTCGAGCACTAACTTTGTAGGGTTTATATATAGACTGCTGCCACATGGATTCAATCCGTCCAACCTTCACCACCTGCTTCCGATCCGATAGATAGGATTATCCAGGTTACCGCGGTTGCAGTGCATCCCAGGTGAAGTAGCATTTGCAACGGGAAAGAGTGGTTAAGATAGCTAGAGCTACTGTAACGTTAAAAAAAGTAAAACATGTTAAATCGGTATCATCTACGCGATACAATGTTGTAAAGCGATCGTTTGTAGTTGCGAAGCGTATCAACGCTGCGTTTCAAGACTGACCAAAATAAGCATATATTTAAACGAAAATTAATATGTTTCTGCTACGAACAAAGAACATGCTATTTAGTAACATAAGTGAGCGTCCAAGCATATAACAAGACACTTAACTATGCCGACCATACTGTTTTGATGTCAGGGCAGTGTCACAGATGCGAAAAAACATTCTGAAAAAGTTTACCCTGACATTTGACGCTGTGCTCATTCGTTGATACTGGAATCAGGTATATCCTCCGAAGTAAGCAAATAATCGAATTAAATAAGTTTGCCAAAATCCTGTGAATTTTTGAGCTCTCGCCTTCAGTGCCTTGAAATTTCCCGTTATCCTAAGAAGCATTTTTTGGGCTTTCGCGTTTAATGCGTTAATAATGTTCCGGTATGGTCGGGAACAGAAACCTTAAGAAAAATGCGTATTTTATTAGAGATCATGTTAGTACCAAATATAGGGTGGTTCGATTCGTGCCCCTCGCTATATGTCCCATGTTAACAGAAGGGAGTCCGTGTCTGGCGGGAAAGCTTAGAACCAGGTGAGCATATGCATGCCATGTACGTTATCAGTCAATTTTGCATCGGAGAACACAATTACTGGAACATATGTCGTATGCCTCAATGTAGTTCCGGTACGGTATGTGTACGTTTTTCCATTAAGCATTTCAGCAGTTCTTAAAATCTAATAAACAGTTTCGTGTGATTCTAAGAGTAACACGAGCAATTCGTCTGATTAGGCAACTTAAAATCTTGGCTGCATGTAGCAATCTCCTGCGACATGTCTATCGGAGCACCTTAGTTATTTCGCAATCACAAATCGAACCACCATAGATTTCGTACCTTGCATATTTTCTTTTCAAAATCACAAAAAAGGATATCAGAGGACCTTTATTTCGTAAAGCCTATTCAATACTCAATTATTTTAACAGATAAAGTATGATTTACCTGCCAGTAGCAGGTAGGATGTTTAGATGTTTTCTATTTATAGCACGCCGGATTTATATATATATATATCACTGCTTATACGCAAGTCTGTCAAGTAATATAGGTCCATTGCGCCCATTTTTACGACTTCGGTCGAAATTAAGTCGCCGCTGTGCCAGGCCAAACGCATTGCGGCTTTCTGGGTAATAGGGGTTTACCAAACGGTTAGCACACTAGCAATTCCAATCTTGGAAATGACAGTTTTCTGAGACCTAAAACGAATGATTTCTGCCGCTTGTAGGGATGCCCTATAATAAAGAAAAAGAGAGGAATAAAACAATCAATATATGGCAGGCTGAGTAGGATTTGGGGCTCAATTGAGAGACTCTTCTAAAATATTAGAAATTTGATCTTCCGGCCAGGTTGCGAGCTGAATTTTTATGCAACACAAGAACCCCGAGACGTATATCTGTGTGAGAAATAGCAAAGTCATATCTGTCTGAGATGAAATGACTATGTAAGTCAGATAGGGCATCCTGGCCGAATTAACTAAAGATTATATTATCAACGCCATACTGAAGGCAAAATCTCGTAAAGCATCAGGTTTGGAATAAGTAAAAAAATAAACAACTGCACCAAGCTATGCTGCTGGCTCCCGCCAAACACGCTTTATTCAACAAGATACAAGAACGTGCATTTTTGTCCTCGTCAAGGAGGAAAATTATTTTGAGTGCTATTCCGGAAGGGAAAGGCAACCCGCTCTCTCTATCATCTTGGCGTACTGCGCAAAAGAAGAGTGTGGCCAAGCGACTGGAGGCGTTTCTTGACGACGGGAATGACTTGCCGAAAAAGCAGCATGGATTTAGAAAAGAAAAGTTGACAATGACCGCTTGGTCCGTGCTTCTTTGCAAGATTCGCTAAAATCTTTCTCAAAAACGGTTACTCTTCTACGTTCTTTTTGTGGACTTTTAATCTGCCTTTGACAAAGCGTCGCGGAAACTTATTATGAATAAGCTGGCGTACTTTGGAATACCGTTTACATTTCTTCAGTTAATTGCCTCAATCCTTTAACAGGGCACAGTTATCCCCGATGACGGAGTGTCTGAACACGACCCTTGGGTCCAAACAACAGCTCTGTCTGTTGCAGCGGCACAATCTCTATCCCCTCCTTGATCTGTTCTGCTTTTTCCGGTCATCACTGGACTTGCCATCACTTTAACTGGACTTGTCATCAATAATCACTAAACGACACAAGCTCGTCAGGGTTTTGCTCTGCGCCGACGATTTGGTTCTGTTCTCCAGAAGCGGTTTTCACACTCGGCAGGCGTTTGCAACTCCAGAAAAATACGTGAATGTTAATAGCCTGGTTATAAATGTAGGTAAAAGGAAAAATATTAAATCCAGGAAAGGCTGACTAGTGATGATGGGCTTCATCATCAGGAAACCCGTGTCGAGTATGTAAAACACTTCGCCTACCTTGGTATCGAAGTAACAACCACCGGGTTGTGTTTTACGCGGCATGAGAATGCTTAATGAGTTAATTTCACAGTATTCAAACATTAGTGCGGCTGTCGTTACAAGTAACTCTACAGCAATTTTGTATAAATATAACCCCACAGCTAAGTATGGTATACAAGTGAAATGGCCTTACCTCAGCCCAGCGGATCTTGCTAATATCGATAGACAAAATACTGCATTTCTCTAACGCACCCTGGGCGCTCACAGAATAAGCTGCAATCGACATGTCTATCTGGCGGTTGGAACACCTTTCTTCACAAAAATTTTGACGCGAAGCTTCAACCTGCCCTGACCTGAGACGTTTAATCAGCACATTCAGAATTTTGATGCAAAACTGGCCGATGTCGAGACCAGCCTTCTTTAGGACGTCTGCCCTCCCCTCGGGCACGTGGAAGGATGCCAATATGGAAAATCGTCATCTTACTCTTCGATTCGTTGTGCATGAGTTTCATCACAAAAGATGTGTTTAATCACCAAGCTGAAAAATTGGGTACTTTTCAACGTTGTGCTCACAAGTGCACACCATATCGTTTACATGAATGCTTCAGTTCGGCTTCTGTAAACCGTCTAATGTAATAAAATATAATAACTGTTATTTGACCAGTAAACTACTTGCAAGAACACTGAAGCTTGGCGATATACTTACAACATCGGAAAGGTCCATGGCCCGCTCAACATGTATTGCAAAACCCAGGCTAGGAACTCGCCGAGAACACACAATCGTGCGATGTACGGCCCGGAACGGTAAGCAGTACAAACTCTTAAAACCGACAGACTAGCCGCTAACACATGACAATGTCCTTGAGGACGTTCCAGAACGGCGATTATCGATAAAGCATGCGCACTTTTCATAAACCTCTCGCCCGTGGGGATAGAAACATGACTATTTTTTAGTTAATTAGAGCACCAGTTTACCTACGCACAATTTTAACAGCCAATTAGTAATTTAAGCTAAATAAGGATGGATATGTTTATCCCCACAACATTTATTATATTTGTATTACGTACGGAGCTACCATAGGATAGTTATGCCGCTTAACGTACAACTTGTTCCAGTACAATTGCTACTATTAGTAGTACAACAATCAGTACTTAGGCAAGGTCGAGCCCGGTGGCGTGGTGGATTAAGTCTCCGCCTCGCAACCGGAGGAGACACATAGGTGCGCGGGTTCGAACCCCACCGCTGCACATTTGTATTTATGGGGGTCCGTCTATGAAGCAATGTGAAAAACAGTTCCGTGGACGTTAAATCTTGGCTGAGGGTCAGCCCGAAAACTTTACTAGTACTTAGGCAATACTTACTTTCACGACTGTCACTATCGCCCTCATCCGTGCCTACAACAAGTTTGTATCATTTTGCAAACCATACGGGATGGGTAATCGCTCCTCGGAGGCGAGGTGTCGTCCCAGGGTATCTATATATATGTATATATATATATATATATATATATATATATATATGTTTATATATCTATATATATGTATATATAAATATATATATATATATATATATATATATATATACAAGATCAATCTGTGTACCTATCTATCTGCCCTTCCGTTTGCCGATCTATTTATACCACGGGCCGGCGACAACCAGCAAACGCAGGCACAGCTCGTCGACACCGCATTGCTGTACATTGTATGTAGTACCGTCGCCGACCGCCCACCCGCTCGCTTGCTTGCTCCCTCGTTCGAGTCCGATACAGGCGAGATGCTAACAACAACAGCAGCAGCGGCGGCGGCGGCGGCGAGCGACGTCGAGCCTGCGTGGCATATCTGCCATGTATTGGTGGTGGTTATGGCGGTAGCCGTGCTGGTTGGTGATGGCAGTAGTGAAGGCAGAAGAAACCTCACGCGGCACGTATCGATTAACTGTCAACTGGCAGGGCTCGAGGACGAGAGCGCGTCGTGTCGTGTCGCGCCGCGCCGAAGACGTTCGTTGTTGTTCTTCGCTTCGTCCATTCCTCCATTCGCTCGCTCGTTCGGCATTTCAGCATTTCGTCGACGGCAGCCGCTCTACTTCGTCTCTCTCTCTCTCCCGTGTTTCATCCGGGCTCTTTTTCCACTCAGCCCTTCTCGCACGTTTTCCTTTTCCTACTGTCTCCTTGCACACCTCGTTGTCGTTTTTCTCACTCCGTGTCTCTCCTGTGTTTTCCATCTATCCGCTGTTGTTTATCTCCACACGGAGTTTTTTTCCCTGGTTCGCCTCTTACTTTTCTGGCAAGTGCACGGCTGAGCAGCCGGCTGCAGCCCCTTTTTCCCCTTTCATCGTTGGCACTGGTGTGTGTATGTGCCCTCGGCCACGTTTGATAACGCGGGGGCGGGGGGAGGAAAAAGGCACGTGGAGAGCACTTGTGCATCCGTGCCGACCCCCCCCCCCCCGCCCCCCGGGGGTAGTACAGCGTATGGCCTGCCTCGAGTGTAGCGGGCCAGGACAGCTCCTCCCGGACGTTCTGCAGATCTGGCTGTGCAGCGCTTGAGCTGTCGGCATAGCGCGGCCCGCCACCCCGCCATGTCGAATCGGGCCTCCTCAGTTCTAGTCGCAGTTTCGAACCATGCAGGCGAGTCTTTGTTGTATTGATGGATGGATTAAACCTGGCGGAAACAGCGACCACACAACGATAACTATAATGCCGCCGATGCAGGAGATCGACAAACAGCCAGCCAGCGAAGGAACCAGACGCACAGCCGGGCCGATAGACGCGCCGTCGGCACGCAGACCCACACCCGCCTCGCTGTTACTCGCCAGACTCAATCTAACCGCTTCACTGTTGCCACACTTAATCCAGCCATCAACCAGGAACATGACAGGCTCCCGAGAACGCATCTGTAGTCCAATTTACATGAATGCGGGCGAAAAAAATACGGGTATCGATTATTTGTGCGTTGGCCGCACTCAGACGACGGCAAACAATTGACTGGGTAATATATATATATATATATATATATATATATATGGTTTTGAGTAAATATAACATTCGCTTATTAACTAGTTAACCAAATGGAAATACACAAAGTTTTACCATTTACCTCTTAGGCTCCTAGACAGGACCATATAGAAACATAAATATATATATATATATTTATATAAGCTCTGTTTGCCACTATGCTTGGACCGTCTAACCCACTTTCTTTACTAAAACGTAAAAAAAACTCTTGCATAGTATAAGTTATCTTATTTAAACAAAAAGGCATACAACTATCTTAGTATTAATGCATCTTGCTCTAAATATTTGACTTGTACGCATACTGAGAATTTCCTTTCGGAAAGGCTATTTTTACTGAAACGTTCTTAGATGTAGAAAAGAAAAAGTGGCACATCTAATGTTTATTGTCGCAAATATTCTTAATATAAATACAAGTATGCAGACGCTTCTAAAAATATTTGTATTTATATAAAGTATATTTGCGATATGACATAAGTTTTTAACTATCTGCTGGACACATTTGAATGCTCAGTGCGTTAATTTCAACTAACTCTAACCATATTATAATTTATACCATTAACGCACACTTTTGTATTTAACTAAAATTGACGGAAAGAGAGAGAAAGAGACAAAGTGTCGGTACTTTTTGATTATAAAATAAACCGGCTCTAATGCACTACAGAACATCATAATAGCTGTACGAGACACGTCTACAAAGAATCTAAACAACAAGTGACCCGACGCTGCAGAACTCACCTCATCGCACTTTCAGCCGGGTATTCAAAAAGTATGCATGCCTTTATGCAACCACGAAACGTATAACCCCGCATAATTACATAGGAATCTAGGAAATGTTTCACATTTTTCCGCATAGTGAAGTATGACTCAAAAATAAACTCTAACTCACGGGCTGATAGCGCGAACACGAGCATCCCAATGGCACAATAGCCGCTCCCAAAGATTGGGCTGCGTACATTAGAGCGTAGATTTTGTAGGAAGCCTTATTTTTGGGTGCAGCTTTTTCCAACAATGCTTAAGTGCATTCGAGTGTTTGCAATCGACGATTGCCGATGTTGCCCTATTCCTGAACAATGTGTAAGGATAGTACAAAACGGTTGGAACTCGGCATTTAAATCTGTACGCCAAATCCCGTCAAAGACACCCAAAAACGGAAATATGGCCCGCGTGAAAACTGCGATTGACACAAACTTAGACATGACATATGCATCGGTGGAAGTGAAATCGGGCTTGCATGCCGTGTCCCTGGATAAGGTCCTTTGCTACCGTCTCAGAATCACCAAAGATATACAAGATAGGCACTTTAAACTTTGCCACAGGTAAAATAGGTGCGGGTCTTTCTGTCTCGCAAATGTTTGATCAAATTCGATGAGCCCCGGTCTTCTTGGTTCTCAAGTTTCGTCTCAGGTGATGCAACATGACTACACTCTGTGACTCTCTGTTTAAGTTCTAGAGCTCACCGTGGCCACGTGATGGTATTCATCTTTGACTGCAGGACGGGAATAGTCATACTGGAATTATATATATGGCACACACTATATACTATCTAAAGCCTCCGTCTAATCGGGATATATATATATATATATATATATATATATATTGCAAGTACTCCAATGTAATGATAGTTGTGATCGGAGCCTAGACCTCTAATTTTGCGGAGTGGTACCGCGTATACGTAAGAAGGTATGATGAAAACTATCAGATATCATTATGAATAACTATATTGGTGACAAATAGGGGCGGCCGTCTGGCCAGGGATGACGTACTTCAAATCAGGGGAAAGGAATTACAATTTGTAAATAAATTCACATACCTAGGGCTCACCTTAACAACAAGGGGCAGTAGTTTTCGATCACACATCCAGGAGAGGGTTAGGAAGGCCACTATCGCTGCCGCGGCAATTAAATGTCCACATAAGCTCTCGGTCGATGCAGCGGTAGCCCTTTTTGGGATACAGATAGCGCCCATCGCCACATATGGCATTTCACGATCAGACGAATTGCGTTTAATCGAAGGGGTAAGGTTTTTCTTTCTAAAGAGGGTTTTTGCGCTTTCAAATACATGCAGAAACAGGGTGGTCCACGTGTTGGAAGGTGGCCCACTGCTGACAGAGGAGCTACAAAAACGATGGAATCAGAAGAAGACGTGCGCCTTTGACGTTTATATGCGAAATTGGCGAACCAAAATTAGCGAGGTAGACATAGGAATTTAAGGGACAGCAGCAATGAGAAGCACTGGGTGGAGGGCTAGCGGGGTGAAAGATTGCCATTTAACAACGGCATTTGCAGCCCACGGATTTCATTACGTCCTATGCAACAAGGAGGGCTTCCATGAACCACAAGACGAATGTCGATGCAAGGAATGCTGGAGTAAATGTAATAAATACCACGCCGCGGTTTGTCCGGCGGTTCGGTCCATAGCAGAACTGGCAAAACGCTAGATCGATTGTTGTGTGGAAAACTGTGATGTAACATAAACACACTTACCCAGCCCGGGTGTTAATAAATAAATAATAATATTGGTGACAAATGGCTGATACACAACACAATTGTGATTACGTTCTAGTAGATAAAAACACAGTATAAGTACTGTAATGAGTTGTTTTTAACGCACATTCCTAAACAGATCGACAAAATGTGTAATTGTCCAATCTGATACGTTAGCACACTAGGGAGCCAAAATGAACAGATTCGAATCGAATTTGCCCACGCTGCACAACAAACTTTCCAGAGGTTTAGACGCTAAAAGTATAATGCAGATCACACATTCTAAATCGTAGTTCATTAAGTGCGTGAAAGCCCGCTGTGGTATGGCTGCGTAAGCGGTGTATAGACGTCGACTTCCAGCGACTTAATTTCCTTGCCGAGACAGGCCAACCACCTTTTAAACATTACTTTGGTGGCGTAGGAGACTTCGGGCGTTATCAAACCCAAACACTGCTTGCGTTTCCCCGCCCAACTTACTCTACTAAGGTATTGATAGTGTGCTATGGTTACCCGTCTTCAAGCATATACATTACGATATTCTCGGGCGTAACAGGATGCTGAAGTTTGTTTACAAGGTCGAACCTTTCCTCTTCATTGTCTAGGTGTCGCTGAAGCGTGTGCGTCACAATTAAGCCTTCGCCAACTCAACGAGTACCTAGGTTAGACTGTGTGCCTATTCAATCCTGTGTAAGTACTTTTAAAAGCATCTGGTGCACCAGCGCCTTTGTGAGGTAGAAAGTCAGTTTTCCGGGAGAACGTAACTTTGGCTTGACTGCATTGTATATATCAGAGACAGCGTACTTGGGCGCTATACGAAAAATCAAAACGCGCTTTGTGATCACTCTCGTAGCCGAGTGTGGTAGGGCTAACGTTCGACGCATCCATTGAGGATGCAATTGTGTTGGCGAACAAGACTTGACTGGATGAGCAATTTGGTCATCTCACTAATTAGACTGTTAGAATGTTGCTTCATTTATTTGTTTTTAGATTCGCTAATTCTGTTGTTGCTATACGCCAGATGAGATTTCCATGCAAGAAGTTCCGAGTGTTACCTAGAAAGTTCATGGCTTGTTGGAGCACGAGTTTTATGTGGTCAGCTACGCATTTTAGGTTAGTGGTAGGATTGCCAGCTGTGTCTAAAATAATAGTACAGTGTCTCTACCGACATTGCAGACAGAGCAGCAGTTGAACATGGTCTGTTCGTCTAGGCAAAAAGGGGCTCCGAAGAAAACTCGATCACGTTGCGACGGTATGCACATGAATGAACACAAGCCCACTGGTTGAATACACGAGAAACTGTCTAAAACATAAACACTTGTAATCGGCACCGGTAAGCGCTAAACGCTAAACTAGACCCCAAGACAGGTGTGCCAATATATGCAGTTTGATTGGCAACTGTAATGCCATTTTAATGCAAATTATTCACCACAGCAAGGCGCGTTGTCGTGGCGCGTAGCGCAATAAACGTTATTGCAGATGATCTCTCTAAACAAAGGAGGCGTGGTTGTACGCAAGTTCTGTATGGCCTTCGATTTAAATGGAGTATGAATAATGAACGACAATTTGTTAGCGTCATCCTGCGACGATATTAGCTTTGAAATAACGACAGCAGTAGAATTACAGACGCAGCAGCAGCATCAGCATTAACTACGACAAAAAAACCCAACAACAACAACATTAACAAAGACTTCTGCAACAGCAGCAGCAACAACAACAACATTAACAAAGACTCCTGCAACAGCAGCAGCAGCAACAACAAGGCCACCGCTACCTTTGCTGCTACTGCGATTACTAGAATACTTTACAGTTGCCACGAGAGCAGCAACATTACAATAATGAATACAATTGACAGCACACGATTGCTAGCCTACGTAATCCAGTATGCCTTTTTATAATTCCATTTATTTCACACTGTATCGTGTCATTATACCTAGTTATGTCCTATAAGCTGACATTTGGTGAGTGTTCACATATGTACATTTAGATTTCTACTTATAAAATACATATGTTCATATACCAACATCGTCAGGATGATAAAACGTTCAATTCTGTAAGTTGGGTCAATGACCTAATTTGACTACAATTTCTCACATGATATCTGTCACACAGATTTCGACAGTATTTGCAGACACAGATTCGTTTCGACAGTATTTCGTCACAGATTTGTTTAGATTCGTGATAACCTTGCGTCATGCACGTCAAATGAAGGAAGCCGTGCACGGCAAACCTGGTGACCAAATGACGATTCGTTCTGTTTGTCCTCTTCCAGCTCGAGTCAGGCATATCTGGTGTTGTGATGAACTGTGGGTCGATTTCTAGTCGCTTCGATCTCTATTTTTCGACGAAGGTACAGTAGGCTGGGGTTACTGGAAGATTAATTTTTTCGCGCATGTCTTCTACAAACGATGACATATCGATCAACAAGTAAACCAATCGGTTTCTCGATGTCGTGTGCAGCCCGAGCACCATTTTCAGAAATGCAGGTTTCACTCTATCCAAGGTTGTTAAGTCACGCACGATTAGTTTCTCCCAGACGATCTGGATTCCATAGGTGGCTGTCGGTGCGACCTTCAGGTCGAATAAGTGGCCGTAGCAACTGCAAGTTTCTGTGGGGATTCGATCATAGCTGCAACCACGATCGCCTTCCGAGCTCGTTCCTCGATATGAGCTGAGAATGACTTACCCGTCGCTGTTAATATGAGACCGAGGTACGTAAAGGAGTTTACTATTTTCAAGCTTTGTCCGTCAAGGCGGAATTAGTCGCTACCTGCCAGCCTCCAACCTCATCTGTACTTCATAGCCTCGGTTTTTGTCTTGTTAATTTGAAGTCCTACGGTCGCAACATAAGTATGCAGAGTTATCAGCGCTTGTTGTAGGTGAAATCTACTCGCGCTGTACATAACGAGGTCGTCTGCGTACATAATTACCTTCACGTGGGGGTGTCGTTGCTTGATGTGTGAGGGGAGATCATCGACGAGGACAGCGAAGAACAGTGGGCTTAGGTTGTCGCCTTGAGCGAAGCCTGTTGTCTGCTCTACTCCATTTCTCTCAGCTACTCCATCGTCAATAGATACCTGGTTCTTCTGTAGGATATCCTTCAGTAGCCCCTAGATATTTTGTGTCACACCATGCTGTGAGAGTTTGGAAAGTACAATGCATCTTGAGCCGGAAGCAAATGCTGCTTTAAAGTCGACAAAGACAGCAAAAAGATGTCACCTCGCACTCCCTATTGTCTTCTTGATGTTATCGAGGAGTATCGCGCACGCCGACATCGTAGATCTACCGCACCGAAAACCGTGTTGTTCTTATGATAGGGCATTACGTCTTTCCAAAAATGTCGTGAGACGTCGGGTGAAGATGCTGGACAACAGTTTGTAGGTGCAGGACTTCTTCGCTATCCCTCTCCAGGATTGGGCTCTGTTGAATCACCCTTTCCTTTTGGGATTACGACTATGGTGCATTCTCCCCAAGCTTCTGGAATTTTTCCGCTGGACAGGCACGCATTGGGGCCAAACGTGTGGGGTTTGGGTAGCTTCGTCTAGAAGCTTTGCCTCCTGCCTCTCCTCAAACTTTAGTTTTGCGTTCTTCAAGCAGTCCTTAAAAAATTTCTTGACTTGGGCGACGCACGACTCGGGACATAGCTGTAGTCGGCGTAGCTCCCTTACCTGGAGAGAGATCTGCTTTGCTGCTGAGGGTTCTACCACGGCCTGGCGGGTGGAGGTCGTTTCGGGACTACACAGCTCCTTAGCGTGTCGCTCAGGCATTTATGGTACGACTCCACGTCTGGGCTTTCGTTGTATGGGTAAATAATCGAGGCAGCCTCCTGGAGCTTGAGGATGTCGAGCTTCCTACTTCCTGTTTGACTTTTCTGAGAGGGAGGATTGTCGTGGGGGTTGACAGTGACTTCAATCCCTACGGGTACGTGCCATTTTATTAGTTGTAAAATACCCTTCATTGTAATAAAGTTTATTTTCCGTATAATACATTAGGTATATGTTACACACATCAACTAGCTAAGCCAATGCGCATTGTGACTGTCACGTGTCCGTTTCGGTGAGGCCAGGGCGAGACCACTTCAGGAGTGTGCCCCAAACGGAGGCAGCGTTTACACGTTGTATGTCAAGATCCAGGCGTTGTTTAAAAAAGGACGATGACCTGTTATCACCGGATGACAGGTTTAACAAGGTCCCCGCTTTGCGGATCAGCTGCTTGGTCCGAACGCCAGGGGCACCTAGGGTTTCAAACGCGAGAGGACAAAATTCATGGGGATAGCCGATTGATGAGTATTTTCTCAACTTGTTAGTCTCCGCAAGGTGGGCTGCATAACCAGCTTCGGATGCGCCTCCACCGACCATAGAAGGAGCTAAGGAGTCGGTAACGGTTGCATCCCAAACTAGCATTTTGCCTCGCTCGAATTTTATTAGTTCGCCTTCTTTGAGCGAATTTTCGGGCACGACGTACCGCACACCGTCCTTAGCGGTGTCCAGTATGCATTTAATACACAGATAGGGCTGCAGAGTGGCCTATTGTACAGGATAGTTAGACAAGACGTATGATACAGAACGGAACATAATTACGCTAGCACTAGTGATTGCGCACCCCACCTTGTCTCCGACAACACTTGAATGGAGATCCAAGTCAATGTTTGCAATGTGTATAACAGAGCAAATGTGCCTTTCTGATAATCCTTATTTTGAATTCGGCGTAATTTCCAACTTATCTACATTCATCGAGACGGCGGAACCGTTTATCGAAGCACCTCCAAATTGCGTTTTTCTTTTTTTTGCAACTCTACGTCGATGGCTACGTCGAGCGCCTCTTCGTATAAATCAAATCGTTTTCCTCTCCTTTTTCTTTCTTTTTATTATTTTTGGATAGTTGAAGAAACTGCGCGGGGTCAATTCAGCTGATAAGCGGCGACCAGCGCGACCTCAGATGCGGCGATCCGCCCTGTGCGCTAGCGCATTTTCCTGATAGAGAAACCATGGCCTATTAGACCCTTTAAAGCTCTGGGACTTGAGCACCCAGTCATAAAAATTGTGCATAAATTTCACATTCTCGATCCAGAACGACTCGCGCCTTTTTTTGTCGTGTGACAACGTACGATGTATCCACCAAGCAGATATTTTGGTGAGTCCGAAGCGGCCAGGAAGCATCTCATAGAGAGAGATGGCAAAGGCATGGCATTTGGCAAAGAACCTTTTTTTTAATAATGCATACACTACATTTAAGTGTTTGTAAATAGCAGACTTTGCGCAGGATGTATTTTCCATCTACGTTACTGTTTTTGGACGTAATTTACGGGTTTGTCGTACAGGTTGAAATTTCCGAACCATCCATACACATTCAAGGGCTTTATTTGATAAAAGCTCTTTGAAGTATTGCAATGTACTTAGTCCGCACTGTAATTTGTACAAAACAACTATACACAGCCCATTTTTTTAGTACTGCTATGTTCGTACTTGCCATCCTTCACGCTGTTCTCTTTGCGAGAATCGACTCGTATTCAATCCATCAAAATACACTTGAGCGTATCTTTGCCAATACGAGAAGTGTAAAGAGTTTGATTATTATCAGAGTGAAAACGGTTACCTGCATGGTATGACTACGTAACTAATTAAGATGTGCCTGTGTGTTTGTACAAGTAATGTATATAGTACGAGTATATGTAAATATATATACCCAAGAATATAGTCTTATGCATAGTCTAGCTTCGTAACAAACCTTTGCGCCATTCCGATGAAGCCATTTCGGCTTACTGGTGTAGCGCAGCTGTGAGGGAACTCGTTAGGAGGAAACTTTCGAGGCAGCCTATGAGAGGGCTCGTTAGTCAGCCTCGAGTTTTCCGAAGCAATTTGCAAATTTCAGACGTTGACTTCGAGCACTTGCTAGGTGAAGCTGCACCCGTCGCGCATCCACGATAGCTTGTTGAAAACAATCCAGCTCGTCCCTGATAGTTTTCCATGATCAGAAGGTTGGAGTCCAGATAGGCATTCGCCAATTATGGACGTGTTGGGCACGTGTATCTACGATATATTTCTTATTGATAACTTCGATATGATTCTTAAAATATATTTTTATTATTGGAAACAATCATGCAAGAACTTACCATTGGCAAGCCTATTGTTTTTTAGTTTCTCTTATGTGAGCTCACAACGTGAGAATGCTGTTCATTCTTGCATAAAGTATTATATATTCACACAAACAATTTCGCCGAAAATCACCTACATAGACTAGATAGCGAAGCAATTTACTCTCTTTTCTGTACGTGTTCTTATTCAACCGCTATTGATTGGCATCTTGCTATGCGAACAAAAATCTCTATATCCAGTGGTCAATCAACTATCCTAGCAAGAGCTAGATAAAATTGCAAAAATAATTTTAGGAGGTTCAAGCTAACGAACGAGTACTGAATTTATCGAGATAGTCGAGATAAAATAGGTACGGCATGTGGCTTGTCTTTGCGTCGATATTCTGCCTCTGCATTACTATAAGGGGTAGCCCGACCAGGGCTACACAACGGCGAATATACCTAGCACACGCACTGGTTGGACTCTACTACTGGAGGTACTAACCTAACCAAAATACGCGTTAATAGATAAACAGGAAATTATTTTTAGTAATGTAAGACGCGAGAGTCTCGTACTCCCAACCGTGAGCGAGTACCAAATGCAAGTTGACGTGAGATTTTTTAAACAACTAATCCGGAGTAATACATTTAGTACCTTTTTCACATTATGTCCAAATAATCTACGTAGTGGTGTGTCAATTACTCCACCGGAAGTTGCTAATGTCGAAGTTGTGAATAACGCGTTTGCATGGAGAGTTTCGCGACGTGCCCATGAGTGTAAAGACTACTATGTGATTTTAACACCCTTTTTTCAGTAAAGGAGACTTTGTATTGTATTGATGACTACAAAAAACAAATGACAAAACTGCCAATTGCAGACGAAAAAGATGCTCCAATTTAACCGTTGTGACCGCGCCTAAGCGTTCGCTTTCAATCTATTCATTCTGCAACCTGTATTTGCATTTTCCTAACAGTCGCAAATATAAGGTTGATTCGGTAAGGCAAGAAGAAGGAAAAGCGGCTTCGTACTCATGCATAATGTAAGCCCGGTTACTGCAGAGCTTCACCCTGCCCGGCTAGATAACTGATCTCCAGAGAGCGCTGGTAAATCCCCCGATGTAGTTCGATCGAGAAGGCTCTTATAATTGTCGTTACTCTCAGTAATAAAATATTTCATACTTAAAATGTTTTATTTAAAAATGATTAAGCGCATTAAAGCTAGGCGTAAATCAGACTCGATCTGTTTTGCTATGAGTTTAAAATTGATCGACAGCTTTTAGGTTGTTCTAAGCGCCGTTTCCTCTTGGGCAAGGTGATAGAACGGGCCGCACGATCTAGCCTGTCGTTGAAAGCGACAAATAATTCTGCCTGCTTCTGCAGGTTGGGTGTCATGGATCTCGTTGGCAGTTGATTTTTAGGTCTTTCGACACATGACACAACAGTTGAGTAAGCGAGAGTTGTACATATCCAGTCGGTTCTGTCGAAGTATGGGCAGCGTAGCCGCAAGAGACATGCCTCAGATGATGATGGGGTTCTTCTCATGGTAAGCCCAATGCAGTTCCTTCGGCAGTCGGGTTTCAGATCTAAGCAGATCCTATTCGTTGCGAAGAGCTAGAGTGATGAAAACGACGACCTTGGAGCTTTGCGACGGTTGTCCTTCGACCTTAACAGCAAGCAACTCGTTAGCAAAGTGAGTGGCCTGTGTTCGCCTAAGTACCTTTAACTAGGCCATACGACGAAGTTCTGTCTCCTGCGATCTACCTTTCGTTGCCGGTCACTGCGAGGTAACCATGGTTGAGAATTTATTGATCGAGAGACTTGATCTCATCTGACTTCTTTTCCACGAGTTTCACATATGTACCGGTTTGAGAATGTCGTCCGGTGTGGCGGACTGAGTTGAAGGCAGTGAGGTAGTGTCTATAGATAATGACACAATTGCGAGCTCTAGTGTGCTTGTTACGTGGAGTTTTTTTAGATTTTAGTTGTAGTGCGTGTGGGTTCGTATACGCGTAAAGACACATAACATCATCATAACATACGTCATTACACAAATAAATAGTTTTGTACGCATTTGTCTACATCATTTTACTGAACTCACAACCACGAATTTAATCCGCTTTAGAAAATATACTAGTCACGGCAGCATGTCGATACTGATCAATAGCCGTTTGATTAAGCTGTGAGGCGAGCGACTGAAGACGAAAAGGATGGTTTCTCTAATACTCAGGAGTAGGCACACATGGGCGTCGTAAGAAACAAGCTGCTTAGTCAAGCGGAGTGGACAACGATCGGTACTGGCCTAATGCAGATGTCCATCATTCGTGCTGGTTTACTGACGCACAGTTCTTGTGACTCCAGGTATTCTTCAAATGAACCTGACGGATTGATTTAAAGTTGTAATCGTTTACATATATCCTTCCACTTAATGAACACTATCACTCAGTAATATTAGTAGTAGTAGCAGTAGTAGTGACTTACTGGATGCGGAGGGGAAGACATATCTCTAACCACACAAGGGGAAAATATAGGCCGCTATAAAACGCTCAACCAACGGCAAAGCATTTGGTTTCGATGGAGTCTCGACATAAGCTGTAAAATGTTCTTTGTCAAGAGCAACCTGAAGTCTTTACTTAGATGGGGGACTCAGTCTAAAGAGAGCGGATTTATCTAGCGTGGTAAGAGAAGGCTGCCCTGGTCCTTATAAAAAAAAATTGTACTCACTGACCCCAGCGCGTATCGTTCAGTATATATTTTGTATACCTTGGAAAAAAGGGAGCATTTGAAACGGTCGTCAATATAAGACTGACAACGCAACTAGAAGAAAGAATAGACAAACAATTCGACTTCCCTGAGAGGCTGTCGACGGAAAATGGTCGTTGACCTAGCTCTACAAGAGACCAAATGACAAAGAAGAAAAAGTAATGGGTCATAGAGTTTTGCATGGTTGTTCTTCTGGACGTGCGCAGCGCCTTCAGTTCTCTGAGATGACTGGTCATTATAGACGTAGTGACCTGAAAAGGCACCTTCCTGTTCTTCCTTGAAAGATCATAGCATTCTACCATGACTGCCGGTGTCCCACGGGGCCCATAGTGTTGCCTCTGGTCTCGAATATGGCGTGCGACTCACTGTGACTGAAGGGAATCCTTACAATCGCTTACGCGGACGACCTAGTCATCCTGATCAGAGCGCGTATTGGAGACACGCTAAAAAAAAGCACATGTAGACGTATCGATATAGTGTGAACGACCGATGATTATTATCGACAAATCAAAAAACGCTACAGGTCCATCTCAGACTCGTAAATGGCTTGCCGCTTTTTTCACAATCGGTTGTTCCGAGTGAAATTGAGTGAAGCTCTTAGTACACTTACGACTGGCACCGTCTGGTATCTGTCAGGGGAGCTGCGTCTTTCCACTGCTATACACAAAATTGGTTTTAGACATATGAGCTTATATTTTGTTTTTCTATATAAAGTTTCCGTAAATATAAAGTCTACCGAGCAAGGTGGCTTAGTGGCAAAGCCTTTGCCTTGCATTCGGGAGGACTGGGTTCGAGACCCAGACCGGCCACTCTTAAATTGGTTTGCATGGTTTCCAATTTAGACAAGGTAAATGCCGGAGTGGAATAAACTTAGCCATGACATGAAAAATCCGTACACGGGCAATTGCCTTACGGGAAATTAAAAAAAAATATATATATATATATATATATATATATATAATTTGTACAATAACGACAATAAAATGTAATCTTTTCCGGACTTTTCCTCAGCGCAGTTGCTGCAGTCCGCTTTTGACGGCGTCAGCCGCTCCGAAATGCCTTGTTTGAAAACATGGCTCTTTAGGTCTAGACTATTGGCTCAACGGGACAACAATTCCTACCGCAAATATTACCTGAGAGCTCGTTGTATTAATCTCAACGGATCTTACGTTTTCTGAGCATTTTAGAAACCTACTCAAATCGTCATCCGGGAACGTACTGTTTCGTTGCTTCATCGTCTAAATGTGTGTATTCGCCTAAAGCAATTGTGTTATGAAACCAAACCACTTGTGTATTAATATATTATATTAAACAACGACGTGCAGGCACTATAGTGGGTTGTAAGCGCTGATATTATTGACCGTTTCTTCGATGCGACAATTGTAGAAGCCAAAAAATGCATTTGTTGAAATGTATTGCAAGACTTAAAGTAATAATTAATATGTTCGCCTAGAATTGAAAAAAACATATTTAGGAGGTTATTTTTAATCCTAGACCATCTTCCGTCTACTACCGGCCTGGAATTCATTCTGAGGCAAATATTTAAAGCACCGAAAACCGAACATGTTGACTTATCTAGGGTTTCCCCAACAGTCCTTGTGGCAGCATGGCCGCTGACTCTTAGCGGTATAGTTTATCATCTATTCTCAATGATAATCGCTCAAAAAAAATTCGATCGATAGGGATCGGACCGGCGACACCCTGGTAGATGACAACAATGACTAGCGCACTAGTCTCCGAGACGACGCCGCCACATATTAATATGTTCGTCTGGCGTGTAATCAGAGAATCGCACAAAAACGCGGCTTCACCGCATTCCAGCGTCTCTCTACCCTTTATTTGATAAATAAAGGCGTTAAAAGAAGTAAGCCAGCGAGTTTGCTCAATGTCGAAGTGTAACAATAAGCACGGTCCTCTTGAGTAACGTGCACACTGATAAGGTGATCGCAAAAGCAGAAAAGCTGACAAATAGCCTGGCCAAGATTTTGCCGATGATATGCGGAGCAGGAAGGCAAAAGAAGACATTTCTGCTCGGTAACAAGGTTCTGCACACGGTTCTTACATGGGAACCAAACGCTATTAAGCTGAAGAAAACAGAAGGAAAGTACCGAAAACAAAAAAGAAACTGGAATTATAAATCTCTATTTTCAACAGAAATCATGGACACGTCACCTACTGATGCAAGTATTTCAAGGGCACAGGCGCTTCCAAAAATACCTGCATGCTACGGCCCTGGACGCCAAGTGTGTCATGCACTCACAGAATTGCCCCTGCCGAGCGCTCCAACACGTACGACAGGATTCGCCGGAAATTGCGTCTTCGGACGTGACGGTGACAGACCTAGTCACCGCGATGCATGAGGATGCGGAAAAATGAGAACAGGTGTGTCAGGCTGGTGAAAAGCATAATGAGAATGAAAAAAGACCTAAAAAACAACTATAAGATCAAGCCGACAGCGAGATGGCACGAGGCTGAATACAAACATTGGCGGAGAACAATAATACACGGAGTGCAATCGTATGTGAATATTGCTTTACAAATAATTGGTAAAGATGCGGAAACCCGAGGCTCTAAACGACGAAGCGGATTTATCCCACTTGGTAACTACATTGATGAGCAGTCATTAGCGAGTAAACACTACTAATATTGCACATGTACTGTACAGACAACAACTAATTCCATCCAGATAGTTCGATTTGTGCGATGCCACCCGCGCAAATCGAACGGGTAGGTCCGGCAGGGTAACGAACGCTTGTTGGTTCTGAAGCATCGTCGGCTCAAACATTTTGAATGTCAATCACGGTCTCTTTATCAGTCTAACGTTTCTTTAACCTGCGAATTAAACAACTCGGTCGTGTTGAACACCGGGCGCGTTGTTCAAACAGAGGCTTTCACACAAGATTTAAACTTTAAACGCATGTGTAACATATTAATGTTTATTTATATTAACAGATACATAAACACGCCTGCATGCACATCAAGTGTGCATACGCGTGTATATGCATGCATATGCACAAATGAAGTGCATGTAGACGTGTTTTCGTATATATATACATATATATAGAGAGAGAGAGAGACCGTGAACATATGCATACGTGTGTTGTATGCGTTTGCGTTTTAAGCGCATGATGTACATGACGAAACATGAGTATAGTGTTGATTTCATTGCAATCTCAACATCGGTTCATACAAAAAATAAAAAAGTGTGAAAAAACAGTGTTGCAAAATATTAGCAACAATAGCGCCTTACAGCGTATTAGATTCTTAGCAGGGCTGTATGACTCATTTGAAACTGCATATTTTATTCTAGAAACGGGCTTTTCGTCCCTTCTTCTGAATCAAATCGTAAACTCGGGTCTTTCATGGAGTTAATGAGCTGTTGTAAGTACGAAAGTGGAATATTAGTCCATGCTTGCTGGACAGCTTCTTTGAGGTCCGACAAATGATTATATTGTCGACCATTTGCGTAAATCTGCTTTACCAAATGTCCCCAAAGATTTTCAATAGGATTCAGGTCTAGACTTAATGCCGGCCAGTCAAAAAGTGGCACTCCTTGTTCTTGAAAAATGGCTATAGTGCTAGCCGAGGTATGAAACGTGGCGTTGTCTTGTTGAAAAACTGCGTCAGGTCCCCCAATTCTTCAGAAGTGGGCTTCTAACTGGGAACCGACAATGCGCTGGTACATGTCAGAATTGTTTCGGCCCACAATCTCGACTAGATCAGACTTCCCATTATATCCAAAACGCTTTCGATGTAATGCCAAATTAATACCGAGCCTGGGGGGGGGGGGAGGAATCCGGGTTTAGTGGGTTTGCGAGTCTCACACTAGTCACGCAGGCTGCTAGTGGCGCATGTGCATCATGCATTACCAAAACCTCCCAAAACAAAAAAAAAAATTATATCCAAACGCGCCCCAATATTTCACAGAGCCACCACCGGCCACACGTTTCGAGAACCATTTAGGTTCCTTCCGTAAGTCGTGCCAATAGTACTGACAGCCGTCAGAGCCATCGAGATTAAATTTATTTTCATCCGAGAAGACGATGTTTTTCCACTCGTTATTCCAAGTTTGGTATCTATGCGAAAATGCACGCCGTGCGACAATGTGCTTCGGTTGCAGTTGCGGCATAAGCTTCCTTTTCGCGTATCGCACGTTTTTGTCAGAACTTAACACTCGGTACACTGTGGATCGGTGCACTGGCACTCCCAAAGTAGTCCTGATCCTGGAAGAAGACATTTGGTCATGAGTAGCCAACTGTATGATCCTTCGCCGATCTCGAATAGTCAAAACTGGCTTACGCCCACTGTTAAATCTGCACCTTTGGTTCACTCCAGGGTGTAAGAACCTGCTGATGGTGCTCTTATGCCGTCCTTATCTGGTTGCTATAGCAGTTACTGTATGACCGAGCTCAGCATATGCCTCAATTCTTGTCTTTTCGTTATCCGAAAGATCCTTTGTACGACCCATGGTTTAAACATAAGATTCGTCGTTAGTTCGGAACAACGACTAAGCTGTAGAATATTTTGCAGCTATATAACGATTGATTTAGCTAGACAATATTCCTGACATTTGATCCCTGGGATCGAATATCAGTTGTAGTATCGGCTATCCTTTACAAACAAGAGCTGTGTTGTTAGCATGTTATTGTTGCTAATATTTTGCAACACGATTTTTTCACACTTTTTTATTTTTTGTATGAACCGATTTTGAGATTGCAATGAAATCAACACTATACTCATGTTTCGTCATGTACATCATGCGCTTAAAATTTCAAGCCATTCAAATAAACCAAGCCGAAATTATCGCAAAAAAACATGAGTTGCTAATTTTTTGCAACACACTTTATATATATATATGCCCCGAGCGGGCTGTGCACATGTTCTTACGTCACAAATGTATATCTTAATACACATAAATAAACAATGATATATATATACATATATATATATATATATATATATATATATATATATATATATATTTATAGATTAGCATTTATTAAGAATACAGATGGAGCGACAATTGTCTCCTAAGAACGTGTGCACTGGGAATATTACTCTATCTTGTATAGAGTGGGTTGGGACCACTTAAGCAGCGTGCCGCGGACGGACGCCGCGTTCCCGCGTTGGACGTCGAGGTCGAGGCGCTGTCTTAAGAAAGCCGCAGATCTCTTGTCTCCGGTTGCGAGGTTTAGCTGCTCGCCGACTCTGTGGAGGAGTTTGCGGGTGAGGTTGCCTGGGCCGCCCAAGGTCTCGAACGCTAGCGGTTGAAATTCATGTGGGCACCCTATTAAAGCACATTTTGCGAGCTTCCTTGTCTCGGCTATATATATATATATATATAGACCGTAAGCATATGCATACGTGCGTTGTATGCGTTTGCGGTGCGTAATAGGTGTTTGCGTACCTGCCAGGGATCGGCATATGTATATATATTTCCCCGACAAACCTCTATTTTATTCTCTCTTCGCCTTCACTCTTTTACTCAGCCACTATCTCGTCCTAACCTACTCTGTTTTCACCTCCCCCCCCTTTTCTGATTTAGATAAACGACACCTAAGCAGCTGCCATTCTGCTCCGCCTAACGGCCAGCATATACTGCAATGCTTCTGAAAAAAGCTCGTTGTTCAGTAAAGGGACTGATCCAAGCACAGAAATGTCCTCGGCAGTGAAAATTTAAAAAGAGAAAAGCCGACTTTAACGAGGTTGTCACGACGAAGCACGTACAATCATTACTACGTACAGAATTTTGGCCTCGAGTGGCTGACAAGTGCATGCACTACACTACTCAGATGGACATCAAAAGGAGAGCCACGCAACTGAACCAGTCCACTCGCACTGTAGCTCGGTACTGTCCCTTCAAGGCTTAACTGCCTTCTCACAGGTAAAGAACTTCTTAAAACATAAAATAAAAGCACAAACGTGTATTATTGCAGAGGAAACGAAGGCTAAACTTAGAGCCTCTAGCGGAACCTGCACAAGGAATACGTACAACTGAATCTGAAGGGCTGCCTTTCGGGCTTAAGTTTGCACGCCGGTCCTTCAAAATAGTTTAATCTTAGATCTCAACTAAAATAAATGCAGACGAGGTAAAACAGTGATTAAGTTGTAGAAACATGCAAATGTGCTATGATACTTGAAGAAGGTAGGGAACTGTAATCAAAAGGTACACTAGGCATGTGGCACCACGCCAAAATAGAACGATTACTTTTTTATGTGTTGGACTGAAAGTGGTCACCATTCATAGGCTGCAATGCGCCAAGCGCATGACGCAAAAAAAACTATGTTTTACAATTAATTTGCTCAAAGTTTGATCTTCACTTTATGCCAAGTGCATGATAAAGTGTTGCATGTCAGATGAAATAATAGATAGATGTAGAAATTATCATACATATTATGGGAGAACACCGTGGCTGCTAATCATGTTGACGCGAGCCAACATTTATTTCGAATTAACGGCAAATACAAAGAGAAACTCCTACAATTCGTTAGAAATGCTCAACTAATTATCTAACTAAAGCGTCTAGATATATCCTAAGTAGAGCTGACCAACCGTAGTACAAGCAAGTGCCCCAATGTTCTTTGGAATCTAGGGCTAGCATTCTGGTGCAGCAAAGGCCCACACTGCGTGTCACTGCATCGGAGATGTGTGCACGCGTCTATATAAACAACGGCCCCTGCCCACCGGCAGGGGCCGTTGTTTATATATCTTATTTATTTTTATTTATTTATTTTTATTTATTTATTATTTAGTTTATTATCCTTGTAAAAGGTATAACGAGGCTCGGCAAACGCTGCGTAACAACAGGCGGCGGAGCAGTGCAACAATGTATCTAGCTACTCATAGTCACAAAGCTGTAAAATGGTTCAAATCGATTTGCTTATGCACGGACTTTTCTACAGCGGACTTTTCTGTGCTGCCGGGAATTCTTGCCTAGACTTCGGATTGACTCCTTCCGAAGTCTGCGACGTTCGATAAAATTGAAACGCCAATAGAGTTTCCGCCTTGGTCCCTAAACGGCTATAAGTGGTAGTTGCGCCCTCCGATCCCTCCTAATCGAGGACTACTCTGCCGTTTTTTAATGATGGTGACGAGTATTGTTTGCACGGGATAAGCTTTGCGGGAAAGGCCGCGAGAGACATGGCTTAACAGATAGAACGAGCTATATTTTACAATTAATTACTATAATACACATAATATTATATAATAAAAACAAAAATTGGTTAAGTGGACGTAAATGCGTTAATTGTAGATTCATTAAGATAAATATCTGGTGTCACAGAAGCAATGCCAGTTGGTGCCACCGGGCATCTTTTTCGCTATGAGGCAAGCGTGGGTTAGGTTTTAGTAGTACCACTCGTTGCATCAACTTCGATCCTGAGTCAAGCCCCACACTGCCTCGTAACATTCGAATGCGGTAAAATTATTTTTTTTCTATTGGAAGAGCAGAAATATCATAGTATTATTAGTAGCAGTAACGGCATCAGATAGGGGCACAGTAGCCATCAAATGCATCTCTTGTAAGACAGGCAGAGAGAGAAAAAAAAGGGGGGCAAACACGCGATCGGTCACCATTGCGGCTGGTTTCCTGTTCCGGTCGTCACCCATCTTCTCCTTCTCCTAGGCAGGTAAAGGGGCAGGCAGGTGGGGGGTAGGCAGGTAGGGGGTAGGCAGGTAGGGGGTAGGCAGGTAGGGGGTAGGCAGGTAGGGGGTAGGCAGGTAGGGGGTAGGCAGGTAGGGGGTAGGCAGATAGGGGGTAGGCAGGTAGAAGGTTAGGCAGGTGGGAGGGTAGACAGGTAGGGGGTTAGGCAGGTAGGGGAAGTAGGTAGGTAGGGGCAGTGGGCAGATAGGGGCAGTGGGCAGGTAGGGGCAGTGGGCAGGTAGGGGCAGTGGGCAGGTAGGGGCAGTAGCCAGGTAGGGGCTGTAGCCAGGTAGGGGCTGTAGCCAGGTAGGGGCAGTCGCCAAGTAGGGGCAGTAGCCAGGTAGGGGCTGTAGCCAGGTAGGGGCAGTCGCCAAGTAGGGGCAGTAGCCAGGTAGGGGCTGTAGCCAGGTAGGGGCAGTAGCCAGGTAGGAGCAGTAGGCAGGATCGAACGTTCAGGAAGGAGTACAGCAGCAGCAACGATTGCGCGGCGTTGGACCACCGACGTCAGACAGCAGCACTAGTCACGTATTTGACAGCTATAGACGAGACGTAGCGAGGTGGTGACGAAGACGACGACGACGGCGGCAGCGCCAGCTAGCCAGCCGAACGACGTTGGTTGAGAAAGACGCCGCCAACGACAACACCAAGACGTCCGTATTTGGTGTCGAAAGGTGCCGACGACACGGCCGCCAGGTCAGGCGTGGTGCGCGCAAGCGAGCGAGCGAGCCAGCAACCGAGGACAGCCATAACTACGTAGGCGGTGGAAGGCTGTGCTGCCTGCTGACTCACTCACTGACTGACTGACGTAAGTCGTGTCAGGACTCGGAATGTCATTCTAGCAGGAGCGGCGAGCACATTCGCATGACTGCCTGCTGAGCGAGCGAGTGACGGGCGTTGTTCTGGTCGACGTTCTTGTTGTTCTTGTTGTTGTTGTCGATGTTGTTGTTGTTGCTGCTATTGTTGCTGCTGCTGTCCTATCATCGTTCTAGACTACGTCGTCGTCGTTGTCCTGCAATACGCGAGCAGGATCGGCCCTAGTAAGTCCCGAGAGTCGTAGTCGCAGTTGAAGAGTGGAAAATGCCAACTTTAAGTCAACACGGGCCCCGAACCCGTTGGCGTGAACGTTACGCCACCGTGCCGCGAAACGTATACGTTGACTAGAGGAAAGGCGGAAGATGAGCGCGAATAAAGAGAGAAAGACAGAAGACCACGAAGAAAGAGGGGCAGGTGTCAACAGAGTTGCTAGAGTATCCGTCGCTGCCGCCGTCACCTCCATCGGCAGCAGTATGACGCGGCGACCGAGGCTATCAGTGTAACAACAACAATAACAACAACGCCAACAACAACGCCAACAACACCACCAACAACAACAACAATGACAACAACACCAACAACAACGCCAACAACACCAACAACAACGCCAACAACACCAACAACAACGCCAACAACACCAACACCAACAGCAACAACAACGACAGCAGCAATAACGATAGCAACAACGACAACAACAACAACAATAACAACAACAGAAGCCCGCAGACCAACAACAACAATTACAGCAATAACGATAGCAACAACGACAACAACAACAGAAGCCCGCAGACCAACAACAACAATTACAGCAATAACGATAGCAACAGCGACAACAGCAGCAGCACCAGCAGTAACAACAATAACAGCAAGAACGGTGCCAACAACACTCAGGGTAATGAAAACAGGAACAGACATGGCTGGGGTCGTTGTCTAGACAAAACGGCGGCACCGGTAATAATGCAATGCAGAAAAGGTGCGTGCTATTTGTGCGACGAGCGAACAGGGATGAAAGGGACCAATGCTAGACCCGACAATGGAGTCGCATTTCAACGATCTGCGGCCCGCATTGACATCGACGAAAAGATCACAGACTTAGCCAAATTCGATCGAATCTGCAGGACGTTGGGAAACGAACTATTGTAAATAAAAAATGCGCTTCTTCTCGTATGGATGGCGCTACACATACTCTTTGGCACACACCTGCACATATATATATATATATATATATATTCAAGTTCTTTTCAATTTTTTTATTGTTTTCAAATGGTAAAAAATGATGTTCATGGTTAATCACAAAGACACGTTCCAATTAACATGTACCTGAATTTAATAAGTACGATGCACAATATAGAAGTCTCAGAGATTCCCCAAAGACTCAACCTCAAAGGATCTTAATCATGTTAAATTTGCGTTAATATATATATATATATAAGATTTCGCAAATAAGTATCGTAAAATGTTATCGTACCACGATTCATATATATATATATATATATATATATATATAAATATAATACATTAGGTATATGTTACACATAGCACGATAGACTAGCTAAGCCAACGCGTCTAGTAGGCACGCATTGTGACTGTCACGTGTCCGAGCGGCCAGGCCGAGACCACTTCACAAGTGTGCTCCGAACGGAGGCAACGTTTCCACGTTGTATGTCAAAATCCAGACGTTGTTTGAAAAAGGACGACGATCTGTTATCGCCGGATGAGAGGTTTAACACGGTGTCGACTTTGCGGATCAGCTGCTTGGTCCGAACGCCAGGGGCACCCAGAGTTTTAAACGCGAAAGGGCATAATTCGTGGGGACAGCCGATAAATGAGTATTTTCTCAACTTGTTAGTCTCCGCAAGGTGGGCATTATAATATATATATATAGTTCACAATAGCAGAGGGTCGTTGCTAAGGAACTGCAATCCTGTGCGCAACTCTAAATGCGTTTTTCGTTGCACCCGAAAATAGCAAACTTTCAAATTAGATTGGTTCTTATCTTGTTCATCGTCAAGTTTTAACGCCTTCGTGGACGTCTTTGTAGACCTTTCAGCTTTAAGAATTTAAATATGCTAATTTTCCTTTAAATTTCGGTAAATTATCGATTGATACTGTACTGCTTAGTCCCATATTTACTGTGCCTTAGGCCACTGCTACTATTTCGCCTATACGGTTTATAATCAAACCACATTTGATGTGGTGACGTTATATCCGACACAAACAGTGAAATTCCCGGGCAAGACATACAGTCAGTACAAATGTATTTATTCTAATTAAGTGACGTAACCATTCTACCACCAATGGTGTCACAAGTGGCAGTAATAATAATAATAATAATAATAATAATAATAATAATATTGCTTGGAAAACGCCAAGCTGTGCAAACGAGGGCGCCAACTTGAGCTCACTATGTCTTGCCCTTCTCCGACGTTAAAAGTATATAGAACGTACTTCTATTCAATTAATTACAGTGTTTACACAAAGGTGAGCCTTATGTAGACGTCGACATGTCGTCTATCTAGTGTTTGTTTCAACATGCCTATGTTCAACAGCGTGAAACGAAACTCAACAAGTTTTTGCATCACAAATCCGATTGGATAACTTACTCTAGGCAACAGCTACTGAGTTGACAGGTCATTGCTGTACGAACGTTATATTCTCTCGTATGACTGACTATGAATTCGTTACTTCGTTACAAACACGACGACGGGCAGGCTAAGCTCGCATCTTTTTTTAGACAACTGCAGTCGCGTCCAAAGGGATAACTTATGCTCGCTACTTCTCTTGTTGTTCTCGGCTGCTCTGTCAAAGGTAGTGGACGGGTCAGGTAAAATAAGCCCGCCGATGTTGTTACATTAGGTTTATTAAATTTTAAAACGCACCGATTCCTTACTGGGCTATCGGATTATGTCTGCGAGTTTAGAGTTGAAACAACTCTGAACAAGGCTGAGGCTACGAAGTTTTGCAGGAAAGCACGTTTTGCAGCTAACGACACCACCCTCCATCTGCGCTCCTAAGACCTAAAATATGTCAACAGACAAAAATTCGCTGGAATCGTAACTCTATTCAACGGCCGATCCTTCAAGGAACTCCACTTTACCGAAAGGGTGAGGTGCGCCCTTGTTACGGCTATTGACTTAATGAATGCCACATCTACTCTCTCTTTCTCTCTCTCTCTGAAGACGGCGCCTGGTATATTTGACTTTAAATGGGCCACAAAATGAACACAATGGCTTCATACAGCATATAGGCTATCTGAACACAGGTATAACACAGTCACATGGAAGAGCTTGACCGCATCAAGCCTTCCCTTCTGAAAAGCGTGCTTGGAATTGCGCTCGCCCCGCAAGAATCGTATGCTTTACTGAGGACTTAAAACGTAGAATAGGCGTACCGCCGACGCCAGCATAGAATACATTCAATGTCACACATCTGATTTGCAGTCCATTGATTTCACCATGTTTTCTCTGCATTCAAGAGCCACCACGGTCTGCAACCATCATGTGGGTTTGATGTGAAGTATTCTGCCTGACGTATCATGAGGCGGTGAGGTGCTTAATTGTCGCTTTGATCAGTAGCCTCTTGCAGTTCAACTAAATCATCATTTATAGCATTGCGATCAAGAATGTATTCTAATAATCTTTCCTTATCGATTCATGTCCCTTCGACGGGGAACTAACAGCTGACCTTGTTTTGATCATTATTCCAAGGTGAAAATATTCCCCAGAAAGATGAAGTAGCTAAAGTATTTAAATGACCTGGTCGCGTCGGGAAATACTCTCGCAACAGCTTCACCGCCGGCACGTCGCGGCAAATTAACTCAGTTATATTGCTAAGCGCTAATTCAGCCGAGCACGCGTTGCGAAAACCATACTGCGCCAAGCAAGCTTAACATGCTGATGAGAAATGATTGACTGATCAGTCTGCCACCGGCTGCCACAGCGGACGGTCGCATCTTCGCTCGCTCCCGGTCAATCGGTGTTGTTCGCTAACAATATCGGCTAAATTGACCGGGAAGCGCACATACCATCGTGCTAAGCAAGTTTGTGACCCAGTGCAACCCCATCAGCACACCGCTGCCGTCATTTTGTCGAAAATTTCGCGATTTGTGGAACCGTGCATTCATCACAGTGTATCAACATCGGCGGCGGACCGACCAACCAGTCGGATACTGCCGAGTTGGAAAACCAGTGTTACAAGTGTTGTACTGTGTTGTGTGTGTGTGTGGTTAGTGCCCGGTGTATCAGTGCATCATTAGATAGGCAGATCCGGCGTTTTTGGTCACCACCAAACACCAAAAACCGCCTTGTTTCTGTCTATGGCTATTGCTAATGTGTTTGTATGTATCCCTAGGGATACATATATAGCATGGTAGTAGCCGCCGCTACCGCGGCCATCTTGGATAGCCGGCCAGTTGGTCACCACGTGGCCTCGTGGCAGAGAGCGGCATTCAAGAGGGAGTGTGTTGTGGGAGAAGTTGACGTGCACATTGCACATCGACAACGTGCAGGCGCGCACCCGGACCAACGTACGGGTGACGTCTGCCCCACATTCAGGTATGAGATAACGTACAGGGCGCGTAAGCTAACCTCACGTTCGCAAGCGTGTGTGCATATGAGCCGGCCAACGCGCACAGAGTGGTGACATACATACGATATATATATTTATATATGTATGTAGCGCTCTGTGTTGTGAACCGGCCATAAGTTAACAGCTGCGAACGAGTAACCGGCTTGCGTGCAGTAACAAGGGTGGCCTGTACTGATCGTTTCTTGTTACACACATCCCATGGTCACTGTGCACTGGTAATATTATTATATTGTGTGCTACCTATATCTCACTAGATCATAGGGGGGCGGCACTGGTATTCGTTATACGTATACTATCCGCCCTGTAGAGCAATCTACTAGCAATACAATATATTAATCAGTGCTGCTACATATATACACACACGACAACCAGACACTGTGTTGATACATTGTGACAGTGTACGGTTTGGCACCGTGTGGTCAAGCTATTAGTGGTTTTATTTGGCTGTTTTAGAACGTGCCAATTGACTAACCAGCGGTCAACAACAACGACTGCTGGTATTTTAACTACGCTCATAGGAAATTTTAACATCAATTTTAAACAACACAAGGAAGAAGCTAGCTGTCTCCACAGCGAAGCCAGCGCCAACTCGTCGTGACTCATTAGCCCCCTCAATGGTCAGTGCGGGAGCGGAACATGCTGGACACGCGTCTATGTTGGCGGAAGCGAACAAGTGCAGAAAGTATGCCAGTATCACTTACCCCCACGACTTTCGTCCACTGGCATTCGAGACATTAGGGGGACCTGGCCCGAAGACGCATAAACTCATTCAACGTGTCGGCAAGGCGCTCAATCGTTCGACAGGGGACACTAGAGCTGTCGAGTACCGGCACCAGAGACTATCGCTGGACATTCAACGGGGTAACGCCGCCTCTGTGCGTGGAACTCTGCTAGACTGGACACGCCCGAACCTGGAGGATATGTGACGTTTTTACTTGATTTATCCGGTGTACACGTTCATAAGGAGACAATTGTTGCCTCTTGAATATAAGCAAATAAAACCGCATGATTAAATATTGAGAAATGATAAATCTGATGTTTAAAATGCCGTCCAAACATTTTAGCAAAAAGGCGGCTTGTAAGTGGAAAAAAGAAGCTATGTCGGCCGGCACTTAGCAGGCCTTTACTCATGAATATAGGAAAAATCTGAGCTTTTTAAATTATTGTATTTTGGATCTGTCAAATGGACTTGTTGATTACGTGAGCGAATGGTACTGCAATATAGCGTTACGTGAGCATGAAGTACCTTTGATGGTATTAACTTGTAGAGAGTATCCTATAAGTGATACACATCAAAGAGACAGAGTTTTCAGGCCCGCCGTTTTCGTACAAAACAGAAATTCTATGTAAAGGTCCGCCTACGTTTGACAACTATGCACCCACAGGCGGTGGGCTTTTTGTCTATGGAAGTCTTATTTCACTAAGACTTAACCACATGATGCAAGTATCTCCGATTTTCGAATATACCAAAGACCTTGCTGATTACGACGAGTTTTGGCATTATTATAGATGGGCTACGAATCTCGCCGCCGCCCGCTATGCTGCATCGTTAAATTAATTTCGTTCTCTGGCGGAATAATTTATTAATGAAGATGCAAGACTCGAATTAACCATGTTGGTAGATGTGACGACTAGGAGCCAATTTAATCTCGGCCGTCCGAAAGAACACGCAAATCAACACTTTTTCGACGCCTATTAAAATGAAAAATCGATAAGAGATATCAAGCATCAATAGGATAATGTGCTGTTTTGTTAGTGGTTCGGCATTCTTTTAGCGGGAATGGCTTTAAGCTCTGCTCTCCCGTCAGCTTGGCCATGCTGGATCCTTACTCATTCCGCATGGTGTCGGCTATTAGGAGGCTGTCGGTTATTAGGCTGCATTAGAACGGTTGAATTATTAGGCTGAATTAGTCGGTTATTAGAACGTCTTTGATCCGTTCTCATACATGTCATGTTCTGAACTGGTTGACCCTGACGGTCTATACCGGTTAAGCTTCTAGTTTGTGCCTCCTGTTTTAGACCCACTGGATCCTATAAGTGTCGGCACCGCAAAGTTCTTGAGGGATCTCGCAAAACGAAAGGTAGATATTACAACTGACTACACGGAGCGATGTTCCGGAGGTAGTGTAATTAGCTGTCTGTAGATGGAACGCGGATAATAATAATAATAATAATAATAATAATGATAATAATAATAATAATAATAATAATAATAATAATAATAATAATAATAATAATAATAATAATAATAATAATAATAATAATAATAATAATAATAATAATAATAATAATAATAATAAACTCCGTGCCGATTGCAATGGAGACAATGGGCCCAGTCAGCAGAAGAACAAGGACATTTGTTAAAGACTTAAGTGATCGAATACAAGCAAACACCGGAGATGCACGCGAAGGCGACTTTCTGAGACAGCTGCTTTCATTGGCAGTTTGCAGAGGAAACGCCGCGTCGATATTAGGTGCGATGGGCTTACGACAGCAGGAAAGGAACTTTAAAATAATGAGGATACACATTCACACCTCACAACTGTATTGCTCTAAGACATATTAAATAATAATAATAATAAATTAATAATAATAATAATCGATCACTCCAAAAGCCGTGGCCCATCGTGAATTTGTACACGGATTGTTGGCTTGGCGAGTGCTCAAATGGGCGCATGCAAATTCAAATAGCATTTGCCTGTTTGGCAAATAGTTCCACTCGTTTTTTAGGAGTACGTATACTAAAAACAAAACATATATAACCATGATAATTGCAGTTATTACACACTTTTTATGTGATAACAAAGGTGATTTTGTGTATCAAAAAGTATGAATTAATATGTATGTTAATATGTCTTATGGTAAGTGTATATATTTTGGGCAATTAAGAAAGACACAACATATAGAAGAACGATTACGACTATGACGACCGACGAAATTATAGGTCGACAAACATTTACTTGGTGTCGATAGCAAAAACAGTGGCTAATTTAACGAATGTCTACTACTTCTAAACGAAACAGTTTTCCGTAGGTTGTCTTCAGTATTTCGACGTATTTGTTAAGTGTCTAGGAAGTTGGGAGCAGAATTCTTGTCGTCCGGCCTCAAAGTACCTTGAGAGAGTCGTAGAGCACAGAAGCCAACGATACACCACCCAAGCGATACGCACATAAGCGTACATCCAAACGATATAGATGAAACGCAGCAAATCTAGGAAATGAAGAGCAAAAAAGGACGAAAAGTACTCACAGAGAAAGCGAAGCGAAGAAGAGCCAGCATAAGTGGGGGGATATAGAGGAAAGGAAGTTAAGATCGGGGCAGGAGGAATTGGGTAGAGACTGGTTGCACTTCGGCCTGTCTCGTCGGTTGCAGCTGTGGATGAGGTTGCTATAAATCAGGCGCAGTTTCGCGCGTACCGAGCCGACTCGTGTCGAAGTCTTCTTCCTCGAAGCTTTGCGTCTTCGGCTTTGCCAACCTCGTAGGTGGCGCCGTATTTCGTGTAGCGCAGAAGAGGTGAGGTACGAAAAGGTATGGCTAAAGTCGGACGGGTCAGGGCACCCTCTGGCCACGCGGTTAGAAAGCGAACCACCTTACCTACGGAGCCATTTCGACACATTAATAAATCACTAACGCAACGTTTGGATTGCACCAAGCGGACGCGCTTCTCGGCACTGCAGTTGGCGTGAGTGTAATTGTAATAGCAATAATAATAATAGTAATGGAGCAAAGACTTTCTTTAACTCTAATTCTGCTTTTACAATAGGAGGTACGTTTTTAGTCTAGGTGTAGGATAACATTTCTATAATAGACGAGCTTTTGCTCAGGTTGAGAGAGAGAAAGATTGTAAAAAGATTTAACGAAACGCTGAGGTTCGACGTGAAGATTTGGACGCTTCCATTAATTAATCTGCACCTTACAAACTAATCGGAGGCTAACTTCAGCTAGACTCTACTCGTTAAGAAAACGCGTATCGAAGGAGGCCTTGAAATAACAACAAACACACGGTCACATCCGATATTGTGAAATGCGTGCCTTCTCGCCGTACACCGATTTTTTTCAGGAACGTTTGTACCTGGGTGTGGCTAGAAGACTCAATAGCACGACAAATCACAATCAGTCTATATCAGTCTTAGTCCCCCAAATACATGCGTATATAAGATCAATTGAAATTTGTTGTTGTGCGATCTTGACACAAGCGCTATCTTAAAATGCATTCACATTGGGGGAAACCTTTCACAACTGATTTAACAGTTATTCGATTTAAAGTCCACATACATTATTAAAAGAACCCCTGCATCCTTTGATAACCTAAGGCCCTGTTTCAATTAGGAAATGCTATAGCGTCTTAAATGGATGGTAATCTATTTGTGTTGGGTCAGTCAATAATTCTTGAATACTTCTCATTAAAATTATATCAGACACATTCGCTTTAGTACACAGGAACCGCCGTAGAAAACGGCGCCTCAGAAGGTTTTGTCCCAGTAACAATGAAAAAAATTAACATAGCAAAGTTATATAAATAAATCATAACTCGTTATAAAAAAATAAAAAAAAAAACAGTTTATATTTTGTGTTGACAAGAGACTGCATGATTCATGAACTAAATCTTGTTAGAATGTACGGTTTGTCTGGCATGTGTGTACAAAATTCTCGGCATCGTAGGCTAGCATATTATACCTCGTGTCTTCACGGGAACCCATTTTTCCGATTCATACCTTTGAAAATTTTAAAAACTTTGCCGGCTTCCTGCAGTGTTTTACAGTGTTCCCTGTAACAGTTTTTTGCCAGAAGACCCAGTGTTCTGTTTCCTCAGATTAGAAGATTTTTTACATACATTTACATTGAACGTTTCGAATATTGCTCTCCATAAAAGCTCCATATATATATATATATATATATATATATATACTCATTACATATTGCATTGTTGCATACAGACAAATTAAACATGTGCATACAATGAGCCAGGTAAATGCGTGCTTTTCGACAGGCCAAGGTGACGCTTCTAGTGCACCGAAATGCAGTTAGAAATTGCCGAGCTCGAGATGGGGTTGTGTTCGCAGCGTCGGGTTTGCCGCAACACTTCGGAGGTTGCTAGAAAATACAAGGCCTTTAAAGGAAAACATCGACAAGTTTTCACGGCGTCATTCGCTTAACTAAAGACCCGTCTCTATCTATATATTATATAATAAAGAATTGCAGCATCAAGTAATTTAATATTGCGTTGTCCTAACCACATTTTATTACTTACCGTCGCAGCTGTTAAGATTTGCAAATTTTTTTTCGTCAAATTTTGTGGTCTCAATGCGTCTGTTAGTGGTCTATAAATGTCCGTTATAAACATTTTACTTTCTACGACAAACATTGCCTCATAATACGATATGTATATACGAGTATACACGATAAATTCTTTTTGAAAAGTCATACATCTCTATTACATAAGCTAGCACGAAGTCGTTTAAAATTACATTCTAAATTTAATAATATACTAATACTAATCTATTCACTAGTTCCTACCCCATATTGGACATTAGCTAGGCGTGCAACACTCTTCGCAGTGCGCTCAGTATCCTTGAAATCAACACTCAGTTGCATGCCGCCTGCCCGAAACCTGGACCTGCATTCCTAAAAATATTAGATGCCTCACACTGAAGCACCTCTTCGCTCGCAAAGTAAGAAAATGGGTCTGAATTTTACGTGGGTCTGAGGCCGGTGATCTAGTTACATCCTAAACGGAGATAATTAGTGCTTTGCATAAGGAAGCACTTTTCAGATTAAATTTTTTACTGTATTTTTCCCGATTGTCATTGTGTACTATGTATGTATGAGTATATCAAGTCATTTGCGCGTATATGTGAGAGCGTATTGCCGCCCTTATTGCTCCATATTGTAACAAAGGCTGTTCATAAATGCTTGTGAAGATACTTATTGTGATTACGAATTGTGTAAAGCGCTTATTCAAAGAATTCTCTAAAATATTGTCGAGAGTGACTTTTGTCTCGGTGTTTGATTTATTTTTCAATAATTCATTTTTGATTTATTTTTAAATAATTTATTTTTTATTTAACGATAACTTAAGCATCGCGAAATGCAGTTGCGCTGAATAAACCAGGTTTAGAAAATGTATTTTGATTGATTGATTGACTGATTAATTGTTCGCTTGGCATGTATGCCTAAATACACATGTCACCCTTTTATATCAGGGGCGCTTAGAGCGGCAGCATATATTATTATTACTGCATTTATTATTATGAGTAATACTATTTATTGTTTTTAACTATATGTATATATATATATATATATATATATATATATATATATATATATATATATATATTACAATGTTAAACAACGTTACAGTTGCGAGGTCTGAACGTATTATTGCAAATTCTTTAAATAATTACTTCACTCCATGGCGCCCAAAATAGACGCCGCGTTCTCTCTGCAAACGGCCAAAGACAACGCTTGCTTCAAGAATTATTATTATTGCGACGATGGAAATGTATTACATAGAACTAAATACTACTACACTCGGCGATATAGCGCAGCCTTCTTCTCTCTATGCGCTAATAATTGGTTTAGCAGATAGCAATTTCAGACCAACGAATGCTGTCGTGGACCAAATAGTACCCTTCGTGCAAGGCGTTAGCCTCTACAATTTATTCTTGAAGAGTCTTCTTTGTCTATGAGTAATTTTGAGGTGTCTGACAGTCCTAATTAGATACTCTTTTTAATGCAGCACTGTATTAAATTGGTACGATAGATTTTCTTGTCACGCCTTACGAAAAATTTGCACACTCTCGTGTATATATATGTAGATATATGTTCACCTTAGAGTTACTACGGCATTATCGCTCGAGACACTTCAAGGGCGTTGCTGTTTATATACAAAATTAAATTAGTTTTAATATAAGAACAGCCAGAACGCGTTTTTCGATAAACCGTGCAGCGTTGATGAAGATGAGACAAGCTCATCTACACAAGTTTGTCCAGACTATAGGTGTCTGTGTATCAGGCGCATTGATGCATTCGTGACGAACGGACGGCATAACCACTCGTCGACCTATTCTTTAAATCTTTTCCGAGGCTGTCCATCATGCCCGCGGCATGATCGCCACCCAACAGGGGCAACGGCTACTTCTGTTCTTGTATGCCGTCGATGGTGGCGTGCAATTACGGCAGGCCAGCAAAGGTTACCGCCACACCCACCTCCTTCACCACCCCCACCACTACCACTACCACTACAGTTTAGCCTTTTGTTCTGCACACTTGAGCCTTTAGCTGAAAGACTAAAGTTTAATTAGAGATGAAGGGGGGGGGGGGGGTGCTTAGAAACGATGGCGACGACGCAGAAGGATGTAGACGTGGTCGCACAGCGTGCTTCGCTTCTACCGGCCCGGCAGCCTGGGCCTTCCCCTCCTGCAGTTGCCACCTTCGACCGGCACTAACGCGGCGACGCCCCTGCCGGGGGGCGACCAGACAGACACAGATAACGTTACGCTTCCACCAACCTCTGCCATTCGTCAGTTTAACCAACTTCAACTCAACGGCTGTGCCCCTTTACTGGCCCCGCCTCGCTTTCGCCCCTCCAGCCCGACGACCGCAGTCCCTCACACTGACAACGAAGCGTGATGCCACTGGAAATTCTTTGACAAGAGCCCGCCGTTGCGCCGCGTACTTTCTTAACGTTGCCTGTACACGACTCGGCTATTGCTGGCGATGCATGCTACAACGCCATAGTGATGTGCTGTGCTGATGCTCGATGTTCCTCGGGCAACCACCTAGGGGCCGAGGACCACTGAAGGACCACTGAAGAGCTAAGCTGCTCTTAGAAGCCGCCGCCAAAACCGCTTCGGTCACCCGCCTTGGCTCTAGCCTTGTCACTCTGCTCGTTCCGGCATCGTCGCTCTACCATCACTTTCACCCACCGGCAGTGTACCGCCTCCCCTGCCACTCGCGCCTGCGTCGTGGTCGTCGTAAATAACGAACCCCTTCCGCTATCCTCGTGGTTCCCTTTTCCTCCTTTTTTTTTTCTTCATGTTCCGTTGTCGTCGTCCCAACGATGCGCGCACACACAGCCGCAGTTTCACCCACTGATTGTAGACGGATGCAGGCGTTGTTCTAAATTGGCTGAGTGCGAAAGACACGCGCAAAGACGAGAGTGGTAGTTAGCGGTCTCTTGAGCGTGTCGACGGTATTACTGAAACGGCGACATGACCGCCTCGGCCGACAACCTCTTATAACTATTACAACGGGTTCTATATATGTGTTTCAACTGCCGTTACTACCTTCAGATGGAACATACGTCTCTCACTGCTTTCCTTACTTTCTCTTTATCTCTCTTTTTCTATATATATATATATATATATATATATATACATATATATATATATATATATATATATATACATATATATATATATATATATATATAGGGGGTGTTTTTCAGTCAGTTCCTTTCGTCATTCATAAATATCACAATAAACACTATCAACGGTAAATGCATGTATATATATATATATATATATATTTTTTTTTTTTTTTTTCTTCTCTGCATTTTCTTTTAGTGTCGTTTAAGTGGCAATAACAAGAAAAACAGCTCAGCTGTATGAAGCACCAGGCGTGAGCCTAGTGTGTGTCATGTTGCAAAACTCTATTCGCAGTACATTCTATTTCTTTGTCCTTATGGTGGTGTTGTTGGTGGTAACGGTGGGTGGGCGGATATAGCGTTGTTGTCGTCGTCATTGAGTGCGGGGTTGTCGTTTTCCAAAATCTCAAAAAGCGGCGCACACTCTGAACGGCACTCTCTTCTCGTTCGAACAGTGGCCAACAGTGGCTGTGGTAGGCCGTACCGTAGACCCCCCGCCCCTCTCCTCACCAAGACGGACGGGGCAAGTGGCGGTAACACACATAATATGTCACAGTGACATGGCCAAATGTGATAAATGCTTAAAGCCAACCAGGCGCGAAATGACCCGTGCGCACAGACGCTCACGCTTGAGGGTGTCCTGCTTCATTCCATCATCCAGGCAAGCTTCACCCCCCAGCCACCAACCACCCCACGCCCCCGCCCGGTCACAGCGGCGCGACTTTACCAGCGCTGCTGGCAGTAGTAGTAACTCGCAAATAGCGACGACAACGACTACCACGACCTCCGAACACGAGGCGATTGAGGCGCTAACGGCAACAAAGCTCTCCGTTCGTTGCTCCGCATTGCCCTATAGCTATACCGCCGCGCCACCTCATTTCAGCACCGTTAGGCGATTAGTGCTTAGGTGTTGTTGTTGTTGTTAGTAGTAGTTAGGGTAGTTGGGTGCTGTTGCCGGTAATTGCGTGGTGATTATCGCTACACAAATCGAATCAGGCTCGACACAGAGCGAGAATCCTTGACGTGAACCGCACGTGTGCCTCCAAGCAGGTCGTGGGTCTGCTGCCTTCTCGTCCTACAGCCGGCCGACGTAAAGATATACATAGATACACACAAAACAAACACAAATACACAGACGAGCACTCGATGCATCTAGGTAGACGTCATTAATTAACGTGATGGTGTGACAACTAAGCGCATCCATATTCCTTGAACGTCGAGCGACGACAGGTACGGCCTTAGCATCATGAAGTCACCTTATTGAACCGTTGTCTTTTTATATATATATATATATATATATATATATATATATATATTTATTTATTTATTTATGTTCAATTTTTTATTGCAAACGCAATCTTTCGGCGGCAAACTTTTTATTTACCCTTTTTCTATTTATTATTTTCCTCACATTTAGCCATTGCTCCGCTCTAAAATGAGTTTATTTAACACACCACTTAAATAAAGCATATACTGCCACGTTGTTGAGGTCTCAAAATTGACTCTAATATCGGCTTTATAAAGACCGCGTACTCTTCTGAGAAAAGTTAGGCATTAGATATACGATGTTTGTTTTCTCATGACGCCATTGCGTTTGGTGTCGCGATTTCGCTTAGTTATCGCTAGCGCCATTGTAAACGCAAGATGTTTATGTTTTGTTCGGCTGCAGAGATCCGTTGTGTTTGTATACAATGCTGATGCTGCTGCCGCTTTTGATCTTTGAAATTTGGGCCTATAGCAATTTTCAGATCTCAATGTGTCCAGGGTAACTATTCCAGCATGCAACTCTTGCAGGAGTGGCAGGAGACAACGGAAAGCCTCTCTCTCTCAGGAGCGCCCCTCTTTTGCAAGCCTATGTCGACAGGTTGTTTCCTCTAGAGGATGGTGTAGCCTTACTAAAATATTTAACACTGCATGCGTACGAACAACACATACATACCGACATATACACAAGTATGTGTATGTATACGCGCATCCGTACATGCTTGCGCGCAACCCACACCAGCTTCTGTGCTGTGCATATCAGCAATCTACAAGTGGCTGGGTTCGCTCGCTCGAAGGAAGTTAGACGAAGCGCGGGCATTATGCAGGCGTGCTGTACTTCTAATAGCTGAACAGTTTTTTGCTACGCGGTTGGTTAGCGTCCTGAGGCAAATTACGGAGTCCAAACGTTCGACTTGAACCACAGACGTCTACGAACGATACCTCTACCTACAAATTCGACGTTGTACGTCCGATATACTTCTTCGCAAAGATATCTTATTTCCTGCGTAAGACATTCTCTTGGTTAGATGTATTTTCTAGTTGTCTATTGTTGGTTGGTCGTTTAGAAACGTGTCCCATCGGGTATGCTATCGTCTTGCTAAGGAGTGTAACGACTAAGGAGTATGCTAAGGAGTGTAACAGTGGTGGGCTGAAGATCGCTTGGTTTGCGCTAATTAGATGCATCGCTATGCTAAAACAGTTTGATAAGCTGCCGTTTAATTGTGAGCAAGTGTAGGGCGTTCGAGTACGAAATTCTGCGATGAAATGCTCCCGGACGTCTCAAATCACGCCAGCTAGACGCGGCTGCATCAAATTATTTGCTTCAGTCGTTACGCGGCCTGCTGAACTGGCTTTGCTACTGCTGTTGCCTAACATCGAGTCTAGATAGATTATCCTTGGCATGTGGCAAATGGGTCTAGTGAGTGATATGTATAGTGTATCAGTCCGGATGGGGAAAGGCTAGCGCATTGCTAAATTCGATCTACTACACAATGAACGTCTATATTCGAAAATACGATGGTCTAATCGATTCGCTGCAACCACTACCGTTTTCAAGTCGTCGGTTTGACAAGTATTGTATTATAGTTTTATATAGAGTATACAGTTTTAGAATATATAATGGTGTTAAAGCCAATCTATGCCACAGTATGAACACTACGGTCAACGCGGTTAGAAGGATTGTCAACGACCTTGCACGCACCACTCCAGAGATGAGCCAACAACAATAATGCTGTTCGACAAGTAATCGTAAAAACAGTGTGTTTTTATGTTTAGCGCTCTGAATATAGTCATTTATTATTGTTGTTATCTGCATTTACGTCATACAGTCGTGCGGCGTCTTATTTAGTGTATACATCTCTCAGATAACATTTGACCTTCCGCTTGGAAAATGGCCTTTGACGCGATTTTCATTAATGTTTTGGTACCCTAATTGTATTTAATAGGACAGCGACTACGTCCAGAATTATCTGATTTTATAAATATCACTATAACTGCAAGGTCGGGCCGTAGGTCGGCGCGGTTGGTACTTACAATTTTCGCTTGAATGTTTTAATTACCGATGCAGTAGCACAGTTTACACAACACAACCGAACTATATAGTTTCCTATGCAGACGTTTTCTAACCGTTGTCCGTTTCGCATGTCTACGCCTTGGACGGACAGCTTTTATCTGTAATGAGAAGCCCTTTAGTGGAGCAGGGTCACCCAAGCGTAGTGAGATGCTTACAAATGAGTTTCAGTAGGGTTTCAGACAAGCGAAAGCTATTTATACATGACAAGGATTTCAGCATGGACTCATGGGAACTGTATAAAGTATATGTCGGGCATACTTGGTACTTTCTGAATCAACTACTAGAACTAGTAAAAATAAGTTAACTGTTTATGTATTTATAAATAACTGTGCTAATTCGGGACCTGGCAATTGGAATAGAGGCAGTGACGAAAAGCCAGCGGAACAAGAACTATTTGAGACAGCTATTGTCTCGTACAATATGCAGAAGTAATGATGCAGTAGTGCAAAAGTAATAATGCAGAAGTAATAAAGCTTCCAGAAGTGACACCTTTGGAAGTTAATATAAGTTTGTGTTTCTAAAAGTGATACTGTACATTGGAACCTCACAATTACGTTGCAATCTTATGCTTGTGACACTGATAAGGTAGACGAACGTAGTATTAATAATAAACAACACAAATCAAAACGCCTTTGATATTTTATTATTAATCGTATAATTTCACCAAACAGTTGTGCTGCCCCAAAGCAAGATAAAGTGCCAACGCCTACCTTAAGTTCAGCCGCCTGGCTAGGAACAGTTTTATATATCTGGTAGTAACCTAGCGAAGTAACAAGATATATTTGTTTTCCGCCGTCGCATCTATCAGTAGATCATCGGTAAGCATTAGAATATGATCTGTTGTTTTGAGCAATATTTGTCATAGAGACATCCATGAGAAGGCCTAACAAAAGCAAAAATGCAACAAGCATCATGTTTAATAAGATTATGTTTAGTGCTAATTCTGTACTTATCTTTCGACACTTGTGTCTGGCTGCTGTCAGTTTTGTGTCAGCGATGCACGATCGGTACTCTCGCATGTTAGGCTTATCACATTTTGCTTCCTATTGTTAGTACTACGATCAATCTAAAGCCGGAGCTACCATATATACGTACATTGTCTTTGAGCTCACGAGAACCTTCTCCCAACAATTATATATATATATGCAAAGATGCACGCCTTAGAATAAGTACTACATTTACGTCAACATGTCAGATCGCGTTATCTCAGTTCATGCCATCTATGCTATACATTGCTATGTCTAAAAGGGAGGACTGCATAACGGTTTATTGCTGGCTGCAATTCTCGTCGCTCTACGCCTTCGTCGATTATTCTGATTATTCTGATTATACTTCTTATTAATTAAAACTGCGTCCTCTTTCGAAATTTAAATATGAACGTAATATCTATGACAAATATGAGAAAAATAGTTTATCAGTATTCTTGCTGAAGCTGAGAGCTACAGAGATTCACTACAGTCGGAAAAGTGGGGCATGGACAGCCACAACGACAGCATTTAGTGCTCTTTAGTGATCTGGGATTAAGAGACATTTTTGAGAAACTTCGTGCCGAAACATTTCCAGGGCGGCTGTTTACGGTAAATTAAAGCGGTGTACGTATTTACCGATAAATAATATGAAGCCTGCGAGCTTGTATACTAATCTGTTGCGCGTATTCGACGGAAGGCTAAGTACTCGATTTAAGGAAACTGGCTTCACCTTCACCGTCACGGGCTCATGGGTATATTAGAAAGCGCCACCTGGATGGAGGATTCATATCCAGAAAGATTACAGCAATTAATTGCAACCATTATCGGGCTCCACACGTTAGTTTACATATTTCGACTTACTCCAAACCAAAAGATAGAATATGAGTTTATTTTGTCAAGTGTTGACAGTTAAATAATATACACTATATACACTACTAAAAAAAAATAATTTAATTTAGCTGATGTTATCTCAGATCAGCTCTTTGCAGCCGGATCGCTCTAACGCTCGGCCTTCGTGTACGTTACCTGCTTGTTGGTGCATTTCGATACTAAGACTGGTCATAAAGGTGCTTAGGTGCTTACTCTCGATTATACTCGATTCTAGCCATTATCTAGCACGTGCCAATTTGCAGCATTAGAGTCTCCACTTCTGTGCTAAACTTAACACTAGAGAGGTTTGTTTGTCTAGTCCTCTTCCGCACATGTCGAGTCTGGTGGCGTGGTGCATTTGAGTGCGCATCGCGGCCAGAGGAGACACATACAGGTAGGTACGCGGCGGGTCCGATCCCCACAGTTGCACATTTGTATGTATGGCGTCCGTGTTACGAATCAATGCGAATGCAAACCCGTGAACGTTAAATGTTGGCTGAGGGTCAGCCGAAAAGCGTTTTTTTTTCGTTCTCACCTTTCGTACGGCACTATGAGGATGCTCACGTGTGTGTCTTGGAGTGCATCTACAAAGAATGCCATGGGATGCTGCTGCCGCTCGTTTGACGGTCAGGTCTGAAGTAAAGACCTGGATTTGTCTGAAAATATATCGCCACAGACGCACTGAATGGACCAGGTCGACTGCGGCTTATTCTCTGCCGCTATCCATATGTGCATATCTTACTTTAGAAGTGCAAGTGTGAGAGCAAGCCGTATTGATGACGGCCGACACCATACCGTTACGAATTCGCCGCGCGTGCAACACCGACTGCTCTGTCGTTACTTCAGGGATTTCAACTTCGAATGTAGACTTGTCGATGCATCTTTGGCCTGGCTCTAACTTTAAGGCGTCGAATTTTTTTGATTTCGCGTTGGCATAAGCAAAGTCCAAGCCGTATTGATAGACCTACTCATGTCGTGGGCTCGACACTTGTTGACCCAGCCTGGCGAAATAGGATGGTTGGTGTTCTGGACCTCGTCTCACCCTTAGTGTCGTTAAAATAAAAATGTTCTAATTTTAGATTATTTAGCATGGTGTTAGACATTGGATTAAATAAGCATTGTGTTAGACATTGAATACACCTTTACACGAAGATAGAGTGACTGAAATGTATTTAAAAAGGGAACGTTGGCCCTTATAGCGTTGCCACTTATGTTAACGCGAACGACTAGCTTGTGACCAGGTGTAAAAGAAAAGCCAGAATGTCAAGAAAAAGTTTACTAACTTGTAATTTGCAATAGTTTTTTTTAGTGTGTTTTCTCCCTCCCCCACAACCACCCAAAACTGATCTCATGGTCATAACGTATCTTGCAGTCTTGTGTGAAAATTAAATTCCTGCTATGGGCCGCATGACCACAGCTATTATACAGTTAAATGCGTACATTCTGGCAGAGCCCCTAACACATACAATTGAGCGGTAGAGGTGTCTCCTATATACAGGTGCGGCTTTTTTCCACGCGACACCCACCTATCACCTAACCAAAGCCGGTCATAAATATCAAAAGGTACGTAAACTAGTTGAGGCTGGTGAACTCTGAAACAGTTCACTCAAAAAGCATAAGGTGTTGCACCCGACCTCAATGCGAGGCTGGGCTTTTGACCAGTGATTCTTTTCTCAAACGGGAAGGATCGCCAACGGACACTCTACCCACTTCCTGCCATGACGGCAACCATGATCGCATTTTGAGAAAGTTTTCATATTAAACGTTTACCAGGAGCCAAATTTCACGCGTTGATATCTATAAAGCAACGCTACGGGTGTAAATGCCGTTATTGCGGCACTTCGTTGGTCATCTTGCCACAATGTGTGCAAATGCCGTTGTATTAAATTGTAGTAAATTATCTAAATAGCCGCGGTGTTTCCAGGGTTTGGCGGTGCCTAACAGTTTTATGGTAAGGGTAGAACCTACCAGAGTCTAATCGAGGGAGAGCTAGGTGTGCAAATACATTGGAAACAACAATTGTTATTGCATTAGCAGAAGTAATAGCGATACTGGTCCACAGCGGACGTAATAAAGATCCCAATAACAAGAACTACAAAATAAGCAACAACGACAACAACAACAACACCACCAACAACAACAACTGCTACAACGGGTGGGCAAATGGCGACATCGATAACAACCCTAGCGCGGCGTATTGATTGCCCTACATACTTCTACTAGAATGGTAGATTACTCCGATTGGTATATCCCATACTAGTAGACTACCTCTGCAAAGTAATTTTGCCTCCACTTCCGACTGCGGCGTCACAGAAAGACTTCCGTAGGAACCTTGAGCAGAAGATGAGAGAAGTGCCAGAAGCGTTCTACAAAACACCAGCAATGTTGGACAATGCATAGATGGAACCGCTCTTTGAGCGGCGTTACGTTTTCACTCGTTTTTCCGTCCATGGGTTCCACCACAGGCTATGCCATTGGACTGAGTTGCATAACTCTTCCGATGAGTGCTCGCTGCCAACATTATCATAAACATGTCGGTCAGCGCCAGCTATCTGAGTTGTGTCGGGGTTACTTTCGGAGATGCATAAGCAAATATTCTATATATGTTTCAATGTTAACGGAAACGAGTGCCATTTCGAAATTTGAAGAAAACGAACAAGATGAGACGTGAAAAAAAATGAACACGTGTAATAATAATGAGTAATGTAAAAATAGAAAGTAAAGGAATGAATTTTAGATTTAATAATATTTGCTTTGAATTAGAAACAGAAAAGTAGAAAAGTTTACAGTAATGTGCTTTCTTCTCGTCTAATATTCGCAAACAAATAAAATCATACGTAGACTCTTAAAGTACAGGCACATTCATCAACTAGACGTGGTGCCTCATTTGGTGTTTACGATGCCGTGCGCGTTCGCGAAATCGCGTTGATGATCGCTACGTCAGCGAAGGCCGACGTTCGATCACACGATGGGCAAGCGGTCTGCTGGCAGTTCTACCGTTGTATCCGTGCACGTACGAGCTCCACGTACGTGTCACACGTCAGTGTGCAGTTCGTCACGCACTTAGCTTCCATTGGTGGTGGTCGCCCACCAGCAATGCCCACTAGTTGCTTCTGCTACAGAGAAACGTCTCTCAAGTGAAACTTGGCGGCGGGACAACGAGCGCCCAAACACGAGTATGACGGCTGCGGCGCGGGGCGGTGGGGTTGCTCGCCTGCGCCCCTGGCACCGCCAGTTTTCCCTACCTACCCTGGGAAGGGGCAAGGACACACTGGCGGTAGTAGCAGGCTGGGCTGGGCTGGGCAGAGCAGGAAAAGGAAGGACGGAGGAGAAAAGAAACAGCTAGAGAGACGACAAGGTCTAAGGAACGTCCGGCCCCAAGGAACGAGAAGAAACTTCACCCGAGGGGGTGAAGGACGGTGTAGAAGAAGATTTAGAAGAAAGAGACGATCTGAAATGGAGGGAGAGCTCTCCGAGCCACCGAGGTAGGGGTATGAGAGCTGGTGCTGGAGAGCTCGGGGGAAGGTGAGGAGCAAACTATTAAAGAGGGAAAGAAGAAGAGAAGGACGGAAACGACGATAGGGACTAGGGCGACGACAAGGGCCAAGAGCCGGAGGGATGAAAGCCGGTGGCAAATAGGAAAAACCTAGGAGGCAAAGAGGCAAGACGGTGCGGGGTGGGTTGACATCTTCTCAGTTGAAAAGTGGAGCTGCCAACAACGGCGATATGTCGTGTCCCTCGACTGCCAGTGAGACTAGCTCACACACACACACATCGGTCTAGCCGTACATTCGTTTATGCACGCGTCCGCCAACAGCCATAGCAGCAGCAGTAGCGGCGGAAACGGCAGCAGCAGCAAACCGGCGACTACTCCGCGTTACTAGAAGTTGTCGTTAGAGAAGCGGAAGAGAAATGTGCCTTGCATAAAAATGTCCTTCATGCAACACCCACGCCTTGCTGCCACGCTTCAAAAATAAAATTCTATCTCTGTCAAAGTACGCGAACTCCCATGCAAAGTCAGCTTTACGTATTATATATATATATATATATATATATATATATATATATATATTGTAAAGAGTCTAGGTTTATATATATATTATATATAGACACACAACTTGCTATGTTGGTGGTTTGACAAATGGACAATTGTCTCCGCGCGAATATGTAGTCACAGGTTCTCTAACCCAGAGTTAGCTCAGTTCAACAATGTGCCCCCAACAGTCGCTGCATTTCCTCGTTAAATGTTGCGACACCCTCTGACGCGAGAATTTGGATGCTTCTAAATCTCCCGCTAAAATGTTAAGAATGTTACCTACGCGTTGTCATTGGCTCGAGTGTTAGGGAGCCTGCAGCTGCCATAGTCTCGAATGCCAACGGACGGATTATTAGTGCGGATAATCAACGCTAGAGTATCTTTCTACATTTGTTAGTCTCTGCTAACCTGGAAGCATGTTCTGCTTGGTCCCCACTTGTAACTGACGATCAAAGGGACTAATGAGGGGCGCATGACAGGTCATGATAAGCCAACGCATTTACAAGATCACCACAGCGATTTCGGTGGGGCACACCTAGGCCAACGTTAATTTGCAAACGTGCGCTTATGTGCGTCTTCTCGTCGTCCAAAAGATTATTCATACGCGAAAAGGGTAGGGTGTGTAACCAAGCTCGAGCCCCTTGACTACTAACAGTTCAAAGTCCAACCGACCTGGTTAGTCGTTTTATCGGGAGGAGAATCGAAAAAACGACGACAATCCGTCGGTCAGCGTTTGAAGTTATAGGCGTTTTAGTCATCACTAATCAATAATGTCTTTACTCTGTCTATAGCATGGGTCAATGATAAGACGATCGCGGGTCTTGCCGACACGACTGCGTCCGGTGCACCTAGGCCGCCTAAAGAGACAGGGAGCATTACCTGATCCCTTGCCACAACGGTTAGTATGTTCTTCAGAGTATCTAAGCTAAATGCATTAAAAAACTCAAGCGATAAGAACGGGTTGCAACCTCTAAGCAGGCGTGGTAATCACGTGGTTAAACTTGCTCGTGAAAAGCAAGATCTAAGAACGAATAGGCCGCAGTAAACCCCTAATGGCAAATTCAAGTCTGTCTTTTCAACTCGCCAATGCATTTGCAATGCCGTTTTGCAATAAGGGTACACCTAGCAGCTCCAAGGTTAACCTTGTTCACTACGCGACAGCCCGAAAGTAAAATAAAAAGGTCAGCTAAATCTAATGGCTCAAGTGCGTTGTGGGCTGTGACATATACTTCACATTTAACCGGGTTTAGAACCAAGCCGCTAATCACACTAATACTAATTCTGCGACTTTCCGGATACCATCAAGTACGGTCGGGAGTCTCCGCCCGTTATCTTAGTACAACGCATTGAGAAGGGGACAGCAGTGAATTCATCAATTTCTTGATGTATAAAGAAAAAAGTAGAGGACCCAGGGGATCACCCTACCAAACCCCTGTCTGCGATATCATAGCGTTATGGGGCATAACCAGATGCGATTGTTACCATAGGCACGGTTCTTCTGGTAAAACAGTAATTGTGTCCACGACTTGACGGCTCGAAGCAAATTATCTCTCCGGACGCTGTTGAAAGTGTTTTGGAAGCCTAGTTTGACCATGCACGGGCACAGCGGACTGCTATCTCAGAACCGCCGGATTCAGCGAATGCTAGCTGATGTTGACCAAGAGTTGCTAAAAATGTATCCCAATTATCGTAACAGCCGGATATGGCCGCCAATCGGCGAACGAATGAGAAACCAGAGATCTCAGGCGATCGTACGTAATAAGCCATCTTCGTTTTATGCAAAGATTCTCGCCCCGAAGATGATTGGTAGAAGACAAGATGGGGGCGAGCCTTATCTAAGCACATCAACCACTTTGGCAATGGCGTTAGCCGTACTGCCCAGTGCACCAAACAAAAAGTTTTGCAACAAACGGGGCCTCATGAAGTCAGGACCGGCAGCTGAACTTCTGGTGAAGGTCTTCATAGAGTTTAGTATCTCTTTACGTGAGGGTAAGGGAGGCAGTGTAACCGCCAGGGGCGTGGGCATGAAGAAATCCAGAGGCGCATCTGAATGTTTGACGCGGAGAGCTTGTTGTATTGTTCGCTGGCGCTAGCATATCCTGGGAACCTGTCTAGCAGCACAGAAAATATCGCCCTCTGACAGCTTAGCCCTCACGTGTCTGGAAATGTCGTTGTTGAACGGCAAACACTTTGTGTCTTCATCCCTCGTATATGTCAGATCCCTAGCCTTTAGTCCCGTTGAAAATTCGGATAGGTTCTTCCTGACCAGGACATTCAGGGAGTAAGCGTTCCTCTTACCTTAAAGAGGTCGCAGCACGACTGGAGTGAAGGAGAATAAAAAGTTCCAGGGGAGGAGGTCGTTGTCATTGGCGACGTTTAAGAAGATCCCAATAAACTCTTCCGCAACAGAGGACCGCACAGATTTAGGTCAAATGCGCAACAGTTTGGCATGACGCATGTTTGCCTGGATATCGATAAGTAGCGTGTAAACGTAATTTTCGTCTGCCAGAGTTTCGTGGGATGTGGGCGGTCCGTTGGCGGCATCAGCGTGTCTGGCCGATATGTCTGCCAAGACCCCTCCTCGTGCAGACACCTCGACACACATGACATTTAGCCTGGTTGGGGTTACCCACAACAAAAGAAACATGTGTGGCTTCACTTGCGTTTGAGTTATCGTTAGCTGGCATTAGAATGTAAAGGCTTTGAGCTTCTTTGCAAGTGGAAAGAGGGCTAAGAGAGGTTTTAGGGTCCCCGCAATCGTCTTTAAGATTGCTGTCAAATTAGGACTGATGTCCTTTATCACATGGACAATTTCTGCAACAGTGACTGTGACATCAGGTCCCTCCGTAATTAATGCAGTCGCGTGCTTCCACATTTCTTGCAGGCCTTGCCAAAATCACCTTGCTCAGTGGAATTTAAGCGTCGAGCGTGCACTACACCACGGCCTGGTAGCTCTGCGCGTCTGTAAACGCGACATCGACGCCTTGAATAAGGTTAGAGCCAGACAAGTCACCGTGAAAGGCATCGATTGGAAGACTGTTAGCACCAACGCATTTTCATCACTCAACGGCCTGTTATCTCCTCTACCCATAGGGCAGTGCTCAAACCTTGCAGACAAGACTTCACTTAGTGTGAAAACCTCTATTTTTGTGGACTTTTCGGACAGCAGAACTCATAGACGTCTTAAAGGTGCCTTTTCTAGAAGAGTGATGCGCAGTGTGATTCGATAGTGTGTCTTAGCTACAAACAATAAAAGAACACCGACTTAATCTGAAAACACATGTAGCATTTACTCTGCCTTTTTTATTTTATGTTTTCAGATAGTTTTCTATTTTGGCCTCTCAAAAACGTTTTAGCCAAGTACGTAATAGAATGCAACATACCATCGAGACAAAAATAAGGAGACTTCTACAAAAGAGAACTAAAAAGCTTGACAAGCAATATCTGATAATATACCTACTATCTCAATGGGCGATTATGAAAAAGTTTGTGTATTCAGACGACAAAAATGCGTGCGGTTTTTGGCAAAGTGCTAGAACAGCTCAAAAGCGTGTGTCATAAACTGATTGTGTAGGAAAATGGTGTAAAGTCATCGGTCCCAAAGGGGAATAGAGACTAGTGAATATACGAGGACAGTGTGCGAGTTTTGCATTCGCGTCGCGCCAACGCTGTCGCCATATTGTGACGCACCGGCTCATTCTACGTGTCGTCGAGAAGACTAGAGTGAAAGAAAACGGGAGCGTGCCTAGAACAATAGCATTGATTGGGGCAGTGCCGAGGGCTGGTAAGCTGCTAGCCTAAGGCGAGAGTATTAGACGCACTGCTCACAGACAGCCGCCTGCGCAGTGTTTAGTCTGCTGTGTAAATATTGAATATTGGACGACTACGGAAAATGTCCCTGGACTTTATGTCGGGTAGCGGAAAGATGAAATGATAGTTACGGTAACTGAAATGGAACTGCAAAATATAACACGCAGACGGAATACCTTTTGCAGTACTACCTAGGAATGGAGAAGTCGACGCATAGACGCGAGACGGGAGGGAGATCTAACGAAGGATTCCACATATGCCTTAGTTTTATACATGTTGAAGGCATTAGCAGGAATTATGTTGTGTATCGCATTGGTACTCATGAGCGGCAGAGTCCGAATGAATGGCTCGAAAAGGCAAACAAATATTATGATTGAAGTCGTAATTGATTTCTCGGAAGGGAAAATGAAACAGTAGATAACAGAAGATGTAGAAGGGACTGCGTAAAATTGTGCTAAGTACTCCGCTATTATTGTAATTGACGACGATTTAAAGTGCTTATTATTGTAATGATCTTATCTTCCAGGTATGAAAACGGAAACAGATATTTATAATCTCTTAGGTAGCTCTGCATGTTCTACAGGCCATTACTAAAGCATTTCCTAAAACGGGCAACAAAACACAGTTGAGTAGACCGTACGAATTCTAGGAAGCCCGTATAAACACTAGCTTAGCGACCTGCACTTAGGCATGTTGGAAAAAGCATAGAGTAAACTGAAGCAAAAATAGATGTTGCCAAGTTAGACACGAGGCAATGATAAGGATGATCTAGTACCAGGGAGAAGAATAACTCAAACTATTGGGTCAATATAGCGGTATACGACTGTAGAGCCCTAATTCTATTTACCCACGTCTGAATCTTTAAATCGCGGAATCTTAACAGTGGTTAGCCAGAGCGGTAACACACCAGATACTAAGGTAGATCGATTCGAACACCCTCTGCGTGAAGTCTGTTATATGTTTATGAGAATGTGTAGAGCGTATGACTCTGATACACAAGCCCACTGAGTGAGCACGGTACTATATTTTGCGGTACCTTCCAGAGAACTTTAGACAAGGGTTCGATCGGAGACAAAAAAGACTTCAGACGACCCGGAACAGAAAATATTTGCTAAATGTATTTGCACCTTAAGATGTTGATTACTTTATTTATTTGCACGCTTAATTGCCCAACCAAGCTTGGAGGCATATATGCCATAATAACAGTCAGGCAGCATATATGCCGTATTGTACACGCTCAAAATGCGTATAGCTGTTCGGAAACTTTTATACTCGAAATGATACTAAGAGATAATACTAAGAGTTTTGCGAGTGCTTAGCAGTGCTGCTCAATATGTTCAATATAAGTCATTGACATTAAATTATGCATTATTCTTTTATAAGATGAATAACATCGTATAAGATAATATACGTGTACGTCCGTAAATAGTAGAATAGTAAAACCGTGTGCAGCTATGAACACCCAGTGCGCAATATGAGAATGCTGCTAGGGTAGCTTGCATAGCCTTCATTAGCGTGTGCCGACGACTTTCGGATCGAAAAGAGCTCGAGCAGTACGCACGAATATCCGTTTATATCGGCTGATCGACCCAGCGGCGTTCGAGTCTGCTTATCACGTTTGGAGGCACGTGTCCCAAACGACTTGTCTGCATTAGATAGTTAGCTTGACGTGAAATGATTAACTTATTATCTACTAATTAGCTCCTTCATACAGACATCGCGTATCCCTGTAAAATGTCATTACGATATTTTTATAGCCTATGATCTTCGTGCAATGACTCCAAATATTAATTGGAAAGGCATACTTTCTAGGGTATATTGATTACTTTGAATTTATGATGGGGTAGAGTTTACGTTATACAGTTTCCAAAACTATAGTGTTTACGTTTTCACGTATTTCTTTGCAAGCTGCAAGCATTCTATAGCTCGTTGACACGTGAAAACGATGCAACACATGTAACGCAGCGAATTAGTGCTGAAAAAGAACGGCCAACACCTATTTGATACTCTGTAGCATTGATGACGCTCGAGTTTCTTTTTTACCTTGAGATTGAGTAGGTAACCTTGAGAATGGAAGTTGCTTGGTTAGCCGAAGAAAGCACGTCGAAGCAGCAGCAGCAGCAGCAGAAGAGGAGGAGAAGCGGTAGAGCATAAAAGGTCCTTATTTATTATGAAAGGTGAGCCTCCGTCCGTCGTTCTACTAGCACCAGTCGTGGCTTGGAGCCAGATAAGACCCAATAGAGGCCGCGGTTTCCTTTCTAGATGGTTATTACATCGTCGCCGTCATCGTCGTCGTCGCCGCTGACTCCTCTATGGTCGTCACCGTTCAGCCGGCGGCATCATGGGGGCAAATGTAGCGTAAAGATAGGGCCACAGCAGTTACTGGCCCGCAGGGGCACAAAGGGATCTGAGCGTTCTTCTGAACGCTCTCGTCGTCCTCTGTCGCTGGGGTGTATTTGCCGTTGTTGGAGTTCTGTTTTGAGCCGGAGACTCAGTCGCGGAGGACGACCCGGCCGGAGGAGGAGATGGAAGGGAAAGGGGATCCCGTCTTTCAGGGCAGACCCGCCCGTTCTGACAGCTCACGCGCTCCGACTCAGCCTCTGATAGCGGCGGCGGCGGTGGTGGCGGCGGCGGCAGCAGCAGTAGCAACAGCGGCAATGGGGACTCAGCGACGGCTGCGTCGTTTTCTCGCCGGTTTTCTTCCGCTATAGCCCGTGCAAATTCCGAACGATGGCTTAGCCATGCAGCACGAGCAAATGCGCTCTCACGAGATATGAGTACGTAAACTGCTGACACCTCGCCTCAATGGCGTAGAAGATCGTCACGCTGATTGCTCGTCTTTTGCACCTAGATTCAATAAAAACTGGCCTAACAGAGGATATACATATACATATGTATGTATATATATATATATATATATATATATATATGTATGTATGTATGTATGTATATATACATATACATATACATATGTATGTATATATATATATATATATAGCGTTTCTTCTTTCGGCAATTGTTTACTATTTTTTTTAACCATTTCCGATTAAAAAATCGTGTCATCATTGCGTTTGGTAAAGCTTTTTACGCTCGGACACCCACATTTTAGCCGCACCAACACACGTACACTCATTAACCATATTTTCTCAAATATATGTTTTTCAATTGCGAAAATACCGTTAGACAAGCGCGCATACGTGTGACTAGTATGACTGGCTTGTTTAGCGGAAAAGGTTCTAAATGTGGGTGCAGCTTATGCACGTCTCCAATTGGAGAGACGTACTAGATTTTGTTGCTCTTGCTAGCAGCCGGCTCCAGGCCGCCAAGGACACCCTGGTTCCATGGGACGTCGTCTTCTTGGCGACGTGCTTTAGTCGTGTCAAGCCAGTAAAGCTAGGCGAAAGCATAGAACCTAGCTTTATCTCTTATCTTAAACGTCCACCAGATATCGAAGTAGCACTCTCAGAATCAATGGTAGATGCTGGCTTTCTATGCAAAACTAAAACTAGAGGGTGCGAAAGTGCTGAAAACTGGCCCGATATATTTGTTTTTTTATCACAAATGTTAGACTGCACCGCTGTGCGTTCCCAACTGAGCAAACCTTAAAAAACAGTTGGCATACCCAAGAATGCCGATTGCTTAAAAACTCTAGGACTCAGACGTATATCCTGGCACAAAGTAGCCAGGAAATGGCCTTCTTGTATGCGAATGCCAGTCGGCTTTTTAAAAAGGCGGTGCAAAGATCAAAACTGTAGCAAGAGATAAAAGCACAAAATTAGATTATCAGAGATTTCTAGCTTCATTCACATAAATGACCGCGCTCCAACTGGCGCCCAACAGTCTCTGTAGTATCACCTAAAAGGCTGGATAGTTATTGTCGACAGATGTTTGCCAGATCATTAACGGATCCCAGTTGCACCCCGACGTATGTCTCCGTTTGGGGCTAAAGGACAACCGAAGCTCGACAGAAACTAGTTCGCCTTATCGGTATCTCGGAGGTTGTAGATGCGATAAGCGCCGTCAGGAAAGACTGCGGGACCAGACCTCGTTTGGAACGAACATCTGCAACAGGCGATTGTTCTGGCTCCTTGCTTCGCTGCTTCTTTCAACGAAATCATGAAGACATCCTAGTTGCCTGAAAAATCGAAAGTCAGCCTCCAAAGTGTGATGCCAAACAGAAAAGAGAATTAAAAGCATAGCACAGAAAACATTTGTTTACAAAGCACTATCTGCATTGGTAGCGCGTCGACTAGAATTTTTTTTTAGAAAAGTACCAAGTGCTTGCCAGAGCAGCAGCACGGCTTAAGGCGAAAGAGGTCGTCGATGACAGCTTGCGCTGTTCTTCTCAATAGCATTCAAATGGCCCTCCGAGTTAAACTTTACTCTTTGCTGTTTTCGTAAATTTTAAGAGCTTCCGATACAGAGTCACACACAATAATCCTAAAAAAAAATTCGCTATGTGGTGTTTCAGCGGTAATACTAAAGTTATTACAAGCTATTTTGCAAGAATGGTGTGTAATCATCTACACACCCCAACTCTACATGAATTGCACAAGGCGATAATGTTAGCCTGCTATTATTCTCATTATTGATGAGTGATCTGCCGGACGGAATCCAGCATCGACACTTGCAAGTTAATACATTTATGTATGCTGATGATCTTGTCCTCTACTTCCGGTGTCGATTTCACCTGCAGCAATCGCTTGCAATCACCTGCAGCGACCGTCCGACCGAGCGAAAAAGTGCAAAACCGCCAATGCGCCTGGCAGCTTGCTACGTGGTATTTAGCGTATATCTGCGAGCAGAACCGGCAACGACATTGATCGCTAACTTGGTGAAATCCTTAAGTCGAACATACCAAGTGATGATAGCTATGTATCATGTGTACACGTGCCGGCTAGTGCACCGGCATGCCATTCCATCCCAAACTTCCCTGGCGGGGTACACATCCAACTGCGCTACCTCTGCCGAGGCCTTGGTCACTTTCCCTTCCACTCTAACAAAAATGCTGGAGTCGTTCTATAATAGGTGACCTAAGCCTGACTCTGATTGCTCCACTGCCGGCCCGCGGGTTGCACGAAGGTACACTAAGCGGCTTCTTGTCGTCCGCGTTAAGCAAAGGACCCGCTTCATATATATTGCCAAACATATCTCTAGCTGCGCAAATTTTGCCGCTGGAAGATGGCCCCCAAGGCTGTAGTTCAACATTAGCACAATATTAAGGTCAAAACGACGCACGGCCGCTCGCTACGTCTGCGATGAGCATGGAGAATGCCAGGCAACTGAGAGAGTCCCCTTAAGGGTTCCCTACCTTTTGACTTAGCTGCAAGGTGTCCTTGCCCCTTACGTTTACTTCAAGGCGGTCTTCAGCAAACAAGCTGGAGAGCACTCGTAGAAAAGAACCACCTACCTCAGCATGTCGAAATAAATCGACTAGTAGGTGACGGGGAGCTTTGACAAAATCAATAAAGTTTAGCTTCCGACTGGAGTACGTGGATTGCGTCCTGGCCTTGTGCCAAACTTGGGGTATGTGTCCCCCGCTGAGTATCTGATTAACTGGCATACACCGCTCCCTTGCTAAAACATCCGGCGTAGATCCTATCAGGACCACTACTCTTTTTCTTGGGTAACCCGCTTAAGATCTGCACAACTTCTTCCGCCGTAAAGGGCGAATTCATGTGGTGCTGCTCCAGAGTAAGCGGTTGCTCAGTAACTGGGTTAACCGCGGGGACGTTGCATTTGCTGCCGACGCGGGGCGCATCCCTGGCCAGACACATACAGAGACGCCAGCGTTGGCAGACGCTTCCGTGCTGGAATATTAAGTACCTCGCATCATTGAAATCCCGTCCGATGTTGAATGTTGTGAAACAGGAGGTCGATAGTGCTTCCTCCACTTTGACAAACGTACGTGAATTTATCACGCTCATTTGCGCAATGTAGGCTTCTGTTTTCTAGAAGCTTAAGAAGCCCATCGCCCTTCCTGTTGGTGGCGCCACTATCATTACGTCAGTTGAAGTCGCCGCCGACCAGAGTGGGTAGCTGGAGGTTTAGCCCCGCTAGTCCAGCACTGACCGCATCGGCAACGTCAACATCATAGTAATGAGGTGGCAAGTGGAGCAATGCGAAGTGGAAACTACCTGAGGTGAGTGCCATACAACACTCACTTTGACACACACATTGCATTCGGGGTGAAGGCTCTCATAATAAACTAAAGCGATAAAGCTTCGTCGCAAAGGTAGGCTTGCCGAAAAAGATAAATTGCGCTTGAGCTCAGCACCAGTAGATTTTGTTCAGCATTTTTTTATATTTTGGAGTAGTCTTTTTAACGCAGGGATTACATTTACTAATCATAACGGGGTAAGGTCTGGCAAGGACATTCTGTTATTTCATAGTAGCCCAGAGCCTCATCGGTTGTCCCTGGATGTCGCTCTCAACCTTTTTAGTCTAAAAGTTGCACCCTGTGGCCTACACCTATTGAAAGCGAAGCTGAAAATAATTGACAAAATCAAAGCCAGTTTTCGAAAAGGAGTGGTAGTAGCTCACCGCACTAGCACAAGGAATTTCTCACAGTTGTGGCTGGTGATTTGAATCGGCGTATTGACTCCGGCGGTACTGATGAAGGTGAGAGACTAATAGAGTTTCTGTGATAGAGGAACCTCCACTGCTTGCAATGACCGTGATTATTCACGAACCTTTGTCACAGCCAAAGAAGTACCATCGACCTGCTGCTGCTGCATAACCTCGAGTATCCAAGGGAGTTTTAGCGATGCGAAATACTTGAGCATTTTGCGCAAAAACACTTACCAGTGATGGCGTAGCTGTGCGTGCCTGGCCACGCGCTAGCATGGCGTTTCGAATGAGTATGGCTCTAGAAAGCGGAATTTATGTTAACTTAAACGCGAGTCCATTCAGATGGGATAACTGATTGACGTATATCAGGGGGAAGTAACCCCTTAGAAGCTGCCGCAGCAATTGGAAGTCTCTACGGAAGCGGGCGAGCCCGTAGTTTACGCAGGCTATCCAAAACGTCGCGAGGTTTTTGAAGCTTTTGCGCCCATCAAGTTCCTGCCACTCCGACACCCAGACAGCTCTATAGACAACATAGGGCCAAAGACAAGCAGCTGCTGATAGGGAATAGGCGTCAGTTTAATGATAAGGAGAAATACTTTTCCAAAGGGCGGAATTGGTGTCTCATATCTGCATTATACGCCGGCAGAAGCGGAACTTGCACAACATGTTCAAGGAGCTTATGAATTAGGATTTGACTCTGCTCTTGTTCGGCCTAATTACCCCACGTATGAACCAGCGGCTAAGTGTACACAGGATCCGCAGCTTATGAATTCTATTTTCGAGGAGAAGAAGGAAGCGAAAACTCTGCGTCGTGTTCCAAAGCGGAAGAACAGTGGTCGCGATGGGATCCACTATGAGCACTGGGTAGAATTTTCAGATGACTTTACAGGTAAGCATGCTACTCTGTTCGACCAAATAGTATACGAGGGGCGAATACCTCAGGCGTGCTTCTAACTGTCGAAAAGATCCTACAGCTGGAGCAATTCGAGTCTAGAAAGAGCCCAAAGTACACAGAATGCGATCCACGTATTCAGAAGTTTAGCAGGCATTGGCAAGACCCGGAGTTCCTCTGTACGCAGTCTTCGTCAATTCAAGGCACCAAGGCCTTTGACAAAGCTTCCTGTCACATACTGGTCGAATCGCTTCGGCACAGTAAAGCGGGTGGTCCCCTTATGCAAAGGCTTTCCAGCTTCTTTGCTGAGAACTGTCTAAGTAGAGGTGTGGAGTGGTGAAACCTTAAAGCTGAAACAACATGTAGGGCCGTGGACTGACAAGACTCTAGCGTATGATCAAGATCGGTAAGATAATTATTTTTACATGAAAAGGAAAATCGGACATTTTCGTATAGGAGTACGGTAGTTTATTAAACATTTTTTTTAAGCTGTGATTCCAGGGTGGCTAACCGACATAGGTTCACACAATGCACGAGTGTGAGAGAACGCGTTATTCAATTGAAAAATCGACGCAAATCGACGCATTCGGGAAGATTCTACATTGTATGAGTATACATGGCCTTAGCTAGAGCAGGAACTATTGTGATATTATGGAGAACTCGTAAAATTATAATATTGTTTATATAGATTTCCTGCTTTAGCTAAGACTAATCAGATTTTAAATGATGTAGATTTTTCTCCGGAATGCACGGAATGGTTTTAAAATCACAGATTCGAATATTGTTTATCTCACTCCTATACGAAACATTTGCGCTCCTCCTTGCCATTGGCAAAAGTGATTTTCGATCGAGCTTGACCACACCCCAGAGTTTGAGGCGAGATTTTCCGCAGATCCGACTAAAATTATGTACACAACTGGTGTGACCGAAGAAGTAAGCCTTATTAATGCGTGCGGATGTTTAGCGCCAGATGGACTCCTAAAGTTCGCAGCATACAAGAACGTTATTAGAAAATGACAAAATATTATCATAACAACAAGTCAAAAACCTTGGCCATATTTGAGATTATATAATGGGTGCTACTATATTGCACTAACGGCAATATATATATATATATATATATATATATATATATATATATATATATATATATATATATATATATATATATATATATATACATATACATATAGAACCTGTTTTTGTTAGCCTTACTGTGCGCAAATGAAGTTTACGAGTGAAAAAGCTGAATTGCAGCGGACTTGTCATTGGTAATGGAACATGTGCAGTGACTAGGCTAGCACAGCAAGAATCATGGCAGAAGCCGATCGGCCCGCTAAGCAAATTGTAATCGTTAATTAGCCAGTCGAGTATCTGAACGAGTCATGTAATGGTGATGGGACATATTGCGCCGCTGTTGACTACTGCTCTAACGACCACTGTCGAAATTACTATTCCCGCGACGACGGCCACCCCCTGCTCGCTAGATAGCCTGATCTGACGCTCGTCGGAACTTCAGGGCTTAAAAATGTCTTCTGCTATTCCTCGTCAACGACTGTACCGGCCGACCCAGTCATGTATGCAGGAAAAAGATTGCGCGCCTAGTTCGTCAGTTCGTCATGTTCTGAGCTTTGGTAACATGCGCATGAGCGACGAAATCGACAACGACACAACAACAACGACGACGACGACGACAACAACGATGGATGTCTCGCCTATGGCTAATCTCTCTGAATCCGTCCCAATGTGTCTATTATTCATTAATTCTACTCTAATTTCCCTAGAGGCCGTTCGCACGACCTGCGGCTACCCGCTGGTGTACTGACAGACAAACAGACAGACATACCACCGTTTTCTTCTTCCTTCGCTTCCATTCACCCCCATGTTTCTTACGTTATAGCCCTATTCCTGCCCCCCCCCCCCTTTTCGCCTCGCAGTTGTAATCTGTCGTACCGTGTCCGGTCTGTGTCGAGCGCACGACTCTTCCAGAAACTACTGGCTCTCTCTCTCTTTTTACTTAACCTCCTCGCTTTCCAGGTAAAAAGAAGAGAGAAACAACACGAGGGTACTGTCTTATTGCGCCACACGGCGTACAGCAGGCTTGTCCTATTGCAGGCCACTCAACAGTCTAGTGGCAGCGCCTGTCTGCCTGCCTTCTTTAATAAGTTGTCTGCAAAGACCATCTGCCGGACTGGTGGCTGGACCAAGGCACGGCACGTTGGATCCTACGCACACTGAGCGGCTCGTAAGGCCGGCAAGAAAGTTTGACAACGACGCGCCCAAATATAATGTACATCGTCGGTAGCGCGGCCGACGACCACATATTAGTGGGGCAATACATGCAACTGCGTGCAAGTTTTGCGTCGTCGTTCATAGCGTCTTTGCTTGTTCCTCTGTTTCCTCCTCCTTTCTTGCTTGTTTGAATGCGAACTCTATGGATAGTTGTTCTGCTGCATTTTTGTCATCACCTTGTTGTTCTTCTCTCTCTCCTTCTTTTTGGCTTTTTCTCGCGGCGTGTTTTGCTTCGCGTGTGCTAGCTATTGGCAAGATAAATCTTTGCTTACCGGCACAGCAAACACGAACAGCATACTGCTGTCTCTGACAAAATGCCCGTTCACTGTTACAGTAAAATCTCTCCTCACTGTTCTACACGACCGGTAGCAATACTGGGCCACTGGAACAAACAAACGGCGTCAAATAGTGCTCGCTAAATAATGTTTTTCATTTGATACCGGAAATCCGAATAAAAGCATTCCAGTAACATGATGCAAAAAAACAACACAGCCCAAATAACCATACTAGCTAAACTGCATAGATTTTATGTCATCCAAAATGCTATATCAACGTGTGCTTAGTGTCTGCAACAGATTGAAATCACGCTCAAACGGGATGCTTGCTTGGCTGTAAATGTCTTGTTTTTAGGGCCTAAGTAAGTGTCTGCTCTAGATCCGCAAAAAGCTGTACTAGACCAACGGGCTGTGTTGTTCTCGTATTGTTTGGCAAATTGTTTGGCAATCAAGTACTACGTGCTTTCTGGAAGCAAGCGATTTAGCTAGGTTCTTAAAGGTAGCATTCCCACGAAAAGAAAGCGAAATTCCGCCCGATAGTTCTGCCCTGCGTTTTCATCCTAGATAAATGTAAAGAAAATGACAAGCTAAACGTGGTCACTATTTTAACAAGTTCAAACGTGGTCACTATTTAGCATGATTTAATGTTATTTTGTACGTTTTCTTTCGTATATCAGCGTCCAAGCGCGTATGTAAGACGTGGTCCAAGAAACCTAACCATTATTGAATTTGACTGGATCTCTGGTTATCGTACATTTAGGTAGCGCGGGAACGCCCGTTTATTTGTGAGTTAACTCAGATTTGAATGTTGAGGGGTGCGTGTGTGTCGACTCTATGTGCCTTGCGCGTGACTACTGAAAATGCACGATCAAACCTCTTATTCCTTCCAATCCCCTTTGTGTGTTACTCGCGCACATAAACACAATTGCTCATACACGCGGCCTTATTTTCGCTGATTTCCACTGTCTCTCGAGTTCTACATATATATATATATATATATATATATATATGAATATAAATATATATATATATATATATATATATATATATATATATATATATATATATATATATATATATATATATATATATATATTCATATATATATATACACACACATTTCTATCTATTTCCTCTAGTCCTCTCTCTTTCTGTTTACTATTTGTGGCCCTTATCAGGCTTTCCAGCCAGCGAAAATGAAAGCGGCTGCGGATTACGTTCGGTTCGGCTGGACATTACCTTGGTCCTACTTTCCTGGACCTTCCTACAGCCCGAACAACTCTGCCTGCCTGAGCGCGGGGTGACTGGACGCCTTGGTCGGCCAGAGATAACCCCCAAACGCCAGGGTTTGCCCCCCCACCACAGACTTCAGGGCCCCACAGAGCACCTCCGCTCCAGTCACTTGCTCGGTGTGCCGATGCCTGTGGCCAAAAACCCTACGGCCGTGTTTTGACTGCACGTCTGACATGTGTGTCACTCGGCTGTGTGGCCTGCACGTTCTGCTGGGGCGGCACTCACTGCATTGCTGCACTATGCACCCACCGCTACAACGAAGACGATTTCTACTACGACAACTACTGCAGTTGGCATGGCCTATGGGCAAGACTTTACGTAGCAATACTTCTCGGCACGCATATCCTTCTCATCGTGTGTAAGTATATATATATATATATATATATATATATATATTCTTCATCACAAGTATGTATGCTTTGGAGGGCCTCACACTGCAAGGCTTGTCCTTGTGCGTGTTCGGCTTTGCGTGGTATTTACCCTGTCTATCAATTGGCTGTGGATCTTATTCGTAGACAGTCTGATTGAATAGAGGCTACATTCATATGATTTCATGCCGTGGAGTTCTTTCTAGCAAAAGTTACCGGTGGCGACTTTACCAGGACGCAAAACAAACGTAACTTTCAGCAAGCCTCCAAAATATGGCTATGCCGAACCAGTTACTGGTCGTTTCAACATTCAAGATCATCTAGTCTATGCTACAAAGCAAGCTCGTATCTGCATATAAGGCTATCCTACTAGAAGAAGATTATTTCTGTAAACCTTTGAACAGTGTTGCTTGGTCTTACATCAAAGATAACGAGATGATTGCGGCACAGCACATATTTTACTAAAATTATGCTGTAGCCCTTTTAGAAATGATGGTGTAACCCTTTTAAAAATGTTGTTGTACCTCTTTTAGAAATTATGTTAATTTCAGGGCCTAAAAATTTAATCAAGTCGTAGTTAAATATGGTAGTGTAGCACCAGCGTTTCGTTGAGGACTATTGTTCTTATGAGTTATTTATGAGGTTGGGTTAAGTATATACATTAAAAAGTTCGTTTTCGTTGGACATTACTGTGCCCTTTGCCGTCCTGTTAGTTCGACTATATCGCGGATAAAAATAAATCAATTAATGAGGGCCATAATTGGTTGATTGATTTATTATTCGCTTGGCATGTATACCTATATACACATGTCGCCGTTTCAAATCAGGGGCGCTTAAAGTGGCAGCATATATGTTATCTACGCATCCATATAATCACTGCATACTCCAATAGTTACTGAGTATTTGCCTACTATTGGGACAGCCTCTTCTTTGTAATATCGACCTGATCCTTTCTAATATTTGGTCCTAACACTAGGGCCTCCGACAAGTAAATACCTCTGCTCCGCCCAAGGCTCTACATTCTTATAAACCATGTTCGATTGACTCATTTTTTAGCCCACAAGCTCGACATTCTGCACTTTGCCCCGCCTTATATTTAGCTCTCTGTATCTTTGTATCCAACATCTTTGTACTCGCCTTTGTATACATTATGACATCCCCCTTCTCCTTCAAGAAACTCCCTCGCGCAATTAAAACAGCAACACAATGCAAATATTATCACTCCTCTTTGAATTGTTGCTAACTTCTTCCCCAACTCTACGCTGTGGACCAGAGATGCATTAGCAAAGGACAATCCTGGCATATACATGACCTTCCATATATTCCCTGTTGCTGTGTATTTATTAAATCCCCATAGGCCTTTACACCTTACTGCATATCTTCTTCTTTAGCCTTCTTCCTCCATATAATCTCTTATTCCTTTAAATAATCATCTTCTGTAGTCATTGTCACCCCAAAATACTCATACTGAATTTTCTAACCCAATTCCTTCCCATGTACTACAAGCTTTTTCTCCTAGGAATATAATGACGTCTGGTTTACGCATGATATCCACCTTAGGGGACCTTTGTAACATTTTAGGGCTTTGGATAGTCCAACCCGAGTCGTCAGTTTTCACGGATGCATAAGGAGTGAGTCACATGGTGGAGTTCCGTCGTTATCGGGTATGGCACGGCGGAGCCTAACGCCTTGGTTGATACCGGTGGGCTAGACGAAGTGCCTTTTGGTTTTAAAGTCTTGGCGCCGCCGTTGCCGGTAGTCTCCGAGTTGTATTGGTACATTAATTTAGACCTTCCTACGGCCACCTTCAGTTTCTAAAACACATTACGCTGGGTAGGGTGTTACGTCTCTTTTTACTTGTACCGTTTTCTCGAAGCCCTTGACTGACGCCACCTCTAGCGTTAACCATAGCCAGCGTGTTGACCGCGACGGGTGGAGTCTGGGCGATCACGCGGTCACACCGTGAGGTTCTGATTAAAGTGAGTGAACAGACGAATGTCTACGGACTAAGTATACTGTAAAAAATACTGTTTGACACGATGCAGAGAGGAAAAACTTTAAGAACATAACAAAAATTTAAGAGCATGGCTTTAGTGTTCCCAACTCTAAGCTGCATAATGGCATATAAACATTCTCTAACAAGCAGGAAATTGCATCTCTGACATTGTTTACTGCTTATAAAGCGAACACAGTGCATATTGCAGACTCTAAGTAGCAAATACAAGCATACGTGCAAGGACTGGTTGAGGGCTACCGAAGGCAAACATAAATCAAAGAGATGACCGACAATATAATTTCGTTTCCCCCTGGGGGGCTATGCGGGCGCGAGGACTTCAAATGTTCTCGAAATGAACCGGTGCTTAGTTTAGCAGAACGATTGGATTTGATTGCTAAGGTTAATTGAATCACTTTTGATTACCTCGGCAAACAATAACACCAATTTCTAACTCAATCTCTAGCTTACAAGCGCAGTAACACGAAACAACTTTTAGTGGAACGCAATTTAATGCATTACTCACATGCCTGAATCACCATAATAACTGCAAACAGTACAGACACATACGTTGTTTAAAGTGTCTCACATTATATGCGTCTATATAATTCTAGGGTCCTAGACATACGTACAGATAACGAGTGGTCAGTAAGGGTGTCGTGACCTCAAATGAAGCCAAAGCAACGAAGCAATAATTTCCATGTATTATTGCGCAATGACAGCGCTGCCGGTAACTTCAACCGTTGTTATTATTGTTATTACGACTACTCTTACGATGCAACGCTCGATCGATTGAACAGCGACCGGGGTCCCTTCATATAGCTTCATATAGTTCATAAGCCTAACCGTACACGGTAATGTAGACCTTCAATCATCTCGAATTTCTGGCATGACAGGTTCCCGGGTTTCACTTACTGCCAGCTGCTATCGAGTCATGCGGTTACGCAGTCACTCGTGGCTGCCAGGTCTCATTTGCATGTCGAGCCCGGTGGCGTGGTGGCATGCGTCTGCGCCTCGCGACTGGAGGAGACACATAGGTGCGCGGGTTCGAACCCCACCGTTGCACATTTGTATTTATGGGGGTAGTCCGTCTATGAAGCAATGCGAAAAGCAGTCCCATGGACGTTAAATCTTGGCTGAGAGTCAGCCCCGAAAGGTCTCATTTGCATATATATATATATATATATATGCAAATGAGACCTTTCGGGGCTGACTCTCAGCCAAGATTTATTATATTATTATTAAATTATTTTATATATATATATATATATATATATATATATATATATATATATATATATATATATATATATATATATAAATATATTCTAATCTTTTCTCGCTGTCATTCGTTGTTGATTAGTATGGGTTAGGCTTTTGTTAAGGAGGCGACGCAGAGAGATCGTGTTAGTTTTGCTAGCCGACGCTATCTGCCACGTTGCTATTTCTAGGCTGTAGTCAATGCCGATAACCGGGCGTCCATAGGGGCCGTAGAGCGGATGCATGCGCGATTGCGGCGGAGAGCACTATGAGGAATCAATGGTAATAAATGAGAAGAACGATGTTGTATGAAAATAAGTCTTCTGCTTGCACCGACCACATGTAGGCCATCATGCTTTGCCATAAAAAAAAACGCACGTTTGTAAAACGCTTCTTGTTGTGACTGGATGATCTACGCGGAATAATAAGCGTAGAACAATAATGTATTAGTCACACATGGAGGTAATCTTCATGCAACTCTGATTCGTTCGTTTTGCGCGATATCATTCTTTGCCCGGACGCATAAAGACCTCCGCTTGTGCCCGCACTCATAAGTCGTGATCGCCCAATTTTACACAGCACGCAATTGTACATACGAGAGTATCGATGAGGACAAAAATTGCAGCAAATGTAACCAACTTTCGTCACTTGCGTCACTGCATGGGCCCACCATATGTTACGGACTGGGATCGCAAGCCTACTATTTGAGAAAGTCGCAATCAACAAACGACTGCCCTCATTCCAAAATGTAGCTTGAAAGGCAAAAATCTCTGCAAGACGGGCACTTTACGTCGTCTTACTATGTGCTGTATTATACTTTGAGAATAATTTCTGGCTGTTAACGGTTCACCTGTTGCTATTGCTCTGTTTCTTTTTTGGTCGTGGGGCGTGTGAGTTCTCCGTGAACGCGGTCGCACGTGGTTACCGCTGGCTCGAGGTGCCGGTTGCGCGCGGCCAATGAGCCCACTGCCGCTCAAAGTATCTTACCTCGAGAATTTCTCGTTTGTTACTTCTCGTTTTTGTCTCAGATCTGGGACCATCCCAAGGCCCCCACGAGTCAACCGGTTTCAACCCTTCTCAGGATGCGGCCCGGCCTTCCTTTAACGAAGTTCGCCGAAGGACCTCAGGCGACGTCGGTAGCCTGCGTCGACCTTTCATAGCGACAGTGGCAGCAACAATGCACCATTGCATATACTGCTACGGGGCATAACTGAAGCGTACCGCCAGTAGTAATAGTTCTAGTAGTAGTAGTAGTAGTAGTAGCGTGGGTGGCCGCTAGTGGTTATCCGCTAGTGCAATAGATTTGCCTCGGACGAAGAGCCGCGCTGCGATGAACCGACGACCGACTGCGGTCAGTGTGTCACGACGTTGTTTGCTGCATCAAACCACACAAGTTTGGCTTCAGTCAAAGCAGGCCAAATCGCAAGCAAGCGGTCAAGCGAGCGACCGGGCAGCCAACCGACGAGTGAGTAGACCTTTGCCGGAGCCTGCAGGCCCAACGCCAAGACCGGGACGACGAACTCGCAGTTAAGCCTGTCTGGCTTTCCGTCCTGTATCTGTCTGTCTGTCTGACTGGCCAGCTGGCTACTATTCGTTGTGTACGGCGCTACACGGGCGAGCTGGTCGGAGGTTCGAACAGAGAGAGAGAGAGAGAGGAAGTCTTTCAGGGCCACGCAAGCGGGCAGGAGGCGGCCGCACACATAGGGGCACGTGTGCCGCCCCCCGCTCCACCGGGAAGCGGAAAGGACGTGACCCGCAAATCGAGATCGACAATTGCAACCACAACGACCGTGTGTGACGACTGGTGGCCAACGATTGGTGGTGGTGGTGGTGACGGTGGCATTACTGCTGGTCGACGCAAGTCCTGGCGGGACTCCGGGAGTGAATTCCGGTGGCGACGACGACAACAACAACAGCAACCGCCCTCCCGCAGGAAAACGAGAACAAGAATCCTTAATCTTCTTTTTTGCCACCCACTAGCTTTCTCTTAGCTTCATTCGCTTTCCCCTTTTTCTATTCCTCGATAGACCTCCCACCTCTGGTCGGCCGTCCATCGATGCTTCTGTTGTGTTGTTGTTATTGTTTGCAATGCATCAGATCATTTGGTCGAGAGTAGAAGATTATACGCCACCCTGCCACGATATCAGTCGCTCATTTAATAATTGTGTTAAAAATGTGTGTGCTGTTCGAGATTACACACATTGCGAACGTAGTTGGCGATTCATCGATCGAGTAAAGTTTGTAATAGAGTTTTACTAGCATCGCTAGAAACTTTATTATTGCATTTTATAGGGATCAATATTTAGGCGTCTCAATGTGGTATTAATGCAGCATACGGTAGGGCTCATTTATTTTTGTCATGCAGATATTTGTCAAATTTTTAGTTTGTCCCTTCCAGTCCCCTTGCTCTTGACAACTTACCTGAATTGGCGGCGTCTATCGCATTCGGTCATCGTGCCGAGCACTGCTCCTGCATTTCAGCTCTACACGTCCAACGGGAGCATTTGCAAAAAGAAACACCCTGCCATTGGACCACCTGTAGGTCGTGAGAAGATTTAGATGTCTCGAACGCCAGCGGCGAGAATTCATATGTACGCTGCACATTAGGATATTTTCTTATAGTTTTTCTTTTGCTTGCAATTCCACATGGCCCAGCTGTGGGGGGCTGTCTATACTACTGTAAATACTATACTACTGTCTCATCTACCAGGGCAGTACCGTACTATAATGGAGAATTAATGTGGGATTGTGAGCAACGGTTCCGTTCCATATGAACCACCGACTTTTCTCACAGGGGATAAGGGCCAGTCCATCTGGCTTGCGTTCACCTTTCCTAAATGCTTCTGCAAATGCTCGCGAAAGACGATCGTAGACGGAAAACCGAACCGCAATCTAGGTACTCGCTGATTAGCGGGGTGTTGGGCCCCGCAAAGGTACACAACGTGATTTTTTGCAAAACGGTGTACTTTCAGAACCTGCGCTTACAAACAATGCTTTAATGCAGTCAAGTTGTTTAAAATGTTCGGCAAAAGGTCCCCCTTGTTGCCTCGGCTCGATAGGCAAAGCGGAAAAGGACTGTTTTTAGGAATAGCCGTTCTGGAGACGACTGACCTGATGCAACGGGTTCCTTCCAGCATCTCTCCGGAAGGTACGTTGAGAAGCTATGGCAGAAGCCCTCAGATAACAAAATCTGTTGACATGGAAGAGAAAGAAGCTATCCAGGGGCAGGCTGTGGCCCGCCGCCATTATCTCGCCTGCGGTCAACAGGGAATTAGACCCAAGGCAATTAGGCGTTCGACTGGAGGACCCAGGCGGGGCTTCACGCCGCAAAATATTTATAGGAAACTTGCAAAGGCACACCACGGTGATCTCAATGTTTAATATTACACATTATAATGATTCCGAATATACCCCGGAATGTTTCTAGCTAGCGGCGCTGATATGGTTTCGGTAAAGAAATAATCATCTCATCATCCAGGTCAAACAGGGAACGTATAACTTGAATTCAAAGTGTCATATTAACTATTGAGCTTGAGTAATAGCAAGGGCTGCTCAATAGGTGCCTTCGTAGTAACGAGTACACGTTCTTTTCCATAGCAATTTTCTGGTTAACACTGACCAGTGTGGGATTGTTTGTGTAACCCACTAGACCGTTTAAGAATAGATAATATACAAAAGAAAACGTATTTATTTTCACAAAAGGAGTAGTTTTGGTCATAAAAAGGTAGATGAAGTAGGCCAGGCTAACGTGTTTGACAGGAAAATACTTAGGAACCTCCCTCGTGTATCCACCTTGACATATGCCACGCAAGCACACTATTTATATGTTGAGTTTGTGCAGCTGCTTTCGGATTAACGAAGCACCGAATTCTTAAAGAGTTCGGTCTAAAGTGAAAAAGCTGTACGCTAGATCGGGAACTGAATAACAGTCTCGCGTTCTGGCTTGATAGTACTAATGCGATTTCAGGCAGATTAATGTCTTTGCTGTTTAAAGAAACATATCCAACGGGGCCTTATTGACATCCCGTTTTCCGTGCTCTGGCGCTCAGGGCCATTCACAACCTGTTGAAATTTTTGGGGCCTGGGCACAGCATAGTGGCGTCAGAGAGCATAGTATTGCTACTGGTGTCAAAACTACAACTTAAATCGTTCCGGGGCCTTTCTCCAAGGAAACCGCTCCCACACTGCTTCGGACAGTGCTAATACTATACTACTGTCTTATCTACCAGAGGCGCTGCACAGATGGATGGGTTAGGCTAAACGATTGCCCATTCATTAATCTCCACGAGCAAAAATAAATAGGTCCTAGGCGCGCACACGATTCGCAGTGAGCTCTCTCTTTAATCTGGATATACGTCTGCGTTGCCTAGCACTGTATTCGCTCAGGTTACTATAATAGATCTGTTTCGTGAGAACTACTGTGTTTTACTCCCTGCGTATCGTTGCGGCGTTGATCTAAGCTGGTTGGCAGGCAGGCAGGCAAGGAGGGAGAAAAAGAGTTTTGCTAAGTTAGCCGATGATGAACTTTCTATAATACATGGACGCAGAGGACCAACCGCTCGGTCTACGACAAAGTCTTGTAGCTGATGGTTGTTGGTTTGTTGGTTGTTTGTTATTGTTGGTTGTTGTTGTTGTTGTTGTTGTTGTTGTTGTTGTTGTTGTCGCTGTTGGTTCTTGTTATTGTCGTCGTCGCTGTTGTTGTTGCTATTACTCTTGTTGTTGTTGGTGTTGCTGCCGCCGCCGCCGTACATTCGAATCGTATACATAAGATCCAGTTGTATTCATTTTGAGTGTTTTGCAGTGAAAGCGGGGATAAACGCGCGTTCTTGGACGACAGCGCTTAGACAGCATAGCACGCCGCATAGCACGGCGTTGCATCCTGCAGGCAAAAGCTTGCCGATTTCAGGTCGTCATTGTCGTTGTTGGCAATCGTTTTATTTGCATAACAGCGCAGCCAGACGACGCGCATATTATGCAAACGCTCATTATTTAGGTAAACAGGCGGCAGGCGTCGCGCGAGGGGGGAATGAAGGGAACGCAAAATAGGGTCGGGGGTTCGTTTTCGGTCAGTCCTTTGCCCCCCAGTTCGCCGCTCCGGCGCCCCAGCAGCGCTGTCGAATTGCCAGCAGCAGCAGCAGCAAGCTCCTTGCTTGACGAGAAGCGCTGAAAGCTGCTAAGAACGAAGATAAACTAGGTAGAAAGAACGATGATAGAGCAGCGTCTGCAGCAAAATCCGCCGAAGCGCTTTATGAGCTGCTTACCAGATCTGCTACGGGCTCGCGTTCGAAGAGGCTGCCACAAGCCGACCGGCGTCGGACTCAATCCTCAATCTTTCTTTCCGACTTTGACCGTTTGCTTAGCTTATTTAAGCTGTGCCATAGCGCCGATGGCCTGATCAAAGCCCAAAGAGCACCGACTTAGTCAGGGTAGGTCGCATTTGGACCGGCATTCTTGTATTGCCGTCCACGTAGGCAGACGGCAGATGGGCCCCGTTTGTAACTATCGTATTGCCGCTGCCGCTGTGCTGTTCCTGTTTCTGTTGCAACTTGCTCTTGGTGGTGGTGGTGGTAATACTACAATTTTTGCAACTTTTTTTTGTGAGAGGGAAAAATGCTTTTACGCACACCCAAAGCTGGTAGTGTGGGACTCGATGCCGATGTTGTTTGCAAAAAAACCGACTAAAAACCTCTCACCTAAATGGCCTCAGGAAGAGGCGAGAAGCTGGAACCATTCGTTAATACTACTTTAACCCAGTAGTAGTGGTCATCGCGTGCGCCTCACAATGTTTGCTACTGTTGCTTTAGGCGATACATCGTTTCTCAATGCGCCAACCTGCGCTTAACTTATACTTGTTTTTTTTTTATCTCGCGGAGTATCTAGAAACGTACGTACGTACACAGACACTACTGTCAAAACTGAACTTGCGGGTGTGCCGGCCGCTAACATAGAGCTCCACCCCAATAGAAACTTGTCTCCCCGACCATCTCTTCGGCTAGTCACTAGTTAAGACGGTCAGCGGGAGGTGTAGGAGAAAAGGGCCACTCGAAGCTAGCTTCTGGTAGGGGCCAGAGAGAGAGAGAGAGCCGCATAATGTGTGCTGTATTTGCCGTTGTCGTTACCGTGAGAATTTTTTTGTGTGTGTGCACGCCTGTGTGGAACTGTGTGCGCGACGCGCTTTAACTAGCTCCGAGCTGACTACTGAGAATAGACCAGACAGTGACGCTAGGCCTGTGAGCGCTCTGTGAGCCTTGGCGTGGCACGGCGCCGTAGTAGAGTAACTCGTGGTCTTTTCTAAGTCACCGCAGGTTGTTCCCGTGGCAGCCATTACTTTTCAGTGGGCTTTTAGGCTTAGGTTAAATGATTGACGAGTTACTATTATTTGCATTCGATCGGCGAAGAAACGTGTTTATAAGATGCTTTTATGTTTACCGTGCCGTCGCATGACTTGCTTTCGCCTGTACGAGCTTCACTGAAAATTTTCCTCTACTTGCTGAGGAAAAAAAATCTCTGACATGATGAGGCGTCAGCTGCATGGTCCGTGTCAATTAGTACGTCGAGGTATGTTTAGGCATGAGGTTATGTCCTTTAATTCCGCAACTACAATTAAATTTCTGTAGGCTAGACCGACTTGCTATTTGGCCGGGTCGGAGACACCTGAAGCAAGCCATTATTCGGTTCGAAGAAGAAGAATCCGGATCGGGCGAACAGGCACGTGGTGGTCAAATTCTCGACCCACGGCTATCATCATGTGGTCTGTCAAACGGAGTCGTTTCACGACCCAGACGAGTCTTGTATCTGTAAATATTGCGAAGCCCCTTGTGATCTGTACCATGTCCGAACTTGTACATACCCTCAGTCTCTGAATTACCTCGAGAAACTTAAGAGTAAGCTGAGGGGACTTCCTTGAACAACCGCAATACACGTATGTACTCCTATTTTAACTAGATAGAGTATTACACAGACAATGCGAATAAATGAGATTGAATTACTCGGTTTGAGTACTAGGATATATATATATATATTTACATACACATATACGAGTGCGCAATCCTACAGACAGGTGAAGCGACTTTAAGCGAAGTTATACATTTAGCTACTTGTCTATAGTTACGCCTGTAATAGATGCGAATGCATACTTGTGTGCCGCGGTTTGGCCGAGCATGTAGCCACAACTGTTCATGTATGCACGTGCTTGCACTGCTCAAAGTCAACGGCCACTTTCTACTACTGTTTCTGCTTGCTTCTGGTAGAAAGACTGTTGCTGCTGCTGCTGCTGGACCTCGACTCGGCGTGCTGACACCGCTGCCTGCCGCCAAGCTGCAAGAAAACAAGCTCGACAGCGGATGGCAGCGGGCTGCGCTCAGAGCTCAGTTCGGCGACCAGCAGGAGGACAGCCGGCGTTGCGTGACCATGTTGCGTCTTGTTCGTCGTCCTGCTGCCCCTCCCCCCCTCCCCCCCTATTTGCGCTCCTATTTGCTACGACCACTGCCAACAAACTACGCAGTACAACTGCTACTAGAACCGCTACTACGCCTATTAGCTCGGCACCCATCGCGGTACACGAGCGCAGAGTGTGGGCGAAAGTGAGGGCACCGTCACACAGAGGCGTTGAGCCACGAAGAGGGCAGAGACAGCAAGAGGAAAAGAAGGAATGATGACGCGGGGACGCGAGACAGAGGAAGAGAAGAAATTATGACGCGAGAGGAACGCGAGACAGAGGAAGAGAAGGAATGATGACGCGAGAGGAACGCGAGACAGAGGAAGAGAAGAAATGATGACGCGAGAGGAACGCGAGACAGAGGAAGAGAGAGGGAGAGAGATAAAGCGATAAACTGCAAGCGATTTGAGCAAGCGACATCAGCGGGGAGGGGATAGAGGTGAGGGCGTTCATTTAGATCTTAGCGGCAGACACGCCTTGCCCCGGGGCCACCAAGGCAGGACGAGGACTTCGACGCCGACAACTGAACCAATCGAAGCGGCAATGGGGACCGCGGCCGTAGCAGCAGCAGCAGCCGCCGCATCATAAGCAGGTTCGAAGTTCGTCTGGGTGTCGCCGCCCGAAGTTGCGTGATGGCGGTCGTCGTGTGTGGCCAGCACCAGGGCTGCGTTACAGCTGCGCTTTCGAGTTGTGGCGGCGGGTGGCGTCGTTTTGGGTGGTTTCGCACTTGGTGGTCAGGGACGCCCCTTTCGTTGACGGGCTGACCGGCGACCTGGCCGGACAGCCGCCCGCTTAGCCGACTGGAACTGCCGAGCTCAGCAGGCCAACCAGAACACAACGACGACATCAACAATAACAATAACGACAACCGCAAACGCAACAACAACTACATGGCTACCACCGCCGCCGCGACTGCCGCTAGAAGACATTTGCAGGGTGACTATGCACACACGCAAAGGAACGAGCATGCGGAGCCGTGTTTACGTAGTGATTATAAACACCGATATATATATATATATATATATATATAACTGCTCGCTCCTACGCATGTGCACACAGTCACTCCGCAATGTCTTCTAGCTATAATAATATATATAATATATATATATACACATGGTGTAACTTAAACTTTTCAGAAGCGATATAATGAATTGTCGAGCTCGTTTAGGCAAACATTTTTTTGTTTCGGAGTGAGAGAGAACTTACTACAATTTGCGACACTGGTGTTTCTGCCCGACATAGGAGCACAAAATGTGTAATTGCGAGATAACCAGTCCTCTTATACAGAAACTAAGCGCACCGTCGTTCACTACCGCCGACGTGTCGCGCGACAGCCTCAACGTCGGTTCTCAGTCATTTATGCATGCACTCAGTCTCGACATCCCGTCAAAAAATCTTAATTACTTCACAACCATAGCTAGCATTGCCATAGATTTGGTCCCCAAATGATCGCCATGAAATGTGCGTTTGCCTGAGTGTGCTATGTGTTTTGAGCGCTGCGAGTGGTCGTAAGCTATTATATATTTTGAAGTATCTTATGTGAAAGCTAATAAAATAACTTCATTCTTGCAAATTCTGTTCTAAACGACCATGTTGCATCTTCTGGCCGGCGTTATAGGTTTTTCGGCGGACGCAGAATTTTCTCACGAACACGTCGATGCGCTTAGCTCCGTATAGGAGGACTGGTTGTCTCGCTATTGCTCTTTTTGTGCTCCTATATTGGGCAAAAACACCAGTGTCACAAATTATAGTAGTCTCTTTTACTCCGAAAAAGTATTCTCAGAGACCATGTTCCATTAGAAAAAAATGCTTTAACGAGCTCTACAATTCCTTATATTGCTTCTGAAAAATTTAAATTACATCATGTATATATATATATATATATAAATATTCGTTACTACGCATCTGCGCACTCATCAATGTCTTCTAGCGGTCATATTTTATATATATATATATATATATATATATATATATATGTATAAATATATATATATATATATATATTTATACATATATATATATATATATATATATATATATATATATATATATATATATATATATATATCTAATAAAGCCCCACACAGACGAAAGTGATCGAATTTCTCAAGGAAGGCAGCCTCAAGTCAAAGGCGGGTGGGCAAGCGATTGTCATCTGGTCTGGTGAAAAACGAAGGGCTTCACAAGCATGGTAATGCGACGGTTAGAGCGACCGATCATTGTGGCAGATGGAAAAAAAGGCTGGAGATTTCCGGTTTTTTTAGCTGGTAGCAGATATCAAATTCAGGGCCACATCATGTGTATTAATAATACCAGTAGGGAATTCATGAGACACTGGTGTACTACACGCAGTTAGGTTTGCCGAAAATATACCGCAATTGAACACTTGGCTCATAACTAGTACCTTCTGTTGTACTGCCAGTTCCTGCTACTTCCACTATGTTTCTACAAATACAGAAAATGTGACGAAGAAATCATACATAGGTGCCTTTGTATACCGATGTCTAAATTATTTATCACCGGCACTATTATGCCTGCTATGTGTCTTTGTATCCGGTAACTGCACCCAGCTAAACTAACGACTTATCAACAAAGATAGATGGCCAGGATTGAAACACGTCTACGAGCGATCCACGTTGATGTTCACTGAGACCCAAGGAAATTACCAGGAAAGCTTATTCCTTCAAGATTTTTCTCATTTGCTCATTAGTGACTGAAGACCGAAACCCATCACTTCGGCAATCTATAGCGGTTCTTTTGTTCTCTCTCTCTCACACCCTAATGTTGCGTGCTTCTTCAAAACGTTGGACTAGTTGTACCTACATTCTTTGGTACACTCTACATGGTAATGCGAAGGAAAGGTTAAGTTCACTGCCATATTTTGTGTGGCTTTCATGCGTGGACGACTATTCATCTGGTGGTTCTACCGGTGCACTTTTTGGCATTCCTCTGTAGACAAACTAACACTCTCCTAGCCTATGCACTTTGTCGCCACATTTTGTTTGTTTTCTGTTGTTGATACCTTAGAAACAGAGTAGAAGCAGCGGCAACTGGCGCGACAAGAGAATGTACTAGTTACGAGCCAAGTTTGCGATTGTGCATAGGTTAGTGCGTAGTCTCCTGATAGCCGTAGGCACATCCTTGGCTTGCAGTCCTCTTTTTTTCATGACTGGCCGCCGACATTTTAACTGATATGAACATATGTATATATATATATATATATATATATATCTAACAAAAAGTTATAAATATCCAACAAGGAGTTCGTGTCATCTCCCCAACTCCTGACCGATCACAGAATAATAATTTGACTTCAAGTTCCTCACAAAATGACACTGCTGCTTCTAATAATAGTTTTAATTTCCCTAGTACTTCACGCGTCTCCCAGCCAAATTGTAAATGTCCATCGGGTTGTTGCTTAAAGGCTTTTAATTCTAAATCAGGTCTTCATTTACACCGTCGTCGTGCCCATCCGGACGAATATAATGAGATTTTTTTAGCCCCTCTCCCCCTCTAAAAAGGCCAGATGGAACCCACAAGACCGTGAACTTTTAACAACATTAGAAGCAGATTTTATATTAGATAATAATAACGAAACACCTAGAGAAATTGACCACCTTTTAGCTAATTAATTTAACTCACGCACACCTGGGGCGATTAAAAGCCGACGTATTTCTCAGGCGCATAAGGATCTGGTAGAGGACCTCTGTAAAAAGAGGTCTCACCTGGATTCCAACCCTGACGGATCTGAGCTTCCTGGGCCTAGTCGGCTTCGATACTCTGAATCAGATGGCCTCTATAATCCATCCCAAAAATATATTATTAGATCCAAAATACAAGCCCTCACAAACACATTTCCCAAACGCAACATAATTTCAACAGACCTTACTCATCTGTCAAATATAATTTGCTCAGGTGAGAACCACACTATCGCCTTAAACGACTTTCTGAACAAACATTTTACACACACTGTCCGACGTCGTGCCTTTAGAGAAATACCTTCCACTGAAGCGCAAATATCTAAAAGGCAACAGCGACGTCAAGACTACGCAACCACTCATTTTTTGTTTTGCCAAAATCGATCCAAATGCGCTCATGAGGTGCTGGACGGCAAACACACCATACACAACATGCAGGCCACCGAAGTTGTAGAACACTGGGCCAATACGATAACACAAGCACCCCCTGAACCACTCCCTTGCCCCGTATACACTCCCAACTCTGATCTCTTCGAGGTTTCCCTCCCTATCTCCCTAAAGGAAACCCACCTCTCCTCGTAGCTCTCCGCGGACCTTCTAAAGCACTACGCTTGGACGGGATTTGTCTTTCGTCCCTCCGTAAACTCCCGTTAGAAGTAGTCTGTTGTATTCTTAACATACTATTAATTAGCAATATTGCCTCAGCCCATGAAACTGCTCGCTTAGCGTTCATCCCTAAAATGAACAATGCCACATCCCCAAGCGATCTGCGACCTCTATCTATTAGTTCATACTTACAACGAACGCTTAACAAAATTCTCTCTAGACGCCTCCATAACTCTATTAAGCTTCTCGCAATCCAGCGAGCGTTTCTCCCCTTTAATGGTATCTTCGAGAATCTTGCGGTTCTGGATGGCATCCTTAACAATGCCAAGTCTGCAGGACGTAAGCTCAGACTCGCCTCAATCGACCTCCGTAAGGCATTCGAGATGGTGAGTCATGACTCCGTCCTGTAGTCACTCCGGACTCGCGGATACCCGGAGGTATTCATTAATTATATCGAACGCTTGTACCTTTCATCTAAAACTCTCATAGAATTTGGACAAGAATGTCGCACATTTCGGCCAACTAGGGGTGTTAGGCAGGAAGATCCTCTGTCCCCTCTTTTATTGAATCTAGTTCTCAACGACATTCTTTCAAAATTAGACAATACTAATATCGGGTACTAACTTACTGATGACTTCCGCCTTATGGGCTTAGCCTTTGCGGATGATCTTATCCTCCTAGCCTCAACGAAATTTACTCTCCGACGGCTCCTTAATATTGCAGACCCCCTTTTGAAATCCCGAGGCCTTGAAATTAATACTAATAAAAGCTTTACTATCTTTCCCCTATTTAATAGAAAGGGAGGTAAAGGTTTTATTAATACCGTACCAGAATTTAACGTTGGAGATCGGCAATTGCCAGCTAAAGGTAAGAGCGATCGATGGAGATATCTGGGAGTCGACTTTGACAGCAATGGCAGAGTGGACTCCACCAAGGATATACTCCTTACTTTACTCAACAGACTCACGATAGCTCTCCTCAAACCCCACCAAAGACTGATATTTTTGAAAGACTTTCTCATTCCCCGCCTCCTATAGAATCTGGTCTCCGGTCCCAGGCTATCAAAGAGATCGGAAAGGTTGTTAAGTCGAAATGGCTTAAGCTTGAAAACTTGGTGCCGAACGCCCACCTGTACACGCACACAGCACATGGCGGTCTGGACATCCCCTGCCTCCAAACATTTATCCCCAGACTCCGCCTCTCCCGTCTGACAGCACTACAACACTCCACGCATCCTGGGGTCCAATGGATGCTAACCACCGAGCACTTCAAAAAAGACCTTGCGAAAACAAGACTTCTTTGCGAGCGCTTGGGAACCTCCATTGAAACCGCTACACAAAAGACCGATTACTGGTCTCAACAACTACACAACACGTTCGATGGGGCACATTTTAAAAAAGCACACGAAACGCCCTTTGTACATTATTGGATTAAGGGTATGCCCTACCTATCTGGTAAGGAGTATTTAAGCCTACTAAAGCTCAGGATCAACGCACTACCAACGCGTGCCAGATTGGCCAGGGGATGCCCGGGCTACAACAAACGTTGTAGGCACGGCTGTCATTCGCCTGAGACGTTGGCTCATGTCGCTCAGATATGCGATACAACACACAAACAAACTATAAAGAAACATGACGACGTCTGTCATCGCGTGGCGCGTCTTCTCCACGAGAGGGGTCATGAGGTGGTTTGTGAGATAGTATTCCGTCGACCGGGCGCACCGGGTCTAAAGCCCGACCTCGTAATAACAACACCAACCGAGGTCTGGGTTTTAGATGCTGAGGTTGGCGGCCCGAACAGGGACCTCGCAAAAGCGCGGCAGGACTAAATATGATGTCGAGTTTCTAAGAGTGGCGCTCCCCGACCCGCAAAAACCTCGCAGATTCGGATCCATCACTATCTCTATGAGTGGTGTATGGGACTCCAAATCTGCGAGTACGCTCTTGAAGCTCGGCTTCACGAAGAGGAATCTTATGGATCTTACCGTCTTAACGTTCCAAGGAACCTTGAGGATATACCGCTCGCACCGGGTCCATAAGAGCGGGGGTTACCATCAAGCAAGGACACGGACAGCTGATTCTTAACCTCGCGTGACACCTTTTTACCACCATTTTTATTAAGGCGAGCACTGCCGAGTGTACAAACGTATTGTAATTGATTAATAAATCACCACAATATTTTCTACCAGTAGCAGGGCCATCGTCATCACATTCTGTCCCAAAGGAAGAGACACTGAACCCTGCCGACTTCCTTGCAATCGGGTTATACGTCGAAGACGACGTTGGTGAAGTTTCGAAGGGGACTCCAATCGCACAGGGCGTCGCAGGAGTTTTGGCTCAATTGGCCGAGCAACCTACAAAGTGTGCCTACTCTGCGCCCTCGGGAGTGAACACAAATTGCAATCCAGTTTCGAAAAGAAGGAAAATCATGACCAGCGAGATCGGAAAGTTGGGGAAGCAAGACAACACACAAATATATATATATGACCTAGTGATAGCAGAGAACCCAGTGCGGCGGTTCCAAGTTGCCAACTGAACCATGGCTCGCCACAAGTCAGGGTATTAAGCACGAATCCTTTGAAAATATCCAATCACGGGGACTACCAGACATAAAGGTTGCTCTATCCCACATCTGCCAGATGTATTTCTAACGTATGAGAAACGCGCTCTGTTGTGTCGCCCCTGAAGCAATAACAGAGCGCGGTTCTAGAGGAAGAGGGACTAGGACAAAAAATATATTGAGACAGCACCATAAGAGCCACCATAATTGGAGCGGACGATCCCGACATAGTGACAAACAGGTCGGCAGTCTCGGTTTGCAGTCGTCGTTGCAGAGGTGCTGGACGCCTCACGGCGAGAGGCGAGCCCGATGTTATGCAGAACTGCCCTGCTGACCTCGGAAACAACTCCTTCATCACTTTGCGCTGTCTGTCACTGCAGCATTCCTCGAATTCTTCTCGGCTCAAATTGGAGAGTACAATTACTTGTGGTCCGACATGAAAGTGTGGCAAGCTTGACTACGAAACAACGCGACAGTTTGTCCTTTCACTATCTCGTATATATATATATATATATATATATACATATATATATATATATATACATATATATATATATACACATATATATATATATATATATATATATACGCACTAAGTGTACTAATATGACACCAGATTATTTTCCAGCAAAATCATGTTCTCACAACACAAAAACCGTAGCAGCTGCTTTACTCAAAGTTTGCCCATTGCTTGCTGTAGATGCATATCTTGGGTAAATCGTGGATTCATCGCCTGAGGAAATTTTCATCGTTTGTGGCGAACTATTTATCCAGCCGAACTCCGACATCTTCGTCGGATGAGAAGCGCTCAGCCAGAGCGTGTCCCATCGAAGCGAACAGATGGTGATCAGATGAAGGCGAGTCTGGTGAGTACGGGCCGTGAGAAAGTGTTTCCCATCCAAGCCTGCTTATGGTTTACCTATATTTACTGTTATTGATTAGTCAGACAAAGTATTGTATTGAAGCAGAATTGTCATGTGTTGTCTCTGTTGCCATTCTAGTTGTGTTTCGAGCAGGACTCGATAATAGATCTACTTCTCATCTCCGGTCACGATTCGGTGGAGAAATGATTTATTTTGGTGCCTAGAGAGCAAAATCTCACATGTTATCATGCTTTCGGTCGGTCGGCTCATGAGGAAGCCATTTAACCGACTTCAGAATCAATTGCATGGCTTTCAGGCGCACGGAAACGCTTTTGTGGGAGGCGTTGCGTTGATCCGCGAGGAGTTGTACTGGGTACAACCAAGGCCGTGGTCTTTGTAAGCTTCCTTCAGCATTTCATGCGCATCTCGTCGCCGTTTTTTTTCAGAAAAAAACTGAAATCAGGGAGCTGCGCAATTATTGGTTTTGACCACAAAATTGAACATGTTTACCACTGATTTGACTTACGCTGTCTGGCAAAAAAGTAAATTTTGTTCCTAAATTTCGTGATGAGTTTGTGATGACAGTAAGCCGATGAATAAGGGACTCTACATGCGCGTCAGTCATCAATTTTATGGCGTGCTCGTCAATGCCCATGTCCTTGAATTTTAGTAGGAAAATATCTGAACGACATTGTCAATAGCGCGTCTGAGATCTAGAAAGATTCTGCACAAAACAGTCTAACTCGAAACGTGAACCCCTCGTGACCTGTATTCCGGTTTTGCAAAATCCAAAATGACTGCCCGAGAGCACGTTGCTTTGTTCAAGAGGCAGTTTCGTCATTAGGCTAACAAGCTTTTTAAAATGATTGTGGGTCGGTACTACTCTGGCGACCTTTAAGCTCCGGTAGATTCTGTTTTCTATTTATTATTACATTAATTTATGCGATCACTTAGCAAGGATAAAGCACCGGCGTTTATGTGAAAATGGCTTTTAAGACTTTTGTCGGGCCTATGATCGCTTTGGCGTCAATATTCACCTTGGGTATCGGGACACTTTGTTAACCTGTTTTGCGCACCGCACAATTTTCCAAATCGGTCGGCCTTTAGCCAAGTCCTTATCGATCATACCCCAAAGTCCATGGCGCACCGGCTTGGTTCGTCGATTTATGCTTCTTTTATTTCCTTGTTTCTTTTTCTCCGCAGTCTCAGAACGCGACTGCTGTTTGGGGTCGTTTGATGAGGATGCTCTGCAACTCAACTATTGACAGCGGGCTTTGGTAGACAGAAATGAGCCTACAATTGCTTTTGAAAAGTATTAGCAACCCTCCTCCTCTTTTATTTCTGCAACAAGAGACCCTGTCATAGCAAGCAATATGGATAATATATATATATATTAATATATATATATATATATATATATAGACTATAGATATATATATTATATATTATATATTATATATATATATATATATATATATAAATATATATATATATATATATATACTATATATATATAAATAATATATTTAATTCGATTTGTATAGGCTCTCCCAGAAAGATTTGACAAGCGATAAAAGGAATTGTAGAGCTCGCTAGGGTAAATCTTTTTCCCAATGGAACTCTCGGTCTCTGAGATGTCTTGTTTCGGAATAAGAGTGAAATTACTAAAATCCTTGACACTGGTGGTGTTGTCCGACATACAAGCATAAAATGTGCAGTTGCAAAACAACCAGTTTTGATTGCAGAGTAATCAATCTCGAGTGCATGCGTAAATGACCTACTCCATCGGATGAATCACTCTTTGTCATATATGCATGCACTCAATCCCGACATGGCCGTCGAAAAATCTTAATTACTTTGCAATCACGACTCGTACTTCAGATTTAATACCAAAAAGATTGCCACAAAATGCATTTGCCCGAATGCGTTAGTCTTTGAGCGCTGTGAACGGCCGTAGAGTTGTAATTTTGAGGTATTGGGATGAAGGTTAATAAATAACTTTATTTTTTGCGAGTTCTCTTCTAGACGGCAATATATCTGGTGTTTTCTGGTCGGCGTTATATGTTGTTTAGAGGATTTTTTTAACAAACACAACGATGTGCTTAGTTTTTGAATAGGAGGACTGGTTGTCTTACAATTGCACATGTTGTGCTTCTATGTCGGGCAACAACACCAATGTCACGAATTTTAGTAATATTACTCTCAATCGGAAACAGAACTTCTCAAAGACCACGTTCCTTTGGAAAAAAAAAATATTTACTTTAACGAGCTCTACAACTTCTTACACCGCTTTTCAAATCTATCTGGTGATCCAGAACTATGTGACGAGCGATATATGGAACTGTAGAGCTCGTTAAAGAAAATATTTTTTCCAATGGAACATGGGACCTGAGAAGTCTTGTTTCGGAGTGAGAGTGAAATTACTACAATTTGTGACACTGGTGTTTTGCCCGACATAGGAGCACAAAATGTACCATAGCGAGACCAGCATACCGTCGTATTCGTGATAAACTAAGCAAACCGTCGCGTTCATGACAAAAATTCTGCTTCTTCTGAAGAATATACAACGGAAAGCGGACGAAGTTGCTTGTTTTGGACTGTGGGCTGTTATAGTTTTTTTCCTTCTCTGCTCATTCCAATACAAACATTTGTCATTCTTGTTTATTAGTGCCTTACCTTTAGCGCAGGTTCTCATTGCGCTTGCTCTCGTCCTTCTGGTTACGAATGCATACGGATCTGTCATTACCGTGCGCACAGACATACACCTCGTTGCGTTATGTCCAAGTTCTCAGCAACTCACTGGTCTCCTTCGCTGTTGATTCATTTACGTAGAAGAATGAGCCAGCTCAGCTGAGTCGCTGGTTGGCGCCGGGTCCATCCATGATGAGTTTACCTTCGGGGATGTGTCGAGTAACTTCTTGTCGGGATAGAGGTCGCTGACTTTAAACTACTTGACTTTAAATGCTTTGACTGTCGGAGCGCATAATAACTTTAGTTAGCGGTTTCTTACCCCGGTCATTGCCCACAATGTTACGCGATGACCTTGCTATAGTTTTTCTCGGTTTGGTGGGGTCCAAAGGCGAGACTACGCAAATAGCCAATCTTACTGTGTTCTCACGTGAAATCAGAGATTACAAATTCACGTATAGTTCAACAAATGTGTGTGCTTTCCTTCCTCGGCTGGACCGAGTTCGTCTCCGCCACTGAGGCGTGCAAGTCTCGCTGCTTTTAATTAGGCAGTTTTAACCAGTATATGATGCTCGCAAAAGAGCTTCACGTATTTTCCAATATATGCCACTAGCTGAAGCTCTATCTGGGTTACTCAAGTGGCTAGCTGAGCGTTGGTGCTGTTGCTGTTAACTAACAAGTTAGTGTTATGATTGCCTGCGGTATGGGGGCTGCCATCTTGGAGTGAGTCAATGGTAATGTGCTGGCAATAATAATTTGCTGAAACTTGGCTAGGCCGGATCGTCGGCTGACTAAACGACAGCAAGTACCATGAATCCAGACTTTGCAGCCTTGGGTGTGAAAAAACCGCTTGCTACACGTTCCGCACAAGTCTCTCCACCCAGATGTTGTTTTGGATCACGTTTATCACTTGGACCTGTAATTGACTGCTACGTGCGGGTGTAAAAACTGAGAAACGACACTATTTTCCAGAAGGATATCTCTTGTTGAAACACGATTGCTTACATCTGCGATCAGCTAATTTCTACGTTTGTACGGTAATATCCAGGTGGTAAGTTTGCAAAATAAAAAAGGTCGGTATTTTTTTATTGTGCAAATGTTCTGTCTTAAGGTTTTTATTATGTCCTTGAACTGTACGCACTGACTTATTGACACAGTCTGATGGTCTTAGGCTGGCCAAGTATGTAGGAAAAAACGGGATCGCCTACGGGCAACTGTAGTGTGTCTCTGCACTCTTCTGTGCCAGCTGTACTTATTTTCTCTCACTCGAATTCTCTCGAAAGCGGTAATGATCCGTCTCGGTCCAAGTAAACGCTTCTACCGAATCTTCTAGACGTTTCTTGTTCCTACTCGTATCTACCTTTTCCACTACACGTTCGCCAGCATGTGGCGTTTAGCCGACAGTCGTGTGTCTACGTGAACTTGCCCAGACACAACAGCTCTATTCTAACTTGCGCAGGGGCACTGTACTGAATCCTGTAGACGGTGTATTGCCGAAATATAGCAAATGTCAATTTCTTGTCGATCCCGCTGCCCAGCGACCTTTTCCGCTGATGAATTGCATAACCAGACCCGCGCCGGGTACGCGCATAGACTTCACTGCTGTTTCAAATTGCTCTCAAAGTTTACAACCATCCAGCCCGTGGTTCTCGGAACCCTACTCTTCTCTTATCATTACTCTCGCGTCTCTTATCTCTTTGTAACAACTATGCGGCTGCTAAACCGAGTTGGCCCCAAGCCCACGTAGAAGTCATAATAAGGTCAACACTGACATGTTGCTATGTCGCTTACGAAATGTCGTGTGGTTCGCCTTATTGCAATCCGCGCTGCGAGGATAGCATTCGTAACCGTTTAAAATGTTTGCGTAACGACTCCTTTCAACACTAGAAATTCATCAACACTCTGTGTGGTAGGCGTCACTTTGCCACGGTAGACAATAGTACGGCCTCTTACCTCGAGAAAAGCAGGGATATCGAGATACTTTACTTGATAAGATGAGAAAAGTAAATAATCATGTATTTACGCTATCTGTCTTCTTTGTTTACGAAGTGCTTTGTATCATCTCCTCCTTAAGGCAAACTGGAGTGAGGCGAATAATAGGTGGGCCTGCAGAATTAGCAAAGCTAGGAGTTCGATTTGCTAGACTTCTGACTACCATTATAAACCGCCCATTTGTGTCTGGCAACTTTCCACGGTTAAAAGATACAGCGGTGTTTCCCGCGCAGCCGATTATCGGCCGAATTCTGTCGCTGATTATGCCTCTGAGGTCATCGGGAGCTGGTTTTACACAGGCTAAACCGGCACTTAGAGTCGATCAATTTCCGTTTGCCTAACCAGTTCGATGTCCGCAGGGGTAGGTCACTTATGGCGTCGAGCCCGGTGGCGTGGTGCATTCCGCCTGCGCCTCGCGACCGGACGAGACACATAGGTGCGCGGGTTCGAGCCCCACCGTTGCACATTTGTATTAATAGGGTCCGTTTATAAAGCATTGCGAAAAGGAGTCCCGTAGACGATAAATCTTGACTGAGGTTCAGCCCGACAAGTATTTTTTTTTAGGTCAATGTGTCTCTCAATCTTTCTTGACGCGTCGGCTGTTTTTAACTGTCTTGACCACTCCGTTCTATTCTAGCTACTCGCGCAGCTGTACAGCTTTGCGCAGACTGTTGCCCGTTTTAGGTGCTGTCTCTCAGAACGGAGACAGGTGGCTGCTCGGATAGAATCTTCGTGGCAGCAGGTTGATATCAAGTCCCCACAGAGGCCCTACTTCTGGTATCTTCGTTCTAATGGGCGTTAGATGGTAATGCATCATATCTTTTGTATTGATGTATCATTGCTCCCCGTTTTTTTTTTGATTATGGTCAATTTTAGCCCACTCCGGTATCCACATTGTCCAAATTGGGCAACGTGAAAACCAATTAGAGGTGGCCGGTCTGGGTCTCGAAACCAGGCCTCCCGAATGAAAGGCAAAGGCTTTTGCCACTAAGCCATTTTGCTAAAAAAATACATATATAAATATATATATATATATATATATATATATATATATTGCTGCGCAAGGTATATAAAATTATGTTGTCAGCAGTGCTAATCTATGGTACCCTTCTCTGGGGTTGTTATGGCGGACATCTCCGGAGGGCTAGAGTAATACTGAAAGATGCACATAAAGCAATTTTTTTAGGGAGGCAAAACGATTCCGTTTGTGGTTTGTTCAGTCGATTACACCTACTCACGTAGAAAATATATATACATTTTGCGAGTTCCAATGCTAGTTATGTACTGTAGGTACGCTCGTTTCTACCCTCTATCGAACAGGCGTGCAACAACTTTTGCAGAGCCCTCAGTATTCCTGAAGTCTAGTCAGCACACACTTGCATGTCGCTCCCTGAAAGCATAGACCTGCATTGCGTAAAACATAATATGCCTCACAATACAGCACACCCTCAGTTCCGTTAACTAAACCACATTTGAAATTCAAAAATTCTAATATAAATACCCATCTTGGTTTTACGAAACCAACTGAGTCGGAACCAGATCAAACCATGCAGCGGCGCCAACATTTGGCAACAGCCATTGGATAAAACCAGAAATGTTTCTGCAACCGAAGCGTTATGGTATATGTATGTATGTATGTATGTATATATATATATATATATATAGAGAGAGAGAGAGAGAGAGAAAGAGCTGGGCGACATATCAATTACACGTTTCTAGATGCGACCCCTTTTCTTCCGTTGCTATTTTGGCTAGAATGGCTGCAACATGTGATATAAATAAACGACTATGACATAAAAGCACAAATGTTCTTCTTTTGTGGTCCCATTAAAATCAGAGTTATTGCATCTACGTACTCATACAGGAAGAAGGCTGTGCTCTAATCAGCCCTTTGCAACACACGCCCATATATATATATATATATATATATATATATATATATATATATATATATATATATATATATATACTATTTATTTACTAGTAAAATGGCAGAAAAAAGCTAGGATGCAGTTAGGCCTGCAAAGCCGCCTTGTTGTGTGATAGGGCTACACCCTAGACAAACACATTGTTGATTATTTCAGGAAGGAATCTTCTCTGAACGCACTCAATCATAATTATGTGTTTGCAAAAGTACAGACTCCAGACGAATAGGCAGTATAGAGGTCTAAATAGCACAATTGCTTTATAAAGGCGAACATATACGCTAGGGTGCTTGATGATGAAAGAACAAAATAGCATGTACACAGTACAGATGTTGACGTGACTATATATACAGTGTCTAATGTAGCCTTCTTTCTAGAGCTTCGTTCTAGACACTAACGTTAGCAAATATCGGCCGTTTCATGAAGAACAATGTACGATTTTTTTGCATGGGAATAAAAAAGACTTATTCAGGGTGGGCGTCTTGGTTGGCCAATTTTCCTGGCTCCAAATTGTTCTGTCTATGACAAGAGTTGCTGCGTGCATGCAAATGCAAAATCATTAAAAAAATAGCGAGGTCTAAGTCCGTAATATAACCCCCGTAATATGGGTTAAATACGTATTTGATTGACAAATAAATGACAAAACTTTTTGGCAAGAATCCCTTTGTGCGCAGTTCACGTTAATGAGGCGCAGCTGGTATACTCAGTTAAAACAGTTCCTACAAGCAAGTTGCTCGTTAGTGCTTGCCTCTAGGAATTCGAGACATGTTGTTACACAGTTTACTAGTATTGTGCTTAAAGTAGCTAACGTATATTAACTGGAGTACAATTCGAACAAATATCGAATTTTTTTTAACAAACATCAAATAAAAAGTGGCTTTGGTAAGCATCCCCAGGTTATTTTACGAGAGTTTTCGAAAATCTGCCTACAACAATTACGAAGTTTCGGGGCTCTAGTCTGAACAAAAAAGCGCCGTATTGTCACGAGGGCTACCAACACAAATTCAAGTTTGCTCAACAGTTCCATTAAAGTACATGAGACCGTCGACAAAGCGGCCGTATTCTAAAAAATAGCAAACACTCAAATTAATCCAGATACACATTGTCAGAAGTTCGACTGTTTTTCCAATTGCACTTAAGTCCTAATCGTCGATCGGCTACATTCTTGTCGTGCGCTATGTAAATATGTGCAAAAGTAAAGCCTAATATGCACTGTTATTACTAGTCCATGTAACAGTAAAATAAGTACTACGAGTTCTCAAGCAATACGCCGAATCCTATATTAAAAATATATAAGAACAGACGTCACTCTAGGCCATGGGCTTCGCAGCAGCAAGACTACAATATAAGAGATTAGATTGTCGTAAATGATGATAGAAAATATATTAGGAGTCAACCCACATTACTCTAAAAAATGATATTTAGGTCGCGAAAGGTGATGACCGTTCTAACAGCAAGAAAACGGAATATTGCGTCGACCACGCAATTTTCAAATGAGCAAATTTGAGTGCCACGCAGCAAGACACGAGAGAAATGTTTGTCCGGCCACCGCCGTTCTATCGAACCGGAGATGTAAGATGTGTGGCCATAACATGTTGGATAGCTTAATGTGGCATCAAGCAAACGCGAAAAATGGCAGGATACGGGATCTCGATATTTAAGTTCTCGTTAAGAGTAAAGAAAAATGCCGTAAATGGAAAAAACGACTAGATCGGGTATTGGGAGGACGTTGAGAAGCACAGCCAAAATGCATCCAAGTAACATGCAAAACATACAGCAAAAGTAAACGAGAGGGACATACAATGGTTAAGAAGTTAAAACTGGTTCAAAAGTCGAAACAGAAGACAAGGGTAACGTTTTGTTATATCACGGCTAAAAAACACAACCAAATCAACAATTGCGGATCTAGTTTTTAGCGGTCAAATTTAGCAGAAGCGCGACGGGTTTCGACGTAGTGCTAGCATTAACCCCGGCCGCTAAGCAAGAGGCGAATTAGTGACCTCGCAGGACAATCCTGGAGTGCATCCAACAGATGCTTAGCGGGTGCTTTAAGTGGGTACTCCTTCTGGACATCGTCCGAGCACACGAACGAGACATTAGAGACTTTCCTTGCTATGCGCTATAGGTCCCATCTTGATTACCATAAACATCAGTAAGTGAAAGGGCGTTTGTGCAACTTACTTAAAGGATACTACTATAAGGACTAGGCATGTGTTCTTGGTTCATCGATGATGTCGCGGAAGAAAGAAGAAAAACATGATCTGGCCTGTTGTCGTTGAATTAGGCAACGGCGCTTACGGGGGGAGGGCATTAAAGATGACGCCTTTCGGGCTACATAGCCACATGTTTCATTCCTTTGTTCTGACCGCTGATAAGGGAGGTCACTGCTTGGAACGTTGTTGATAGCCGGAGAGACGACGTGGTCTCAGGGTAGCGAGATTGTAAGTTTGTTGCCGTTAACAAACGTTTAATGAGTGCACCCTGTCTAATTAGTTCTGTTCTTTCCATATTTAACCATGTCCAGGACCGGCATGTCATTCAGGAACAAGAAGCAAACTTCAAAATCCTAGGACCCCTATTGGCCGACATCCTGGTAATTTTTGGACACATTTAGGTAAAAGTTTAGTTAAAGTCGTATTAGAGATCCCTACACAGATCGAGCATAGACGAGCCTGTTACTTCTAACTTGCGTAGGAACGCAGACGTAATTATTTCTAAGCACAGTGTAGGTCAAGAGATACTATATTACAGATTGCTATGGTTAAATATATTTTTACTTAGGAAATGTATATGTAGCTTAATTAACCGATGGTCGGTTTACATATTGCGCGTAGGTTCCAAAAATCGAATCAGCAAAACTGCTCTATCGCATCGTTAGAGGTGGAATAAATCACACTGTCGTCCGCAGAGTTTTCACAAGCACAATGCAGAGATTTCATGGAACTTTTTTTGTAGACAGATCTTTATGTGGAAGTCATGGAAGCCAGGAAATTGTGGGATAAGATGTCTATTCTTATAATTGTAACGCTTCCACAAACTACACGCCATTTTCTGGGTTCTTAAAACAGCAGGTCAATATCTGCCATCCTATTTTTTCATTCAGACATGTGTTCTTTAAAAACTACCGTGTTCGGCAGAACGTGCATTCGTGTGAGCTAGGTATCTTTAAGTGACAAAAAAAACTTGTGTAGGTAGCTAGAGTCGATATGATGTTAAAACACAGAGAGCAACAAATAATACTGACGACGATAAAGACTTTATCCAACACCTTGCGTCGGGGTAGTATTAAAGAATGGTTCCAGCTCCTCGCCTCTTCCTGAGGCCATTTAGGTGAGAGGCTTTTAGTGGGTATTATGCCAACAACATCGGTATCGAGTCCCACACTACCCGCTCTGGGTGTGCGTAAAAGCATTTTTTCCCTCTCCCCCCCAAAAAACACCTTGCGTTAACACACGACGACGGAAGGCCTCAGGGATGTGTAGAGCTGGGAGAACATATGAGTAGAGAGGGCCAAGGCTGGGCACGCACGTCTGACCATGCTCAATGGCCGATGCACTGCTGGTTCTAGCGAGGGCAGAGATGCAACCCACCAGATACTGGATGAAACATTTGAACTCCGAGATTCCGAAGATCCAGAGATTCTGAAGTCAGTTGAATATGTGGGTTTTGAATACAGCGTGCTTATGCTGAGTGGTCACGAGTTTGTCGAACGACTGGGTTTCTCAATAGAGAGTAGAGACGACGACGTGCGAAAGATGAAAAAGATCCTCATGACCTGGAAATACGAAACCCAAGTTTGCCGTTAGATTAAATAACTTTACTGGAGTGACAAGTAAAACGATGTATGAAACACGGATGTTCTGTAAGGAGCATGTGTTTAAAAAGAATAATAAACTGAACTGAATAATGATAATAAACCTAGCTTTCTACCGTACCATTTACGAGACAAGAAGATACGAGCTAGTCGTATGGAGTACTCGTGGCAGCAGGATGACATATTTGGTGTATTCTCGGACCATTTATTTAGTTTTTTATGCATCCGAATATTACTCTGTTAGGAGCCCAGGGGCTAAACCTTGATTCTGTTATCGCTTTTGCTGATGACACGGCACTACTTTTCGAAGTGGATCACCGAAATATTGATACGGATTTGCAGTCGCCTCCCAAATATTGACATAATAAATAACATTTTAACGTTTTCGGGCTAGTTGTTAACGCAAATAAACCAATTTCATAGTTTTTTCCTTTCCGGGGCTACTGGCCTTACCTGGCGATCTGTTGCTCAAGACAGAGAAGATTGAGCTTTCGTAGATCGTTAGGTGGCTCGGGCTCGTTCTTCGGGAAAACTTAAGCTTGCATCCCCATCTAGATTAGTTTGCACCCAAGTGATATCCTGTAACATCTGCGCCGTGTAAGATGAAATTAATTGGGTTGGCCACATAAGGCTTACTTCTGCCGCTCACAACCGTGTTTTTACCAGTGCTATGCTATGGTATCCTTCTCTCAGGTAGTGGCATATGACTAGGAATTTTTCGGAGAGCCAGAGTAATACAGAATGATAGACTTAATGATTTATTCAACTTACGATAGAAAATTATACACGCTCCTGGTTTCAATGTTAGCATATACATTTCTAGATATCGTACTTATGGAGATCATTTCGAGATATTGTACCTATCGGGATCAGTTCTACTAAGTCGTATCTTAGTCAAAATTTAGCTAGGCGTACAAAACTTTCACAGTGCACTTAGTATCCTTGAAGTCTAGTCACAACACACGTGCATGTTGCCTGCCTGAAACCTGAACCTGCATTCGTAAAACATTAGATCCTCTCAAAGTAAAACAATGACTTTTAATTTCTGAATCAAATTGAATTGGGAAGATTGTGGGAAGGGAACACCGACCCTGATCAGATAGTTAGAGTTATCCACGTGTTTTTACCTAAAGTTAAAGTGTATTACGAAGATGCTGTTTCAGTGAAATAGTTTGTATGCATGTAAATTTACAAGCGCGTCACCTTGTACTGTTCAGCTGTTTAGCAAACGCACCAAACACTGCATAGAAGTCCTTGTAATAATACCTATTGTGCTCACCTTTTGTGGAAAGTGCTTACACAAAGTTTTTCTTGAATTTTGTCGGGAGTAATTTTCTACCTTGTTGTTTGATTCATTTTTTCAACAATTTGCATCTACGTATCTAGAACTTAAACGTCGTTAAATGCCGTTCCGTTAAGTAAACCACGTTTGAATTTGGAAATACATAAAATATTTTATATATATATATATATATATGTTAGCTCAAATGTCCACTCGATAGATGTGCAAGTGTCGGACAAACGGTGAGCCTATTCCCGAATTGTAAGCGGTGTGAGCGACTATGTTTATGTGCAGGCAGGGGCTTGGGGTCTGTTTTTCGTTTCCTTTTGTAATGGGGCGGCTGAAGCTTTTGTTCGGTTGGGTCAACGGCGGTGGCAGTCACATAGGCCACACACAATGGCCTCACCATTCCCCGATCTCGTGTTTTGGGCTGGTTCGGGCTGGATCGCGGGTACCGAGCGGAGGTAAGGTAAAGCTCCAAGCCGAGCCCCTCTGGCAGGAAGGACCAAGGGGTTTAGTATGGGGTAACTAGAACGTCGGCACCGAAGACGTACAGTGGAGAATCGAGACTCAGAGTGCAGACGACGCAATTTGTTTGAAGAACGACGGACAGGTTTCGTCGGACACCGTTATGGCGGGCGCTGGCTGATGTTGTTGGTTGTTGGCACAGGCGACGCATGAACCACTGTCGCGAGGGGCCACGACTTTATGGCGCGGAGAGAACGCGCAAAATAACGAGACCTCCGCCGGTAACTGCGTCCGCAATAGGGCCAGCAGCGCTAGCGGGAGGCCCTACTGCGGGCTAAAAGAGCTCTGCTCTGCGCCGCCATGGGGTAACGGTGAATAGAAGAGAAGCCGGGGGGGGGGGGGGGATGGTGAGTCAGTCGGCCGCACTCTAATAACGGCCGAGAATGGTCAGAATCGCCGTATTGGTGGCCAGCGGTCAAGCGATGAGCCAGCGGTGATGCGGGGGTGGCGCTTGGCTGGAAGCAAGAGAATACTGGACCAGTATGAGGGGGGTGTAGATGTTAGCGTTGGCGTGGTTTAGTGTTGCTGCCAAAAATGTGTCAAATGCGTCTTCGAAACGAAGAGGGCGGGGGAGGTGGGGGGGGGGGAGGGGGGGAGGGCGTGGGGTGCCATGGCGACATCAGCAGAAGAGGCTGCCAGCTGCTACACCGGTAGATGTGCAACAACTGGCAAATAGGCGCAGGTCGGGCGTGCAACAACGCCCAACCGACGGGAGCGGCAGAGCCCATTGGGTGTCTAACAGTGCGAGAAATGGCCAACCGTAGGACTCGTAGTAACAGCAGCAACAATACCCCCCCCCCCTAGCCCACGCAACAGCAACAACGTCGACTTAAACAACAACAAGAACAACAACCACAACAACAACCACAACCACAACAACAACACTTATAACAACAGAACTAGCTGCAGTAGTTGCAATTCTACGTTTTCGATTCTACTGCACAGTTCGTGTGGGGCAAGCGTACACATACGCACATCTGCACGTATATGTGTAGTTTTCCAAATGTATGTATATGTGAATAGATACATGCGCATATATATATATATATATATATATATATATATATATATATCACACAATTTATTTTACAGTTAACAAGCTAAGAATTCCCTATTTTTTTAAGCTGGCCGCGCTGACTTGAATGCACGAATGCTTTTGCTGATCGCGCCAAACGAATCAGCTGAGTCCTCTTTCCACTTAGCCTGATCACAGTCCGAACGCCTGCATATATATATATATATATATACTTCGATACAAAAACAGGGTCAATGGCTGTGCGGCACAACGGCGGATATACCCCCCCCCTGCAACGAAGCCAAGCAAATATAAAAAAAACAACAAGCCCGACTGAAGAGAAATCCGAAACAATGCGCTACAAAGACTGCTCATGACTAAACATCTCAAACAGCAGCGTGATACGGACTTCTTATAATCCGTGTAAAACTGTATTCCTCACAATCATCTTAAGATAAAGGTCTACGAGATACGACACGTACGAAATATTAATATACCAAATATATATATATATATATATATATATATATATATATATATATATATATTTGGTTAAATTACATACCCATACATATCAATATGTGTGTAAAATGACACACGTGCATATTTATATTCACATGGGCCCGGTTATTCCTGTGATGAGTTTACACACGTCATATCATGGCTCTCTTAAGGAAATCCTGACGAAGAGAGTGATTGCAAAATGCACCGCTGGTTATGTGTCGCGCGCTACAAAGTTTATGAGCTCGTCCCACACGTTTGGTGTTGACTCCGTCATGGAGCTTATAGGCATATCTGAACTCCAATAGACGTCAAGTATACTGCTCCTTTTACTGAAGCATCCTATCCAGATAGCTTCCATGTATCAAGATATATATACCATGCAGTGCGAAGCTTTTCCGGAATCATCGCTGAATAAAAGTAAACTATATGTAAAATATATTTATTTTGTCAGACCAAGACTGCATCAGGACTTACTTTCGCGCACGATGGAAACGAACGCAGAGACTCTGGCCGATGCACTTGCAAATTCACTAAGATTCTTCTACGGGGGGAGCCGCCTATCACGTTCGAAGCAAGGTTATTTGCTTTGAAAGAAAAAAATGCTTTAAACAGCCATATCGTGTGCTAATTTGCAATTCGCAGAATGGCAAGTAAGGATTGCCTATTGAAATAACATTTAGTACCTTTTTGAAGTAAGATGCGAACCAACTCGGCTTCGCCACTAGACCTATAGTGGCATGGAAGTGGATATTTCTGCTGCGCAAGCCTATCTTTACTCTAGATGAGAAGGCATAGTCATGGTCAAACTTGGCTTATAGAAGGGCTTCAACGGTGTCTGACGTGGCCAGCTCCTAGAAGCTGCCGTCTCACGGGTGACCTATACCACTATGTAATGCAAGCATACAGAGATTCGGCTCAGCTGCTATTGACGGACCGCTTTATCCTGTCGCAATCAGTTTTGCACCAAGATGACTCAATAGGTCCCGTACTGTGTTGCCACGTAATCAAGAAGTAACCTTGAGTGTCCGGTTAACGTACAATACCTAGATGACTGACGCGTTAGCGGGCGACCCTAGGTGGGGTATTCAGGTGGTTCTAGATTGGGCAACTCAGCTTACAAAATTGCAAACCCTCTATCGGGAATGTCCTGCTAAAGGCGCCCGTAGAAACCCCCTTGAAAAATGTTGCTGTTAGGATCTGTCTCCCTGTTCACCTTGGGACCACACTAGTAGAGGAATACGAGTGCAGCTGTGGAGAAAAAGTCTCATTAATAGATCCTCATCTGCCCTGCAACTGCAGCGTATACTATAGGACAAGACACGTCTTGAATGATATCCTGCACCGCGCCCTTATATATAAATGACTTCCGGCGACCTGATGAGATGACGCTGACGGCGAGGGTGGAAAGCACTGGTCTGGAATAATACTGTGGTTGACTCTTTAGCGCTTATAATGGCCAGTCAGGATGCGGCCTAGGCAAGTGTCGAAAACTCAATAAGATTCCTACGATCGTTTCTAGGGTCCAGGTACACTAACTAAAGGAGTCATTACAAGGGTCTGATGGAGGAGTCATTAGAAATGCCTCAGCTCAGCTACCGGGAACGCTGGACGGGACTGATGTAGGCGCTGTACACGTTCACTGGGGTAAATTGTTTTGCCAGCATTTTTTTGTTTGCGAATGCTTTGCTATGATAATTTAATTATATATATTTTTTTATATTATTATAATTCTATATTACGAATAGTTTACCGTGGCATCAGCGCAACGTCGCACAACAGCTGCAGTAACTACTGCTAATACACACACGGCCTCTCTCTCCCACTCTGTTGATTTGACTGTTGCTCCTTACGTCTATGAGCCCGAATGAGTGTCTTGTCTCGGGCTCTCTTCCGGGTCTTGTTGGCTGTTCTATAGAATCGTATCGATACAGCATACTCGCTTACATAGCCGCGTATTAGACCCTACTACATTATTTACATGCGTACTCACGTGCCTACTTCTGTGTATTTGTGTATGTGTGCACCTATGACGATCCGTCTACCTATTCGCGTCGTGCAGTAACAGCAGAAGCAGCAGGAGCAGTTGCCCCGTTTGCCCAGTATTTCTTCTCTGCTCGCAGTCGCCTACGGTAGGCATTCAGTCGTATGACAAATATTTGCACTCAGGATTTGCGCCGTCGTCGCTACCCATTGATCGTCGTCACGTTACGGGCAACGAAGAGACGAAGCAACGCCAGCAAGCTGTTACTGGTATGATGATGCCGCCGATAGATCTTTACTGTCGTCATCGGCGTTATTTTTCTTCTACCTGATTCTGTCGTCATGCTCGCCATGGCATCTATTGGTGGTGGTCGGTGGTTGTAGTTGTTGTTGTTGTTGTGGTTGTTGTTGTGTGTTTTGTCGTTGTTGTTGTTGTTGTTGTTGTTGTTGTTGTTGTTGTTTTTGTGTTGTGTGTTGTTGTTGTTGTTGTTGTTCTTGTTGTTTTTGTTGTTGTTGTTGTTGTTGTTGTTGTTGTTGTTGTTGTGTTCTTGTTGTTTGTTGTATTGTTGTTCTTGTTGTTATTGTTGTTTGTTGTTGATGTTGCTGTTGTGTCGTTGTAATTGTTGTTTTGTCGTTGTGTTGTTGTTGTGTTGTTGTTGTTGTCTTGTTGTTGTTGTTGTGTGTTGTTTTGTTGTTCTTGTTGTTCTTGTTGTTGCTGTTGATTTGTTGTAGTGTAATTGTTGTTTCTGTGTTGTTGTTGTTGTTGTTGTGTGTTGTTGTTGTTGTTGTTGTTGTTGTTGTTGTTGTGTTGTGTTGTTGTTGTTGTTGTTGTTGTTGTTGTTGTTGTTGTTGTTGTTGTTGTTGTTGTTGTTGTTGTTGTTGTTGTTGTTGTTGTTGTTCTTGTTCTTGTTGTCTTGTTGTTGCTGTTGCTGTTGTTGTCGTTGTAATTGTTGTTTCTGTCGTTGTTGTCGTGGTTGTTTCTGTTGTTGTTGCAGCTGGCTAGTGCTCCAGATAGACCGCGGTTTCTGCACATACTTAACTCGAATCTTCGTTTCGCTATTTCGCTGCCGATGGAAACTGTTCTGCGACACGATCCACAATCACACAGCACGCTGGACTGTTCCACCTGTTTTCGTGACTAAACCGCTCTTGTAAGTACAGCATAGCGCAAAATCGTTGAAACTGAGTCTTTATTCGCTTTTTAAACTCAAGCGCTTCATACCGCGCAGGTAGGGACAAACCGTTCAGGAGTCATAAATATAGGCCGCTCAGCACTACAGGCCGGCCTAAGGAACAGCCTAAGTCTACTTATTTGTGTGTATCAGCGCCAGCTAAACACATGCATTATGTCTCATGTAAAGGTGCGTTTCTTTAGACAACAGTAAGCAGACACGACGGTCTCGCATAGCATATTAAGAGATTTGCGCGAGGATGCGACAGGCGCGGCAATGTGGTCCCTGGCTGAGTTTCTGCCGTATCGCTTAAGTAGCGTCATGCTAAAACCTATAGTTACTGTTTTAGAGAGTTAAGATTTCATCGGATTGCTCGTTTCGAACATCACTGCCTGATTTGCTTAAAAAGAATCCGGAGCAGGGGTATTAAGCCTGTCGGGGTATAATCCACTGATGTAGCGAGCCGCTAAAATTTGCAGACATTTTTCCTACTTGGGCTTACGGCTTCACTACACTTTGGGAAGAGCTGTGTTCGTGTACCGTTCGCGTCTATGTACGAGGTGTGTTCAAAAAGTATCGCGACTTTTGTGTTTTTTCAAAAATGATTCATTTATTCATTAATATCTATTTTGTCCCCTTCAAAGTAATCCCCATGAGATATTATACACTTGTGCCAACGGTTTTTCCAATCTTCGAAGCACTTCAAAAAACCATTTTTTTTTATCTTGTTCAGCTCCTCCTTCGATGCCGTCTTTATCTCGTCAAGCGTAGCGTAACGTCGTCCTTTCATGGGCCTCTTCAGTTTAGGGAACAAGAAAAAGTCACAGGGGGCCAGATCTGGGGAATACGGTGGCTGCTGCATCATTAGTGTGTTGTTTTTGGCCAAAAACTCGCGCACAAGCAACGATGTGTGAGCAGGGGCGTTATCGTGGTGCAAAAGCCAATTTTTGTTCTTCCACAAATCCGGGCGTTTCTGGCGGATTGCTTCGCGCAAATTGCGCATAACTTGCAGGTAATATTCCTTATTGACCGTTCTACCCTGTGGCAAGAACTCATGATGCACCACGCCCCTGCAATCGAAGAAAACTGTCAGCAAAACTTTCACATTCGACCGAACTTGGCGCGCTTTTTTCGGTCTTGGTTCGTGCGGCAGCTTCCATTGAGATGATTGAGCTTTGGTTTCCACGTCACAACCATAAACCCACGATTCGTCACCAGTTATGACCCTCTGGAGCAAATTTGGGTCGTCGCGGACAGAGTCCAACATCTCATTAGCAATGTTCATGCGATGCTGTTTTTGGTCGCAATTGAGCAATTTTGGTACGAATTTCGCGGCGACCCGTCTCATGCCCAAATCATTGATAAAAATCGAATGGCACGAGCCAATCGATATGTTTAGGTCCTCAGCAACTTCTTTAACGGTGATTCGACGATTGGCCAATACCATTTTCTCCACTTCATTAATTTTTTCGTCTGTTGTTGAAGTGCTCGGGTGTCCGGCACGCTCTTCGTCGTTCACATCTTCTCGGCCTTCTGAGAACATTTTGTACCACCGATAAACGTTGCTTCGGTCCAAGGTAGCTTCTCCGTATGCCACAGTCAACATACGGAATGCATCCGCGCACTTAATTTCGTTTTTCACACAAAATTTGATACAGGTTCTTTGATCCATTTTTTTGAATAGGTAAAAATCGAAGACGATCCAAAACACGTGCAAGCAAAGCAGCTGCCAACAATTAAGTGAACATTCAAAATGGCCGGGCTTGTCGGCATAATTGAGAGACATGAGTACCAACATAACGCCACAAAAAATCGAAATTCGAATATACGTAACCCGCGAAAATTCAAGTCGCGATACTTTTTGAACACACCTCGTATATACAGGGTGTTCCTAAAGTGGGCATGTTCAATGAGACTGCGCCAATGGTATAGCTTCTTCAGTTAAAGACTGCGCATTCCCACAATGCGCCGCTAAGTTAATTTCTGGCAACGTGGGTGGCAGTTGCAGCGGAGATGGTTGAGTCACTGTAAAACTTGTTCGCACCCCAATTGTGTGCAGCAACGACCTGCAATGCTTGCGAAGCGAATTTTACGTGGATTGCTCCCAGCGCGCTAGGGATAACTATAACTAACCTTGCGTTAAATACCACTCGCTTCTACACGCCCGGACAGTGATAACTGCGCTGGGTATGCATAAAGCATTTTTCCCCAACCTCACAAAAAAAAAAATACCACTCGGATAGCTGGTCTGTGTTTCAGAGAAACTTATTACGTTTTCTCTCCCGTTGGAATCGCGGGCAGTCGAATCATTCATCTAATATACATAATAAGCTTATCTATCGCGTCCGCTTGTTTGCATGTGCTATGCCATAGACTAGATAGTTGAGATTGCGAGTGAGTGGTTAGCTGCTTAGTGCTTTGTAATGAACTCTAACGATTCGGGCAACCCATTAGTTTTGCTGCGTATGAAGGATGGGCGAGTAGACAGGTGCGACTGCAAACCTGGTATAAGCACATACCACAGCATTTTACGGTAACATCACATCGATGGCCTTCGTTAAACACACAACTAGACGCGGACTGTACGTTGAACCAGCACCACGTGCTGGAACTTGAGCATGTGCAAGCATTCACGTAGTAGCCATGAACGTCGACCTTTGATCCAGCCAGATTGCTCATTTTATTAGGAGCCTAAGGATGGTGATTCGATCATTTTATCGTTGAGCTATATTTAAGGTAATGCAGAACCTGGCGTACATTGCGATCATACAGGCTACGGCCTTTGGTATTCATGTTTTTACTCAGATAGTCTTAACAGTATTGGCGGCTCGCTATAGCATATATAAAACTTTAACCAGAAGTAATATCACCAGACATTACAAAATTAAAAGCAAATGCTTACTGTCGCTCGACTCCCAAAGTTTTTAAAAACTGTACGTTTAGTACGAGCATATATATATATATATATATATATATATTAGTTTGGGCTAGTAACACTGGCCACGTTTCATGTATATATATATAAATATATATATTTTTTAAAGATTTTTCGTAAGGCAGTTGCCCGTGTACGGTTTTTTCGTGTCATGGCTAATTTTAATCCACTCCGGCATTTACCTTGTAAAAATTGGAAATCATGCAAACCAATTTAAGAGTGGCCGGTCTGGGTCTCGAACCCAGTCCTCCTGAATGCAAGGCAAAGACTTTGCCACTAAGCCATCTTGCTCGGTTTTATATATATATACCTAATAACACGGTGCAGATTGATAACGGGGTCGGTATTGCGGGAGAAGTGGCTCAAACCACAGGCGTCGCACAAGGCGATGGACTGAGCCCATTGCTGTTTTCCGTACTTTTGGGTGGACTACCAGAGTGGATAAGGGCGGGCTGGACCCAAGAGTGGGCCAGACTCTTACTGTACGCTGATGATGTGGTCATCTTTTGTGGCAGTCTTTTCAGGGTGAAACAAGCCATGAATCGACTAGTTACATTCATGGATGAGAAGGGCTTGAAGGTTAACTGGGGAAAGACAGTAGCTATGAAATTCCGAAGGGGCGGCCGTATGGCCAGGGGTGACGTGATCCAAGTCAGGGAAACAGAAATTAAATTTGTAAACAAATTTACATACCTAGGCATAACCTTGTCAACAAGCGGCAGCAGTTTTCGATTACACATCCAGGAGAGGGTCAGGAAGGCCACCATCGCAGCTGTGGCAATTAAATGGCCACATATGCTTTCAGTTCATGCAGCAATTGCTCTTTTCGGGATACAGATAGCACCCATAGCCACATACGGCATTCCACTAATACGGGATAAGTTGGGAGTAGGCGAATTGCGTTTAATTGATGGAATGAGGTTTTTCTTTTTAAAGAGGGTTTTTGCGCTTTCGAATACTTGCAGGAATAGAATTGTTCACGTCTTAGAGGGTGGCCCGCTACTGACGGAAGAACTACAAAAACGATTTAATCTGAAGAAAACGTGCGCCTTTGAAGTTTATATGCGAAACTGGGAAACTAAAATTAGGGAAGTGGACATAGGTATTTATGGAACAGCAGCAATGACGAGCACTGAATGGCGGGGTAGCGGTGTAATAGATCGACATCTAACGACGGCCTTTGCAGCTCACGGATTTCATCACGTTCTGTGCAACGTGGAGGGTTTTCATGAACCACAGGATGAATGTCAATGCAAACAATGCTGGAGCAAATGTGATCGATACCACGCCGCGGTATGCCCGGCGGTTAGGTCTATAGCAGAACTAGCAAAACGCTAGATTGTTGGCGTCTCGAAACATTTTGATGTAACATAAACACATTTACCCAGTTTGGGTGTTAATAAAACAAATATATATACCTAATGTATTATACGGAAAATATATATATTATATACAAACATAGTACGGAAGTCCAGAGTCGGCCGTTTAAGCGCGGACGAGGTTGACGCTCTGCCGCCAAGCTGCCTTCTTCGCTTTGTTGTTGTCGTTGCGGCGGCTCGCTATGATCAGGCCCGATAAATAGCGGATAGCAACTTCCAACAGCAATTCGATAAGTGGCCAGCGATGGCAACCGCCCCAGCAAAGGCTGTATACAAATGACGAGACGATAAAACTGCGGAAACAGGTCACTGGCAGCGCTGTTGCGCGACAGATCCCTTCAGATTCGTGCGCAAGAATGGCCACAGTCGGGCCAGATCGGGTAATCTATAACAACCACCCGAATAGCGTATTCGGGCTCTTCTGGGACATCTGTCCATGGCTGCGCTCGCTCGCTCGCTCCGACGCTCGCTGGCCCTACCGAGTCGGGCGCCGCCAAAGGGGAGCGGCCAGCCCTAACTGTGGCCGATTGGCCACCCAATTGGCCGATGGATGATGCCACGCGCTGCCAATCGACCAGCGTACTGCGAAACTCGAACGCGTACTGGATGCCTCTCGTATGGCGCAGGCCGGGAAGATTTAACAGTAAATTTACGCCATAGACGCGATGCGAGCGAAAACTGAGGGAACGCAGTGAGCGAGGAAGGAAGGAAGGAAGGAAGACAGCAGGCAGCAGCAGCAGAGGAATAGCTTTCAGAACAGAATAGCAGCCCATTTCGAAAGGCATCGACGGAGGGAATTGTAAGTCAAGTATTGGTAGCAATAGACACCGATGAAACGCCGGCTAAAAGAGTTGGCGGCAAAGTGTTGCACATTTGTATAACATGGTAATTTCTATATAAATATATATATATATATATATATATATATATATATATATATATATATATATATATATTGATCACCTTTAACAATCGCCAGCACTATATAATGTTACAAACAAAACATATTGTACGTTTGAGGATTATTAATAGTGAGCTATGCGAATGTACGAATATGTTGCACAGCTAAACGGGCGAGAAATAATGTACAAATGGCTTAAGTTAAGCCTTCGCGTTGTTCGTTTGCATGCATTCAAGTCTGGCCGGAGAGCTGAGATTTGCGGGAGAACGGTTAGGTCCCGCTTGCTTCTTTAGGGGCGCCGACACTACAAGCGTTTCGCTGAAGTTGCTATGAATAAAAAATAGCTGAATAAACATCTACGACAGCAAACACAGTTTAAACAATAAACAAACACAGTCAGTGACGTAGCATCGATGGCGTCAATTAAATATACAACTACTTGCTTACGGTATGAACAAACTAATGGCGTTGCACGAATCTCGGGGTCGCCACTGATTATTATACCGACTGTGGCAAAAAAAAAGGTGCAAGCGAAACGAAATACATTTTGAAAGGGTGCATGGAAAAATGCGTTTGCTGGCACTCAAGAGTGTGTAGTAGTATAGACAGTAGCAGCACATGTTAGAATGATGCTCGATTAATGTAATAAAATGACATCTCTTCTATAAGAGATTCGGTCATTAAACAAAACTATTATCAAGCTCGTATTTTGTTTGTCGGAATGGATGCCTGTTTTTTGCGTGGATCTCACTTTCTATCTCATACAGCTGGCTGTGTGTCCGGTTTGCGGATGTGAATTGGATGCAAAATAACACATGCGCGTCTGTAAATATAAAGCCACCATGCAAGTAGGTTTGGTCGACGTAAGGAAATTGCGCATCCCCAAATGGGCCAGAGTCAAACGCCTGTTGGCCTCACTTTCGTGAGCTAAAAAAAAGACTCCCTTCCGATTGGCTCCCACACATTTTTATAAATATCAACGTGTGATTAAGTATGACCACACAGAGCCCGAGTCTCGCATTAAGTGTTTTTTTTTTGCTCTTATTGCACTATTAGACCACGCTAGAAGATACGCTACAATTACATAATGCGTCCGAGTTAGCTCTTGATCAGTTAAGGTAGCGAAGTAACTAAAAACACGTAGCAATTGCTAAACAGATGGAATGCTACTGTATTTCCAAAAGCGGACAATTGGCGGACGTTCCATTGAAGTGAGCGTACACGACATGAATATTGTCTCATCACGACCATGACTACGCAATTTATATCCAGCCCAAGCTAGGAAATGTTTATATATATATATATATATATATATATATATATATATATATACGAACAGAAACAACCGAACCAGCTCCAGCAAAGAAGCTACACATTTACTTAATATATATTAACTACTCTTTAAACAAAAAGTCATCACCACACTCTACCTAGCATGTCGAACATTCTACGAGCGTGCTGTTGCAACACTGGTCCCAGCGATAAGAAATCGAATGGCACAGCTCTGTTTTTATTTTTGTTGGCCAACCCGTATTGTACCAGGGCCTTCCTTAGCTCTGAAGATTGACTACGTATCGTTGTCAGAGTTCTTTCTCTTCGATACGAAAACAGCACCAGCCAAGCAAACGGCGATAATTTGTCTGCGTCGCCGACGACGACGAATTCTTCTTCCAATTTATTTACGTCGGCTCTGCCGCAGTTACTCGCACAGTAGCCGGTGTGAGCAGAAGGCTGGTTCATCGAGGGATATCAATTTATCTTCACGAGACCCATCCTCGTCTCCGCTTTGCCGCTTTACCCCCTTATCGGACTCAACGGTGATGTGGCCGCAGTGGCGTGCGTTCATCGGTTTGTTTTTGCTGAACGACTACAGCTGTGTGTATCAGTGGGTGTCTGTATCTCTGTGTTTCTGAACGTTGTATGTTCGTGCACATTGTTCACGTACGCAGAGTAGTGGCCGATTTCTTTGGCCGAGTTTGTTACTGGTAGTCGTCTGGGCATTGGATAGGAGCACATTTCATTTGTACCGCAGCCATATCGATAACGAAAGTACGATTGAAGACTAAAACGGTGGCGATGAAGAACAAACGAATGACGACGACGACGACAACAAAACTTTGAATTCAGCAACGGCAAAACTTTGAATTCAGCATTCTCTCCACAATGAGCAACTGACGTAAACAGAACGCGAGAGACCGGCTTTTCCGCCAGTGTCCTACCTGTAGTCGTTCGAACACGCCGAAGCATTTCCGCGCTCTTGCTAATAAGACCGATTGTCTCCCTAAAATCATACAGAACATAGATCCGTTTTGTAAGTTCGGGAACGTCGCCGAACAGAAATCGAACCGGCGACACCTAGGTAGATGACAACCATTATTAGCGCACTAGTGATCTAGACCATGCCGCCACGTTTATGTGACATGACGTTCCTTACAACCAGTCCTCGCTCAATATTATTACTAGTAGTAATAGGAAAGGCATTATCGTTTGCGTATTAGTTTCTTGGGGAGTCCCCGGAAATACGGACCCCATAAATGTAAATGTGCAATTTGGTTACGGAATCCCGGGATCTCACATTGCTTGTGATTTCGGTCAGCTTCCTAGCCGTTAAAAAACCCGTCAAGCGACTTGATCAGCAACGGGACAACTAAACATACAGGTAATTTATCTAACCATAACATGACATAAGATTAAATTTCATTTTCTTTCTTGTATATCCAAGCAGTTATTGAACATGCACAATTTGTACTGAAAACCGTGGGCTATAACCTTTGTTAGAGGCGAGCGGTGAAATACCCAGGTTTTCTCTGTATTTCAGGTAGGTTTCGATGGCTGCGTCATTAAAGCATAGGCCATTCGTGAATTAACTATCTACAAGTGTTTTTGTTTTTAAGGTTCGTGTGCCATAGTGATTGGGGTCCTTTTTAGAAGCCAAGTATTCGTTTCATACATAATGATATTGTCCTGTCGAGTAATCTTAAGTTTCGCAGTGTCCAATAAAAGGTGTCAGGTCTACACCTAAACATGGGAAACTGTCTTGAACTAGGTTGAAGATTCAACCCCGTACCCTGAAAATAGTTAATCATTTCTGCAGCAATTTGTCTCTAAGAGTCAAGTCGCAGGCTCGCAGACAATCTATATATCTAATACAGATACTACATATGTCATTGGCTAAATTTGCTCCGAGCTTCGACGTTCCTGCTAACTTACCCCGCTACCTGACCAAGATTGCGATGGGGAGGAAACCAAACTCCGCTAGTATTTGCGCTAGTATTTGGTTTAGCGTTCGTCTTGACAGCATATATATATAATTTTTTTACGCTTTGACAACTACTTTCTAGACGCTCGTAATGGGCTATGTTGCCTGTGGCACGATATCGTCTATCGTCATCGCGTTCTCGTACTGGATATTATATAGGCTTTCTCTAGCAGAGGTATGTAGCAGCAGGGTAATGACAACCACGTCCAGCAAATACAACCAGCACGGCCGGGGCTTGAACTAGCGGTCATTTTGCTAACCATGCTATTTATATATATATATATATATTTATATATATATATATATATATATATATATATATCAGATGTTTGTCAATGCGAATGCTGTTAAATGGTAGTGGGAGCATTGTCTCGAGAAACTGTACTCGTACAAGTAACACACCTGAAGAAATAAGAACTCAAACGTTATCTAGAGGACCTTTATTGTTCAGCTCTAGATACACAGGCGGTGAGTGGTTGCTGTAAACAGCTGACGTGGCGTCGCCCTAATATGAAATTTTATATCTTTACCTATTGACTAGAAAAATGGAAGGACATCCACTATTTTACCGCGTACCCACTTCCCTTGTTGTATCTAGCTTTGTATAGGACTTCTGACAGAGCACGGCAGAAACAGAGTACAACAATATTGGAAGACCGTTTGCTATTTACTAATTGTCGCTTGAAATTCAAGTGGTACCTGAAAATAATCATATATCGGCACACGCGGCCATTGTAGATCGAAAAAAGCATTTGACGTCGTATTAAAAGCTGATTTCTAGAACGTTGGGACAGCCCTCAGAGAAACCGTCTCGGACTACTCCTACTAACAGCGATTTTAACAGATTTGCTAGGAAAAATGAAAGAACTGCATTATTTGGTGAACATAATTTTATAAATTAGAATTATTACAAATATTGCTCATTACAAAGAATACCAGTTCTAGCAAGCCGTGGCTCAAGGCTACACAGTTTCAGAATGGGGAACCTAAATTAAGATACACAAGGCCTAAACGTGACAATGTAATAATAAAATGCGTATCTAATGTGTCATACTTAAATGTGGGTTTCGTAGCAGCACGTATAAATGAAACACATTGCTTAAATGGAAGACATTCTAGCACCTACAAATGTGACATTGGCTAAACGGGGAACTAAACAAAGTCAACGCAACAGTCCTCTAGAATGTGAGAAAAGTCTAGGAGCCGTCTAGTGTAGTGTCGTGCAAAAACGACTCCATTTATCGAAGATTCATCTCTCTTTCCTTGGCCGCAATACAAAGGCAGCATCGGAGCCTTTTGCAAACACCTAAAATTTCTTGACTTGATTCTTCATAAAGAGGTTCCATCGTGCCCCTTATAGATAAAGCGACCTTCATAGAGCGGACAAAAGTTGCGTATGCAAAAGATGTTATAAGAGATGCTTCTCTTATCACGATAGCAAATGCAGTGCATGGGTCAGCCTCAAATACCACTTGTTGAGTACATCAAAATTTCTCATGACGTTTATCACCTCAATTTGTTTTTCTATGCGCCTTAGAAGATACGCAACTATTTGCTGCTTTGGCCATTATTATTTATGAACAGTTAGATCTTAGACAGCATTACGGAAATTTTAAATCACTAAAGGTTCTTGAACGTTGAACCTAATGAAAGCTAACAATTCTATTCGGATATGATACCATCTATTATACATTTATTAAAATTATTATTGACCATTATTACTTTAAAATAATGGTCGTTACAGTAAAACGGGATGCATAACGCCAATAATTTAGCTAAAACACCGGGCATTGCCATATAGAAAATGCGTTTGGAAAAATCCTTAAATTAATACTTTAATGAGCATACTAGTGAGGCCAAAAATCTGTTTATCAAGCGGGTTTCCATTGAACTGCCACGAAATACCTTAGCAAGGCTGGCACTTTAACGGCACGAAAAAATAAATTTGCCAAGGAGCTTGTAATAAAATGTGATAAAAATGCTCACTTGAGATATAGGGATGAAACAGTACCGCTGTTTCAGTTATCATTAATATAAATAAGGCGTTTGCCGCTTACAGAAGAACATCCTGGCACGACGATCGTGAGAATCACCAGTTTGCTCTTTAGGTTTTTTCGTTCAACTTGCATAAGCGTCAGAAACTTCGGAAGAAATTTTATTACCGAAGAGGTACCTGAATATATCAAATACAAGAATACGACTGCATCACTTTTAGAGAGCTGATGCTGTTGTCCCAGATATAGCTTTTCGAGAGTAATGACATTGAAAAAGAAAATACATACATATATAGGCCATATAGTGGAGATGGTTCACGGCTCTCTTGAGTTTGAGCCCACCCACAATGATGTTAATGAGGATGCGTAGGGCTTGCTTCTTTTGCAACCCAATCATTATTGATGAAGTTGCATATCTTGTAATTATGATTTGTATCTGTATAGATTGTACAAAAATGAACACATGCATTTCTATCGTAAATACAATTGTGTGTGTGGATTTACAAACATAAATAATTATCACGCACGCCTATAAGTGCTTGCTTGATTTGACAGAATATACTGTTCTAAAATCGGTTCACAATATATAGCACACTTTATTACATACTGAGTTTTTTTAACGCATAACCCCTACATAAATAAAATATAAACAGTGGATGCAACTATTTCAATTAGAGGCGCGTGTCATATCTTGATAGTAATCAACGTCCCCTAGCGCTTACAGCGCGATTTTTACTTGTCTTATGCAGGCAGTTGTCGAAGACAGCCCTTATATAAGCACATTTTTAATTGGTCCATTTCTTAAAGTGCGTTTTATTGATTGAATGTGCGAAGACAATGACTTTATTTTATTTTTTCCGTAAGGCTAATGCCCGTATACGGTTTTGCACTGATGTACTTTTTTTGCACTTTTACCTGTAATGTGTCGTACGATATATGTATTGCACTTAAAAGGCTAGATAGCGTAGTGAACAACATTGTTTAAACACAGTAGCTGTCAGCCGTGGTGTCGCAGATGGACTTAGAAAGTCATACTAAAGAGCCTGTGCGCTAAATCTAAAAAAAATACCAAACGAATGGCCGAGATTGTCTTATCGGCCCGTAATGATATAGAATCTAAAGCTCTAAAGCTTGAGTAACGCTTCTTACAATTAGCTAACTGGCTAATTGTCAGTTAGCTAGTTTTTGTGTTAACCCACTCTTCTCATACGCCCACCCATCCGGTCTCCTTTCTCTAGGAACTTAGTTAACCATCCAACCTCTCTCGTTTGGTACTTAGTTATCTATCCAGCTTTTCTCAACGTACTTAGTTACCTGCGTTTGGCCTGGGTTTGCCTTGTCGGAGACGGAGTCATGCTGACACTAGTAAAACGATGGACGGAATCTAGGGAAACATGAGTCGACTCGTACATAGACTTATAGAACTACTCACTTTAGCGGCCGCTCCTAAACAGATGCACGGAATGTCAACGGCTTGAGTCAAAGCTAAGCTAATACACATAAAAACTATGTCTAATTAGACGGAACTGCACGCGCATATGTCTGTGAGCTTTAATTTATAATTACGCACGTATGACAGTCGAAATTAATTAGACTAGATGACGATATAAAATACGTAGGTTGCCATTGAACGTTGATGCAACAGTTTGGACGACGTAGACTCCAGTTTACCAAAAAAATGCATTAGGGCATATGAGGTCAAGCTAGAAGAATTGGAAGGGGAGTTCTTAGGCACCGGAGCCATGCTTTGTGATGAATGGAACGGCTTGCCAACCAAACGGTCAAAGAATTGTTTGGTTTGCTGTCCACGGCTACCGTCGCGTGCTCTGCAGGGCTAAATCCATGGTTCCATAACCCAGATGGTGAATGTGTTTGCAAGTATTGTCACAATGAGTGCCTGTAATATCATGGGAATTAATATTTAATTAAGCATCACCAAAGTTAGTAATAATATCACTAAGGCTTAAGATGTCGTGTACACAATACTTACATATGTTAAATTTGGAGTGGAAAGCTAGAGTCGGACAGGCCAAACGGGAGATCGGGGGTTGAACGTTTTCAATGCCTTGCACCTTTGGTCTAGTCCCGCATGGAACAGCCGCCACGTATATGTACACTGGCCCCAGTACCAGTATCAAAAATCGTTGCATTACTTCTCTCGCTGGAAGCGTGAAAAAATAGCACATTATAACGAAACCCTATGAACTGTATATTACACTCGGTTTAAGTGAAATAAACATAATTGAATCATGAAAACTATTGCGTGGAAGTAGCATCGTTAACTAGGCTCGCCTTGGATTAATAGTCATACACCGTGTACATGTGTATACACATGTATTAAAAAAATTGCAACCGCTATGAAACAGGGCAAAGTTAGCGTCAATGACCTCCCACTGGTGTGCCGTTTGGTTGCCGATCGAGGTCAATCAAATAATGTTTTTCAAATCATATTTTTAAAAGGGTGTGCGGCAAATTATCTGGCCATGTATAATTATTTTGTTTCGTGTGCGCCACTGTACCTTAAATAGGCCATACTTTCTATAAAATGCTGTATAAATTAGCATCGATACGCGCCTACATCAAAACCCGTGCTTAAAATCGCCCTTTACTTCTGCTAACAGCGACGGCGAGAAGATTTATGTTGTTGCCCGTGTATCTAGTGAAATAAATATATTTCTCTCTTGTTTTTCTTGCGCCTCTTTTTACTTTAGCCTTGCCTAAGTTACCTTTCCTCTTGTCTTCGTTTGTCAGTTAGCTAGCCTTTGTTTCTATCCGCTCTTCTCATACGTCCACCCATCCAACTTTTCTCTACGTACTTAGTTATCTGCGTTAGGCCTGCGTTCGGCTCGCCAAAGGCGAGGTCACCGGGGAGTTCGATCCTCATGCCCTTTCGTTTAGTCAGTTATTCCTCGCTTGAAGCCAACACGGAGCGCTCCCTTTCTTTTTGTTTTATGTGGCGTTATCTATTAATTGACTAACTTCTTCTTTCTCTCTCATTAATTTTCGTTTGTTTCAATATATATATATATATATATTCAACTTTTCCTATGCTCCTCTTAATTCAATTTCTCATTTTCTGTCTTCTTTCTTCTCGATTCCTACCTCTGCTTCTTCTTTTTTTATTTTCCTTTGTTTTCCTCTAGTTTTCTGTCTTTTTGCCCTTTCGTTCTATTTTTCCTTCTTTTTTCTGCCATCCCGCTGTCTATTTCAATACACTCTTAGGTCATTGTTGTTGCCGCCGATGCTGCCGGCGGCTCCCATGTACCCTTCTTCTCCTCTTCGTGGCCCCAATTTGTTTCCCTACTTCAACTTCTACTTCCAGTATTACCACAACTCGGCACTAGCTTTGCTACTTGGCTCGGTTAGGCCTGTTCGTCGCACGATGACCATAGATGCACGTGACCCATCCAGGCTGCACGCCACTTTGTTCCTTCCGAGCCACCTCCCCTCGAACTACCCGGATTAGGACTTGACAAGAACGCCACAACATATCAACAGGAACATCAGAAACTGTAGCAAGGTAGCAGCGCATTGATACGCAGCTGCTGTTGCGTAGGAAAAAATAAACTGTTTTTCATTGTTCGTCGTCGACTCAGCGATTTCAATTCGCTCAACTTGACACTGGGGCGAGCTTCCGCCCCGCCCCCGGCCGCTGACCGTTCGATATTCCGCCCGTTGCGCATAATCTCGACCTAGCAGGCCATGGTCGATCGAGAGCAGACCCCTTAGTCAGCACCGATGCAGACGTTAGAAAGAAGGAGAGGGAAAATTACAGCCGGATGAAAACCTAGAGGAAGGGAAACAAACTTGGCGGTCACGCTGGCGGTCGGTTGGTCTGTCTGTTTGGTGTTCATCCCGTCGCTATCTCGGCTAAGCCAGCTGCGGCAATATCTATGGCTAAACTGCCGCAGACCAAATTACCACTCGCAATTGGCTAAGGTGCCCTATGCACAAAGAACACACGCAAAAACAGCCCCAAAACTCAATTCTGCTTTTCGTGCACTACCAGGACTACGACGCTACGCTCGAATGTGTGAGCGGTGGAACTAACGACAGGATATGCCGAGCAGCAGATCTATTTATGTAGAAATGTATTAATCTGTATTTATGTATGTATGTATATATATATATATATATATATTTATATATATGCATATATATATATATGCATATACACACATATATACATATTTATTGCTCCAATTTTATCAGCAAAGAAAGCGTTCACTATGTCGATCGAGACTTACTTGGGATCAACGTATCGAATACGCAGCGAACCTTAATCAGCTCAGGTGACGCGGAAGACAGATTAGTGTAGCTACTAAAGTTCAAACGTTTTCCCAAACGACGTCTGACTTTTAGAAGATGCCCGCACATAAATTTCGTATTCAAATACCATTTCTCGCGTGTTATTGGACCATCTCTAGCTAACTTTTATTTGACTGAGCGCGTTGGCGTAACTAAGTTGTAAACTAATGCGGCGTTGTGTTCGTTGCTTAATTGTTCTGTAGGATAAGGTGCGCTCACTATTACTTTTACAATGCAAACTAATGCATTTCGGAAAGCCTACGATTTTGAGGCAATTCGCGGCTTCAAAATATGAACTACATACTAAAATACACTTTTGAAAGCGTGCCCATATGTACCACATAATTTATGTCACGAAGGCGTTTGACTACGTATTTTTTACAGAGTTAAATGTAGTTAGATAGTGCATCAACAGCGAAAACCTTTCCACCTTGATTTTGCATCTACTGCTGTCGACGTGAATATTTATTTTAAGTGGAATTTTAAGACGGAAGTACACCATTTGACATTCGCGTACTCTGCAAAGAGTAAATCGCGACCAACACTGCGCATACCCTCGTGTGGCCAAACGTACCAGAGAAGAGTTAGCATCTTACAGCTCTGGTGGTCGGTCAACGAATGGTTTGTTAAGTAGGAAGGAGATGTTACGTTACTAGAGGGTCATTGTTACCCCATAGGTTCTCCGTGTTGGGACTCCGCAGGTCCAAAGTGCTACAAAATTGAGTTCTAATCCAATCCAACCACAGTGCGTAACTAGCGTTTTACTAATTTCAATAAAAAATAACCAGAAAGATGTATCTATCTTAGGGATAAAACAGACGACAACTGTTTATCTGTCTGCACGGACTAAGAAATTGTTGGTGTTTTGGCCGTCACCCGCACGTTATTGCTGACCTTTTACCACCAATCGCTAAGTAACTTCCGGGGCAGACGTAGGAACCTGGAGAGTAGAACGACGCAAGGGGCAGAGGTAGTGCTAGCCCGCCGTAGCTCTAAACTCGCCCGGTCGAAGCTTCGAACGGGCAGAGGTCTAAGCCCGGGGAACAAGAGGCAGGGAAAACTTACCCATCAACGCACTTAAATCGACCGAGCGTAGACTTTCGGTCGGCTGACCGGCGGGCCTATTTTTCTCTAAGCGACCAAAGAGCAGAGTCAACGTGAAAGTGGCTTGATTGCGTGGGCGCTCACCGTTCGAAAGACGGCGAAATCGAGAAAAAGAGAGTTCCGGCCAAGTCTTGCAACAGAAAAAGACCCGCAACACACAACATCTTCCGACATCTTCGGCCAACTTTACTGTGCGACACACTGTATTTAGAAGTAAGCAAATAATCTGCTTTAATTAGCTACGAAGATCTAGTTAGCAAAAAGGGCTGCCCCGTTTGCTGCTAGCCCTAGGTTGCGTGTGCGTTAAGTCTGATCGGTCGTTATCTCTTGCATTAAAATGCGGCTCTCACAGGCTAAACGTAACGAGCAAAGTGGCGTTTGCCAATTTCCTAGCACACACCTACATAATGAAACCTAACTTTCTGCCATTACGAGGCATTAAATCGCTTTTACTAACCTTAGCGTCCTGTTTTCTATATTCTAGACAAAGGCTGATAATTGCAGGATGCTTACTAGCAATGCACCTAAGGAGTACCTGGTTTATAGAAGTATGTATGATACGCAGGATCCTGCTTTACACAGTAAACAACATTTTCAAGGGATAAAAATATCTAACACTAGATAAGTAGTGAACGTATATATATATTTGCCGTTGTTCGCTTGCGTATAGCCTTTGATTATGTATATTTCGATTTCTCGAGGGCATTTAATAGAGTAAACCATGTGAAAGTTATACAAAAGCTTAGGCACTTAAGTGTTGATATTCGCTCTATAATAGGGATTGCTGGTTATCCTACCTGTAGAGAGTTCTGCGTTCGCGCAAACAATAGCTCTAGTGAGTTGGGCGCCTGCCACTTTGGCGCTCTTCAAGGATCAAATCTCGGTCCACTTTTATTTTACATCTCAAAAACGTTATCTCCGCATCGATAACGTATAAGCTTTATACTGATGATCTGAAACTATAAGGACTTTTCACCGTTAACGAAAGACAAGTACTACAGTGCACAAGGTTGAGGCGATTTCTAAATGGTGTGTGATATTGAAATGCTTTTATCAGTGCCGAAATGTGCAGTATTCTACGTGGGGAGAGTATCCCTCTTTTTAAGAGCATTAGAGACCTCGTGGTTGTGGTGATATCGGAACTGGATTTTAGCACTCATATCAAACAAGCCATCCGATCAACTAGTCTTAGACCTTGTTTTTTTAAGGATTTTGCGTAAGGCTATTGCCCGTGTACGATTTTTTCGTGTCATGGCTAATATTAATCCACTCCGGCATTTACCTTGTCTAAATTGGAAACCATGCAAATCAATTTACGAGTGGCCGGTCTGGGTCTCGAACCCAGTCCTCCCTAAGCCATCTTGCTCGGTCTTATCCCATATACCTTATATCTTACTTTGTTGTTCTATAATTCATGCTGCTTTATAATTAGTTATTATAGAAATTTTATATGAGGCTTTATAATGATTTGGTTGTTCTTAAGTTTAATTGTGGTTGTGATGTTTGGCGGCCTTATTTAGACAAACCCTTTAAAACAAGGGAAAGTGTACAGACGAAATTGCTGAAAACTTTCGAAAGTTTGACTTTCGTTCAGACAATCTTATAATCCGTGACACAATCTCGCTAAAACAAATTACCAAGATAGATTGTGAAAATAACATGTTTTCGTGGTGGATGGCCAGGACACTGAGAACTTGAAACGCTAACAGTGCAAATGTCGGCACACAAGTAAACTGACTGCTGTATGAATCTAGATAACGGTTTGCAAAATAAAAATATCATGAATAATGTCTCCCTTTGACAAAATAATTGCGTAGATCCATCTGAGAGCACATGCCAGGCAGATTAAAAAGCAACCGCACATACAAGACTGCCTTGTTCACCGAGCAGTGAAACTGGTAAGAGTCTTAAAACCCAGCCGGTCTTCAAACGAAAGGAACAAAAACCCGAAAATGCCGGGTGCCTCAAGATCAAGTATCTGGCTAACTCTGCCATGTTTGCTATTGCTGTACAGCCACGTCACAGCAACTAGATCTGTTTAATCAATGTGCAGCAGCAAGAATATAAATCAGCAATTGTCTATCATCGCCACTCAAGCCACCAACGAGGTCAAACGCGCGTTAGTGCGAAGTGAACGCTGACGCCAATACCCCAGCAACGCGCCTGGCGCGCATCAAAGCTGCTGAATTAGAAAGCTGGAAGTCATCACCCCCTATCGCGCATCACCCCCCGTCACCAGCCGCAGCCCCTTGACCAGCAGCAGCAGCAGCATACGCATCATTATCATCAATACGATCATGACCAATATATCCATGACAACATTCTTCGTCTCATTCATGATAATTCGCTCGCATTTTTTCAGCATGCTTGCCGCCGTTTTCTTTTGCTTTCGCTCTTGCAGTCACGACAGCTAGGAAGGGTTCCTGAAAGAAGAGAACCGCGTCGCCGCCGCCGCCGCTGCATCATGGAACCCCGACAGGACCCCTCGTGCATCGCTGCGATTTCCACCCCTCTATCCCAGATCCAGACTCAGACCTCGACGCCGAGACCAAGACGCACAGACAGGCAAGAAGAAGCATGGAAGCTCGAGATGGTGGTAAAAAGGAGGCGGCGGTCAAAAGGTTTATGGCGCCGGCAGTCGCAGTAGTTGTTGTTGTTGTTGTTGTTGCTGCTGGTGTTGTTGATGTTGTTGGTGATATTGTTGTTGTTGATGTTGTTGTTGTCGTCGTTGTTGTTGTTGTCGTTGTTGATATGGGAGTCGTAATAGTTTTAGAAGTAGGAGGAGTCGACGACGAAGAAGATATGGGAAGAGCGGAAGAACGGAGAGCGAACGAAGATGACGACGGTTCGGGCAGCCTGGAGAGCATCAGAAACTGGCAGGCCAACAATGAGCCCTCCATTGAGCCGACGCCAGCCACTGTGTGATTCATTGGAATCCATTCATTGATTCATTCATTCATTCATCTATTCGGTCATTCAGTGCGGAGGCGCGGTCGTCGCCTTTGCTACCACCGCCGCATCGCTTACTTCTTTAGTCATCTAACGGAGGCAGCACGGAGGCAATTCTAAGCAGTGTTGTTGTTGTTGTTGCTGTTGTTGATGATGATGCTGTTGATGCCGTTACTGATGTTGATGCTGCTGTGGTTGTTGTTGTCGCAAAGCTCGCAATCGTATGTAGGTTGACCAAGCAGGCGGACGCCCAACCTCTACACAGACAACAACAAAAAAAAAAGCACGGGACCCGATGTCAGCATCGTTTGCATTGAATAGCACAGCCGGCACACATCAACTCGATGCAAATTTATCGGAATAATTGCGTTTTTGCTCTCCAAACGCTGATGATGACGATTATTTGGATTATTGTGATTATGATTCAAACGGTAGTGCTGATGAATTGTGCTAAGTGAATTTACTGGTGACGATATATCTATAATCATATTAATTATAACGATCAACTTACGCATCATCCGGACTCCGGTTGACGATTACTACGACCATGCCACGACCGTCGATGCCGGTAAAGAGCGGTCTTTTGGCCTTATACCTCTCTCTCTCTCTCTTTCGGTATCTCGCCCCCTCTATCGCCCCTCGTCTCCGCTTGGACTAGCCAGTTGCAGCCTTGAAGCCGAGTGAACAAAACAACGACCGATCGACTGAGGTGAGAAAATGAAAAAGAGAGAGAGAGAGAGATAGAGAGAGAGGGAGAGAAAGAAACCGAAAGGAAAGAAAAGACTTGAACACGAGAGTGTGCCGATGGCCGAAACCCGTCGGCAAAGGCAACGGTGGCCGTCACGGTAAGGAAGCATGGCGAGTCATTTGACCACCGAGAGCCACTAATGATGCGGAATCATTCGCTGCCCACTTTTGAGCATTTTCCAATCCTCACAAAAATGAAGGAATCGGGTTCCGCCACTGCCGCCGCCTGAGGGAGAGAAAGAGAGAAACGACAGACGCCTTTCTTGAGGTGCTGCTGCTTTGTTTCGTCGTCATTATCGCCATTGTTTTATCGTCTTTTTCCGTCATCGCCAGAGACCTTGCAGGAGTTGTCAACAATGCCCTGTTAATTGAGGTTCTTGCAGATTTGCGTGGCGCTCAAAGAGGCGGCCTAAGCGTCTGCTTCGCATCGGGCCGAAATGAAGCGGAATGATCGGGAAAGCGGATAGAACTGTGCTATCAAATTGGACGGCTGGGATTGTGGTGGTTTTTAGAGAAGTTTGCTTTCTTCATGCGTTCGACGCGTAAGCCATTCAATAGCCAACAGTCACTGCATGAGATGCCCAGGCTTTGTTTGCTGTTTATGCGGTAGACGTACGTTATCATATATTGCACTCCATAACTACCAAAAAGTGCTTATCTAAAATAAAGGCACTAGTTCCTCAAATGACCTATAATATAGCAAAGTCTTGTTGAAAGCTTGCTTTGACTTTGTAGCAGTTGTTGGTCACTCTAAAAGCGCATGCTTAAACTGCTTTATACGGTCACTTTTTGCCATGTTAAGCTAAAGCACCGGCAATGATTTGTTCAAGCTGACACACTTGAAGGCCACGGTTGTACAGTCGTTGGGAGGTTTTGAAGACCCCCTTACGAACTATTTTTAATACGCCCCTCATGCACTGCTGACTATCTAGAATTGAGTCGAAAACACTACCATTTAACTTGGAATTTAATTTCAGCTACCGAGGACAGTCTGCGAGTACCCAGTTGGACAAACAATGGAGTAGTTCAAAATTGTCACAGATTTTTTGCTAAAAACTGCTTTAGAAACACATTTTAAGTCGTTTGTACTATTGCAAAGTTATTATTGAAACTAGCCTTTTAGTTAGGTTTGGCTGTCACCAGTTAAATAAGTCCTAGTTAAGAGCGGTGATCTAGCGTTTCCTGGGAAAACTATGCGTTCACGTATAGCACATTCAGTATTTTCTATGTTAATACTCTCTTACAGCACACTGTTACGGGGACGCGTTTACGTGGTGGTTCTCGTTTTATGACGATATACTTCTATGACATATGACGCAAAAATGACGTTTTTTTACAAAGCAACAAATCTAACAGTTCGTTTGAAATTGTTTTCACTATTAATACTGCTATTGCAAAGGATACGTAACGTTATGCATTCGTCTCCTCTATGTTGAGCGAGTGAGAGAGAGATCTTATATCGGTCACAATCGATCGCGCATACTCTACTAGCAACAAGGTTTTCCCCTACACACTGCAGGCAACAGGTACTGCTTGAGATATTCTACATGACGATTTTTGATCGTCGAGATAGTGCGCTGGCTATGTCCTTGAACTAACAAGATGCATCTGCCTGCGCGCCAGCGCTACCATCGTCCCGACTGGTTGCCTCATGAGTTCCAAAACATGCATTATTTATTAGCGACTGCTTGCAAAGCGTGCGTAGCTATTTTCTTATTGCTGTTTTGTCTGGTGTAGCCGCTTAGTTGCTAACAGTAGACCGAGTGCATTTTCCTTCCATTCCTAACAGTAGTGGCAGATTGCCCGGGCCATTATTCGTCGAACTAATCAATGTAACGCGGTGTAGTGGAGAATGTCTTCTACTGCGGCCAAAGTGAGGGTCGTGGGGGTTCCGCGCCACACAGCGTATCGTGTGATACCTACAGCGAATTCAATGCGATCGGTTCTCAGATTTGCAATGTACGGTATCGGTATAGCGTTGGCGAGTTAATAAAATTAATCTTCAACGATAGCGGCTGCTGTTGTTTTTGGTGTGGCTTTGGCCTTAGTTCGAGCAGCAGAAGTAGCCCGAGTGCAGTCTGACAAGTCTACTTTCGTGGCCGGCCGCAGCCGCCATTATGCGTGTTCGAATAGACACCGACTTCACGAAGTCGTTTGCCGCAGTTCGAGTACACTCGGAACAGCTAGACCTTGTCCACAACTGCGAGGAACTGGGAATCTCGCCCAGCTACCAGCATCAGCAGCATCAACACCTTCGCCACGATGACTTCTGCTAGTGAAGACGTGGCGAGGGTGGGTGGGTGGGTGCGTGTCGAGATCGAAGCAACGCCGCTTTTTCCCCACATAAAACGTCTAACCCGCGCGACAGCGACAATCAATTTTCCTCCTGGAACAGCCGGCGATGAAAACAGCCCTTTTCACCCGTAACCCCTACGTGACTTTTTGGGGTGAGTTGGCGGTGCAAATCCTCGAGGGGTGTAAGGTTTCTTTTCAAACTTCTCGTGAGTTATGCCTTTTCGGTGTCTGCAAAGGAGATCAGAGGATCGGCGAACGACATGGTTCGACACGTCAACACACGAACGCCCATCCACACACACACTTAGATCAATGGGCTGAGAGAGAGAGAGAGGGTATTATGATGTGAAGGTTAGGTTAGCTTATGAAAATTACCACCGCAGTGTTGGCAGACACAGAATGCCTGGCCCGGGCATGACACCGGAACGATGTAAAAAGACTTGGCACGTTTTCAGCGTATTGAAATGCTTCACGCTTTGAACCGGTCAGTACCATGCAGATCCCCCCTCACTCAGTAATCGAATAGGGCTATAGTACGACGATTAGAAGCCAACACCTAAGCCTGCCAATAGGGGGACGCAAATACTTAGTCTAAAAGTTGAGTATATATATTTAAAGCCTCTGATATTACACGCCGGTTAAGCCACCCTAAATGTTTGCAAAATCTGTGCGGAACCGTACAGTCCTCACAAGACCGTAAACGAAAATGGCAAAGGCTGCAGTACTACAGGTACCCGCTATAAAAATGGTTGACTAACAATCTCAACCCGGGAAATGTATACACACATAAGCACGGTATTCATTCAGTTACTACCGGAGTGTCGTACATTCTGCATTGAAACTGAGCATTTCTTTGCAGGGAATCTATTGTGTGCATATTTTACTCTCGCTGCCCTGTTTTAGTTACGTTACAATGACTTGAAGTTTTAGTTGGCGTTGTAGTAAGAGGTGGTTAGCCTCTTACTTGTAGTATCCACCACCCTAACGATCGGACGATGGCCGATACGAGTTCGCTAGGCTCTCTCTCAAACAACACACGTCCTCTGCCTGGCTCGCACTAACGACTACTACTTCATTTATTCTCATGCCTCCTTATATACTCAGAGATTGCCCGCGCATTTAGTGACTTCCCGCGTCTTCGCTAGTAGGGTGGCGGCATCTTCTATTTGGCGCCATGTATTTAGTTTGCTTCAGCATTGCCGCCAACAGACGATATATATATATATATATATATATATATATATATATATATACCCGCGCAGCTTAACGGACGCTGCTATCCTACATTACTAAAACGCCAACTAAAACGCCAAAAATCTCGACAAATATCTTCGCATGTTCAAATCACACAGCTTGCAAACCGACACTGACTAAACGGTACCTGGTGCAAAGCAGGGTAAAGTTTGATAGACTGGAAACCTGGCTAAACGACGCCGCCGTTAGATTCTTGCTTCAAGTTTCTTGGCACTGCTGACCCAAAGCTTGAATTTGAATGAAACCACACTTCACACGAGGTGTTAACGAGGACGATACATCGTGCTATTGACAACGTCATTGACGGCCTAAACGTGACTCTTCTATCGAAACATCGTACATGCGACATTCAAAGCGCACACTCAGTAGGTGAAACATGCGCGTTCTTTCTTTATGAGAGCTTTTAGTGTCGCATGTAGGTTACCCTGTTAATGCAGCAGCAGCATGCGCTGATGTAACTCCACCAACAAACTCGTCATTCAACGCCTTCATCGTTATCATTGGGGATCGCTTGGATGGGCCGCAGTGGTTGAAGTCTACTACTGTGAGCGGCGATAGCCTTCTTCCTGATTATTTAAGTGCAGCTTACGTAAGTCGCACGAGTGTCGCATTCGGCGTGCGAACTGTAGCTATGCGAATCGACTTGTCCTAGTTTGTACTAGAGTTCCTTATTTTCTGTGTACTGCTGAAAGATGTATTGCCTCAGACGTGTCTTTGCCGAAAAAAGAAGCCAGATTCTACTTTAGTAGAATCGTGTGAATAGACGGCACAAGTACACCTTGACCTTATGAAGCTTAGCAAACGACTGTGTAACAATTGCGGCACGATCTAAATATACTTTTTTTGTGCTTTTAAAGCGATTTTTCTTACGATCCACACGACTAGCGGGCTTAACGAATTATAAAATATTATTATATATAGTTACAAATAGAATAAATATAAAACTGTTATAAAAATGAAAAAAATATACTTAGCAAAATGGCTTAGTGGCAATCAATCAATCAATCAATCAGGTTTATTGACGTGCCCAACAAGTTGGCAATCTGTCACCTTTCATTCAAAATATACATAATATACGAATCTTTGTACCGATCAAAAGTGTGTACGCGATAAAGCAATAAAATTGAGTATAAGTAGCACAACAGAAGTTTACGAATGTATGCACAAATCAGGAGTGTAAAACAACAAAATTGAGTATAAGTAACACAATACAAGTTTAAAACTTTAGAACAACCTAATACAAGTTTAATACCTATATAGTAAAATAAGTTTAAAACAATTCACTCGGAGTCACTTGTTTCTTCGTTCTTCAGCAGTAAGAGAAGATGTCGTTTAAAAACAGCGGCCCGGCTTGTATTTCGAAGCGCCAACGGCAGCTCGTTCCAGACCGTGGGCAGCATGTAGGCCAGTGAGTGCCGAAGTAGAGTGAGTCTAAACCCTGGCACTCTGAGTTGGTTCCTGTAGCGCTGCGACCGTACTGGGGTAAGGACGAAGTCAAAAACACAATCTGAAGGGATTCCATTGTTTTGCACCTTATAGGCTAGCACGGCTAACTTTAAACGTGTCAGCTGATCAAGCTTGAGAAGCCCGAGCCTGGTGTACCATGGAGTCACACTCGCGCGACGAGGAAGACCTATTATGGCTCTAACCGCGTCATTCTGAACGACCCTTAGCTTGTCTAGGGTCGTGGAATACGTGGCGCCCCACAGAGTAATTCCGTAAGTTAGAATTGGTTCCATAAGCGCTTTGTAGACACGTACCAGAAGATCCCGCGAAGCCTTGGCTCTCCTCAAACGCACGAGTGAGGCCACCACGGCGTAGCAGACCCTGACACTTGATCTCACTTGACTGTCCCATTTCATATGCTCGTGTAGCACAATGCCAAGACATTTTGCCTCTGAGCTGAGAGGGATAGCAGAGCCGCCTATTTGGAGGGAGATATTACCAGTTTTGAACTTCTGTCTCGATGCCCGTTGTGGGGTGTGGTAAAGAACGAGTGTCGTCTTCGTCGGGTTAACGACAAGACCAAATCTTTGAAATAAAGACATGGCCTTCTCAATACCGGTTTCAACGTGCTGAAGATTAAAACTATTATTGGACAATTGGGAGGGTGAGACACGGAACAAAAGAGTGGTGTCGTCTGCATAAACGATTGGGCGGCAATCTACGTACCTCTCGATGCCCCGCAGGACGAAATTTATGTAGGTGATGAAGATAAAAGGTCCAAGAACCGACCCCTGGGGCGTACCAGTGGATACAGTTTCCGTCGCAGACCTTAGAGCTCCCACCGCCACAAATTGCCTCCGTCCACTAAGATACGATTTAAACCAAGATGTTACTGCTGGTGCGCAGCCTAGTTGCAGGAGCATCTTAAGAAACATAGAGTGGTCGAGGCAGTCGAACGCTTTGGCTACGTCAAGAAATGCACCAAGGCACATTTTTCCATCCTCCGCAGCTTTAATGATCTCCCACCATATATGTCCCAATGCCAGCTCAGTTGATCGTGCCTCCCTAAAACCGAATTGATTTTTAGAGAAGAAATTTAAGTCATTTAAATGGCTTTCCAGCTGTTGTTTAGCAAGCTTTTCAAATACTTTTGAGACGAAAGACACTAAGGATATCGGGCGATAGTTACCAGGTTGGTCCCTCCCGCCTTTACCCTTATACAGCGGAGTTACCGAAGATGTCTTGAGGCGTTCCGGAAACACGCCCGTTTTAATGGAAATATTGAATACGGCAGCTAGAGGGGCCGCTAAGCTGTCAATGCATTTAGAGTGAAATTTACCCGGCACGTTTCCATCGCTATCGAGTGAGTCTGTCTTTACGTCTTTAGCAGCGATTCGCAGTTCCTGAGCTGTAATAGCACTAAAGGAAAATGCGTTGGGCTCGGAGCTCCATAGGTTTGAGATGAAACTGTCAATCGGCTCTTGAGGAGGGAGCAAGGATGTAGTTTTTTTACCGCAAAGCCTTTGCCTTGCATTCGGGAGGACTGGGTTCGAGACCCAGACCGGCCACTCTTAAATTGGTTTGCATGGTTTCCAATTTAGACAAGGTAAATGCCGGAGTGGATTAAAAATTAGCTATGACATAAAATAAAAAACGTACACGGGCAATAGCTTACGAAGAAAAAACAATAAGTACCTACAAAATCGAGGCACCGAATCAACCTTACGGAAAATCTAAAACAAATACTGTGTCTGCCGGCAAACAAACGCTCAACTTCTCAGCATCGTTGAAATCTACACTGATAGAGACATCGCTTCACGTTGCTTGGTACCTATCGGTGTAACTGTGCTTAGGGGCGGCTCTGTGGTAACTAGTAAATATGCGGTATTGTATACAAAGCAACGTTGATGCGCGTGATGGCTAAAGTAGTAAAAATTAGATGGACAATTCGTTGCTACTTCCACATTTATGCTAAACGATTTTCGGGCAGTTATGGACGACCGCAGTGACGCCTCTATGCTAGTTTTTTTTAATAGCGTGAAAGAAGTTCTATAAGCGACAGTTGGCAGCTAGCATCTCGACTATTGTTGGTATTACAATATTGACCACGCATCGAGTTGGTCTAAGTTTACGCAGCTAGTGGGCAAGCTGTACCGGACAGAGTTCGATTCTTTTCGATTTGTTTCTGCTGAACGGTTAGATAGCTTACATAAATGTACTCATTCCCGCCCTGGCGCCTTACACCTCCCTACACGTGATTTTTTTTTATTTAAAGTGTACATATTACATACACATTTTATTTTTATTTAGTTTAACGTGAATTTCTAGCGCTAAATCAACTTGGTTACGGCAAAATTGCAAGTCCCTCGTCCGTGAGCACTAAACCGCGTTGAACTTTAGCAGATATATTTTGTAGCAGCAACGCCATACTTACCTATAATAGATTGCTTCAGCGACTCCAGTCTCCGGCTCCGCCAGAAAGCTCCTTGAGATTGTTTCCCGTTGGAGCCAATGTCTTGAAGGCGACCGGTGTAGTTATGTGCCCACTTGCGACATTTTGCCGTCTTTTGCAAAGCGAGCGGCTGCTCGGATCTCCCGGCTGAGAGATCTCCCGTATATCTGATGAGTATACGATGCGGCCAGCGTACACGACATGATGACCGGCCTTTATTTTATAAAACTAGAGTCAGGCCATCCGGTTGTAGTTGGTTGTTAAACGACAGTGCAACCGATTCTATAACTGCACGGATGTGGCCTGACTGCATTGTCCGGCGTATTACGTCGCTCAGAAACGAGTGCATTAAGAACCTACCGGCGTTTTTTCCGTTAAGACGAGCATGTTACCCTTGGAAGATAACGATGTGTCACAGCAAGCACTACTAAATGCTACGCAGACAAATCCCACAATGCTTCTTAATGTTACTCACTCGATGCATGAACTGCTCCTGGGTCGCCTTAACTACTTGTAAGTCCAGATCCGACTGTGATACGCATCCAGGCAGTTAGCCCTTTTTAGTTACATAGTACTGGCAATTGTGTTTCATCTGGGCAAAAAAGGTAGCCATCAGATGAAGCGATCTCTGACAGCAGGGTCTCGTTGTTCTAGACAACCAAGAAAGACGAAACAGCAATGTACGGTGCCATACGAATTCCCATGTCCGATTTGGCATAGGTCTTTGCGCAGCGAAGAAGGTATACCAATCACGCAGAGTGCTCTCGCATAACAAAACGCCCATATAATTATTTATTCTTACCGATAAATGTATACGTTAGCGCATTATGTTTTTTCATAGGTGAGACGTATCAACTGTCCCAAAACATCAAAGAGTGGAGGAATAAAAATGTAGCAAACGAAATTACTAAACATCCTTAGTAATGTCGTTCGATAAATGTCAATAAACAATATGTTAAAGCTAGTTTTTATCTTTATTGCGGGCGACTGGTTCTATTTAACGTCGTGGTAATATTTGTAATTATTTGTGCAAAGTCTAGCAAACGAAAAGAAAATGCGAACATTTAACGATTTGTTTTACATTCTAGCTAGTCAATTAAACCATCATTAGCAAGGCTTCAGCTAGCGAAGCCTGGCCTTAACATATTGGCAAACATGTGTGGCAAAGCTCAAAATAAACTTTGAATCACGTTTGTCTAGCAAGACGCTAGATGTGAAGATGGCAACACCCCGGTAGAGCCTCGGATTCCGTAACCGCTAGTACGTTCTACACCAAACCAGAGCAAATGCGCCACTTATCACAAGTGCATTTCCTGCAGGCCTCATTTAGTTGGCCCAGTCCGACGGAGGCCTGCCAGTTGTTCACAATTAACGTCAAGGCATTCCAACTCTGGCCGTAAACAGTGTAGGTAACAACAGTCTTCTCGATTGGCTTAAACCTCACACGATGGATCCAATCATCACGTATTCGTATAGCTTAAACAAACGCTACAATTAGCACAACACATACAAATTGATTTGCGGTCGCTGTAGACTGATGCCGCAATGGCGGTGGCTTCTGGGCTACTTGCTTGATGTTATGCCCAGTTTGCCCTAATTCCTCTGCTTCAGTAGCCTCCGACAATGACGCTCTAGATGATCCAACCAGAAAGGCAAAGTTCCTCACTCACTCACAGCAAATCTGTTGATTTGCGTACAAGGCTAGTTGGATGGCCCGTCTGCCAACGGATTGCCAGCCAGACAAGTCGAAATCTTGCCTGGCGCAGCTTGCGGGCAGGCGCGTGTGCCCGTAGCAGGCAAGGCAGAAGAGGATCGCCTGGGTCTAGTTGAAGTGGCAGATTGACGTTATGATTTCCTCCGCAACGCAGGCATTGTATAACTAACTAATTAAGGCTACACCACTCACAATGTCGTTCGTGGCTTGTGTCTCCCTCCCGCCTTCCCCGCTCTCTCTCTATTTCTGCATCCCCCCTCTCTCTCTCTGACTCTTATTCTGCAATCCTCATCTCGTTCTCTCTCTCTCGCTTTGTTGCCAGCCGACTCAGAGAGCCTCAACGGTTGCCACGGTTAACACCACAACCATTACCAGCCACAGAGCATCATCATCATCATCATATGCCTTGTTTTTCGGTCGTGCCGTCTCGTTTCGTGTCGAGATTCTATTCCATCTGTTCCTTGGCGTCGACTCGCCGACGACAACGACGGCGCCTCAGAAACGTCCGAATCACTCATTACTAGCAGCGGGCAGTCGCACGCCGTGCATCTGTGGTTTGTTGTATGCGATGCTCACAAACAACAGATGCACAACGTGTGCTTGCTCTGTAGTTGTATACGCGGTGCCCACGGGTTTCAGTTAGGAACGTGGACAACGGTTAAGGTGGTTTGTTTGGCGCAGTGTTTGGTCATACGTGGGCAGTGCCGCCTGTTTTATGGTGTTGTTAGATCGTCTCTTTTTTCTCCCTTATCTTACTATAGTTCTCTTTCCCTAATTACCTCCCGCTCTCCCTTAGCTCTCTCTCACTCGCATTGTCTCTCCTTCTACTCCTTGCCTCCATAGAGTCAACATGTCAATGCCCTTCTCGCCTACCAAAAGGCATCATGCTGTCAAACACCGAGCAGGCTTGATATCTCAAAGTCATTATCTACAAGATACCAGACAGCATCAATCAGTTGTTGTTACGATTTATATTTCTTCCAGAATGAGTGTCTTTCTAGCTGCGTTCGTATTAGATATTTTCGGCTTCCGCAACACTACTGAGTGCCCAAAGGTTGTGTACATGTCGGTCAGGGGTCCACAGATAGGGTTTACAAAGCCTGTACGTAGAAAACCTCGAAATCAAAATGAGTCTGCTGGTTTTCAATGGTTCTACAAGTGAGCTAGAAAATGATGATGATAGTAGTCAAATTGGTCCAATCACTGAAACCTGCAATATGTCTAACATATCGAGGATTACGCTATGCGTGGGGCCGTTTCACTTACCCTTTTAGAACATTAATGGTTGCATTCATTATTTGATTGTCCGGTTCATCTATTCTGCAAAAAGGTCGGCAAGGTCAACTACACTTATTCAAATTCACATGGCCGCATAACAGAAGGAATTACCTTTAGAGGCTTGCTTAGTGATTTTAGCAGTAATGACGATTATTGCAATAAACATGTGGGGTGTAGGCATGTGCACCCTTCCAGGTCTGAGTTTCCAACATTAAGCCCACTATAGAGTCTCCTCAGTGGATCTGGTTCGTGGAAACGCTATAAAGAGGGTACTACGCGGATAGTCAACGTTGCACGCTGGGTCTCGAAATGCATTTACGGAAGGTCTACCAGCATACGCACACCGAAAACTGTAGGAGGATTATTCCAGGTTGAACCTTGTATCAATAGAAGGACCGTACACGCTGGCAGCCTGAATGGTACTTAGTCGAGGAACAACAACCCTGATCGTATTGTAGTAGCGGTGGCTTGGACGACCAATGCTCGTCTCAGGAACCGAGGCGTTGCCACGCGTAAGATCGAATCCTCTTGGGCTGTTTTATTTCTTCCAAATTCTTGATTGTCAAAACGGGTTGAGCATTCTCTCCCTGTTGCATTCCTCTGCTCATCTGAAAACAGAGCCGCGGACAAGTACAGCATGTGTGCGCTATGACCTGGCTAAAAAAGTGATCGCATCTAGTAGTCTCCTGCCAGATGTCGAGCCCGGTGGCGTAGTGGCTTAAATCTGCGCCTCGCAACCGGAGGAAACACATAGGTGCGCGGGTTCGAGCCCCACCGTTGCACATTTGTATTTATGGGGATTCGTCTATGAAGCAATGTTCCGTGGACGTTAAGTCTTGGCTGAGGGTCAGCCCGAAAACTTTACTTTACTAGATTTAACAGATTTGAGTATGTGAGTTTGATTCAGCCTACATTCAGTGGCTTTGAATATGTGAGTTCGATTTAGCCCTCCCCCTTTCGACGAATCCTGAAATAATAGTATCATTGAACGTACCAAGAAAAGTCACAGATGAGGGACAGACGTCATTTTCTTCGTTACCGTTATTTATGCTTCCTTCATTTGACAGAACATGCTTCGAGCCCGCTTGAGTCGATCGCGATGCAGCCAAAACATGCCTGCAACAACATACGAGCCTACACTATATCATCTGAAAAAAAGTCTAGGAACAACGTAAGAACTACCAGAATGTATATGAGTTCGCCTTAAAACATTCAGTCTGTTATTTTGCGTTCTGCTTACGTAACTGCAATGCGCGACGTATGTGTTAAATTACATCCAGGCTTAATTCCAGTAGCCATTTTTGGAATTGATAGCTCTGCCATATCACTATTTCAACAATAGTAACAAGAGAAATGACATCACTATTATCAGTACTAGACATAACAATATATGTATCTTGAAATAGTGTGCACCTGGATCAGAATTAAACAAAATAATTTTTTTTATAAATAGCCACATTTTTTAGCTCAGCCGCTGAATAAAATGATCGTGCCAAAGTAATTGATATACTAAGGAATTACTATTACTAAAGTTTTAGCAGATGAATATGGTTAGGAATAGTGTAGACGTTATGTTAAACGCAGAGCGTGGCCATTTAAAGCACCGTCGTGTACATATCCATATTCGTAAGTATGGGTTTTATTTTACATTTCTAATAGATCTTTAAAATGTAGTGATCATCGTGTGCCTTGAATGAGTGCCACGAAAGAGTTTTTAATAATTTCAGAAATAAAGGCATACGAGACGCGATTTAAAGGTTATATAAGCTGACAAAGTGCTACTCCATATTATAAAACGTTCCTTTGCGCAAGATAAATTAAAGTTAAAGCCTTGCTTAGCTTGGCTCAGTAATAATAGCGTTGTCTGATCCTCACTAGATAATGTGCAAATAAATATCACGCTACCTTTCTTAATAGACATATGTATGCGGACGTAGCTTTAATGTTATTTAAAATACAAATTATTTAAGTTATATATTGAATATGTTAGTACGTATACGTAAACAGCATAGTAGTATCGTTGGGACAAATGCAGTGCGAGAGCGAAGACTGCATAAATATACAACATTTAATATAAGGGTAACAAAGTTTGTATAACACGGTAGACTGGGTAGACTGTTTTCTAGGCCACGCTTTGGCAAATGCGATGAATGACAATTGGTGTCCTATTATGCACGTTCTACGTATCTGAAATTTCCCTAAATGGACACATTCGTCTAGAGAGATACGTTTACGTAGCAGCTTAATGCAGAAACTCTCACTTATGAACGACACTCACGATGGAGGCCCGCAGGCCCCAAAAAAAGATAGCATAGCATTCGTAACACACGTTGAAACCACGCAGCACGCTAACAACAGAATAGACACAATGCATTCAACAATTTAATAAGAGTAACAAAACTACGCACAGGGGGGGGGCGCGCAGTACAGAAAATGCAGCCAAACAATAGTCGTCTATGTCAGAGCGTTTCAATTAAAAGTTGAGCGAGGTTAGGAGGTGTCTGGTACAGCGCGACATTGCTCTCGTATACCCTCGGGCTAGGAGCAGACCAGCGCAGCGAAAGCGGAAGGCGGACCCGGTCGTGGCCAGCCGTTTTTGCCAAGTTACTTTCGGAGCGTTCGGCCCATGTGTGATGAAGACAGTAAGTAGTAGCCCCGGTAGCTGCCTGTCATCAACACTCAGGCATTGCAGGTAGTCCTGCAGGACCAAACATGACCAACGACGACCCTATTAACAGCCACACTGGCTGTTCGTCCCACCCACCGCCGTCATAGCACTGCTCAGTCTACCTTCTGAACGAACATCGATTATCATTAACACAATTATTGCTCATGGTTATTCATGGCCGTTGTCGTTGTTTTCGTTGTTTGCATCAATTTATTTCGTCTTTAGAAAGAGATGGCGGAACCAGAGAGCGACGAAACTATAGTCTTCAGTGACGACAAAACACACGGTCTATGGGACAGCAGCAGCAATATGGATTTATATTGGGATGAAAGGCAACCTCAATGCAGAGCTGGCAGAACTTAGTTTCACCGAGGCAAAATGTATTGTGAATCTTTGTCCTCCAGTATGCTAAAACTTTCAGTCACTTACAAGTGAACAAAGGCGAGTTAGCAAAACCAGTAAAGTCATATATGGCTTTTCTATACTTTTTTAATATACCTAATGACACCAAAGCAGGTATTAAACAAAAGTGTACACGCTTAAAGTACTGATGTTGAAACAGCAAACTTACTCGAGCTTATAGATCACTATAGTTGGGACAGACCTGATTTGCCGTAGCTGGTATGTTAGGAGACTATCCGCCATTCGCGCTCTTGCAAATGATCGTCCTGCTGGTAAGATGCCGCCCGACTCAACGGTGTTAGCAATATTAACGAACATTTTGGGTTTTGTGTTTCCAGGTCATGAGAACTTTTTTCATTTTCCGCACGTTGTTGTCTCTACTGACCTAAAAGAGGCCCAATCGTCTGAGGAAACCGTAACCACTCAGCATAACCATGCTGCATTCAAAATGCACGTGTTCTACTGACTTCAGAATCTTCGGAACTTCGGAATCTCAGAGTTCAAATGTTTCATCTAGTATCTGGTGGGTTGCATTTCTGCCCTAGCCAGAACCAGCAGTGATTCGGCCATTGAGCATGCTCAGACGTGCGTGCCCCTTCCTTGGCCCTCTCTACTCGTATGCTCTTCGAGCTCTACAGGTTCCTGAGGTCTTCTGTCATCGCGTGCTAATGCAATTTGTTCGAAGATGTTTTACAGTCGTTAGTAATATTTATTGCTGTCTGTGTTATAACGCCCTGTCGACTCTAGTTACCTACGTAATTTTCTTTCTCTTGAAGATACTTAACTCACACGCATGCACGTTCTACCGAAAAGGTTGTATTCAATGAGCACATAGTTCAAATTTAAGAAAAAATAAGATGGCACACATTGACCCGCTGCTTTACTGCCAGGCAATGGCGTGTAGTTTGTCGACGCGCTACAATTATGAGAACAGACATCCAATCACACGATTTGCTGTACAAGGCTTCCACATGAAGGACTCTTTATGAGAGAAGTTGAGTCCATGAAATGTCCTCATTGTGCTCGTGCAAACTCTGCGGGCGACAGTGTGATTTATATCACTTTTAACGATGCGATAGAGCAGTTTCTCTGGTTCGACTTTTGGAACCGTGATGAATATATATATATATATATATATATATATGTGTGTGTGTGCACTCTCTACGCGCATTAGGTAAACCGACTGTCGGTTAATTAAGCTAAGTATATATTTGCTTAGAAAAAATATATTTTACTATATACATCATATTTATTTACCATAGTTGTTGGTAGTAGGATTGAATTGACACACATGGCCTGCTACGAAATTATATATTTTACTATATCAACCTGTGTTATGGTATCTCCTGGTCTGCACTGTGCTTAGAAATAAATACTACTCTACGCAAGTTAAAAGTGACGACAAATCTACGCTCCTACGCAAGTTAAAAGTGACAGGGTCGTCTATTCCCGGTCTGCGTAGTGATCTCTAGTACGACTTTAACTAACCTACCTGTCTCCTAAATATGTCCAACAATGTGACCAGGCGATCGACCAAAAGGAGCCCTAGAATGTTTAAGTCTGTTTCTTATTCCTGAATCAGACGCCGGTCCTAGACATATTTATACGTATGTAACGAGCAATAGCGGTCAGACTGAGTGCACTCATTACAGGTTTGTTAACGACACCGAACTTACAACCTCACTGTCCTGAGACCACGTCGTCTCTCGGACCGTCACCAACTTTCCGAGGCGCGGCAGTGACCATCTATCGTCAACGGTCGGAACAACTTAATAATAAATGTGGCCTTGACGGCGCTATCTTCAATGCCCTCCACCCGTAAGCGTCGTTGCATAATTCAACGACAACAAGCCAGCTCATGTTTTTCTTCTTTCTTCTCTTCTCTGCGACATCACCGATGAACCAATACCAACACCTGACTGGTTCGAATTACACTAGCATCCCTTGAGTGAGTTGCATAATCGCGCTTCCCGCTTGCTCATGTAGCAATCAAGATGGGACCCATAGCGCATCTCTGTCGTAAACTCGTCGTTGTTTTTTAGATTTCCGGCTACTTTGTTAGATATGTGTGTGCTGTCTTCATAAAGTAGATTAGGTTAGTTAATTTTGTCAGATTTATGCCGTAATTGCCTAGAATACACCAGAATAACTCTCTGCTGTCTCCTTTCGTTTGCTTAGACGATGCCCAGAAGGGCTACCAACTTAGAGTACCCGCCATATGAGTCTGATGGCCCAACTCTTGGAGATCTGTTGCATGCACTCTAGGATTGTGCTGCGAGGTTACTATTTCCTTTCGTGCTTTTAAAGAGCAGGATATTACTGAAGGTACCGAATGCCGAACTTGCGTAATTGCATTATAAACACGTTAACCGCGAGACATCTTGTAAGCAATATAGGAACATAGCAATGTTAGCCTGATTATGACTTCTGCGTGCGTTTGGGGCCAACGGTTTAGCAAGCGCGGAGTTGTCAGAAAGGGATAAAAGAAGACAAACTAATGTTGAGAGGAGAGAAGAATTCCGAGAACGACAGGCTGGATAGTGGTAGACTCTGAGCAATTAGAAACAACAATGTGGTCTATGCACCTACCCAACGCGAGCATGGTTATGTAAACCATTACAAGGAAAATAATGATGTATAATCGCCAGACTGTGGGACCGAAATGAGGTTGACATTTGCATCGCCCATAACAAAGACGGGGGTAGAGGTACATTTCGGCAGCATATCATTTAGAGTATTCAGCAGGGTATACCTACAAAATGCATAGTTAGAACAAAGCCCTGTAATAAAACATCATCTACACAATGCATTACATACAAAATTGACAGCAACGGGGTGAGAATGTCACTCAGTTGATCTTTTTCGGGGATACGACATTTAAAAACTTTGATTGCGAAGATGCGCTTTAACGATGAGATTATGTTGAAGTCACGTCTGTTCAATTTACGAGTGGTGGAGGTGCTTGATGACTTCAATGGACGAAGCCCGCAAAGAGAAATCATGGCTTAATTCTCCACGGTGCAAATCTGCTGCTTCGGGAAGAGTGTTGATTTCGGTAGGTTTACGCGAACGCCATAACCAGACGAGCTCCCCCCGACCAGTGATCGCACCACAACACTATAGGTTGGTGGCGATAATATGAATGATAGGAAGGAAGGAATTTAGAGCGAATGAGAAGTTTGTTGCAGCAGCCGCGGCTGCGATGAGTCAATTACCTTGAGCTGTGAAACTTCTCCGATTCGACCTGTTGCAACAAGCATCTATCGGTGCTTTGCGTTTCTTATTTCTTTCCATATCGCATCATCTTCTAGCAGGCGTTATACATTCTTCAGAAAAAGCAGAACTTTTTCTCACGAACAAAATGGTTTGCTTCGGGCAAAAACACCAGTGTCACAAATTGTAGTATTTTTACTCTCACTCCGAAACAAGACTTCTCAGAGACCATGTTCCATTGAAAAAAAAACATTTGCTTTAACGAGCTCTACGATTCCATGTATCGCTCTTCCAACATCCCTGAAATACCCTGTATATATACTCTGTTTTTTATTTATCCGGCACGGTGTGCACATATATCGTTGCTGCAGTAAGCCACCACCAGAATGTCCAGGAGAGAGACGACAAGTACACCGCCGCATTTGCTTTAGAAATATTATTAAACCAAACGTAAATAATGTCAGCTTTCGACTCCAGTCTAGCGAGGAGGTAAAGCCTGTGTACCTTACTGCACAATAACAGTAGCCTTTCATTGAACGGCTCACTTGTGGACACAGTCGCCCCATTGTTGCAAGGCTTCTTCGCGCAGTAGAGACCCTTTGGCTGTCTGCACGGCTTGAAGCAAACGGCGCCGAATTATTCTTTCAGCTTTTGGAGACGCTTAGCAGTGTTTTTGGAGACCACCACCTTCCAACTATCGTTCAAATACATTTACCTCCTCGGTCTTGTCAGCACAGTCAGTTTCAACATTGCAGTTTGTAAGGAAGAATCACAGCCTACTTGGAATAACATTGGCTTCCATTTTTATTGGGTACTAAGGGTTTGTCCATTTGTGTCCTAAAACCGAGCGACTGCTCGCGCACGTAGCCCACTCACAAAACGTACGGAGCTCTAGAAAGCGAAACTTCTAGACTCTTCGAAGAAATGGATGTAATGCCATGCAATTCCAAGCCTTAGGGTGTATGGCTTAAGGCGGTTTAGCGGATTCGGGCACAATGCACAAGTCACTGTGCATCATGCCTTTGCCAAAATTCCCTAAACAAGAAATAAAAATGCAGATCGCATTTTTTTATTTAAAAGCGAATGATGGAGATATATTGTCTTAGTATTTTAGAATCTTAGTACTGACCTACAACTAACCAACCTTGTATCAGCAAAATCGTGCATTGCTATTTATCAAAATTAAAATCCTTAGTGGACATTTTGGGGTAAAAACGTATAGTTCGTATATTCAGCAGAATTCGTACGGACCTGCAGGCTGCTCTTTGCACACTTAATGAAGATTTCTCACAGAATGGCCTCACAGAAAATGTATCAAAAACCAAGGCTGTTAAGTTTCGGTGTGGCGAGCAACGAGCTCGCGCAGATAAACTGCGATTTCACGGTGAACAAGTGCAGTTTGTAGAGTTATTTTGCTATCTTGAGGTAATTTTCTCATTTCGTGGTACAACTTTTTCACAACATGTAACTGAGCGTTGTAGAGAAGCGCTTATCGCGGCAGCGGGTATCAGAAACTCAACATAGTTGCCCGTTTAGACGGCCATGACGTTATTCACGCTCAAAGTGGCATCCGTAGCTGCTTACGATATTCAAGTGACATGGAAACGTCTTAGCACTCCGCAGTTATGGCAGTTGGATAGGGTGAAGCCAGCTTTCTTAAAGCGAGTACTTGAGCTTCCGTCAAATTCGAGCAGCAGATTAGTATACATGCTCGCGGGTTCAACATCATTTATTAATGAACTCGTAGACCGCTTTAATTTGCCACAGACAGTCGCCCTGGAAACGTTTCGGCATGACTATTCTCAAAAAGTGTCTCTTATTCCCGGAGAGTTTTATCTATCACCAGCTATGACTAACCAGGTCTGGAAGGACTCTCTCCGGCCATGTCGTCACCACCACAAACATATAGCACAGTATCGCTTCTCATAAGTCTATAATACAAGCGTAATACAGGTAGAGAAAACGCCAACTTCCAGGGAATATCCAACGCAGGGGGGACAGAAGTGACGGTAAGCTAGAGATACCGCAGAACATATCTTGCGCGACGTCCGCAGAGCAGTGCAAGAATAGGAAGAAGGTAGCTTCTATAATAGTTCCCCAAGAAGGGAGGATATGGCTAAGGCAGCCAGGCTCGAAAAAGCGGCGGACCGGGCAAGGGTAGAAACTGATACCGGCGATCATTTGATTGTAAAGCATACGGTTTCCGCGAGATCAAGAAATAGGCCGACTGCTAACTCAGCGAGTGGGTAAGATGTGGTGCCCAAGTGAGGTAGATGTTTAAAGGTAGAACGGAAAAAGACTCCACAAAAGGCGACAATGATGAGCGTAGAACGCTACAAACGCTCCGCAAGAGTTTTAATTGCTAGAAACCTGGCCACTAAGACACATGGCTAGAGTTTGCACAGCGCCACCCCAGAATGCGACATAAAGACGTCTGCAACACAGTCCAGAAGCGGCATGCCCTGCGTACCGGAGGCGAGTGCAAGAGCTGAAGGCCACACCCAAGCCTGCACACAAGGACCGGCACATTTTTAAAGAATCTAGCAAACCACAGGATTAAGGATGCCAAAGGCAGGGCAGACTAGGTCTTCTTTGAAAGGGCGCAGGAAGAGGAAGGAAAATCGAGAAGTTCCTTGAATTGGTCAGGCGAAAAGTGGATGATGATGATAAACTCCAATTAGTTAAGGCAATAGCCGAGTGAGCACCAAATGTCGACACTATTGGCAGCAGAGCGGGTAAAAGCACCCGTCTGCCGCACAGACGAGACGTTTCACTTGAGTAATGATAACACTCTGAGGTGACCGAAAAGTACAACGGCTTGCTCATGGCTTACAAAAAGGAGGATGAAAGGAGAAAACAATAGTTTCCTAGTGGAGGCTACCTCCAGAGAAAAAGTCATCTTAGATCAATGCAGGGCGGCAAGGATTAGATCAACTAGGGAAATAAGAGATTCCACAAATGTAGATCTCTGTGTTATCACCCAAACCGTAATAAGCAAAGAGATCCCCATAAGAGTTCTCCACCAAAGAGCCTCAACGGGAGGTAACTCAACTTCTCTTGAGTTGATCAGACAGAAATGGAGGGCGGAAAAGTTTAACTACAGCCAAAGGACAAAACAGACTGAATTAAGAGATCTTGGTTAAATGCGCCCTTTCGGACGTCAAGGCGAGAAGACCTATAAGAAATAAAATATGATGAAAGCCCCTGATATAAAATAATGATACGTGTATTTAGATAGGCACGTCAAACAAATAATAAATGAAGGACCCGGTCTAAAAAGACAAGCGGTTCTTATTGATCTTTCTGGACGTAAATAATTTCTTTCACCCGTCTAACTGGAAACAGATAGAGCTGCGTCGGAAATCCCTCAGGGGTCTATATTAAATCCAATGCTCTAGTACACCGTATACGGCAGGCGCACGCCCTACGCCGAGGCAAGAAGCGAACGGCAAACAAAAACCTCACGCTTGCTAATCACGCAGTTTAAACTAGTAAATATGCTCAGCAGCATCATGCTGTACTCCGGCTTGATAGGCTCAGCAATCCGTCGAGCCCGGTGACGTGGTGGCACGTGTCTGCGTCTCGCGACCGAAGGAGTCACATAGGTGCGCGGGTTCGAACCCCACCGTTGCACATTTGTATTTATGGGGGTCCGTCTATGAAGCAATGCGAAAAGAAGTCCCATTGACGTTAAATCTTGGCTGAGAGTCAGCACCGAAAGGATTTCTCTTAAAGGCTCAGCAATCCGAGTAGGGCGGAACTTTGCACAAATCTTATCCACTGGGAGCCAGAAAATCGGCTGCTAGCGGTACCAGCGGAATCCACGGTCTGTTTGCCCCCTCTATTTGGGTGGACCAGCCCCTCCGAATTAGGGTGGGTGACGGGGGTACCCTGCGATAGCCCCCGTGGGAGATTGTCATCAGTCGCCGCGCTTACCAAACAACCTTATCGGACACTTCTAGTTTTTACGAGGATGCTTTCCTTATATCCGTTAAAGCGAGGGAGACATTTGATCACTTGTCGGAGAACTAGACTTAACAGTGGCATGGGCGTGAACACTCGGACTCCGGGGAGCGCTATGACGTGGAGCAGACGATCTTACACTGTGCCGTTCTGAGCCGAGCCAGAGAAGCGGTATTTTTGCTGATAAGGGAGCTCTCATTGAAGGAACTATTATAGTTTCATGAATGATGGGATCTATTATTCGTCATCACCGCGAACGCGCGGCTGGACTCTATTATTGAGTCCAAAAAGGATACATAGGACTTCTATGGTCTAGGCTAGAAACCGTGGTAGGGAAAAGGGGCAGCTGGCTTCTCAACGCATCCCTTCACAATAGAAGACCTTAAACCTCAAAGCTGGTGCCCACGGGACTGACCCAGTAGAGAAGCAGGGTTTCTTCTCTCAAAGTTCAAAGCACTGTCATATATGTTCGAGTCTAAAGATTGCAACCTAGTACCGGAGACGTCTGTGTATCAAGCATTTCTGAAATCTTACACTGAAAAAAATACAGACTCCACACCAGCCGCTAACTCCTTCACCTCTGTAAATAAAGGGTTATAAAATTGAACTACCTCCGATTTTGTTACCAAAATGGTCATGATTAAATGCTCATTTTTCTAACAGCCTCTGTTGTATGAGCCCAAAGGTGACATTTCCATGCATTGAACGTGAAGGGTTAACGATGAGGTACCACTGGATCTCGATTTTGGGAGCTGTTCTCAAGCGCACGTGTAAAGTGATATCCAGTCTTACAAATAATGTTAGTTTTATTGTCACTCATAATAACCATTAAAACACGTTGTACGACCACTCACGTATTATCAATTTAACTATTCTGTATATTTATGTATAGTTTGAGAGCTTTATCCTCGGCATGCTACAAGAGACTAGTTCACCAGAAAAACAGATTCTGCATAACTAACTAAAATTATGATGCTTTACAGTTGGCAACGTAATACTCAATGCCGTCTTGCTGTATATTATTAAAAAAATATATGAAATGAATACAGTGCAATGGGTTAAGACTGCCACTAAGCTTGATGACTACGGAAATGTGTTTTCAACCCGAACGGCTGTCAGCAAAATTGTCAATCTGGTAAAATTCGACAATTCTAGTGGTCTAGTGATGTAAGTCAGCATGGAATAATTGAGCAAAACAACGCCTAAAGCGTAAAATGTTTACATGTGTAGCGGGTCCCTGATGTGAGGCTCTCCAGATTATATCCGTAATCAATAAACAACTATTCAATAAAAATAATAAAAACGATCTACAACGGGTCATTTTACATATGTGAAATGTTAAAGCAGCACTATATAGTACCAGCATGCCAGTAAACACAGTGTTATAGAACCAATGTCCTAGTGGAAGTACTATTTAGTTCTCAATGTGATCAACGTAAAATATTCTAAATTACTGCGTAAAACATGCTTATGATGAAATAAACGTGAAATATCAATCTGTAAAAAGTAGACAGCAATCAATGAACAAGCATGCGCTAAGCATCTGGCAATAATTTTTATGCGTGGTGTACATAGCTAATGAAAAGAGCTGAACGAACTTGTGACACAAGGCAAATCTGCAGCAATTGCGGTTTATAAAGCAGTTGCCCTAATCATAAAATGTAAGACGACATCTCAGTTATTGTAACATTGCTTTATATTACGCACAAACGAAGTTAAACAGGTTATGTTGACTCCCTGGGCAAAACACCTGCTACCATATATATGCCCGAGGAGTACACGTTATGGAATATTTGTCCAGTTTGTGTGGGGCGTCAGGAGTCTTTTTTTTCAGACGAGTACTAGATGAAGCAACTTGAAACAACTTGCCAACATTGTGTGCCCCATATAGTTAAGAGTAAACGGGCACTTATAAATGATATATATATATATGTACTGGGTTTGATAATTTCCTTGTTCACTGTACTGGTTATTGACCAGGTATAATTCAGGTATTCGAAGTTGAGGTCAAGTAGTAGATGTGGCCACGTTATTCTTGTTGGAGGTCGTACTTTTCCAGAGGGTGAATGAAGATGTGTGCCTCTGAAATCCAGATATAGAAACATCAATCGAATCATTGTGGTGCAAAATATTGGCCATATATTGATTTGTAGGAAAGTAGTAAGCAACCGTTAAGGAGTCGTCTACCTATAATCACGACAAACCAGACGTGACTAAGCCGTTCAGTTTAATAGGGAGACAATGAGGGGTATACAACTGTTAGCGCTCCACATTGGTACGTTGCAGAACGCGCAAAAATGCATGCCATTAAATGTCGCAAACATTTTAAAAAAACTTGTGCTCGGTCTTTTCAGAAAAAAAAAATACTTCGCTTGCATAAAACAACTCGCTACAATTTCACGTGATTTCCACCGATACGATGTACCTCTTGGTACGCATGAATGAATGATTATAACGCAACATAGCTTTGTTCATGAGTACTTGCAAATACACTCTAAAGTCTACAGCCTTTGCGTTAAGGAGGCTGCCCCCAGGGGCTAGATCAAACGTAAGATCCAAACATCAAAGTAGATCTTCAGATTGTGCTCTTCTGCCATATTTTTGTATTGTATTTGAGAACGCGTTGAGAACCAGATTGCTGCAAAGCCATTTCGAGGCATATCTTATTTCACAGAACAGATCAATAAGGGACACAAAGTCGACTGCATAAGGAGCTGGGTGCACTACATTTATCCCTGCGTCCCTGCGAACATTCTGCATCTAGCAACCCGCGTGACAGAGGCCCTTGTGGTAGAGGAACCATCATTACTAGAGATCCCTGGAGTGCCGCCTCGTAAGTTCAGCAAACATGTTTTGGTGGGCATTTAGTGGCATACCAACTAGCAAATACGTAGAGTCTCTTCGAATTCAAGAATTATCAAAATATCGCACTTTATAATAAAAATTGCAACTAGAATCTTTACGGTCGAACGTTAGCACAACGTTTTCATCGCGAAAGCCGCTCCAGCAGGTGCAAACCACTCTCTGCTAAGAATGTATCCAGAGCTTATGTATAGATATATATAATTAAGACATAAAAACACCTTCTGACCACATAAAGAGGTATACCTACAATGGTCCATAAAGTGATTTAGATATTCTCTACGATATTAGGGTAATTTGACAAAATTATTTTTAAAAAAATGTGTTCACAGGTTATTACATATCCATTTAGTCTTCACTAGATTGCAAATATGGTTCACAGTCATGTGGTTTCCTAGGTCACGTGTCAGGGTTGCTCTGAATAAAGTAAGTCCATGTATTTAGGTAGTCAAAATAAAAAGCTCCCTGATTCAGCGCGATACAGTAAGAAGTCGAGAGCAATATACCGGTAATGCCATCACCGTAGACTAAAGCACAGTGTCAGAATCTCAGGAATTTTCGTGGAAAGGGACGAGCTTTTAAAGCATCCAAGCGTCCAGCAGCGTATACAAGGTTTTTCATCTAGACTATACTGTATTTATTAATATTCAAGATGGAAGTGGCATGTGAGGAGAAGATGCATTTACCCTGCCGTACCCTGATATAACTTAGTTGAGGGTAACTAGAAGTAATGTTTTGTTTGACAAAAAACTATCGACGATTTAAGAAAGCCGTGTGTTATGTTACAGCTATAACCTGTTGCCTTAGTACGCTTGGATATTAAACATAATGAAATTCGCTTGCATTGCGGGCAACAAAGAAACTCCAATCTTTAAAGCGCGTGTTGGTCTAACAATGGTGGTAATTAGTTTTTAAAAATGCACAGTCTGTTAGTCGATTGCGTTTAATTTTAAGTTATGCAAGCATTTAGGGAACCTCAGTTGAATGCAGCGAGAGCTAGTTTGAGTCGGGTCTGGTAACAACCACGATTCCTGAGTGTCCCGTCGTTCAAGTTTAAGTTTTTGTTTCGTGGTCGGATGGCGTGACCTCAGTGCAAATTCGTAAAGATCGCGACACGTAGTTTGTACCATTCACTAACCAATTACAAAAGGTTTCTGCAAACGAAGAACTCATAACCTTACGATATTGTATGACATTTTTTTAAGGTAGATAGTATCCACCTGTATCGCATGCAAGATAAAATCATGTAATCTCCCTACGTCCAGTAACTCACAAGCTACTAAAAGTCGCGCTTGCGAACGAAAAATAATTGCGAGCAAAATGGTTGCTTACTGCTAAGACCGCATTTTTTGCAAGGTTTTACTGACAGCGTTCTCGAAGTGAGGATGTAGCTGAGGAGGGTACTCACGCAACGGAACAAATAAAGTGGTCGAAAACCGGACATCCCATAAATACAAATGTGCAGCGGTGAGGCTCATACCCATGTACCCGGTCGCAAGGCGCACGCAAATAATGCACTACGCCACCGGGCTAAACCTTGAATAAACCTGCTCGGGGAATATCAGTCAGATGCGACTAGTGCGACTAGACCTCTCTACGTGGTTTCTTTTTGATAATTCGAAATTCTTCTTTTGCGTATGAGTGACTCGTATCAGCGGTGCGTGCCTGACAAATTATATATATATATATATATATATATACTAGCCCGGATCAGCGTTGCACAATATCAGCGGACATTTAGCAGTCATTGCGATAGACAACTTTAAAAATCTAAAAAAAAGTATGGGGATAGCAATTAGTTACTATTATGTTCTAAATCCGCCCACTCAACTGCTGTTACTGCTTTTAAGGTTTCAAACCTCTTAAAGCCCAATAAACCATGTGTATGCTTGATTTGTGCTCGAGTGGGCCAGCTAAGTGAAGCTATCTCGAAGGTGTAATGATATTTAAGTCCAACATGTTGGTACACTGTTTGGAACGAATTGCCTCTGAGCTTAAATCAAAAATCCTTATACCACATCATGACGTGAGGATGCTGAACTTAAGAAAACATTTGGTCAACCGACTCTGAGGCGATAGACGAGCTACACGTTCTTTGTTAATTACCGTAGCTTTGTGCCAATCCTCCGGGAAGAGCAAATCAGTGCAATTTTTTCTACACATTTGCTTAGGCGTATATTTCATAACTCAGAACGTCATTTTTACCGTGTAAGATCCCTGCTGTAAGCATAAACTCTATTTAAAACATCCAATTTTCGTAGGCCTAGGCTCAAATCCGAGTTGTGGGTAACGGAGAAGTGTATAGTCACGTTACATTGCAAAGCTGACAGCAAGAAGAGAACAAATGAAGTTGCTTAGGTCTTTGAGATTACGCGGTCATGTTATCTTGACAGATCATTTGCGCTGCAAGCAATACTTTTTGATAATTTTTACTAGCTGCTCGAAAGTATGTTCATGTTTTTTTGTCCACGACAGGCATTTTGTATTTTTAAAAATACAAGAAAATATGATACTTAAGCTATGGTGTATTCCTAATAATTAACGGATGGCAGGGCGCCGTAGTGGAGGTGGCTTGGATGGACAAACGCTACTCGTTAACCTCCGATATAGTGCTACATATTCTGTCAAAATTAAACTTTAAAAAAAATAATGTTTACATCATATAGATAGCGTACCAGTGAGATTTAAATATTTGGAGCTTTAGAAGGAAATTTGCAAATGCACTAACTCCTTATCCGTATATATACCGAGCGTAGAACGTCATGTGAAAATTTACTGTTGGTCCACAAGCGCGTCTGTTCAAAAAAAAATCTGCAAACGAGTTACTAAAATTCATTAAGATTTGAAAAATGTTTCTTATTGCTAGAATAGTACCTGCAATCTTTGTTGTCAGCGACAGCTAACCCCTTTTGTCTTAAAGATAAGTCAATGTTGTCGTGCGCTTAGATGGTGGGCTTGGCTCAGCCAATACGTCAGAACGAGCACAAATAGAGAATATTAGTGATGATATCGGCCGCGGTTATACTTGTCTAGACAGAGCTATAATAGTTTACAAAAAGACGTTTATTTAGGGCGGAGATAATTTGATTTGTAGGCTTGTAGGTTGTTCCATGTCAGATGAGTGGCAGCGTCAGAGCATGGTAGCCGCAGAAGTACCGTCCGGAAGTAGCAGCAGCACCCCCTACAAGTCCTACTTCGTCTGCGTTGAAAATATTGCATCCCGGCGATTGTGTAATCGAAGCTGGCATTTTTTATGAAGAGTAACCATTTCCGCATACATATTGCGATGCATGACTGCTCAAGCAGTTATGCATCACCAGCCGAAAGCAGCAAGATGAGCAAATCCACCGAACTGACTAGAGCCCACTAGAGCTTCAACTCAGTGGCCGTTGGGTTCCACGCCCTGAGCTCCCGCTTCTTGTTGGTTTCCTTGACGAAAAGGAAACTACTTGATACAAGGTTGGGTGGGCGATGGAGACCATCAACTGCAACTGAAAAGATGACTGCACAGTTCTACGCTGGAGACTGACTGCCTTTAAATGAGATTCAGCGCGGCAACACGATGGTGTCTTAATGTGAAGTGGTGCAGACCCGTACTGTTGATCTCAGGTCAAAGGGAAACCGAGCTTTGCTCAGACACAATTGTCATCTGTTTTATAAAGAAGAAAAAAAATCCGAATAAATTTATGAATGAGTCTGTGATGCATAGAACCCCGGTGTGTTACTGCAAAGCGATGTGTCAGCGACGTGTACAACGCTACGCACCGCTGACGTTGCACGGGTCTCCTCCAGGTCCTCTTCTGTAGGTACGAGCTTCGCAAGCAATGCCCAAAGCACAATTACAAACGCAGCGACAAACGCCAATCTACAGGCAACTCCTTTCCATCCAGTCGGAACATTTTGCTTCGCTAGCTCAATAAGCACTGCACCAACGCCATATACAAACAACTTCAATAACAAGAAGAGCACAGTTTGTTAGATAAGTTGACGTATCATCGTCGATCAGAATCGACAACAAAAATAATACACTTACAGTAAAGATTCGACATGCACAATACGAACATATAACGGGAGCTTGGGTTTGCCTGCATACAATTGTAAAATGTCCACCGGACAGAATTCTATTCGACTTATGTCAGTTAAAGTGCATCTAAGACAAATCGAATTATTCACGCACCAAATTAGCTCTTAAGCCTGAAGAACAGAATATCAAATCAATAACCAGCTGACTTCGCTAACTTGGCATAATTCATGCTATCCTGCCCACAGAGTGATACATGAATCAACAAAGTTCTCGTTCTATAAGCTGTAAGGTTTATCTGAGTTTGCACAGACTACTTTCGTTACAAAACTGACTTTCCGTTAGATATAAAACAAGATTGGTACTTCCTGTGAGGTATTTTAATATCTATATATCAACAGTACGCTGTTAGTAAAAGTTGAGCAATATTGCGGGTAAATTTTGTTCGACAGTTGCGATCTTCAAAATTTACAGCTGTGCGGAGAGACCCGCTTTCCGCTCGAAGAGAGTAAACATATCTTGCAATTCGACGTTTTTTAATTCCTCGCTGACCTGGGCAGAAAGAGCTCTCACAATGGTGCGAAACCGGCAAACACGTCGTTCGGCACAGCGACCCTTGGCCATCCGGGTAAGCACGGCCCAATTTCGAGGTATCTACAGGAAGGCCGCTCCTGCGGTGGGCAAAGTTTTCACGCGCTAGATATAGGAATACGGCGAGGCGGACAGTTGGAAACGCGTGTGTTAATCGCTCTACGGTACCCTAAGGAGTCGGACATGGAGTTTTCCCTTGACATTCTCGATCAGTTCGCCTCTAAGACCTCCTTACTACGCAACCATTCAAATTGCGTTAAAACCAGTTAAAACTTGCCGAGTCCACTCCTGTACCCTGCTTTCTCCCTAAGCAGGGTAATATTCGAGTGATTTGCAAGGAAGCATGATATTCACTGGCCTTCCGTCAGTCAGTTCCGCTCACAGAGCTTATCCACGTCGACTCGCTTCTAGTGGGTGCGGCCTTACTGAGTCGATCACGCTAAAGCCTTGCAGCAAGCCAAGCGAACCCAGATCAAATGGTCGGCCTGTCAGATTGGATAACGGTCCTCACATGCCAACGCTGCCAAAAGGTGGGCCACACCGCACACTCTTGCTCCTTTGATCCAGTCACTGAGAAGCGCTGCCACAAGTGCGGCGGTTTCAGACATACAGCACAGGGGTGTAGCGCTGCGCTCTCCTGCTATGACTGCAGGGCCCCAGGCCATGCAGCAAACTCGCCCGCGTGCCCCGTTTTCCATCAGAAGATTGAGGAAGTCCGACGCCAACGGTCGAGTAGAACATCACCGCAAGCACTACAGGTAAACACGCCGAGTTCGCTCCCAGAAGAGAGCACACGGCCATCGGCACACCTGTTTTTATAGTGCTAACACTGACAAAGATGACTGTCGACCTTTGACCGGGAGCGCGCGAAAGAGAGCCATCCGGTCCCCCTGCTACTAATAAGAGGGCTACCAAATCGTTTAGCGGAAATGACCAGATACCTTAAGGTTGCCGAGCTGAACTGCGATAGAAGCAAAAGAGTCCATGATATGCTAGACATCTAAGTGATGAAGTTGCCCTTAGTGACCACCACTGCCTGGAGCTCTATATGATCATGAATCCTGGTCTTTTTCCTACGGACACGGCTTTACCCTCACAGCTAGTGCTGAGACGACAAAGCTCAGAAGCACTTCATTAAAGAATGGGCAAGTTAATCTCTCAAAATGAGCCGCAAACCACAGCAGAAGAACTGCAACAGCTACTGGAGATTGCAAGCGTAGTACAAAGGCGTCAGTCAGTCACATCGCAGGCGCCCAGTTAGACCCAAGTATTGGCGGAACGAGGCGGTTGCTGGTCGTCGCCATGCATGCATCGGCGCCTGGCGCCAGATCACCCGGGCCAAACAGAACAATCGACATTTCAAGGAAATACAAGGAGGCACGCGCTCTTTTAAAAAAATATTTTGCTTGAAGTAAGGATTAGTTCTGAAGGGCCTTGCTTAAAGAAAATGATGATGACCCGTGGGGCCACTTCTATTGTCTTATTAAAGAAATTCCAGGCCTCCGAAGAAAAGACGCGCTTTCGGTTGAGGAGCGAGCGAAAACTATTTCAGCGTTGTTTCCCAGCCACCCCTGTTTGATCGTTCTCGCTATCTGCGGGACGCCACAACTAAGTCCCGCTTATCACCAGACTGGAGATAATCAGCGTCACGAATCAAGGTGGGGAAGGCCTCCGGACCCGGCGAGGTCCCGGCCGCTGCCATAAAGACCGCTCTGAAACTAGAGGAGATCGCTGCAGTTTTAACCCGAATTTTGCAGAAGAGGACCATTCCCGCCGCGTGGAAGTTGGCCTGTGTTATTCTTATCTCGAAGGGGAACAGATCGTACAGACCGATATGCCTGCTCGGCAGCAGTGACGCCCAGGTCTTGCAGGCTTTTGCTCGCAGTTCTCCTAGACGATAAAAACGCGTTTAACAGTCTGCCGTAGAGTACCATTCTCAAAGTGTTTTACAGGCGCAAGGCACCCGTTTACCTCGGCCGGCTTATCTCCAACTACCTAGACGAACGGACTGTTACGTGCTAAGGCTTTGAATTCAATATGACGGCTGGAATGCCGCAGGGCTCTAGCCTCGAACCGCTGCTCTGGAACGTAACATACGACTAAGTGTTCCGTCTACAAGGCCCCCCACCTAGAGTCGAGCTCCTTCCCTCTGCAGACTATTTTTTGCCCTTATCCAGGCTAGATGGGCTGACGAGCTCGAGCGACATACAAATGATGTCCTCGAAAACGTTGCCTTCTGAATGAAGTCAGAAGTACCGACCCTTACACCGAAGAAGAGTGACGCAATACTTCTGGGTTGTAAGCGCTGCGGGCCGGTGCAGATCGTGCTTGAGGAGTAGGCCATCAGCGTGTCCAACTCCGTCCGATACCTCGCCATTTTGGAAAAAAGCCTCAAGGGGCATTCTCTCCTACAGCACGCATGCGGGAAAGCTTTCAAGACGGCTCCGTTCGACTAATGCCCAACTCCTACGGCCCGCGCCGGAAGCGACTCTGTTTCTGGCTGACACCGCGCCGTGAGATCTTAAGGTGGAGAAACGACGTCGACTCTAGAAGACGTCTAGCGCCAGGCAACACTAGACCGCTGGAGAAAATAGTGGAACAATTTTTAGAGCGGATGCTCCGGGGCGCGAACAAGGGCCCACCTTATAGACATAAGGGCATGGCTCGGTCGCCCTGGAGCGGAAGTAGACTACCACATTACACAAGTACTCACAGGACATAGCCGCTTCTATCTCCACTGAATTGGCAAGGCAGTGAGCCTGACATGTATTCACTGTAGCCATGCGGTGGACGACACACCAAAACACACTATTCTTTTCTGCCCCGCCTGGGAGCCCCGGTGCCGACTCCTGCAGAATCTACGCGGCTGCACTTCGTCGGCTTCACCTAGCCTTTCTGCCCTAGTCACAAAGATAACAACTTCACTTAATGATTGGTGCACAATCGCGACTGTCGTCAAGCGTGTTCTAATCGAGAAAGAGCGGGTTATCGGCATGTGCACGTCGACGCCCTCCTTGGCTACGGGGAACCGGCGCTACTAGTAAATTGGGCTATTACCCCCCCCCCCCTCCCCTCTTCCCCCTCAGTAGTTTGTAGTATTGCTAACACACTTCCCTGCTGGGGGAAGGAGGACATGACTGGGTTTGAGTGGGTTGAAGCCCACCACTGTTGGCCCACACTTGCAGTTGAAGACACTCCTGCCGTGGTAACCGCGTATGCGTTCCGCATTTTATAATTAGTCCTCTAAAAAAAAAATAAACAATGCTATACAACGCAGCAGTTATATCCCTTGTCTTGCTCGAGCCATCTGTTTGTATACCTAAGCATTCATTTATACACGACCTAGAATGAACCGTGAGTGCACTGTTCAAGTGAATGAAATTTAATTTAATAAATCTAAATGAAAACCGTGTCCTACTTATCTCAATAATGGCGCATCTAATATATTTGCGTACTAAAATATTGCGTGTAAAAATTGCCGTTTTTCGGTGGTACCGATAGGCGCGTGTTGGCGCGGCGCGCTTTCTAGTACACAAGCAATGTTTGTATATATATATATATATATATATATATGTATATAAATATATACATTTTATATATATATATATATATATATATATATATACATACATAGTGTCTACTCAGCTGTTGAGCCGTACGGTCGCACTGGTGCGAGCTCCCGCTTAAATTGCCTATCTGGCCTTTTAACGGGAGTTTTGTCACAGACCATCGTGGCCATCAGTGTGACCGAACTGTGAGATCCAACACCATCAAGCAGTTCCATTTTGCATTTAAAAGATGCAAAATTGTTATAATTCGCCGCGTCACTGTGTTATAGATAGGTTAGCAGTGCGTTCACCATTGCAAAGGCCTGTCTGAAGTGCATTTTAGCGTTTTTTAAGTGGAAGTTATTGTGCCGGTTTTTAGATTTAGGTAAGGTGAGTCTACCTATATAGTTGTTTTAGTGAAATATAGCGGCCCTAATTATATTTCACTAATTTTAACTTCTATATAGGCGTAGTGTATGCACTGGCTACAAAACCCAGACAGTGCATACATATAGTGGTGTATCGATACGCTTTGTTTTGAACTCTAAAATCGAACACAGCGTAGATAATACAATAAGCAACGATATATTGGGCAGCCATATCGTGTTTTTAAACCACTATATATTTTAATTGACTACCTACATACCTACTATATATTTGTAATAGATGCTTCAATTCCACTGAATCGAAGAGACAGCAATTAATCTGTCTGATGCTAGTCTTCCATCTAATTACCACAAATATATATCTTAAACCGACACTACTATTGTACATATTAATGTGCAATTTTAACTTCTACTTTCGACGCTATTTTGCATAAATACAGTACGTGACGAAATATGACATAGTGCTCTCTGGGTAGAGACAAACAGAATGATGGTCTAAAAACCGCTTCATTTTAGCGATTTTAACAACAACATCTGCGTAAAATCGCGCCATCGTTCGCGTACGAAACTTCTAAAGAAATCTTACCACCGCTGTGGACCAAGACAACGATGGCATCACGTGACGGCAGCAACACCGCCGGAAGACTCAGCTGCCATACTTGCGGGCGAGTATGCAAATCTGGCGCGGGCCTCGCGAGCCACATTAGGTTGACTCACATTCAACGAGAAGTTCGTGCCACCTCCCAAACTCCTAACCGATCACAGACTAATAATTTGATTTTAAGTTCCTCACAAAATTACACTGCTGCTTCTAATAATAATTTTAACCCCCCTAGTACTTCACGCGTCTCCCAGCCAAATTGTAAATGTCCATCTAGTACTTGCTTAAAGGTCTTTAATTCTAAATCAGGTTTTATTTTACACCGTCGTCGTGCCCATCCGGACGAATATAATGAGAACATTTTAGCCCCCCCCCCTCTAAGGAAATTGACCACCTTCTAGCTACTCATTTTAACTCACGCACACCTGGGGCGATTAGAGGCCAACGTAATTCTCAGGCGCATAAGGATCTGGTAGAGGCCCTCCGAAAAAATAGGTCTCTCCTGGATTCCAACCCTGACGGATCTGAGCTTCCTGAACCTAGTTGGCCTCGATACTCTGAATCAGATGGCCCCTATAATCCATCCTAAAAAAAGATTATTATATCTAAAATCCCAAACGCAACATCATTTCAACAGACCTTACTCATCTGTCAAATATAATTTGCTCAGGTGAGAACCACACTATCGCCTTAAACGACTTTTTGAACAAACATTTTACACACACTGTCCGACGTCGTGCCTTTAGAGAAACACCTTCCACTGAAGCGCGAGTATCTAAAAGGCAACAGCGACGTCAAGACTACGCAACCACTTAAAAACTTTTTAATTTAGTTTTCGACGACATTATACGCAAACTTAACGAAACTAACATAGGATATCAACTAAAAGAGCAAACCCGCCTTATGGGCCTAGCCTTTGCGGATGACCTCATTCTCCTTGCGTCCACCAAAAATACTCTCCAACAACTCCTAGATTTAGCCAATTCCCTATTAAAAGTAAGAGGCCTAGAAATTAATCCTGAAAAGAGCTTTACTATCTCCCACCTGTATGACGGGCGGGAGAAGAAAAGTTTCTATCAGACCTCCCCAGAATTCACCGTTGGAGAGAGGCTTTTGCCCACAAAAGGTTTAAGCGCTCGATGGAGGTACCTTGGCATCGAATTCGACAATACAGGCAGGGTCGACTCAGCCAAGGATACACTCCTAGATTTTCTTAGCAGACTAACAATAGCGCCTCTCAAACCCCAGCAAAGACTAGTAATACTAAAACAATTCGCTATCCCTAAAATCCTTTACAGATTGGTCGCGAGTCCCCGGCCATCCAGAGCCTTCCTAACAGAATTAGATAACGAGGTCAGGCGTACGGTGAAAGTGCATTGGCTCAAACGCGAAAACTCCGTGCCAAACGCATTTCTTTACGCGCACACATCACACGGCGGTCTGGACGTCCCCTGTCTCCGCACACTAATACCCAGACTTCGCCTCACCCGACTCACCAACCTACAGAAGTCACCCCACATTGGCACGAAATGGCTGCTGTCCTCGGACTATCACAAGGACGAACTGGCGAAAACCAGCGCCCTATGTGTATTCGGGGACACAACCATAGAAAGTGCTGCACAAGAGACCGACCACTGGTCTCAAACACTACATAACACATGCGATGGGGCTCACTTGAAAGACGCACACAAAACCCCTTTTACACAAAATTGGGTCAAGGGTACTCCTTACCTATCAGGTAAGGAGTACATCAATCTCATTAAGATGAGGATCAACGCACTACCAACGCGTGCCAGACTCACCAGAGGCCGCCCCGGGTACGACAAATACTGTCGTCACGGGTGCAACGCCGTCGAGACGCTGGCTCACGTCAGTCAACTGTGCGATTATTAATTCCCCAGTTGTAGAACACTGGGCCAACACGATGACACAACCGCCCCCTGAACCACTTGCCCCGTATACACTCCCAACTCTGATCTCTTTGAGGTTTCCCTCCCTATCTCCCTAAAGGAAACCCACGTAGCTCTCCGCGGACCTTGTAAAGCACTAGGCTTGGACGGGATTTGTCTTTCGCCCCTCCCTAAACTCCCGTTAGAAGTAGTCTGTTGTATTCTTAACATACTATTAATTAGCGATATTGCCTCAGCCCATGAAACTGCTCGCTTAGCGTTCATCTCTAAAATTAACAATGCCACATCCCCAAGCGATCTGCGACCCCTTCTATTAGTTCATACTTACAACGAACGCTTTCCAATCCAGCGAGCGTTTCTCCCCTATATTGGTACCTTTGAGAATCTTGGTATCCTTAACGATGCCAAGTCTGCAGGACGTGAGCTCAGACTCGCCTCAATCGACCTCCGTAAGGCGTTCGACATGGTGAGTCATGACTCCATCCTGTGGTCACTCCGGACTCGCGGATACCCGGAGGTATTCATTAATTATATCGAACGCTTGTACCTCTCGTCTAAAACTCTCATAGAATTTGGACAAGAATGTCGCACATTTCGGCCAAGAAGGGGTGTTAGGCAGGGAGATCCTCTGTCCCCCCTTTTATTAAATCTAGTTCTCGACGACATTCTTTCAAAATTAGACAAAACTAATATCGGGTACCAACTTACTGATGACTTCCGCCTTATGGGCTTAGCCTTTGCGGATGATCTCATCCTCCTAGCCTCCACGAAATCCACTTTCCAACGGCTCCTTAATAATGCGGACCCACTTTTCAAATCCCGAGGCCTTGAAATTAATACTAATAAAAGCTTTACTATATCCCACCTATTTAATAGGAAGGAAGGTAAAGGTTTTATCAATACCGTACCAGAATTTAACGTTGGAGATCGGCAATTGCCAGCTAAAGGTATGAGCGATCGATGGAGATATCTTGGAGTCGACTTTGACAGTAATGGCAGAGTTGACTCCGCCAAGGATATACTCCTTAATTTACTCAACAGACTCACGATAGCTCCCCAAACCCCACCAAAGACTCATATTTTTGAAAGACTTTCTCATTCTCCGCCTCCTATATAAACTGGTGCCCGGCCCCAGACCATCTTACGCACTCTTTAGCGACCTAGATAAAGAGATCAGAAAGGTTGTTAAGTCGAAATGGCTTAAGCTCGAAAACTTGGTGCCGAACGCCTACCTGTACACGCACACAGCACACGGCGGTCTGGACATCCCTTGCCTCCAAACATTCATTCCCAGACTCCGCCTCTCCCGCCTGACAGCACTACAACACTCCACGCACCTTGGGGTCCAATGGATGCTAACCACCGAGCACTTTCAAAAAGATCTTGCGAAAACAAGACTTCTTTGCGAGCGCTTGGGAACCTCCATTGAGACCGCTACACAAGAGACCGATTACTGGTCTCAACAACTACACAACACGTTCGATAGGGCATATTTTAAAAAAGCACACGAAACGCCCTTTGTACATTACTGGATTAAGGGTATGCCCTACCTATCTTGTAAGGAGTATTTAAACCTACTAAAGCTCAGGATCAACGCACTACCAACGCGTGCCAGATTGGCCAGGGGACGCCCGGGCTACAACAAACGTTGTAGGCACGGGTAGCACTGAAGTAATACCACAAGTATCCCGGTCATGTAGGTTAGGGGGTCACCAGGTTTTTAGTGGGTTTGAGAGTCCCACACTACCCAGACCAAAGGGTGTGCGTTATGCATTTTTGTTCCTGGCCCCTGTAAAAAAAAAAAGGCACGGGTGTCATGCGCCTGAGACGTTGGCTCATGTCGCTCAGATGTGCGATACAACACACAAACAAACCATAAAGAGACATGACGACGTCTGATCGCGTGGCGCGTCTTCTCCGCGAAAGGGGTCATGACGTGGTTCGTGAGCGAGTATTCGGTCGACCGGGCGCACCGGGTCTAAAGCCCGACCTCGTAATAACAACACCTACCGAGGTCTGGGTTTTAGATGCCGAGGTTTGCGGCCCGAACCGGGACCTGGCAAAAGCACGGCAACACAAGATCGCCAAATATGACGTCGAGTTCCTAAGAGCGGCGCTCCCCGACCCGCAAAAACCTCGCAGATTCGGATCCATCACTATCTCTATGGGTGGTGTATGGGATTCCGAATCTGCGAGGACGCTCTTGGGGCTCGGCGTCACGAAGAGGAATCTTATGGATCTCACCGTTTTACCTTTGCAAGGAACCTTGAGGATATACCGCTCGCACCGGGTCCATAAGAGCGGGGGCTACCATCAAGCAAGGACACGGACAACTGACTCTTAACTTCACGTGACACCTTTTTACCACCATTTTTATTAAAGCGAGCACTGCCGAGTGTGCAAACGTATTGTAAATGATTAATAAATCATCACAATATTTTCTATATATATATATATATATATATATATATATTTATATATATATACATAGTGTGTTCAAAACGTATCGCGACTTTTGTGTTTTTTTCAAAAATTATTCATTTATTCATGAATATCTATTTTGTCCCCTTTAAAGTAATCCCCATGAGATATTATACACTTAAGCCAACGGTTTTTCCAATCTTCGAAGCACTTCAAAAAACCATTTTTTTTAATCTTGTTCAGCTCCTCCTTCGATGCCGTCTTTATCTCGTCAAGCGTAGCGTAACGTCGTCCTTTCATGGGCCTCTTCAGTTTAGGGAACAAGAAAAAGTCACAGGGAACCAGATCTGGGGAATACGGTGGCTGCGGCATCATTAGTGTGTTGTTTTTGGCCAAAAACTCGCGCACAAGCAACGATGTGTGAGCAGGGGCGTTATCGTGGTGCAAAAGCCAATTTTTGTTCTTCCACAAATCCGGGCGTTTCTGGCGGATTGCTTCGCGCAAATTGCGCATAACTTGCAGGTAATATTCCTTATTGACCGTTCTACCCTGTGGCAAGAACTCATGATGCACCACGCCCCTGCAATCGAAGAAAACTTTCACATTCGACCGAACTTGGCGCGCTTTTTTCGGTCTTGGTTCGTGCGACAGCTTCCATTGAGATGATTGAGCTTTGGTTTCCACGTCATAACCATAAACCCACGATTCGTCACCAGTTATGACCCTCTGGAGCAAATTTGGGTCGTCGCGGACAGAGTCCAACATCTCATTAGCAATGTTCATGCGATGCTGTTTTTGGTCGCAATTGAGCAATTTTGGTACGAATTTCGCGGCGACCCGTCTCATGCCCAAATCATTGATAAAAATCGAATGGCACGAGCCAATCGATATGTTTAGGTCCTCAGCAACTTCTCTAACGGTGATTCGACGATTGGCCAATACCATTTTCTCCACTTCATTCATTTTTTCGTCTGTTGTTGAAGTGCTCGGGCGTCCGGCACGCTCTTCGTCGTTCACATCTTCTCGGCCTTCTGAGAACATTTTGTACCACCGATAAACGTTGCTTCGGTCCAAGGTAGCTTCTCCGTATGCCACAGTCAACATTCGGAATGCATCCGCGCACTTAATTTCGTTTTTCACACAAAATTTGATACAGGTTCTTTGATCCATTTTTTTTGAATAGGTAAAAATCGAAGACGATCCAAAACACGTGCAAGCAAAGCAGCTGTCAACAATTAAGTGAGCATTCAAAATGGCCGAGCTTGTCGGCATAAGTGAGAGACATGAGTACCAACATAACGCCACAAAAAATCGAAATTCGAATATACGTAACCCCATGAAAATTCAAAAGTCGCGATACGTTTTGAACACACCTCGTATATATATATACATGTATATATATATTAACTTGTGAGGTTAGGGCTAGCCTCCTGTAAAGGAGATCTCCACCAGTGATGGCCTGCAGCGCGCCAAAGTTCTCAAAAGGTGGGCGGCGGCGGGTTAAGGGCGGTATGGGCGGTGAAGGAAGGACAGGAAGGAAATTTACTAGACGTAAATCTAGAATTAAGCTCATTTTTTAGGAGATCATTTTTAATTAAAGATAGTACTCGTTTTGTACTGGCTTCACCATCAGACATTTCTTGTGGCAGCATGGCCGCTTACTCTTAGGAATATAGTAAATCATCGATTGTAAATGCGCGCAAGAAAATTCGGTCTACGACAGGGATCACACCGACGATACACCGGTTATGTATGACAACCCATGACTAGCCTACCAGGCATCCATACCACACCGGTACGACCCCCTCGCTTTAGTCTGGTCAAACTAAATAAGCATATATATATGTATACATATATTTATTCGTAGGTCTCACTGCATCTTAGCTTCCTCCTGCTATATATATATATATATATATATATATATATCGCAAAAATGTACCTACCGTACAGTACTGGAGTCTGAGACGTTTTTCAGGGACTGGACCACCATCCACGGTCGACCGATGTGATTCACATATAATTGGGGTCGGCGATGTAATGGGCGACGTATGGGGCGATCCTTTTGGTTCACTAGATGCCATCTGCATGCGAATTCGATACGAATGGACTTCTCGTAGTCTCACTCCGAAATAATATAGCCACATGCATCGGCAAGGCTCGCATTGATCCTGTCATCGCCAGCCAAATTCATTAGGCTGACCTGAGAGGCAGTCATGCCAATCATCTGGCAGAAATTCCTTGCACTTAAGCAAGTTTGAGATGTCGGGCATCTGCAAAACATTAAAAATTCTTTTATTCACAAAAGCACTTTACGATACGCACCGTAAATCTGTAATGTACCGTTACACATTTAGCCAATCGCAAATTTGGTAAGCTAGATAAGTATTCATTTCCCCAACCTCACAAAAAAAAAAAAAAGATAAGTATTCATGCTGCCAAGACTGCCGATAACAAAGTCATTCATTTTCGTTTTATTAAACATTCAGCGCGGCAATGCGGCAACATTAGTAGACACAATGAAGGTATATATATATATATATATATATATATATATATCTTAAATTTGTCCCCTTGTAAATATGAACAAAATATGCATGACAAACATGGTATAAACGATTTGTGAGTATTCTCGCTAGAGCTGAAAGAGTGGCACGACTTTAGTACAGTCGGTAAAATAATACAGGGCACATGAACCGTCACAACGATGGCATTTGTAGTCCTTACTGGGTTCATGAAACCCAGCAGACCGGTGAAATAGATAAGGAAATCCATCAACACTGCAACGAGTGGCGAGGTGACGACATGGACAGAGATATTACTCTCAGGCCTGACTAGCCATAGCTAGTGACAAATAAAATTATCTGGAAATTTAAAACATTTTTTGAGAAAACTTGCGCCGAAAATTTTTCCGGTTCAATAAAATTATGATCTGCTCAAAAAGTACTTCGCAGACTGAGTCAGTGGAACGCCTAGTCTTGAAGCCATGCTGTTCACCTGCCACGTTAGTGTGCTCGAGAGTTGTTTGTGGACACGACTCCTTTTGGATATCGGCGCCAGGCGGAAGAATCCGAGAGGTCTTCAAGTATGTTGTGTAATGAGGTGGGGTTCTCGTTTTAATTCTGCTATAGGAAGGCCTTCCTGTTGGTCGGAAAGTTATCGCTTTTTAGAGTCTTGAAGCTTTCCATAATGGGTCATGGGCAGACCTAATCATTGAAAAAACCGCGCAATCCTTTTTTTTTTCGAGGTGTTGCAACTGAAAGGTACCAAAATGTAATGCCATCAAGCGGCTTTTTGAGGGCTTATATATATATATACACAGAGTTGCGCACGAAATTAAAGCTCTTCGCGACTACGATGCTCCGCACTGAGGATCCTCGAATGACCAAGAGACGGGGATGGCAGTGCCTTGTTACGCTACCGCGGACAGAAGGCAGTAGACCATAACCGGTTACCCCTAGGACATTCAGATTGCTAGTCTCATTACCCACATGCTTTAACTGCCAGAAAGTAGGACACTTTGCCAGAGAGTGTATTGACGACAAAGAGTTAGACCGACGTTGCAATAAGTGCGGTGAACTCGGCCACACATCTAAAGACTGTGAAATGGATTGCCCCCACTGCTATAAAAAAATTATATGTATATATATATATATATATATATATATATATATATATATATACATATACATAAATGTATACCCGGTGAAAGGCTGGCAGTTGCAGGCTATTTTGCAAGCCTACACATTCTATGTGAGCCACGGGTGCTTCGTCATTTGATCACTAACGTAAATCTTTTTGTCACGTTCGGGACCCACGCAAGCACTTACGCCGCCCGCACGCAATGCTGCTACACTGCCTGCCTCAAATCTCAGATCCCAAGACGAGTTATCTCTGCTTGCAAGAAAGAGCAAGTCAGCTAAAACAAGAGCGAGCCCCCTAATGCGACATTTCATTGAATAACAGGGGACTTCTTGATTTCTAATCCAGCTTATTGATACGGTCACAGCATGTATTGAAAAATAATACACGATTATCTAGCTCGTTTATATACATAGTAGTACATACTTAAATACTGCTATTTATATTTTAGTCCACACAAGCGGCAAATTAATGGCCTGCCGCACAGAACTGACAGGTATCCTCTCTTTAGTATATATATGTATATATATATATATATATATATATATATATATATATATATATATATATATATATATGCTAGAGCTGATATTTATAGAATGGTTAAAGGATTATGCAACGCTGTGTTCATGACAACGCTATGCAACGCTGCTGGGCTTATAACAATGAACAAAATCTCGCTTTCTCTAACTTTGTGCAAATGCATAATTAATCTTAGAAATGAATCTTAGAAGCATTCCTTGTAATTAAAGACTGCATGTACAAAGTTGAGACTAAGACAACGCTCCGATTTTTCAGTCGAGTTTGATAAAAACGTCTGCAGCATGACTGACCTTCTCACTATAATGTAAGCAACGGCCTGTGGGGACAACCTTACTTTAAAACAAACTCTAATGCGCTCCGATGTAACTTTCTCTGAGATTGACACTATCTCTGGGATGTCGGCGCAGCGCTAGCCGCTTCCAAAACCACTATTGCCGAGCGCGCGTTTAAAATAATGCAAGCATTATAAGAGATCCGAGAGTAGGGGAGGCTGTTAAGTTTCGGCGGCGGTCGGCACAGGGGAGTACGGAAATTACTGCAAAATGGGCGAAGCATAAGCGTGGTAAGTAAGTTTGGAGCAAAGCGAGACAAGAAAAAACTTCCGAATGTTTGACTATGTTCTACGAAAAAGGGGGAATGGGGTGGGCGAATTTGAATCGTTAATGTGCCGTTAGACGACCAGAAAGAGACGGCCGATCACAATCAACAGCGATATCATGTAGAGTTGCCTAGCAAAAGAGATGTTAACAAGAGTCAACGCAGAGCCACATGGCCATATAGGAGGCGTAATTGTGTAGCAGGACAAACACACAAATAAACGGGTGACAAATCATTGTATTTACCTACTTAAGAAGAGTGGGCCTTGAGCATGGTATCTCCTTTGATTCGTAGATGTTTCGATTGGCTCTATGTAAGTCCATCCAAGGTGTCACAAAATGATCTTTATTGTCACTGAGGGGATCTACAGCGCGTTTATCTCTAATATGCTGAGGCAGGTAAGTCGTAGAACGTGACGGCGTTTGTAACCGCTGTACTCACTTCGTTTACTACGCTCCAATGACGCGCCCATTTACAGGAATCCCTATAGCGTATGCGAGCAAGCTGTTGCTTATGCCGTATTTAAGTATCGTGTACACACCTATAGCATGGCAGTGACGCACACTGTGTTCTGTTTCCTTCTGAAGCCAGAAGTATAAACACTGTTGTTGATTAAGCGAATCATCGATCAATCAAAGCTTTACAACAAATCAGTGCGACATGCATATCTGTGAATAAAATGTATAAGCCTACATTGTAAAATTGGAGCAACTCGACAACGCGAATCTAGAATGTAAAGTTTTCGGGCTGACCCTCAGCCAAGATTTAACGTCCACGGAACTGTTTTTCACATTGCTTCATAGACGGACCCTCATAAATACAAATGTGCAACGGTGGGGTTCGAACCCGCGTACCTATGTGTCTTCTGCGGTTGCGAGGCGGAGACAAAATTCATCACGCCACCGGGCTCGAATCTAGTATTGTAAGGAGCAAAGGAGACGACAGAGTGTAACTCCAGCTGCTGTAATAGTCGTATATATATTTTTAAAATCATAAAGCAACTGATTTATTTAGTGTGTCTAGTTTTTGCGATGTTTAAAATCAACTCACTTTTGAGTGAGCACTGTTAAAAAGGAGACGTCTGAATTTTAAAGCTGATATAGGAATTCGAAATTATAAGTGCTCCAGTAGTTATAGTCACGACACTCAGAGCAGCATGTTTTTGAAAAATGCACAACGAACTGGCAAAGTCTGTGACTCCGTTATCTTTATACGGAAGGAGACCAACAGGGATGAGCAAGGTGCTTCAGCAAAACACCAAAAGGGATGAGCAAGTCAGGTGGTTGCTATAGATCTATTGCCTGTTTTTCAGTGCGAAAAACCTTAGCTGCAGGAGCGGCATAGAAGCGAAACAATTTGAAGAGCGGTCCCGATTTGAACGCCAAGAGCAGCACTAGCTATGGACCAGAGAACAATGATTAAGCCTGTCACCTTTGATCGAGTACATTGATTGAGTACGGTGGTCGCGTATCGATACTGCGTTGTCTCGAGAATAAATCAAACCGTCGGCGGCTATCGACAGAACCTGCAGTGAACGTACAGAGACAACGACAGAAGAATGGCCGGCCGGAAGGACAAGCGTAATGTCGTGAGAACTATGTCCCTCAGCCTTACGCCGACAGTAGCCCAGAGCCACTTCAGCATTATGTGCGTTATTGTTTGCCGCTCCCGCTGCTGCGGTTGGTGTTATTGTTGTTGCCGCCATCTCAACAGGCCATCCAACAGTGACCGTAAGGACAGCAATAAAAATACGTGCATATAAATGCAGATATGGATATCAAGGTAAGCCGCTTAAGTATGTAGCTAGGTAAGTAGCCAGTTGTGGAGCCCGGTGACGTGTTAGGAGCATTCGCGAACGCCTTGCGACCGGACGAGACACAGAGGTGCACGGGTTTGATCCCCACAGTTGCAAATTTTTATTTGTTAGACTCCGTCTTATGAAGCAATGCGAGAGCGGTTCCGTTGACGTCAGATATTGGCTGGAAGTCTGATGATAGAGGCGACAATTATGCTAAAGAGATGATCATAATTTTGTGTTGGTTCCTGTCGTTGTAGTTGTTGGTGATGGTGGTGGTGGTGGCGGCTCATCTCACCGCTAGACTTGTTCTTTTGCTGGTCTGGCTGGCGTGTTGCTTTGAATTGCTTATGGCTTTCCTATAGCTTGAATACGCCCATGTGAGTATGCGGATTGTCAACCATACAAGTGTAGAGGCGTCTCTATCTGTTTTTTCCAGCCTTCGGTGTGTACTGCTGCCGCCTATCTGCTACGGTTGCTCAAATTACAATTGCTTTCTGTTGGAATTAAACAAAGCTTTGCACTCGTGATTGACTGCAACGCGAGCACAGCTGACACAGGGTTCGGTTGTTACTTATATAAGGAACCACGTGACGTTAGTAGTAATATTCATAATAATAATAACATCGATAAGGTTTGTAGACTGTAGGTGAACGGATTGCTGAATAAATGTATGGATTAGTAGGTGAACACAGCGCACGTTGCGAACATGGACAATAGCCACAGCCGCAGAAACCAATGATTGCGGCTGGGGAAGAGCGTGCTAAAACACCGACAGACACTTAGACTGGAAGAGAGAGAGAAGGCGAGAGAGAGTTGATAAAAAATAAGAAAACGCATAATAATACTATTAGGAGCAAGTATTCCGTGACATTAAGCTATTTCTGCGGAAACGTTCGATGCCCTTGTGTTGTTAACGACGGGCGAACAACAGTCGATTGGGTAGAAGTGCACGCTATTGAGACACTAGCTTGGGAATGAACGCGCGAGAAAAAATCTAACCTCAATAACACAAAAAGCTGTGCTTGAAAGGGCTGGCGGAACATGGTAGTGACAGGTTGTTGAAGACTAGGGTAACGATGAATGTGTGTGCAACTGCCTGCATGCACGGTTTACGATTCCGTGAGATCTGGCATCCACAGGAATTTCTTGGCAAAAGAAACAACCATAGATTTTGCGACCAATGTGTGGGGGCTAATATCAGAGCGTGCTATTTAATGGTTTGGATCAAGTGAGGCAACCAAAAATCGTGGTCGTGGTTGCGATGGAAAATGCCATTTAGACGCAGACGCGGCTACAGGAAGACTTCCTCACCAAACGAAAGTCATTGGGCTAGCGGCTCGGATTGTATATACCTAGGTGGATGCAAAATTAGTTTACATACGAAAATGTGGCCCGATCGGGTGGTAACACCAGTAGACAATAAAAAGTTGAAGTATTAAAGAACGGTTCCAGCTCCTCGCCTCTTCCTGAGGCCATTTAGGTGAGAGGTTTTTAGTGGGTAGTATGCCAACAACATCGGCATCGAGTCCCACACTACCCACCCTGGGTGTGCGTAGAAGCATCTTTCCCTCTTACCAAAAGAAGAGGAAAGCAATTCCAGTCTTGAGAGAGGTATAACCTCGATTGGAAATATATATATGAGGTCTTTGAAGTATCAGGTATTTGTCGCTGTGTGGTGGCGTGGTCAACGGAGCTTGCGCGCTAGTCATGACTGTCATCTACTGGGGCGTCGCCGATTCGTTGCCTGTTGTTGATTGAATTTTCTTTGAACGATGCTTATTGAGAATAGATGATAAATTATCCGTTGCAGTCACAGGGGCTCTTAGAACAACTAAATATTTCAACACGTACGGCCCTTAGTGTATTAACGATATGCCGCACGGTAGGATCTAGATTCGTACGAGATGGAGGATAGTCTGAATTTAAAGTCATCCTTCTTAAAAATGTGTTTTTTTTTCTCTAGGTATTTGTTGCAGAAACAGGGCTATCTTTATCGGGCGCCTTGCATTTACAGGCGTACAAGTTACATATATATTTGATCTTGAAAATTCTGTGCCGTAAGTTATATTGTAAAGCTAAATAGCGTGTCTACGGAGGTTCCGGTAAATTGGTGAGGTATAGCCATAGATGTCAGATGAAGGATACGTGGTGGAAAGATGGCAGGATGCGGCCAATGTTTATCTCGGCTAATGTAAGCACTTTGGAGTGGACAATTGTCTCCGCGCGAACGTGTGATCACGGGTTCTCTAACCCAGGGTTAGCCCAGTTCAACAATGTGCCTCGAACAGACGCTGCGTTTCCTCGTTGAATGTCGAGCGACAGCCTCTGACGCAAGCATTTGGATGCCCTAGAGTCTCCTGTCAAAAGATTAAGGCTTTTACCGACCCGCTGAATCAGCTTGAGCGTAAGGAGGCCTGCAGCTTCCATAGTCTCGAACGCCAACGGACAAAATTCGTGCGGACAATCGACGCTTGAGTATTTTCTGCATTTATTAGCCTCAGCTAACCTGGAAGCATAACCTGCTCGGTCCGCACCTGCACCGACCATCGAAAGAGGCTAATGAGTCTGTTACAGTTGCGTCCCAAACAAGCATGCGACCACGCTCAAAGGGCATCAAAGTCAGACTGCCAGGTTATTTTCCATCATTCCTCGAAAGACCCGAGGGCTCTAGAACGCACGGGAAGCCGGCGGAATTAAGTGCGCGGCTAAAGGTGTCTTTTAAAGCGGAATGACGCGCTCGTCGGCCTGCACTCAACGCGCATGATAGGCCATGATGGGCCAAGGCATCCACGAAATCACCACAACGACATCGGTGGGGCACGACTAGGTCAACAGCAAGCCGCAGCCCTGTGCTTATACGCGTCGTCTCGTCGTCTAACAGAGTCCCAATTCGCGGGCAGGGTAGGGCCTGTAACCAAGCCCCAGCCCCTTGACTACTAGCAGCTCGAAGCCTGGCTCTATCAGCAACAGAAGGCGCTCTATTAATCAGGCCTGCTAGTCGCTTTTCATTTCTCGGCTAATTGAATAAACTCACTGTACACTACGCATTCGTTCCATAGTGTTCCGGCCCATATTGTTCGGTCGTTCAAATCAGAGTCGTTGCAAGAAAGGACACCCTAAATACATGAGTCATCCGTAACTTTTACTAATAAGTCAATGCCTTCAGTGCGTTGTTGAAGTGAAATTGTTTTTTGCGTAATTGATACCAGCATTTGTTGTGTAAAATTATTATTTTATTCACTTAAAGATGTCGTTTCTGGAATGAAGCACAGCCGCACTATGCTAAATGATCTACTCAGCACTAAGAGCGGTGGTCAGGTCTACTCAGCACTACATGACTGTGGTCTCTGGAGCAGATAAGGTTACGGTAGGCACACATATACTTAAGGCTGTGCTTGTGGGACCCCCTTCGCAGGCATAGTTTATTAAGAAGCCTGTGCACCGACTAGTAGGTTACGAGATGCCGATTTTCCTGAGAAGGGCCAATTTTCTATAGCATCAGAGGCGCCTGGTAGCAGTCCCGGGAGAAGATATTTCCGAATATTCCAGTCGTATAAGTCGCAATACTGTTTAGCAGCTCGTGTCTGGCAATGCTTGAATTGGTCAATATTTGGTGCCGCTTCGGCAACACAGTAGCTACGGCAATGCTGTTCAGTTCTGAATAGCCCAAAAGTACGTTTGAGGAAATTCTCTTGACTTCATCCAAACGGTTCAGCTGCTCTGCCGACAAACATTCGTATAGAACTGCGATACCATATGAAGTCACCGATAATTCTCGTGTGAAAGGAATTAGGACCGTATTAATTGAGAGCTTCTGGGTACTGAGAGATGCGGGCTACAAAGGAAGTGCACCGGTAGGCATGAATGCTGCGTCAGGATAGACAAGTTTGGATCCTCGCAATGACCATCTCAGGCGGATCCTTATAGCTTTTATCGTGTTGACGTTAATGGTGAGGCCGTTCTGTGAGTTGTATGTCACAAGTGACCGCAGGCAGCTCCTAAGGTCAGACACGTCTTTAGGATAATTGTTTCTAAAAGGAGCTTGTCCTGTAAGTGTCTTAAACGCCAACGACAGGAATAAATATGTGCGCTGAATTTTATAATATTTTTGGATTTTTTGCACTGGGTAGCACCGGGACTGACAATAGAGGGCGCCAGAGTGTTGGTAACGAAGCCTTGCTAGGTGAGCGGCCGACACCTCTCGATGTATATTAGGCCCATCAAAACTGTGTCCATCGTCTCTAAACAGATACGGTAGCATGCAGATGTTAGGGAATCCAGCTGGGCAAAGGCAGCTAAGGGTATTTACTGTTGAGAGTTGGGCACCTGAGCCCGCGTTTCCCACTCCATATAGAAAATAACCTGTTTAAGCTAAGTGCATCCTCCGGTTGACCGCATATGCGCGGATGCGAGGCAACCACTTTAGCACTTATCTTCAAGCATCGCAAACGCGGATTGAAGCATCATTTATGAGTGTGCCACGGCACTTGGTGATGAGCGAGAGGCAGTTTGTAGTTTTGCCATCTAAGGGTGGACGGCCCTGGCCGGCTATCTTAGAGCATTGTCTCCGGGCGGACAGGTAGTCAAAACTGTGTTGTGGGCATCACGAGTTTGTTCATCAAGTGTGGTGAGGGTGTCCACCAACGGGCCAAGGTACATCAAATAATTTTACTAGTAACTACAGGCAGGGCGCAGTAATTCTTAATATTAAAAGGGAGTCGATAAGCAATTAGGTGAAATAGGGTGGCCTGTACAGCAAGCACAAGCAAAGGGATGACTGGTGGATTACGGTAGTAATGATAAAATATGACTCAAAATGGGCGAAAGCCGATGTTGTACATTAGGTGACCAATCATCAAATAGAAAACGTGCTCCATAAATTAGTGTATAGAGCAGGCATTCCCACGGAAAGCTGACGAACAACAGAACACAGTTCACTAGTCGAAATTGTAAACGGTTAGTAAACGAGTTTAGAATCAGACTTATTTGCTCACGCTTCGTGTGCCACCCGCATGCAAACGGAATGGTTGAAAAGTGTATTAGAAGGTGAGGTGAACTTCTAACAATGACAACTGGCAAGAGCGGTCAAGGATCGCATGAAATTGAGAGCCGGGTACAAAATAGCTTAGAAGCGAATGGTAAAATTCGTTTTTTTCGAATTTCGAATTCTATAAAAGTTTTTGGAGGTTACATTGGAGCCGAAGCTAAGGTTGCAGGGGAAGGAGTTAGGGTATCTGGATCAATTAATTGTGACTGAAGCGTCAATGGAAAAACTGTCAAAATATATATTAAGAATAAACAGGGTTAGAAATTCGGTAACGTCTAGTAAAGTTCAATAGGTATGTGCTTACAAGGAATATTTGTAAGGCAGGTATGTCAAAGGTATGTCAAATTTATCAAAAGAGAATTACAAAGTAAGCTGAGCTAAACAAATAGGTTAAAGAATACAGCGGGTAAAAAGGCAATGGGAGCAAAAATATAATTGGACAGAAAGGTGGCATTTGCGGCAAGACAGATAAGACTCAGTAGTAAAGATGTATGGACACTGTTATGTCCTATGGGCGAATGAATTAAAAGTAGGGTAAAGGCAGCATACACACAGAAGTAGTGGACAGCACTTATGCAGAAAACAAGTTTAATGGAAGTATACGGTAATATGAAACGGAAGTGGAGTATCATGGTTATACGATAGTGCAAGAGCAGCGGGCTGTAAGCGGATGCGAGAGCCAATACGTTAGACACAAAGGTGCAGCGAAACTGCTTCGAGAAAATAGAAACAACGGTTTGTAGGATATGAGGGAAGAGAGAGGGAACGGGAGATCTGGTTAGGAAGTGTGAACGAGTGGAAGGGACTAAGGATTTAGAGTTGGAGGAGGCGCTATGGTTAGGCAAGGATGCGGAAAAGGCACAGGTCGAAATTACGAAGCAGAGGCTGTCCTGATGGCGCTCAACATATAAGAGAAAAAAACGGGGTAACACATTATAGGTAAGTAATAGCTACAGCGTTTTGCGTCCCTAATATAAGAGAGTGATATGTGTACACAGAATTATCAAGCGAATAAACCACTCAATCAATAAATCACGTGTACTAACCACAGGCGTCTAGGCAACGTACCTGTTATATGGCCAATCAAAGAAGACAAAAGTAGTCGTAAATGGTCCGAAACGCCACGGACCTGCAAGGCCGTCGATGGTCTTGCAGATTATAGATAAATTTTTTAAAGATTTTTTTTAGATTTTTCCGTAAGGGCCGTGTACGGCATGCCATGGCTAATTTTTAATCCATTCCGGCATTTACCTTGTCTAAATTGGGAAGCATGCAAACAAATTTAAGAATGGCCGGTCTGGGTCTCTAACTCAGTCTTCCCGAATGCAAGGCAAAGGCTTTGCCACTAAGCCATCTTGCTCGGTTATATGATGCGGTAAAGTATAAACAGTAGGTGCAAGAGGAATACCCTGCTATCACATAAGGGAATTAAGGTGCAGTACGCCTACAGGTATTTCTAGCAACATCGTTAGTTGTCACCTAGACCGGAGTAATCCATAATAGTAGCCACATAAAATGAGAAACAGTAAGTGTGCAGGGACGTGGTAAATGACAGACACGCGAGCAAGAAAAGGCGAGTAGTCGGACGTCAAGAAGATGACATAGTTATGTCCAAAATCACCAGCGTTACGTGTAATTTCTGATGCAATCTATACAATTTTTCGCTAGATAATCCACACCAGGAAAGCCGTTGGACTCCCTTCGCCCCGAGAAACGAAGGGAAACCAAGACGATCTGAAGGAAGCCAAAACTCGCAGCAGAATAGACGGCCCCACCACCTAGACAGTTCCAGCAATTGTCACAGATTCTACGTAGCCAAACAGAATGGACATTTACTTTATGCATTCTCTGAATTGCCTAAAAAGCGCTGCACCTAGGTCTACTCTTCTTCACCGGACCGCGATTGCAGAGCGGACCAATTCGTTCCCACTCTATACTTTCTCCCCCGTGCCCCCATCTTGCAGTCGACTACATGGTCGTTTAGATGCACTAGTACCCTAATCTACGTCGCGCTTTGCATTGACTAAAGTTGACCAGTTGCTTTTTAACTGTTGTCGGTTTATTCTGTCAGTTTGTCTAGGTTCGCTTTGTTTCTGTACAACTGGTCAACCAATAGCCAAACGTTAGCTACCGTTGCATAACCCGCCTTGTTGCGAGCCTGCGGCCAATAAGGCACGGTGCCACATTTGGCTTTCCCGTGGCGGGTACGAACCTTGTCCTGCCCAGCGTGCACTACATATTGAGCCATTGCGTGATTTTCGTTTGAGCGTCTGTGACCGCTTCGACTGGTCTGCCCTGAATTATTCACCTCTGGCAGCGCGACAGCCCGTCTCCGTAGTCCTGATGTGCCTCTTAGGCATAAGCATATTGCTAGTATATAGAACTGTAGCTAAGTTATTCTTACGCGTATTTTACGCTAAATAGTGATGTGTTTTTCAATAAAAAACGCTGTAAAGTCGACGTTATATTCAAAGTCACCAGGGCTACCCGTATTTCGTGCTGCAATACTATACACGGTTTAGGGCGCGGTTAGATAGTCCACGTTAGTGGCGATTTGTCAAAATGATGATTTCAATTTACTGACCCAAAAACTACATACCTGAGTATTACCACTAAAGTTGTTTATCCTACTTCTGTTTTTGAGTGTTTCCACATTAATGATCTATATGAATAGTTTTTCTTTACACTAAACGTCTAGTTACTTACAAGTCAAACGCGTTTGAAGTTATGTAGGATACATACTTGCACGAAATGAGCTATATGGCTGATATTCAAAAGCTGAATCGACTATATGGTGTTCTTCAACAATGCGCAGCACAAGACTGTTTTGTGACAGTATGCGCAGCATACACTAGATGCAACACAACAACTTCGTATTTGAATATTACTTAATGAGAAAAACATAAGCAGGACACACATACATTTGGTATTTGATCGCCGACATTGGCATTTAGAATAAGGCACATTTGACAAGTACAACGTCTAGCTTAGTAAATACGAAGAAAACAAAAACCCGTAGTGCGAGGTTTAGCCTATACGAGTATTTAGCCAACCTTTCAAAATACTGGGCTATAATGCCAATCTTTAGAAAATATTGAACTAAAGGGCGTTTATATTATTGCATCGCCCTATAAGTAATACACGCGTTGTTTTTTCAAAATAATGTATGCACGAGATACTGTTTTTTCTAACTTAGTGCACAGTTTAGTTTGCAAAACGTATGTACTAGAAGTACTCACAACCGAAATCAAGTCTTGAGAGCATTCGTGTCGTTATCGCCTACTGCGATTTTTCTACTTTCTTAACGTATCGCCTAGTTTTGTCTCGAAATTACAGCAAATGCGAAAAAGTAGCCACATTGATTTTGATTTCAGTTGTTCTCGCATCATCAGAATCGGGTATTGACACTAATATAGGAAAGAGCGTATCAGTACCCGATATCTTGTCTTCTTCTGCTCTTATGCTAGAACATTTTATGTGAAGTCAACAAAATATAGCTTAAACTATGTAAATTACTGCATATGATTATTGAGTAAATATTATATGGAAGCTCTACTAGCCGATTTTTATAGAGGGCATCATGCATAAGAAATCCAGGCAGTCAACAATGACGTGTATAAAATACAAACCACAAAAATCAAGAAACCGATACAGGGAGAGTGTGGAACGAGAACAGACATAAGCACTTCGGATATAGCGGCATTGGTTTTTCAGCACAGTCGTTAATCATTCAGTCTCTGTTTGTGGCTTAACCAAACTCCCGAGCAATCGACGGCTCGAGGGTTCGAAATACCTACGGTCGCGGTATGTTCAGTGCACGTGCCAACCGTCGCAGGTCGAATTTAGGTAAAAAGCAGATAGTTAGTTGTAAAAGAAGCCGCTGCCTTTCCACTTGCGGTTGGTAGGAACCAGACGGAGGACACACTTTCAGTGTGAATGAGTAGGGTCTTCGGGCACTTCGAAGAAAGTGGCGTCGTATCGTTCCGGGCCTATACGCTCGGAACGCTTCAGCCTTAGAAAAGTTAAAGCGACTGTGGCGTCCACCGCAACGAAAGTGACAAGGACTTAGATCTTTGATTTCCCACTTGGATACAAGCGCTTGCCATATCGCTTCACCAAACTAATCAGGCAGAGGTCGACAGAAGGCACACGGCAACGCAACAAGAGCGCCGACTCGTAACAAAAATACGTTGGACGGCCTGGAGTTCCAAGCTCAAAGTGGAGCCGAAAGTCTGGACCTCCTCGATATCCTGCTACAGCGAGAGACTACTTCGTTCTTTCCTCACCTTTTTCGGCGTAGCTCCGAAATTAATGGCGGCGCTGCAAAAGGTATAAAAACCAAAAAACTACTAATGACCCTGTACGCTTGCATTCACGCGCACATATGCGGCCAAACCCTAGCCGTTGATGCGCTGGAACCAATTTATTCGCTATGCGATCAGTTAAATGCAGTTTCCGGAGTAGAACTGGCAGTCGTTCCGCTTACACCTAGCTGTGTGTTATTAGCACTCGATGCCGATAGAGTAATTGAGATTCCTGACTAGAACAAGAACAATGGTATTCAGCCGAATAAAAACGTGCTTCTTCAACGGTTTCTTCAAAGTTGGCTTTTCCAGAACGCCTTTTAGGTCATGCACACTCGTCAGATAACACACTATTGATGTTTAATCACTAGAGTTGTGTTGCAGTTCAGAATAATATGCTCCTCAATTTCCAGCTCCATACCACACTGTACATAGCAGATATATATTGACTTTGTTTTATAAACCTGACTTAACATAATGTCACCTCAATTAGAATAAAAAAGGGATGTGCGCTAAAATTTATCATGGTCACATATGTATGGTTTTCAGTGCTTGATTTACTACTTGCTTGACATTTATGTCTAAATGCACATGTTATTATTTAATATCAAAAGCAAATATATATATATATATATATATACGTATATATACATATATATATATATATATATATATATATATATATATATATATATATATAAATACATATATATACATAAATACAGTAGCATACGCGGACATGTAGCGATACTTAGGGTTTCCCCAACAGTCGTTGCGCGGTGGCTATAGTGTCCGATTCTCAGTGGTATTGTTTATCATCGATTCTCAATGAGCTCATCGCTCAAATAAAAGTCGATAACAGGGATCGAACTCGCGACACCGCGGTAGACGACACTAGCGCCCTACTAGACCCCTAGACCACACCGCTACCACTCTGCGTAGTCTAGCAAGAAGAGCATAATTAATCGCCAAATGGGAAGACGCAATTTGGATTTGCATGCGCCCATTTGGCCATCCGCCAAGCGACCAGCCCGTTTACGGACTCAAAGTGAGCCACGGCCTTTAGAGTGACGAATCGTAAACTTCTTATATATTGCGTATTGGACTGTACAGCAAAAAAGTGTCTTAGCAATTTACATTTTGTTGTCTTGCTCGAAAAATGAGTTTATTCCAGGAACAACGGACACCCTTTAAGGGCACTTGGACTGCCGGCGCCTCAGAAACGTGTCTTGAACGCCTTCCGCCAACTTACTATATGATGAAGATCTTAGGCGAAGGAGTAATACGTGAGATTAGGAAGAAGTTTGAATAATGTTATTATCGAGCTTTGGTAATTTTAACCTTTACAACATTGGCAAAGTGAAGGCTAAGATGCAGGGCAGGGGCAGGTGAAGCGTCTAAGTCACGTGTGCAGGTCCAATTGGCAGAAATCCTACTAAAGTACGCCCAAAGTAGGTTTTGGAAAAACAGTACTCTATCAACCTTATTTATAACGTTTGCAAGCAGCATTGCAATGGCAGCATACGTTTTTTTTCTTCACAATCTTCGTGATCTATAGGCGTTTTGCAAGAGTTATCTTTTCAAGTATATCATAATCTATAGGTGTTTTGCACTTGTCGAGATATTTTACAGGTATACGGTTCTCTCGCAGTATAGCTAACAACGTTCCGTACTAGCTTATTGATTACACTCAGTCGTAGGTAACGAACCTTGATGTGTTTTTAGTTGTTGTTTTTTAGTTGATGTGTTTAGATTGCACTGTGCACTGTGACGGCCGTTTGAGTGATAGATGTTAGAGGCACCACCTTACTGAGCGCGTACAGGGTTTCCGATACCACTGGGTATCCTAGTTTCCTCGTCGCCTTTCTGGCTAGCTGCATTTATTCGCTGATTGTACAGTATATTCCTGCTGTGTTTGAATCTGAATATCACCACGTTGGCAGTTATCACACGACAAACGGTATATCGCATATATATATATATATATATATATATATATATATATATATATATATACATATATTAACCCGGAGTACGTTTCCTTGAATTAAGTCTGTAAACGACAGGTACGACTCATTCTCAACTGATAATTCACGATTATCAGTTGAGGTATAACTGGTAAACGCGATACTCCAACGGAATATAGAAAACATAACAAAAAATCCAACTTTCCAGTGCTAATGTCCAGCTTGATAGACAAAAAGCTTGCGTCACTGACGCTTCTACGGCAGAACTGCTGGGGGATTTCGATGTCTGCACGCATTTTCGGTCATTAGCAATGGCGTGTTGGTTCTTCGACTGTCTGTTCTGGGCTCTTCGACTAACAAGGTGTTCGACACCTCGCGCGTTCGGACTTTGGATTACAGACTACCGACGAGTGAATCGGCTGGCTCCAATTCAAGCGTTGCAATTGGCAGATATCGCCGTCGCCATCCTTCGTCGCCATCCTTCGTCGTGTCTAAAATACTCGTTTCACCTCATTTAGTGCCAAATGGAGCGGCATCGGCAGGGACGTAACGATATCCAAACGATCGCGCTTTGGATCTACAAGAAAAAAGATCGCTGTCCTGTTACGGACGCGACTTTCCATTGCTAGGCTGTTACGTTTGGTACACCTTCTCCCCTCCAGGGCCGAGAAGCCAAAGGAAACGGAAAAACATTCACAAGATGCGTCATATAAACCAATGAGGCGCTAATTAGGACGGTTCACTTTGGCAAATCCGTGTCAATTAATTTTGCTTATTTATCAAATAAAAAAAAGAACTACCTAAAGGTAAAGCGGCATGTATGTGTGTTGTCATTATTAAAAATACCAAACTTCTGATTTCGGGCTTGTAATATTTCGCCTAAGAAATTGCGCCCAGATTATCCCGCTTAAAACGAGCCTCTTGTAAAACACAATTGTATTTCACTGTAAATTTGTAGCGGCCTTTCGAATTTCTCTTTGCTGTGCAATGTTTCGGTCAGATGTTACCTATTTTATTTTGGTCTTTAAAGTTATTTCGTTGATTGTGTGATAGCAGCATATGTCGTTTTTTACAAAATAGATTCGTAAATAAAACCGTATTGACTCCGAAACTTGGAAAATTTGAACGTTTGTTTTGTAAACATATCACTGGTCTTTGAAGCTTCGGTATTTTTGGGTGCGCAATGACTTTGCCTTTGAAGTCTTCTGTAAATTAAAGTTCAGCTCAAAATGCAAGGGTGACTATGCTTAAACTGGTAGAGGTAATAGCTATCATAGGTATAATCGTGCACGCTGTAAAATGTACTATTTATATATCTTTAATCTCATACTTGCCTCCCGTGTTCGTCCCTCAACACCCCCTTCAAGCTGACTATGATCGTGCCAATCTATAAACCCAAAAGTGATAAATTTGCTGCTTTTAGTAACTTCCCTATTTCACTACGCTATTTATTTGCTGAGTTCTCTAAACAGTGTGTCAAATCCCAACCTTTACCGTTTCTCGAGGAAGTAGGCCCCTTTCCCGAGTCTCAAGATTTTGCCTGGTAAGCTTTGCGATATTGCAATCCGTGACATGTTCGAGTTCATTACTGCCGACTTTTCTGGCAAAACCGTGTAGACCACTTCGTTTCTTAACACCGCGGAAGCCTTTGATTCTGTGTCCCCAACGTTTTCGTTGATTATCGGTCCCACTTTGATTTCGACCGCTTGCCGATCTCTTAGTTCTCATCCTATCTCACACACAAGCGAATAACAGTCCGAGCCCTGCCTTCGTTATATAGCACTACCTTCTACCGCAGAACCGTTTGTATATGATATTAGCGATATAATAATATACATGTGTAACATATACATGATGTATTATACGCCAAAGAATAATTAAACAAATTATAATACATTACTTTAAAGGCGGTTAACAGGTGATATATATATATATATATATATATATATATATTTTTTTTTTTTTTTAACGCTTTGACAATTACATTTTTAGACGCTCGTAATGGGCTAAGTTGCCTGTGGCACGATATCGTCTAAATGCATCTATCGTCATTGCGTTCTCGTACTGGAATTATATAGGCTTTCTCCAGCAGAGGTATGTAGCAGCACGGCAATGACAACCACGCCCAACAAATTCAACCAGCACGGCCGGGGCTCGAACTAGCGATGTTTTGCTAACCCTGGGTGCCATGGCAACGCCCGTTTCGAACGGTGCGTTAGCCGCCTAAGCCACCGCCAGTACACAATATATATATATATATATATATATATATATATATTGTTTTTTAGCAATTTATACTACAATCCGTTATGCATATAGATGCACTTTTACCATTAGTACAATTGGTTTATTTATGCAACTTTGTTAGGTTATCACCTTCGAGTGAATAATTGTCTTCACGTGAACGTGTGGTCACGGATTCTCAAATCAAGTACAATCTTGATTAATCTTTCTTTACATTTACTCCTGGGAGCCGTTTGTTATGTAAATGTCCGTCGTAAGTAACTAACTGAATTGTCTTTACTCGAGCACTTACACTCGTTCATCTTTGCGCTAAAGCGTCTTATGGACATTTTTGTCTGCCTTAGCTCGGCGCTCATTGTACAAAAAGCAGAGGCGATGCTATTCAACAGTCACATTGGGAAATATTTTCTCCCTAAAGTCGTCCCTATCGCACGAGGAATTTAAGATAGGATATTGGGGAACTCTAGATCTGTAACATCGTCCCCATTACACGTTGTGGGATATATTCTCTATAGTAGTGGAGGGCCCTGTAAAGAGTAAAGATATAGTAGGCTAGACAGCGCTGTTAATAGGTTAGAGAGCCCTGGCAGTAAGTTGGAGGGTAGTACTTTAGAGGGCTTACTAAGGGCTTACTACTACCCCAATAGGACAGGGTCTTTGTACCAGATGTTAAGATCAGAGATCAATGACCAGATCTACCGACCGCGTAGTCTCCGGAAGGAAGGTGGACCAAAGCGGTGGCCCAGTCATGTAGACTTTCTTTGTCGCCTGAGTCCTAACAACGTCCTTATCGAAGCGTCGTTCGCTGCGCTTAGCCTCCAGGAGATTCCATGGCAGCTAATGGGCGAGCACCAATACAACGCCTGTACTAACCGTTCTGTATCCACTCCAGACATGCATAGCTATGGACGGTCTGTAGGATCTGCGATGACGGCCTGTAGGCAACGCCATTTCCACTCACACCAACGCTGCATATAGTGCCGTAGATTTGGCGACCGACGCCAGATGGCAGCGTCTGGATTAGCTCATGCCTTCCTCGCGTGGAAGGATATGAGAAAAATTCTGAGATACCTGGGTGACTTTTCTAATGATATGCTGGGTCCCCCCCCCCACCCGAGAGCCCAGCATAAAGATGGACCCCCAAATACCTGACAGTTTTTTGCACCAAACTCTGGTGACTGGCAACCTCCAGCCGGACCCCCCAAATACAGCTAATCAGATACAACGCCTTTGGTTTCGTGTTGTGCAAGCTAAAAATAGTTAGCCTCAGATTCACTTCCCAATATTTTCGAGAGCCAGATTTGCTGCAGCCAGGAAATAAGCTCGGCGAGCCAAGAGTACTACCGAAAGGTAATCGGCGTATATAATGTCTTGACACCATCCGGTATCTCCGGTCTCCGCAGGACCGCGTCGTAAACCAGATTTCACGCACCGGGTCCAGGACCGAGCTGCGGGAGTTGTGACGAGCCGTGTTTCGCCGTCGCCATAAGTCAGTGACCGCTGGTCTAGAGAGTAAAGCAAAGTAAAGTATTATGTATTTATTATTGAAATGCTACCAATTCATGGTGAATAAACCCGAAACAATTGTAGGGAAATACTGAAACATTAATGAAATGTATTAGTCTTGTGTTTATAGATTAACACAGCGATGCCTAATATGCCGCAAGAACTGCTTAAACGAGTCGGGAAAGCAGTCGTGAAGATAATGCACTGCAATTATGCTCGGCATTTCTCAAACGGTTCAAGTAGCGCTAGATGTACTGGATACCAGCGTATGAATTCGGTCAACAGAGTCTTTTAGATAAGACGTTTTAGGTGGCCCTAAATACCAGAACATAGCCCTTGGCCCCCATGGCAGGTCGTCTAAGTCTAGCTAAGTTCATCCCGCAGCGTGCTTGCGCCCCATTGTGTCAGAACTACATTCTGGTCGAGCCCGGTGGCGTGGTGGCTTAAGTCTGCACCTCGCAATCGGAGGAGACACATAGGTGCGCGGGTTCGAGCCCCACCTTTGCACATTTGTATTTATGGGGGTCCGTCTGTGAAGCAATGTGAAAAACAGTTCCGTGGACGTTAAATCTTGGCTGAGGATCAGCCCGAAAACTTTACTTAGAACTACATTCTCGGCAGTATACGTTCTCGAGTGTCTACCAATAGTTGTAGTAATGTCCTCCCTATACGCAAGTGTTTCTTGGCGTTAGATAGTTCTTTGCACTAAAGATAACTGTGTGCAATCTTCTGTGTTTTTCTAAAATTCATCTGTAGAGTGGAAATGCAAAAAAATGCGGCCTGCATTTTAGAAAACTTGGCTGAACAACCTGAAAATGGTACGGATTCGTCAATTTGTAGGCTATAGAAAGAGCTGTTATCGCTAACATGATATGTTTCATATATAACGTGGCCACTGTCCACGGTTGTCCGGTGTTTCATGGATGGCCGTGAACCAATTTGGTTCCGCATGGCCGACTATATAAAACTGTGGTTGAGGCGAAAATATATTAAACAAAAATTAGAATGCTATTTTGAGACTTGGAGAAGGCATGTAACTGCAATGAAGTGAGCACTGTGCGTATTGCAGCACGCCGAAAGGGGCCGATTATAATTTTCTCTTCTAGAAGGGAAGCGGTCACCATTCATAGGCAACGATGCGCAAGGGGATGACGCAAATCACCATAGTTCACATTAAAATCGCCTGTTTTTCTAGTCGTGTCTAGTGCAAGACGATTTTTTGCGTGTTTTAGATAAATCTAAAAGATATTTAAAAAAATATTCCCTATTTGTTTCATATTATTGTAAAGAACACTTTTTATTATCTTAATATTAAATATTTAAATTACGAACGCTGGGACCTAAACATGAGAGAATAGAAATCTCAACTTTTACAAACTTTTTTCAATAAGACATGTTTCTGCTTGCTATTGTTGGATAATTTTAAACGAATTAAAAGGTTACCTAAAATTCACGGTGATATTTATTGATTCTGAGAACTAGAACTTGAACTTGAACAAAATGTTTTCTTGCGACCGCATTTATTAAAAAACAATGCCCGGCTAGCAACATCAATAAAAACCGATTCTCTAAGTACATAATGCATTTATTTATTACACTTTAGTAGTGTGTAAGAATAAGACTGAACATTTAATACTAATATTAGATTCGTAGTATTAAAGCTTTTTAGCTAGGAAACGAGCCGCTACCGGTACCCCATGTTAAAAACGCGTTTAACAGTCTACCCTGGAAGGTGATCCTGAACACACTACTTAAGAAGAGAGTTCCGCCCTATCTGTGCTGTGCAATTTCGGCCTACCTGCGCGCCAGGCGTATAGTCAACGAGGGCTCCGAGTTTGACAGGACAGACGGGGTTCCCCAGAGCTCGATTCTAGGATCCCTTCTATGGAACCTGGCATACGACGATGTCTTACGTTTAGACGATCTTCCGGAAAGCACTGAGCTGCTGGCGTACGCAGACAATCTTGTAGTGGTCGTCCAGCCTCGCTCACCCAGCCGCTAGAAATTAGAACCAACGACAGCCTGGCCGTACTGTTCACAGCCAGCAACAGGGAGACGCCACGCAAAGCCCAAAGAGTAACCGCTTTAAAAATCACACTGATGGAGCAGTCACCGCAGCAGCCGTCCTTATTCTAGCTAGTGAAGTCCCCTTCAGGCCGAACGGAACATTATGTAGAACGGAGCGCCCGGACCTTGATCCCGGATATCAGGATCTGGGTGAACCGGCCAGGTGGCGAGTTGATGTTCTACATGGCTCAGGCCTCTAGCGGCCACGGTGGTTTCTATGCATACTTGTTCCGAATTGGGACAACCACATCTCCAGTCGGCAAGTACTGTCAAAGCCAAACCGAGGACTCGCCTGAATCATGACAATCTTGTGGTGCCCGGCATGGACCTCTCAGCGTGCGGATTAATGACGGTAACCTAGGGCTAATGACGGCACACTTGAAACGCTCATACAGCGCATAATTCATTCACGATATGACTAAACCAGTTTTGCTCCTACTATTAAGAACATTGTGCGCTCAAAGGAGAAGAAAAACTGTTTTACCAAGACAAGATCCGCGGAATATCCCGGGATAGCTAGGTTTGTAAACTAATCTCGCCCCCCAATTGTTTTAAGTTATGCTTATTCAATTGCCGATTGAACGTGGGGATGGGGACATGACTGGCTTTTAGTGGGTTAAAGCCCCGCACTACCGGCCCGCACTTCCAAACGAAAATCCTGCCGATTATCAGGCGATTTATAGTTATTTGGAAGGCAAAGATGTCATAAATCAGTAAAGAAATTGGCCACTTAGAGACATTTACGTTAAGCTTAATGGGCAAGACTATTTCAGAGACAAACATCGTAACACCATGAGATTCGGGCATCATCTTAAGTATGGGGTCACTTGCGATAGTTGCCATTTGTACACAAGGTACCTTGTACCCGGCCGTACTTTGGTGTGAATACTCGAATACTGCCTTCCACAAGGACTATAGTAAGAGCCTCGGTATTGCTTTGAGCAATGCATTAGATGTACTATACAGTCATGTACTATGCAGTTGAATGCTCGGCGCTTACAAGGCACTCACGCCATTACCCCACTCGCTGACGAGGTAAACAGCATAGTACAAAAGAGAGCGTATAGTTGGCCTGTATTACTCAGTCTAAATAAATAAATAATATAATGATAACAATGCATCTGTTATACAAAAAGCGGAAGTCGTTATGTGGCACCGCCTTGCCGATAAAATGGTACGCGGTCCGTTATATATATATATATATTTATATACATATATATTATTGTTTGTCTATGTTTCGTATTTTCATGCGCAAAAAGGTGAGTTTCCGATATCGGATAGCTGCTTGCTCTATGGTCATGGTAGATGGGCAGACAGGGACGCAGTAAGCGTCATCCTATTGTATCTCATTGTAATACAATAGCCTGCTCATTGTGGATCAACCGTTTCTGCTAGTTCTATCTCTCTCTCTCTCTTCCCATCTTGCAAGTTTCCTCATGTTTACCTATTTTTCTTCCCTATTCCCTCTCTCCCGTTCCGTGCTCTCCCCTGCCAAATTTTTCTCGCTCATCCTCTATCTCTGTCATATATCGGCCTTACTGCAGGGGCGCTTTTACAGACGCGGCTCCGCTAACCAACAGGGATCTGGTGGCCATCGATGCCGTTACTACTTAGGTTCCACAATGTATTGGTGGGCGTTCGATCCATTCTGATCTTTGACGTCTCGGATGCTGCGGCTTCTTTGTCTTCTTCTTCTTCTTCTGCGGCTGCCCAAATGGTGTCCTGTCTTTTAGGCGTACTTCCAAGCACGACAACCGCCCGTTATAGAAATATTCACCCTCGACCTGCCAAGAGATACAGATAAGATGCTACCATGCGATAGCCTTAGCATACACTAAACGTTTGTATGTTCTCATTATTCTGTATATCGGCCCTAGGGCCAGGGTGGTGCGACGGCTGTATCAATCAACCTTGTGCTGATAATTTTGACTATAGAGTGACTTTGAAGGGTGTTACTAAAATATAAGTAAATTATGGTTACCTAGGAGATATTTGCCTTGTAATTGCCTACTAGTGTTGGTAATTTTGTTCGTGGAATAATTGCGTTGAGTGTGCATTATTGATGGTATGCTTGTGGATGAATGCTCTCGACGAACTGCTGGTGCTATTTGGTGGTACTAATGCGGATTTCAATAGACCCGAAAAATAGTATAAAAGTTTGACTATAAACATATACAGAACCCTATGTGCTATCGTACTTTTAGATAGTAGAAATGCATAACGTAGAATGCATTGACATATTGTTCCAGATGATTTGCGGCGCGAAGAAGCGACATGCTAAAATTTCCGACTTAATAAAATGTCTGTATAATGTACGAGTACGACACGAGGCACAGGAAATAAGTACAATTATTTATTTTTCGTGTAACCCGACAGTTTCTAATTTGTGTGGAAAACAATGAAACATTCGTGTTAACGTCGACTGCTTGTTAAGCTTCAGCATCTGGAGTTTAGGGGTATATTTGCAATGACATCGGCCGCTCATTTGTACATATACAGGTAGTTCAATAAGTTCTTAGAATGAAAACCAAGAATTTTCCAAATCATGTTTTTAAATTTATCTTATTCGATATACTCCCCGAGATGCTCAATACACTTTTCCCACCAAGATTTCAGAGCTTTTATACCTCTTAAGTAGAATTACGCGTCTTTAGACTGAAAATAGGCATTGACAGCAGCCTTAACCTCTTCATTGCTGGAAAAACGCTTTCCACCGAGACTATTCTTCAAATGTCCGAAGAGGAAATAATCAGAGGAGACCAGGTCTGAAGAATAGGAAGGTTGTTCAATAAGTTCGAACCTCAGTTGGGCCAGTTTTGCCGATGCTTGCCGGGACTTGTGTGCAGGAGCATTGTCCTGGTGAAACAGGACAACCTTCTTCTGCAAAGCGGGCCGTTTCACGATGAGTTCTTGCTAAAGGCAGTCTAACAGTCTTGCCTAATATTCCCCTGTGATCGTTTTACCGCTCTCAAGGTAGTCGACCAGCATTATTCTACGTTGGTCTTAAAAAACTGTAGCCATCACCTTTCCGGTCAATGCCGTTGTCCGCACACTCTTCGGAGGTCCTTCATCAGGTGCACACCATTGGCAAGATGCTTCTTGGGTCTCGGGAGTGTAGTGATGGAACCAGCTTTCATCGACGGTCATGAATCTGCGCCAAAAATCCGACGGATTGTTCGACATCTTGGCCAAATTTCGCTGTGAAGCGAAAACAGGCGCGTTTTTTTGGCCTTGGTTGAGCAAATGCGGCAGCCATTTTTCTCTGAGCTCTTTCATCTTCAAGTTTTCATGCAGGATGAAATGCACACTACCCAAACTGATCCCCAAGGCCTCCGCTATCTCCCTAATGTTCACTCGCTTATCTGCGGCAACGATTTTCCGCACCTTTTCCACGTTTTCCTAATCAGTTGCTGTTTTTGGGCGTTTTAAACGTAGTTCATCCCGGTGCTCCTGCGACCTCTTTTTAACTCATTAATACAGTTGGAAACAGTGGCAAAACATGGCGCAGAGTCACCGTACACCTCGTCTAACTCAGTTTTCACTTGGGTCGCATTCCAACCTTTGAAATAAAATGCTTGATAACCACTCGAAACTATTTTTCTCTATTTTTCAAAATCACGCCGATACGTTGCACGGGAAAAGCGATCAAACGAAATCGCAACGGCCAATCACCATAATATTTTGACTGCTGGCAGTCGAAAAGTTGCAGTTCCTAATAGCAGTGGAAGCGCGCCAAAATTCGAATTCTAAAAAGCTCATTCTAAGAACTTATTGAACTACATGTATATATATATATATATATATATATCGAAGGGGTCCAATATTATTGTAGACTATTTGGTTTTAACTTTTTTTTTTATTACTATTGGATCGCATTAATTTCATTATGTCTTACAATCGCAGCCCACGTGGCATCTAGATCTAGATGGCATAAATCGCTGTTCATCAACCTAATCACTTACCTCTAATCTAAGCAGTCCCCACAGAGCACTAAACTCCGTTAAAACCGCTAACTAAACTAAGAAGTATGCCGAAGTTTGCCCAGGTTTGGGAATCGTCTTGCATCCCTTATCGTCATCCGTAACTGCTAAGAATTCTAGCTTCTGCTTAGCTTTATTATGTACAGCAATTGATAGTCGTTGGAACGTTTGTTATCAAGTCGTGTCGGCTCATTCAGCAACCAGCAATCTCATTCACCCAATATATGTATTTCCTTACCCGCCTGGAAGTACTAAAAAAATGCAGTATAATTTTGTCCGAATGTCGATACAACACCTAATCGTCGCTAACAGTAATAAGTTAATACTAACCTGACATACGTATCCCGTCCTACTATATCGTCGAACCGCTGTTGTATATGACGACCGTGTATCGCGTCTGCTACCCATTTACATTAGCATCATTAATCTCTTGCTAGCTTCTCAGCGATTGCCTCGCTTTCTACAGCGTACCGAGTGTGCCCTTCTCCGTATACGGTCTGGATTGACTAGTGTGATCGCCGCAAAACGTTATTACGACTTTGTTAACGTTCACTGGGCTAACTAGCTCCGGTTAGTAGAAAGGTAATGAGTATGGGATACTCTCACTCATCTTTTCCAATATAAACTAGTGATATACCTTCGCCAGGTGATTTAGTTGGCCGTATGAGTAGCCAGGCGACCCAGTGGCCGCAGCTGTCGTTCGTGTGCTCTCCATATGGCCATAAGCAGAGATTGCATCCTAGGCCAGATCCTCTGGCGCCGCTCGGCCCAGTGCTCGTTTCGCTGTCCTGCGCCGGTCCATTTCGAGGACCGCTCGCGTTTTTGGGCCGTTCTGGGAGCGTAACAGTGGAATCTAGGCCCCATTCTAGGACTTGACACTGCAGAGGCTTGTCAGTTACCCTCTCCTCCTGTTGACCATTCATCTGGCAGGGGATAAGCCCAAGTACGTTTGGGTTCCGCAGCGCTTGGCCTTTGTTAACGGCTGGTCTAGGAGGTCTTTGTGCTGGACTGTTGTAGCAATCTTGGAGAGACACAGCGTTAACAGAGCCCTAACTGTTGGCTCGATTTCAAACCCCATCTCTGTGATAAGGCGGGAGAGGACCGCCTCTGTTCTCTTCCCGGTTTCGCCGCCGATGCTGTGGAATTTGCAGGTCATCTTTCTTCATGTGGCCATGTAGAATTTATTTTGTTCCTAGCCCGCTTTCTTTAGTTTGTGTGCTGACTTTCAGACCGGCAAGGTGCGGTAGGTTTTATTTTGGAGCAGCGGGTTAAACGCAACAGCTCTCAGCGATGTTCAGTTTCGATCAGTTTCGATCTCTGCTATGAGTTTTGTCGAAGTGGCTTGATTAGGCCCTTGGAAGCACGCCTTCGTACTTCCGTGAGTGGCTCATACTACCGTTGAGAGCCGGCTCGCTACCCTTGTTCTTGGCCTTTCCCGAACTGGCGAGCGAAACATAATTTTACTTGCTCAGCAAAAATGCCTAACGCCGCCTTCCAGCTTGTCTGCCGCATTAGATACCGTGCATTCTGGCTACATTTCGTTTACTGTCAACGTGCGCGCTAGTCATACCACTGCACCTCTACGTTTACCTTACAATTGACACCACCACACGTTGTCGGTTAATCTTTGGTTTTACCGCACTTGGCATTGGTCTAGAAATTGTATTAATAGCACTTCTGGCCGTGGTTGCTTTCTTTGTGTGTTCGGCACCTCTCAGACCCCTATCTAACCGGATATTCTAGAATGTTTTCTCGAATTGACGAAGTGACCTTTAGTAACACAATGAAAAAGTGGGTTAATATTAATTACTTAGAGACAGTGTCACCGGTTAAGAACGTCTAATCATTTAAGGTACGCCTTTCTAATCACTGGTACTTTGACGATGACGAAAGTCAGGTAAAAAGGAACTTATGATCAGCCCAACGGGACTATGAGAGAACAAGCAGCGAAGCTAAGGGTACAGCTCCTCCTTGAAAATCTCAGGTGATCGTATGCCTTAATGAACAGATTTAGCCTGGTTTAGTATCTTACGGCTTTGATTTGATTTTGTATTAGTTACAGTTATCATTGGTACAATGCTCCTGTAGCTCTTATACACTATGAAAGGTAACTAAATGTAGCTTCTGAATTCGAACCTACCACATATCCAATGCAAGGTTTTATGAGTAAAGTACTACCTATTATGTGGTCGGTGTCACGAAGTTCGCCGAAAAACATGATGGCCGCCGTTGCGTTGATAAACTAATTAGTTGATGATTTACAACGATGTGCCGTGGGTTTTGATACATAGGTCATCTGCAGCAAAAACTCGAGCTCGGCTAAAACGCAGGAATCTACTTTTGGCTAAGTTAATAGTTATTTGATCTCGGGAAAATAAACCATAGTTTTATCCTTATTGTCCAGCGTACGACGCTATTCGTTGTGGCAACGGTATCGTATAATAATTACCCAAGCGTTTTCTTTAGACTGGGTACACTGATTCGAAATTAGTCGATCGGTTCTAAAACGGCTTCACTTCGTTAAAAGTTATGCCCATTGCTAAGAATCGGCTAAACAAAGTTTTTAACGAATGCGACTCGATGGGTATATTTCCAGTGGATATATTGTTAACGTACTAACATATGTGCTGGTTTTTTCTACATATTTATTACTTCATATCTATATGCGTGCATGTATCTATGATAGTAGAAAACAGGAGCCGTCAACGAGGCAAAAGCTTGGATTGTGCCAGCAAAGACACTGATTGGGGTGCCATGGCCTGGAAAATACTTATCTACAGTCTAGCCCATTTCGGCAAGAGCAATAGCTTGGAAAAGCCCTATAACATTCGCCTGCCTTTCGCTGTAGATGTATAAGAGGAAAATCCACCAGAAGGGCAGGACAACAGCAATAACGAGCTTCTATTGCTTTCAATTGTTTCGGTCACTCGGCGCGTCGCTGGCCAACCGTTTCGACTCCGGCTCTTGTAGTCGTAATGAAGACGTTCCTTTTGTTTTAGCAAAAACCCGAAAGCCAACAATCCTATATGTGTATAATACTTGAAGTGTATATACATATAGACACACAGGCAGTCTATGAAATATCTAGCCTTACTTGAAATTATAGGACTAGTAAAAATAAAGGTTTTTTTTTATCAATGGAATAGCGGGGCAGAAATGTGCCTTTTTAAGAGTGATAATAAATTTGCAAAAAATTAATAAATCGATGTGGCTGATTAAACATAGCTTTACAAAATGTATGATTTGTGATTCAAGCAATGCGCGATTTGTGTTTCCCAGCCTTTTCAACACAATTGTACGTATGCATGTCAAGCGCAGATTTCAGATCAACGAAAACTGCAAAAATATAATTTTTTTCAGTTTAGTACTATTGTCATCTGTTCAAGGAAAATTTCACAACTAAGATAGTAGAACTCCCATTCCTGAGGTCATGCTGCTCATCTGGAATGAACGCCAGTTCTATTAGGACATCCGTGAGGCGCCTCGTGATTATGCCTGTGAGTAGTTTGCAGCCACAGCTCCTCTTTAATATTGGTCGCCACGCGGAAGGGTCCGACGATTCTCCCTTTTCTTTTCGGCTTACGCCGAGGAAACATTCGCACCACTTATCCAGCAGAGTGCCCTCAGAGAGGCATCTGTTGAAAATGGACTGCCAGTTGGACCACGAATGCTCACTCTACTCAGCACACTTCTGAGAGCTAACCAAATTATTCTCGATGGCGACGTGTGCGAGCATGACACGTTTGGCCAGACAACTGGGTATCCGCATGGCGACAATCTCAGCCCATTGTTATTCATAACGTTGCTCGCTGATCTGCCACCTGCCGATCTGCATCGTCAAGAAGTAGCACTCGACAGTCATGATCCCCCTGCTTCACGCAGGTGACCTGGTAATATTCAGTAGAACTCGCACTAACGTGCAGGCTGCGTTTCGCACACTTAATGAATATTTCTCTCAGAACGGCCTCATAATTAATGTGTAGAAAATAAAGCTGCTTCGGCGTGGGGGCGGTAAGCCCGCGCAGATAAGCTGCGATTTCACAGCAGTGCAGTCCGCAGAAAGCTTTTGCTATCTTGGAGTAATTTTCTTCTATCGAGGTACAAGCTCTTCTCAACCCACGTAACTAAGCGTTGTCGAACAGCGTTTATCGCAACCCCCGGCATCAGAGGCCTAATAGAGCTATTCGTTCAGACGACCATGATCCAAGGTGGGCAGCAAAGCGCTGGTACTTTGACAAACAAATGCACTTTAAATGTATGTGTAGTTCATTGCTAATTTACGGTTAAGCTGGGAGTTAAGAATTATGTGTGGAATACAACATCTGGCGGATGCCCTCCTGCCACATGCAGACAGTAACCTATTCTTTTAGCACGGTTCCGACTACATTTTGAAACATTTCGCGGTCTATTTCGGCACTAGCTCGGTGGACACGGTGTTTCAGCTCAGATATGGATTCGGGGGCATTCCTGTAGTTGAGGTTCTTTACAAGCCCCCAGATGAGAAAATAAATTTGTGCGGAGTAGCTCGAACGTTGCGCCCGCTGTGTGACTTCTAGACTCATCTTGCTGAAACCACATGTCGTCCACATCCAGGGACACTCCGGTCACAAAAGTTCTCTATCACATCCCGATATCGCTTGCTGTTGGTGGCTACAATCTCTCCGCGATCTTTTCGACGAAGTATCGCCCGATAACAGCTCTGCTCTAAAATCCATACCAAACAATGACTCCCTGTGGGTAATGTGCTTGTTTGAGGATCATTCTTAGATTTTCGGAGCTCTAAATACGAACGTTTTTCCTATTCACAAATCAATTCAGGTACAAATTGGCTTTATTGAAAAATAAGAAGGGCTGGCCACTGCTGCAAGTGAACAGTCATTTTCGTAAAAAAAAAACATATTTTTTTAAACACACTTTGCTTGAAACTGTGCGCTTCATCACGGAAACTCCTATAAAACTCCACGCGAATGATTTCGTTTTCATGTTCACAAAACGAATGGCAAGGCAATCAAACCACCAGCGGTCTGCCGCTCACTCTGTTCTGCTCATATTGAATGCGGCACCCATAACCTACGGTATCTAATTGACGTGCAAATGTCTTCACGCTTTGCATGTTTGGCAGTTAGATAGGGTGGAGCCAGCTTTCCCAAAGCTAGTACTTGGCGTCCCGTCAAACTCGCGAAACAGATAAGTTTACATCATCGTGAACTCAGCATAATTTATCGATGAACTCGCTTTCGGCACGAGTATTCCCAAGTATCGGATCCCCAGAAAACGTTTGTTTTATTTTTTAATTTTATTCACCTATGACTAACCAGGCCTGGGATGATTCTTTCGGCCCATATCGGCATGGGCGCGCCCACGCGCTACAGTATTTACAAATTTTATCACTTATTATGTCGGTCTGCTGGCTTTATAACTACATCGTATTTTATTCACCATAGTTGTTGGTAGTAGGATTGGATTGACACACATGGCCTGCTACGAAATTATAACAATATCTCGTTCACACGCGCCTGTAACGAGTAAGAGTCTAATGCCGAACATTTTAGAACATGATATCGACAGATATTGCACTCACCACAAAACTTACATACACACTCGTTAATATCATAATATTCACCTTTGAGGCACATATAATGATGATAACCATGCCATGTTACCCTGCACAATAATGGTCGGTTACTTTGGAAGGCACGTTTCCATTTCTCTGAGCGAAAAGCAGGTCCATCTGTGTAGTTATACATAACAAAATGTACGTTTCGGTCTTCCCTGAATGCTCTGTACATGTCGAGTGTATTTGTACTGGTCGGTAATTTGTGTAGGACTAAGTTTTCTACCAGAGTACGTTCTCCGCATAGCTCTAGTGCTAGGGTAGCTGACGCGTTCTTGGGTAATCCCAGCACACGCTTTACAAAGCACGCCTTTACGCGGTCTAAATTTTTGAGATCGCGTAATGTTAGGTGCGGTGCAATTATTGGGAGACAGTACTGGAGTATCGGGGTAATTTTCATATTAAATATTTTCATTGCTGTGCCAAGATCTACGTCTCGAATGTCCCCGAGTAGCATAATCGCCGCCGTGGCCTTTGCTCGCAGTTCCTCGATGTGTCTGCTAAAAGTCAGTCGCGGTGTCAGAGTTACGCTAAGATACGAGAAATGGTTAACCAGCTCAAGGCAAGTACTGTTGATCTTGACGCGATGGTCGGCAGCGGCGTATGAGCCGCCGCGGCTGAAGCGAAGAATCTTTGTCTTAGAGATATTAATTATGAGTCGGTTCTCCGCACACCATTTTGAGGTTTCATTTAAGTAGAATTGTACGTGTTCCCGGGATTTGGCTAAGATGACGAGGTCGTCCGCGTAGAAGGCATGCGCTGCTTTTATTGTGCGTAGAAGGTCTGCTAAGCCAGCAATGTACAGTATAAAGAGAAATGGGCTTGCAGAGTCGCCCTGCGCTACTCCAGTCTTTTGTGTAACAGGCTTGTTTGTATAGTGATTTCCGTTTTTTATGGTTATAAAATTGTGGCTTAGCATATCTCGAATTAAATTGAATAGTTGGCCCTTAATATTAAACCTCTCTCGGAGGATTTCGAGGAGGCGGTCCCTAGGCACACTGTCAAATGCGGTTTGAAAGTCGACAAAGGCCGCATACGTCATACTTTTGTCTCGTTGGCGTTCACTTACGTGTTCAATCACGAACCGTAAAGCGTCTGCTGTTGACTTTCGTGGCAGGAATCCAAACTGCTCACAGGGCAGATCATTAACCGTGCATTCATACATCCTCCTCACTATGAGCGGTGTAAGCAGTTTGTATAGGACACTAGTTAAGGCAATTCCTCGATAGTTTTTCGGGTCGGTTGGGTCCCCTTTCTTCTTGTAAATTGGCTGTATAAGTATTTTTCTCCACTCGTTAGGTATTTTGCCTTGTCAAGCGCATTTATTAAAAAGCCTAGTCAAATACGGGCCTATAGTTTGCAGGTTAGCTTTTAAATGCTCATACACAATAAGATCCGGCCCAGCTGATTTGCCATTTTGTCTGGATATTATTGCACTTATGACTTCATCATCTGTAAACACAAGAGTTTCGTCTGAGTCATCTCTGGGCGGGAGTGTAAAATCGTTTTCTAAAAGGTCTTTAAAATGTCTGATCCACTCGGTATCGTTTATGAGTGGGTTTCCTGGATCTATTCTATGTGGCAGGAGGAGCCACGGTTTATTCACACTGAGCTGTATAAGATTCAGACGTCGCTGTTGCTCATAATGCTGCTTTTTCTCTCGTATCATGTTTTTAAAAACTCGTTTCATTAGCGCTAGCTGGTAAAATCCATTTTGGTTATAATCTCTATTGTTCATCAATCTCTATTGGTTACAAATCGCATATTTTAAAACTCTACATTCGTGGTCGAACCAGGGTTTGTGGTTGCACGGTCTTTTTTCTCTCGTAAGCGATGATAGGTGTATAGCCCAGCGAAGGGTCCTCTCGCTGCAGTCTATGTCATCGAGGCTTTGCATCGATTGTATCGCTTGTATTAGTATGTGGGGGTTTAACGACCGGCTAATTCTACAGCTAGGTACTGAGGGCGCGATAGGTGCCTGGGTGCGAGATAAGTCGAATACTACCTTGCAGTGTTTGCGAAGAGCTGAGGGTAGTGACCTAAGGTTATGAATTATGACCCCTGGCTGCGCTGCTGACGACAATACAATATCGGCTGCGCTAGCGCCGTTCCAGCTCATGTATGTTACTTCTGTATAGTCATTTTTAATTTGCAGTCTTAGCTCTTGTGTCCCTGCTATGGAAGCAGCTCGACGGCTGCATTGCTTTGTCAGGTCGCAGTTGGTGTCGGCACCAATTATAATGTGTTTTTCTGTCTTAGTACAAAGTTTAAGACACTCCCCAATGTCCTCAATAATATTGGCTACTTGTCTTTCTGGGGGGCTATATATGCATACGAGATAATAGTCTGTAAGTTCTATTACAACGTGCCGAGCTGTGGCACGCAATAGCTGGGCCCATTCTGTAGTTCTTATTGCAACACATACACCCCACTTGGGTCTTCCTCTGCCACTTGTCTTTACGGCTAGACCATGGAATACTTTATGGTTAGGCAGGGTTATACGTGATCTATCCGTTACAAACGTCTCTGTTAACAGCAGTATGTCGTATTCGTTAAATTCGTCTTCTCCCGAAGATTTCCATAGCGATTCTAACGATTCGACATTCCACAGAAGACATTTTGATCGCACGTTCGATGACATGTGTCCATCTGCTTGGTTGTGCGCAGGTTCAACGTCCAGTCATTTGGGTGTGCTTGACATAGAATTGTCGTCGATTGGCCTGCTTCGTTTCTCACCTCTGGTGGTATGTTCGTTTTCCCCATAGATTCGGTATGCTTTGAGCTGGTCGCGAAAAGGGTGAAAGCGGATACCAGCCGGCCACACGTTTGGGTCTAACAATTCGTTGTAGACGTCAGCCTTCACTTGCACGTGAAAGGTGTTGTAATATGCTTGATTTAAGCCTGTCAACTTTGTTACTTTCACGTCTGCCCCTGTTCCTACAATTCGAGCTACGTACTCTTTGAGAACGTCAGCAGTGTGGGATAGCTGTAGCCGGCTGACGAAGAGCGATTTCGTTCTCGGCCTTTCTGGCACGTCGTGATCTTCTACAGCTTTTAGATCAGTCATCTTGTTCGTGCCTTTATTCACGTGCACCACTCGGCCACGCTTCCCCATTGTCTGCCAGTTGTTATTGTCACGTTGTCGAGCACGTCCTTTTGGCGTATGCACGTTGCGGTGCTGATCGGCGGGGTTAAAGCGGAGACGGCGCGGTGTGCTAGCAGCTGAGAGTGGTGGTGCGTACATATTATTACCGCTGGTCTGTATAGGTTGCCGCTCTTGGTGTCTTAGTTGCTGCTGCTGTTGTGGTGGCTGTTGCGATGACTGTTCGTTTTGGTGCTTCTCAGCTGGTTTTGCAAGACTATTCGTTGTAGTGATCTCTTTTGTGAGCTCGTCGATTTTTTTCCTTAGTGCTTGTAGCTCGGTAGCACAGTTACAGGGCTGTTTGGCCGTCGTGTTATTGGCAACAATGATGGACACTTCTTTCCAGAAGCACGACTTGCAGCTGGTAGAACACTTATCGGGTATTTGGAAGGCGCAATGAGTGTGCACTGGTTTGTTACAGCCTTCGCAAATGGTCCGGTCCTTGATCTGCTGGAATTGTCCTCCGCAGGTCGCGCATGGAGGTCCTGGGTTCATTTCGATGTCACCCCCTAGTAGTAGCTGGAGTACTAGTGCTGAGGACCGCAGCAGCTCTGGTTTCAAGAGGCGAAGCTGGGGCTGGTGCGTGTAGACGTCCGCCACATTATCCAGGATGAGTCTAGTACTTACTTGGGCTCCAGACGGGCTTACGGGCCAATTCACCATAGCCGGATCCATGGCTTTCGCGCAATTTTGTGTCGCAAGGTATGCTAACAGAAGAACACACAGAAACCTCGACCGTCCGAGAGCCGCCATGTTGGCAGAATATGCTGGCTTTATGAACCCCGAGAAAACTACAAATCAGAACAACCACCTTGTTTTAAAATCTAGAGAAAACTACAAATGCCGTCGTTGTGGCCTTCTCAGTTCCAGCGAAAATACTCATAAACCTTTTTTAATGTGTGTGCCATATATACTATATTCCTATTTACATACCCAAACAGTGCGTAATTGAACGTAAAAAAGTATAACAAATGCACAGTGTTAAACATCGTATTGTTCAATTAAGCAGAACATTGAGCGTCGTCTGGAAGACATTCGTCGTTGCGCTAGCGAAATAAAAATAGTCGTATTAAATCGGTTCACAAAAATCAAGAAACTATAATGTATATTTTTTTAGTTTTCGTGGTTAATATCTCAACAATTTGCCATTACTTCTATAAAACACGTCTTTAAAAAAAAAAAACAAATGAGGCAGCAGAAGGGAATTTATAAGGATTATCTTGGTACCAACCTTTATCGGGGTAATACGGTTTTTAATTTTTGTTTAGAAGTTACAAAATGTTTTATAAGTTATTTTAATTATTGTTATTATTTTGCATTTTATTATTTATTTAATACGTATGTTGGCAATTGTTTAAATTGGCAACAAATGTCGATATGTTTCGCTCGATATTGTGCGCGACTACAAAATGTAACCGAATTTCGGTTTTTACTCGTACATAATGGCTTGTCATCTCTATCGGCCCCAAGAATAAAAAAAAAACTTCTTAGAACAGACATCGACAGGTCGACTAAACTGTAGGTGTGCAGCTCACACAAACTGTTGGTGTGCAGCTGCAGAAAAAGTGGGTAACATCTTAATACGCATATATAAGTAAAAAAAGGGAAAAAAAAATATATATATATATATATATATATATATATATATATATATATATTTTAAAATGCGCAAAGGTGACTACATTTGTTTATGATGCCATTTGAAATGTCTGATACGTTTGCCTCTTACATGAATAAAGTAAATGGAATATAATCTAAATGAGAGAATCACAGGTGCATACGGTTGAACATCCTGTGAGAATCCTGCAGCTGGTGATTATATTTATTATTTATATGTATAAGTTTGTTATGTTAGCACTTTGGAGTGGACAATTGTCTCCGCGCGAACGTGTGATTACGGGTTCTATAACCCAGGGTTAGCCCAGTTCAACATTGTGCCCCGAAAAGACGCTGCATTTCCTCGTTGAATGTCGAGCGACAGCCTCTTACGCAAGAATTCGGATCCTCTCGAGTCTCCTGTCGAAAGATTAAGACTTCTGCATACGCGTTGAATCAGTTTGAGCGTAAAGGAACCTGCAGATCTCATAGTCTCGAACGCCAACGGACAACATTTGTGCGGATAATCTACACTGGAATATTTTCTGCATTTGTTAGCCTCAGCTAACCTGGAAGCATGACCTGCTCGGTCCGCACCTGCACCGACCACCGAAGGGGCTAATGAGTCGGTTACAGTTGCGTCCCAAACAAGCATGCGGCCACTCTCCTGCAGCTTGCATGTGCCGATGCATGCGGGTACGCGTTGTTACTATGAATGCGATACATCGTTCAAGGCAAGATCTACAACAACTGCACAGTTCAGGGCACTTTTTACAATGGTTTGCTTAGACCTGGCATGACCGGGAGAGAAGCATTCGTTTTGTAGGCAGACACTAGGAAAGTTGTCGACTTGAGCTCACCTTGAAAAAGTGCAGACTCGTTTACCAGCCTTAACCTAAAACACCCTAACCTACCCCTCCTGGAGGCCCCTGTGGGGTCGATCGCCATTCGTCCGGAACTCGCAGGTTGGACTAAGTGTCTTTGTTCCCGCCTGACCAGACTATAATTTCAAATTGCTTCAGAAAGTGATTACAAGAGACGAGTCATGAGTTTATGGTCACGTTGAGGCCAAAGCTTAGTTGTTTCAGTGGTGCTTCCAAGGTTGTTCCAAGACAGTTGATCGAAGTCCAGGCAGGGTAGATGCCAACAATGAGATCCCTTTCACCGCTATTTTTCAACTACGCTAGGGTATAATCTTCCTCTGATGTTTGCGACCTGGTCATACGATTAACAAGATATACTACAACAAATCTTTGAGGAGATTATTCGTAAACGTCAGACGTTTTAACTCTTAGATCATCCATTACGATAACGCACCGGTGCACACATCGTTACTGATTTCGAATTATTTGACAAAAGTTTTTTTTCTATATTTCAACGACCTGCCTGTTCGCAGGGCCTGGCTTCGTGCAATGTTTTCCGCTCCAATAGATAAAAATATATATTTTAATGCGACAACGTTTTAAGACTATAAAGAAGACAAAGATAATTTAACAGAAGCAGCTCAACTAGAAAAAAACGTTAAAAATATATTCCAAAAGGTACGATCGAATGGGGTACAAGTGCATTGCAGTGGCTGCAATTTTGAAGGGAACAAAAACCGTTTGGCAAATTAAATAATTTATTTAGATAAATATCTATCAGAAATTTCGGTCCGCCTTAAAGGAAATAAACATTTATATATATATATATATATATATAACGTCAGTAACGATGTGTGCACCGGTGCGTATATATACATATATATATATATATATATATATATATATATATATATATATACGGTAGTGGTGTATATATATATATATATATATATATAGGGTCCGTCGTGTTCGTGAGAAGATTATATAAGGCCGGTCAGAAGATGCAACATGATCGCTCAGAAGAGAATTCGCAAAAAATGAAGCTCTCTATAGGCTTTCATGCCAAATACCTCGAAAATCATTAACATGCGTCCACTTACAGCGCTCAAAACTAACACATTTCGCAAACGCACATTTCATGGCAATCATTTTGGTACCAAACTGATGGCAATGCAAGCTATGGTTGCGGAGTAATTAAGATTTTTCGGCGGGATATTCAGATTAAGTGCATGTAAAGTTACCGTGTGGCGACGCGCTGCAGCTGTCGCGCGACACGTCCGGGGTAGTGAACGTCGCCACACAGTTGTTTTACATGCACTTAATCTGGATATCCCGCCGAAAAATCTTAATTACTCCGTTTGCCTCAATGTGTTAGTTTTGAGCGCTGTAAGTGGTCGCAGGGTAATGATTTTGAGGTATTTGGTGTGTATGCTAATAAAATAACTTAATCTTTGCGAATTATCTTCTAAGCGACCATGCCGCATCTTCTGACCGGCCTTATGTGTTCTTCAGAAGCAGAAATTTCACGAACACGACGCAGTGCTTAGTTTCTGTATAGGAGGACTTGTTGACTCAACAGCACATTTTATGCTCTTGTGTCGGCCAATACCACCAGTGTCACAAATTGTAGTATTTTAACTCTCATTCCGAAATAAAACCTTTTAGAGACCATGTTCCATTGGAAAAAAACACAGACATGCAAATTACTTGTAACCTTCAATTATATTATTGGAAAAACACTTGCTTTAACGAGCTCTACAATCCATGGATCGCTTTAAAAATATTCCTGCAACACCCTGTATATATATATATATATATATATATATATATATATATATATATATATATATATATATATATATATATATATATATACACATACATATGACACGCCGGCTGCGTTTAGTTTTTATTTTTTAATTAATTCGACACGCTAATAATTGAGTTGCCGGCGTTGAGAAACAAATTACATGTATAATTAGAGAGACAAAAATATTATAGCGAGACTTTCTTGAGTGAACAAAGTTGCTCTTTCAAACACTTAGACCAAGGTCTGTCTGTGGAACCGAACACAGGGAGAAAGCATGCAACTCGACATTGAGCGATTCACACTGGGGGCAACTGGTCGGCACTGCAATCCATTTTAAGTCGAGTGTTTTACTTGACAGGTAGCCATTAGCCTTAGGCTGGTGTTGATGATGACTATTATCATTAATATTAGTAGTGGTCGTAGCAGTAGTGTTATCACAACTACGAAGACAGCTGCCCAAATGGACACGGACGCGAGGTTAAGGTCGTCGCTGGTGGCGGAATTTCCTGCACATGACAAAATTACAGCGTTCCTAAAGCGTGAGTGAGTTAGGCAGGCCTTTTTTAGAAAAAAAAGGCCTTTCGAACAAGTTATCTTTATTACGGGTTAGCCGAAATTGCGAGGCCTATCTAGCTGTTATACACGAGCGTAAATCAGACGAACATCAAGACACCAGGCAGCTGCGACACCGTCTCGGACGGCTGAGTACCGAACGACTTAGCTGCAAGTGTGGCCACGCTATTTTACGGTATTGATTAACGTCCCTGACAAAAAGTTTTTATGATACGAGTCGAACATACTCATGCAGGCAATATGCATTCAGTAACACGAAACATTGCTGTGATAGATGCTTCTATTTTTCAGTAACTCTGTATAAGTCTGCGTTCGCTTTACTATAGCAGTTGACAACATTATTATATGTCCAATATAGCCAGAAGATATAAACCGCTAAGCACAGAGATCCGCCGAGATCAGCAATAAGAATTATTCAAAGTCAACGAAAAACAGGTACGTTTGGAAGACTTGGCTAACACATATTTTTGGATGAAGATAAACATTCATCTGCCACTTTGTCCTGCAAAAAACGAAAATTTCATTAAATCATGCTCAAACGAACCAATTAATTATTACATTTTTATCAGACACGCTTTAACCGATCGGTACATGTGCTAGCTTAGGTTTAATATATTTTTTTAAGTTTTTTGACTAAGCTATCTGCCCCCAAAAGTCCAAAGAGGCATCATATCTAACAAAACACAAAATTAGCAGGACATTCGCATTATTTCAAATAGTAAAGCTCTCGTAGCTAGTGAGATAAATACTATAGAGGCGTTAATAGACCAGCGCAACAGGCCAAGATCCGTAAATACTCACGCTTGATGCACAACTACCAGTCTTACCCATTCGCATTCGAAACAGAACTCGGTAATTCTTTAATAATTATTTAATAAAGACGTTTTCAAAAACGTTTTTTATAGTTCTGTTTTATACTAGGAGTGTGCTCCTGTAAAAGACGCGCTGGCACCTTTCTACGCCAGTGAATGTCTGCATATTTCAGAAATGCGGCTTCCTGCCGGACGGATCAAGCCGATTGACGGACAGGCAAATGTTCACTTGGAGCCAATCTTCTACCCCTTACAACAGAAATAGAACGCAGTAATCATCTTGTCCACTGCTATAGTAAAGCGAACGCAGACTTATGCAGAGTTACTGAAAATCAGAAGCATCTATCACAGCAATGTTTGCTTACTAAATGCAGATTGCTTGCATGAATACGAGGCTACACTCTCTTAGAAACTGAGGCTACCAAACGCGAACACTTGGAGCTTACGGAGTGTGGGCCTTTGTCTTATTGTATGCTTAGCTGATATTTTAGTGTTCTACATGTGCCGAACAGTAATAAAATGTTGCAAATGATGTCTACGTAAGCACCCGCTGATTACGCATCGAAGGCACGAATATGGGAGCCTGGCAAGAATACGGGGGCAACATGAGAACTAATAACTGCGATGTTTAAGACGCTAACATTAGCCAGCTCACATTAGCATACGAAGGGAAGAGCAGGGTGGCATTATATGCACGCTTACGTTAGGCAGTCTAAACGGTTGAAAATTTCGCCGTATAGATCATCAAACCTAAATGTGTCAACGCAAAACGTTTTTGTTTTAAAAACAGCCATATCACGCAGCCATGTTTGAATAAAATAAATTTCCATCTTATCAGAAATTCCAGGACAGTGGATGTACTCAGAAAAAAACGAATCGTTTCATATATTACACTGGTATGTGAATGAATAACATGAATTGTTTCTGCGCTCTAGTAGAATCAATTCTTCAGTTGTAAAGGTGCCGAGAAATATTCCTTTTGTGTCTCTCTGTATTTATTCTTGCCAAATGTATATGTCAAACAAACAAAACAAGTTTGTTTTTGAGAACATGTATAACCCTAACTCAAAACAGATTTGAAGAGGACGCAGGGCTCGACTCCTAGTGTCAGAGTGGATTGTTTTTATATACGTAGAGATTTATTTATATAATTTCGCTATGTAAGCACTTTGGAGTGGACAATTGTCTCCGCGCAAACGTGTGGTCACGGGTTCTCTAACCCAGTTAGCTCAGTTCAACAATGTGGCCCGAACGGACGTTGCATTGCCTCGTTGAATATCGATCGACAGCCTCTGACGTAAGAATTCGGATGCTCTTGAGTCTCCCGTCGAAAGATTAAGCCTTTTACCTACGCACTGAATCAGCATGAGCGTAAGGGGACCTGCTGCTCTCGTAGTTTCGTCTCTCGTAAATTTGTGCAGATAATCAACGCTGGAGTATTTTCTGCATTTGTTAGCCTCAACTAACCTGGAAGCATGCGAGCCGTGAGTGCGGAGTAATAAAGACTTTTCGGCGAGCATGTCGAGATTGAGTGCATGCAAAAATAGCTTACTCCATCAGATAAATCATTCGTCAAAGCACGCACAACTAATTATTATCTTACAGAAACTGCTTGAAGGAAATTCGACAAGTCATTCGGCAGATTCGTTAGCACCTCGTTAGAACACCACCCGATCGTCTTTCAGTGAGCACCTGAAAGGTTGGTGCAAGTTGCAGTCCCGTCCAGAAGTGTCAAACTAAGTGAAATCTCCTTCTGGCCAATGGAAGGAGGGAGCGACAATGCTTCGTATAATAATGAGATGAGTTTTAATGCATTTTCTGGATTGTGATTTAAGTGTAACTGTTGAAACACTTTTAAATAAAACAAACTAGAATGTCCTGGTGGTTTCAGTCTGGCGACAAGATTCAAAGTACTCATCCATATATATATATTGTCAGAAATTTCCACAACTATACAGTACCTACATCTACTATCAGCGAGCACATTCTTGGAGTAACTTTGTTACCGGCGGTACGAAATCCATCGTCTACAACAACGCCACTCGTTTAACAAATACTAAAGAAATATCGAGCCTGAGGATTGGAAAAATGCAGGCATAGCACGTTTGTCAATTTCACACTAGTCGCACTGGCTGCAGTCAATAGGCTTCTGCCGAATATGATTAATAACATGCTTTTTATAGGAGGTACTACACGCGGTTCAATAGTTTAAAGCAGGTCTAGAAGCTCCCTGACTTGTACAATCGAAGATTTGCCTGTTTAGTCATGGCGACGCATACCGGGTTCACGGAGCTGTGTAGATAGTATTGCGCGCTATAGCGTCTCTAGAAAAGGCATTTATGGCACGGATAGTCTACCAACCGTAGTACTAATAGATAATGAGAGAATAGAGGTGAGCTTTAAGAATGAGATATCATAACTTAAGAACGCATACAGAAGGTAAGTAAAAGCGAAAGAGCGGTAGAGTGCTAATAATTAAATTGGCCCGTCAGCTCCTAAGCGTGTTAGACCTTAAGTGACGCTAGAAAGGTGGTTAAACGCATCTTGGCGACCAATCATTTGCCAGTAATCCCATAAACCTCAAGTATAGATCGAGGGACGACCGCAGAAGTGCAGACTGTGATTAAAGACGTTGATTCGATTAGGAATGCCATGTGGTGATAATAAGGGTACGGGGGACAAATGCATGCGGTAGCGCTGCCCTTATTTGCGACACCAGAGCATAGGCGGCAGAACTGAAAATCCAAGCCAGAATAGGCGGACGGACAGGCGGGTCCACATCAACAAAGAATGTCGTTGTGCACGATACGCAAGTCGAAATTCGAATGATGCTGGCGTTCGCTCTGAAACGTAATACGAGACAGACACGAACATGGCCACAGCGGATAGTGGAGGAGGAAACTACTCCTACTACTGCGTATGCGCTAAAGCAAGGACGCTAAAACACAGACTTGCTATCGTGCTGTGTTGCTTCTCTTGTTTCAACTGTAAGTTGAAGGGTCACATCGCAAATAAGATGGTATGCTCAGATAGAAAATAGAGAGGCCAAGAAGCCGAAGGGAGAACAGCAGTCATATATATATATATATATATATATATATACATGTTCACTACTACCTACCCACACTTATATATATATATATATATATATATATATACAATATATATCCTCCGTTCGGAGCACACTTGTGCGGTGGTTTCGGCTTGACCTAAACAAAACGGACACGTGATAGCCACAATGCGCGCCCGCTAGACACATTGGTTTAGCTAATCCTTCGTGAAATTTGTAACATATTTATATATATACGGAAAAAAAATAATCGTGTTTTTATGTTATTACTCCTCTTATATATATATATATATATATATACGGGAAATAAATAACCGTGTTTGTATTTGTTACTTCTCTTATATATATATATATATATATATATATATATATATATATATTATGTATGTGAAGCAAATAATGCATTTTTAATGTAAAAACGTGTGCACGGTTTGCCTGGGGTTCAACTTAAGCCATAAGGTCAAGGCTTGGGCTGGTCCATCTAGCCAGGATTTTCTCTTAGCGAGGCGGGGCATTCTCGCTCTGAACATCTAATAAGAGACGTTGCAATGAACACTCGACTGCCACCCGATATCTCCTAGCAAGCGCCAATTTGCTGCCGACATTGCTGAAAAGTTTCATTGTAAGCAACCTAGCCCCCCCCCCCCAATGTCACGAACGCAAGGAGTGAGAACTGGGTACTCGAGGCATGAATACTATCTGCACTTGACTGCATCCGCTAAAGCTGCCGCGTGTCCAGGCTTCGCCCGTACCGACTATTGGAGGGGCTAAAGAGTCGGTTACGCTTCCGTTCCACACCTATATATATATATATATATATATATATATATATATATATATATATATTGAATGAGAGAGAGATTTGTTACGCATATATGAAAAACGATTCTGTGCCCAAAACAGAAAACCACTATTATTGACGCCGCTGAATGCAGACTCTTAAAAAGCTTAATGTCGATTGCGACCTATAAATTTGCCAACAGACACGGCTTACGTGTCAGAGCTTACTTTACGTGCTGCACCGGTAAACGCTGCACGCTTCAGATGTTGGAAATACGATTGGACAAAGTAATACTAAATTAAGTAATACTCAAAACAAAACAAGCTTAAATACTAGTATGTAACATACTTTTTTATATACGCTATTGAAATTCGAATGCAAATATATAAGTATAAAAATTACACGCAAATGCAACCTATACACCAGCTACATCTACCATCACTACATTGTGTGCTCGCCCGCGAGGAGGACTCTCAATGCATATGTCGGTTCTGCTGGCAAAATGGCGCTAAGTACCACTTAGTTAACTGTATAGCGCTTCGGAGAAGCTCTGCCTCTCGTTGGGACGGCACAGGAAACAGGAACCACCTGCTATCATATTATCTTGACTAACATACCCTGTTTTACTATATATATATCTATATATATATATATGTAGGGTAGTCCTAGTCCAGAAGTTAACTTCTTAAAAAGATTACTTCATATCTGGCTGGCATTGCCAAGTGCTAGCCAGGGACAGTCATGTTCGGTCTTTGTTCCTTGGGGGGGGGGGGGAAGGGGGATACAATTGATGAGAATGCAAAAGAGGCACCATATATGATATTGCACGCAGCGCCAGGACTGTGAGTTTACCCGATGTTTGCTTTCTTTTCGAAAACAACCCGGGGACTCTAGCAAAGCTTGTCACTCTCGCACGAAAGTAGTTTCGCTTAAGAATGCGACGAGCTGGTGGCAAAAGGTGGCCGCGCTGGCAGTAGCTTAAACGGGGCTTCGTTTTGACCTTCGTTTTCCACTCAGCACATTTGCTTTGTTGCAATTTGCCTCTGACCTCTTTTGCTACGCGGCGTAGGGGGTACAGCTGCGAAACTGGCGACCGTAAAACCGCCCCTCTAGTCTGCTTTCTGCCAGTTCGGCTGGTCTTTGTCGACAGATTTTGCTTGCCTTTTTTACAGCAGCGGCAGTATTGCCCCTAGGTAGTATTGCCCTATACGATGTCGCCCCGAGCCTGTTCCCGGCTGTCGCGCGGACGAAATGAGCCGTAGTAGGTATGTGAGTAAGTAACCCATCTTTGGCCATCTCCGCACGGGCGTATGAATGGGTTTTTGTGTCTGTAAGTTATGCCGAGTGTAGGCCGAGCCTGCGGCCGGTGGTGTGGTGCGTGCAGGCCTTTGGCCTGCGCTTCGCGGCCGGATGAGACACATAGGTGCGCGGGTTCGAGCCCCACCGTTGCACATTTGTATTTGTAGAGGTCCGTCTATGAAGCAATGCGAAAAGCAGTCCCGTGGACATTCAATCTTGGGCTGAGGGTCAGCCCGAAGAGTTTAATGTACATAAGTGGGATTTGTATGTCTGTCTGTTTGTCTGGGTATGTATGCGTGTGGCTGTGTGTGTGTGTGCTTGTGTATAAACCTTATGGCTGGCGTAGCGTGGAACAGCCACCAACTACATCGTAGTCGTTAACCTGCGCAGCTGCGACAGATCGCCGACGTCTTGTCGCGCCCAAACACAGCGTGCCGTGCTCAGAAGCTCTATCAGTCCCAAGACCCAGAGCCCAGAAGAAAGAGGTCGGGGAGAAGAAAACGCGAAGCTTTTCGCACGCGCGGTGTTCGCGTGCCTGTTGTGTTTAGCCTTTTGTGTGTGCAAGTGTGCTGAGTGGTGTTGATGACAATGATGGCGACGGAGACACAAAATTAGACCGGCGCTTAAGGTGGGAGGTAGTCTCTCTACCAGACGAAACGAAATCCGACGACTGACATTCTTATCCCTGAATGAATCCGTGCGAGACATCACTATGCTCAGCGACCACAATGAAACAAGCTTCTTCGTCTATTTTGTTCCCTTTATCTTGCTGTTTTTGCTGCTATTGTTGTTCTTCGTTGTCCCGTTTTTGTTGCTTAAACAATGCATCTAGGCGTACTGACTAGCCAGCGTGTTCACTAGGAATTCTTACCTAGAGTAACTCTCCTTTTGTTCTTATACTCGACAGCAGACTTAAGCAACGAATGTTGCTGGTATTGCGTCTGTCAATTATGGACAGCACATTGGTTCTAGTGGTTGGAATGGTATTGGTACTAGGGCGTGTTCACGGTTTTATTTAAGACTCCGCGTAGCCTGTATGCGTACAACGGAGGTTGTAATCATTGAGTTACGCGGCTGCGTTAGATGAGCGAAGTTGCCTAAGCGGGGGGTTTCAGAACTCGCACGATACCTCGCGTGGTGTCTTCCGACATCATCTTCATAGTCCGCTGTACGCAATGCTTGGGCGTACGGCACACGCTTACAATGCGGTCGATAGGTGAACGCTCTTTAGAATAAAACTTATACCAGGCGGTTCGGGACCAGAATGGCTCAGTATAAATGAACAGGTATACAACAAGAGCCACATCTTGCAAAAATCAGAAAGAACACATCCGAGTTTTACAGATTATAGAAAGGACTTCGGCAAGGATGCCCTTGCTCGGTGTCACTGTTTTTGCTGTATCTTGAGAAAATGGCATAATGGGTGTATCGAATCTAAGTTTTATTATAGTATACACAAAAAACAACAGTATATATCATATTTGTTTTTTTTTAATTTCATAGTTACAGGGAAATGTAACACAGAAGCATATAATACTAAATAAACAAGAAATTTAGAATAATAATAATAATTATAATTATAATAGTCTCTCCGACCATGTGTGTTGTTGTTTGCTATTGATTATTGATAATGTGGTGCTTTTGGCGGAAGGTGCTGACCCAATGCAAAATATGCGACAATAAGCGGAGAAACGGCGGCAAAAAAATATTAAAGAAAAGTTTAACGAACAGAATTGTGCAAATATATGCAAATGAGCAAAGATACAAGGAAACGGAATTAAATATAAAAAGTTTGCAAATATTTGGGAGTCACAAATAAGATAGACAAGCAAAGTTCCTTAGACGCAAATATAAGTCCAACGCATTAGGCTGCAAAGAAATACGGGGTGGCGTCAATTAAATTAGATAACCAGACATGTGAAAAAGAAAGTTGACGAACCAACCGAGGAAAGATGAAGCGCGGATATGTAAAGAAAGACATCCTTAGAATTGTACATGTAACAAAAGATGTACGGCTAAAAAGCTATTATATACTTGAACTCGCAAGCCTCAGGGCTGTTCGCTGAATAGAGTGTCGGTTTGCTCAGCGCCCGATTGCTAATGGCCAGATACTCGGAAATTGAATGCATTCGGTATAGGTCGTGTGATATAGAAGAAGAATCCGTAGAACACATCGTGCTGAAGTGGGACGAGCTCGGAGGATTGAGAACAGTGTCCTTGAGCGAGGAATTAGGTTTCGGTGATAATATGGCGAGAAATAAATGAAATCGAACGCAGGCTAGAGAACTGGCTTAGATTGTAAAAAAAAACATGGGAAACAACCCTCTAGATCAAACCATTGTGATAATCAAATTAATAGTATAGACGCACTATAGACGAGAGGAATTTTGCAAACACTGTTTGTTATGATATCATAGTAATAATATACGAAGCTAGCAGCATGCTGTGTGGCCTACCACTTAGTGAGGCACCTGATTTGAAAAATATTCAACGAAAAAAGGTATATACATATATATATATATATATATATATATATATATATATATATATATATATATTTATATAAGAGAGAGAAAGTCCGTGAATTGTATATTGTTGCTTTAGGCTCGAACTTAACTGTATAAAATTCAAATCATTGGGGCACTCAAACAACATTTGCCGTCAGTTGAATTTTGCATATATTTGGCAGCCAATCGGATGGTTTTAAGTTTCAAGTGTCTGTAAGAACAGACGCAGTCAAGAGAATGCTCGCGGCTTGGCTATCCGCAACATGATCAATTTTTTGTTTATGGGAAATAATGAAGTATTTATGCCCGTCACCCATAAAAAGTTCGTTTGAATTTAAATAGTTTAACGTTAATGAGGATTTTATTATTTAATTCGATGGCTACAGGGAAATATGAGTAACTAACTACACCAGGGCTTGTGAGGAGTGCTACTAGTTGAGCTTATCCTCGAGGCAGCCTCTCATTGTGCCCCTAATTGCTGCCGCATTGCCGCGCTGAACCGCCAGCGATAGCCGCTGAAGTAGAGAGTCAAAAGCTCTATTGTCCCCTGTCCCCTGTTAGATTCGTTTGCCAATCTTCTGTAGAAGCGACCATGTCTCAGGGCCAGGCCCCCCAAGCGTCTCCTACTACTATATACGAAATACTAGCGGCACGAAAATTAACTCGTTGGCGAGCTGGGCATATTTGTTGGTATTTAGACGTTCTGTCTTGCGTGCCGCGGAGCCAGCGGCAGATGTGCTGGCCTCCGGGTTCGAGGGGGCATGCGTGTCGGTGATCATAGCATCCCAAATAAAAGCCGTTCCCCTTTCAAAGAGGATAAGGGTAAGACCATCTGGTCTCTTTCCGTCGCTTCTCAGGAGGCCCGTGGGCTCTCGAATGCACGGAATATTTTAACTGTTTTTTAAGAGTTCATTTAAAAAACGCTCACAAAACAGTGCGCAAAAATGAAAATATTTTTTAGGGCACGACTTTAACTTATGGGCAATGCAACTTTTGTAAGCGTCAATGTCTTTCTTTCTAGAATATAATATTATGGTCAACTAGCGGAGTACACGGGTTCAATAACGATGAACAATAGTCAATCAATATAGTGAATATGACATTTATACTCGGACAGTCCATAAAAAGAACTAGCTAAGTACGCACCGTCAAGATGACTTGCAATGCGAGCAACATCCATTCTTTTGTAATCTAGCCGAACATTCGAGGGCAGTATGCCACTAAAAGCAAGTACAATATTAAAATATATGGCGCAATAATTGGATTATATGGGAGGGGGCATAGTGGTCACATTTTCAATTGCATCCAAGTCAGTGGTGAGAAAAAGATCAAGTGTTAACCTAGACGCATGAATAAGCAAGTGATTTAGCTGGGATAGCTCATTTTCCAAACAGCAGGCTCTAAATTTGATTTCCATACCAAATTATGGCTTTATTAACGTGCCGTATGACCAAAGGTTTGGGTCAAGACATTGGCCGACATTACCTGCAAACTGTTGGCGTACAATTTCGTTAGGTGAGATATCAACACCATGAGTCGTCCAAATGCTAAAGGATTAGAACCTTTGCAAGCTAAGTAAATCTGATCTACTACGCATCATCCAAACTTTGTCTGCTCCTTAAATGCCTAGTTGTTACATTACGCTGTATATTTAACTTTAAGGCTATATTTAGATGTGTGAAAGTTAATACTCTATGAAGATTTTCCAGGTTGTTTCTAACGCATGTCTAGCCCTTCCGCTAGCGGGATCAATAAGGAGATTATTGTTTGGATATTGCCAGTGTTTTAGTAAGCATGCAACTATCACTGCATTGGTCGTCCAGTAATCTGTTTGTACTTGGGTACAGGGCAAGTACAAGTCGGCGAACGAGGCTGAAGTCGATGTCCCAGTATACGGTAGTTTCTCTAGTGAAAGCTAACTTGTGGATTTGCTACTGCGGGCAGTTTGGGCACCCCGAGACTGGTTTCGTTCTGCGTCCTTGCCCGTGGCTGTTGAATAATTCACAACAATGCACTCGTCTCATCCAACGCAAAGCTCTTGTCTCCGTCTCCAAAGCATTCGTCGGAAACAAGTAGGCATACTTAGCTCGTCAAGCGAATCGGTTTGTACGGATCCATTACGCAGACGTCGGCCAAATCTGACACTAATATTCCTATTTCGTTCCTTGAAAATGGATAACGTGTCGGTTTGATCACCCTAAAGCAAGCGCATTTAAACTGTCCTAAAACATCACATCACAATAACCTTACAATAACGATATGCAACAAAAGCGCACAGGTTTACACACATGGATGCATTATCAGGCGTGGCATGTAGCTTCTCACAGGGTAGGCTGAACAAGCAAAAATATTATTAAACTGAATTGCCGCCTGTCACCATAACACATAGAATTAACTATATAGTCAATGAATTGCCCTATCGATCAAATAAGATAAGTTTATATGGATATAACCATAAGCGTCATGCAGTGATTCCAAGTGCGGCCTAAACCACTTTTCAGGGCAGAAAGGAATAGTGAAAAGAGTCTCTAAAAGCTGTTAGATAGTGACACACTCTTATAGTGTGGGTCTTCAGTAGAGTAACCAGCCAGATGACAATAAAACGCAACTAAATGGGCCATAAAAAGAACCAGGACAATTTACAATTTCTATACAGCGCACTACAATTTAGTCTATACTAGGAAAATTTGCGCAAAGCAAAATAAGGCAGCTTAGCTAGGCACTATATACCAACACGACACCATGTGAAACAAAAGCAATACATTACTCGCTGGGCTACAAGGGAAAATAAAGTGAAAAACGGCAGAAGTGTGAAAGCACACAGGTCTATAAAACTTAGGTTAATAATCGACTAAATCTTTTCCCTTCTGACACTAAAATATTGTAAAAAAATATACGGCGGAAAGACAAAGTTTACAATGTACTTGTCTTGTCACACACACACACCCATGGAGTACTATATAGCATGCGCTCAATGCCGAATAGGGTTACAAGACCCACCAAAGTCGACACACCATTATAGGTGTTTAGAGTACTATTTCTCTCTCTCTCTCTCTCTATATATATATATATATATATGAAGAAGAAGAACAGGATAGAAGACAACAGGCTGACAATCTGGCATTTTATTGCATTTATAAATAATTCATCCATTAAAAGCGAGTAATAATCAGAGAAAACGTTGCTACAATGATGGGCCCACTACCCGAATTTTCTACATCCGATGTTGTTCTGGATAAGACACGGTATATGATAAAACAGGTACTTTATTGGCGTTTGCCATCCTAGTGGTTTTCCTTTCTTACTATGCAATGTATCCAGTTGATGACGGCCATCATAAATGCCCCCGCTTTACGTCAGACTTCAATATTCATGTGTTGGTACTTAATCTCATCTACAAGCACGCCGTGAACACCATTTTGCGCCCGTCCCGTATGTAGGGTACGCCGAGACGTTTGCGTGTATTTTTCTACAGAATAAAAATATTTGCCCCGTTTCTCGATATCTTCGTTTCCTTGCAGAGCAAAGGCACTACAACCCCGTCGAACAGGCTATTATTACTTCAATCTCATTCAGCGAAGTTCCGTTCTTTTTCTATACATTGTCAGGCGGTCGTCGATTTATGTGCACGAGATTCAATGTCTTTATGCGTTTCGCATAGCCTGTGGGCGAAGTCACTCTCTCATATTTCGTTCGACGGCCTAACCGGTGGTCAAATTTCGGTCTATTTCAGCTTGCGGAGGCTGTCTGCGGAACAAAAATTCAGAAACATAATCTCAACCAGCGAAGCAGGCAGACTAGCCTATTTTACCGCCGTATTTACACATGCACGGTCGACACAGCGCGATTTACGCTTTTACAGAGGGCCGCTCTGTATAACACAATCGAGAGCGTGTATACACACGAGGGCGGATTGGTAAGTTTTAGTACTTTAAAATTGAAAAGTTGGACCGAAACTACCAGAAAGAAGGACCGTTTTGTTTTGCTTAAAGGCGCTATATATAAGCTACACACGGGCCGCCAAATTTTGCGCCAATCGGTGGCGGCGTATATTGCTTGTGTTTCGTTCAAAGAAGTGAAGTAAACGAGGTCCGGCGATTTTTATAAAGCCAACAGTGGAGAAAAATGAAACGAATCTGCACCCAGTTCTGTGTTAAAAACCAAATCATATATTTTAAAGTGGTGGAAATGCCATAAAGCGCTTATAGTGCTCAAACACTGTCCCGAAACACTGTACATACGCCGATTTCGCGACGGACGTGAAATGACCTTAAGATGACCCCGTTCGGGAAGGCCTTTGACGTCAATAACAGATTCGTTGAAAAAGTTAGTGATATTGCTGTATTACTATCAGGGAATTATGGGGGGAATGGGAAATATCATGTGGGTCAATTGTAACCGTCTTGACCGATACTTTATCCGCCAGACTGGCAGCGAAGTTCGTTTCAAAAATGTTTAAATTGTAAAAAAACGAACGCCGGTCGGAAAATGTCCGAACTTACAGGCGGGGGCAAAACACCTTCGACTGCTTCAGCGAGTGATTATAGGAGACGAGTTGTGGGTAAATGATTATGACATTGATACCAAAGCCCAATACTTCTACTGGCGCTTCCAAGGAGAGAGTCGATTGACACCAAGGTTTTTTGACGTTTTTTCAATACAAGGAATTATTTTTTTCGAATTGGTGACATTGCTTCTATGGTCAAAAAGGAATATTACCACGAAATTCTCTGAGCAAATAATGATTGGATATTCTATTACGGCAGCGCACTGGCGCACGCATCGCTACTGATTTCGAACAATTGGATTCGATTTTGATATTTTTGCACCGTCTCTATTCGCTGCACTCCGTGCGATTTTTTCCTACTCCCAGGGATATAATTATTAAAAAGACAACGTTTCGAGACTAGAGAAGAGACAAATGAAATTTGAAGGTGCAACTTTACTCGGAAAAACTCTCTCAAGAAATGTTTCCAAAAGTGAGATAGAAAGCAGGAAAGTGCACTGTAGCGGGTGGGAACTATTTTGGAGAGAACACAGGCCTTCTAAAATTACATATATACTATTTTGTTGTAAATGTGTATCAGAACTTTTCAGTCCGCCCTCGTATATATATATATATATATATATATATATATATATTGATATAATACAGTGCGACTACTAAGTTCAACGCTTAATAAACTCTTCAATAAAAGAAAACATAAATATATATATATATATATATATAGAGAGAGAGAGAGAGAGAGAGAGAGAGAATTTGCAGTTTGCTCCGGAGAATTGCCTTGCGGAGGTAGTATAAGCCTGAAGTGTGCATAAACAATTCGTTCAAAGTTCATATGTTTTATATATATATATATATATAAAGTCATTTTAAGGTAGATGTTTAAGAACACAGCGGCGTTTCAATTCGTACGTCTTATCGTAGACACGCTGCACTGCATTTCACAGGCTCTCGTCTACGCCTGTATATAAGTGACATTTGACGATGGATGTTGTCGAGCGAACGCGTTAAACGCGCGGCATATTTGCAGGACATTCGGCCTACACCTCTTTGTTGGCGCAGCAGGCGACGCAGAACGAGTAGAATTACGTAGATGAAGCACAGCCGGTCGCGCGGCACCGTTGACTCTGTGAGGCGACCTTCGGCAAGCGAACACTGACGTCCGGGCGAGCCCATTTTGAGCCCGTTGAAGTAAAGTCGTTACCACCGGAGACCACTGAGGCCATCTAGCCGGCCGGCCATTGGAGACGTTCCGTAGCGTAGTGTCGCGTTGAGGAGCGAAGTGAGGGCGAACGAACGCTGTGTGATTTGTTCCCCCTTATTGGCGTTGTTATTCCCGTCCTCGTCTTTGTCGTTGACGTCATTGCCCGTCCTCATTACGGGCGCCATGAACGATGCTCGAAATATTCCCAGTGCCCGGGACATCTCTTGCGACATCCTCGCTACACCGCTGATTATAGACTAGACGTTGGGTTGGACGAGCGAACGGACGAAGGGCCCCGAGAGAAAAGCCAAGGGCACGGCAAAGTGGCTAAATTGGGCGTCTTTATTCTACGATTTCTACTCATCAATCATCACCATCATCATCATCGTCATCACTGAGTGTTGCTGTCACTAAAATCCCTTTCGACAGCAAATCTTCGACGATAGTAATGCATTCAACCTGTGGGAATATATGACATTTAGCAAGTAGTGTGCATCACGAAGGCAACCAATGCTAATTACAAGTTTTCGACCGCCAAACTACTATACCTTTGGAAATCTGTAGTCACCAGTTGTCGCCACTACCGTCGGCTTTGTCTTAACTGGTAAAATGCTGAAATTCAAGTTCGATTGAATTGCAAAGATGATGCTATTTACTATTTACATGCCTACATGAATTGATGACAATAGTGTTGACAGCTTGCGCCGCGAAAAGTCGTTAACTTTGTTAAGGATGTCAATGTCCTCCAGTGAATTTCTAAAACTAAAACGTATTTCTTCAAATGAAAGCCAAAATGAGCACTGCGCCTGATGACTCCCAACATAATTTTACGAAAACTGTGCAAAGTGAAAGAAGACGGTGAACTGCCGTCTAGTTTCCGTGCAGCGATTGTGGCTCCGGTGTACAAAAAGGGCTCTCTAAATGGAGGAAATAAACAAGCGATCTGTAGAAATGGCAGGAGTTCCCTGCAAACTGTTGGAATCAGTCATCTCCCGATCGTCAATCTACAAAAATGCTAACTCTCAGTCGTTTGTAACTCGAGAACACGTCTGGCACACTCTAACTTCTCGACATTCAACATAAACGGGCGACGCACTTTAATAAGTACCTCGCTACGTGAACGTCAGCCTTTTGCATGGTTAACTCATCCAAATTTAACTGATCGTGAATCTGTGTTATCTTACGACCAGATGTGTCGTTTAACACATATGCTGACACATATATCTAGTAATATGCTACTGCCATCAATGACACTGTTGTTCATTGTAAGCATTATTCACATGCTTTGATGAAACCTTGTGAGAAGTGTGCTGTATTGCACGTAGATCATGCAAATTGACGGCACGTGTACACGTTGGAGGGTACTCATTTACAGAACGTGTCTTCTGTTCGAGAAGTATCTTGGGGTAATGACTGGATCGAATATAGGCTATTTCGAGCGTATAACGGCAGCTGTGAGTGCTTTTAAGCGCTAACAGGTAACTGTGTTGCTTCATATTTAGGAAACAATTTTTTTACGGAAAATTAAAATTCCTTTTATTAGGGCACGAGGACGCGGCAAGGAGCGTAAGAAGCTAACTAGTCTTAGAGGAGGGCACACAAAGCAATCACACATAAATAGAACAAGTGTCCAATACGCTCATCCAACAAGACGGAAGCATCTGCCGTGCAGTACAACGTGCTATCAAAGTCGACATCGATCCAATAAGTTGTGGCTAAGCTGCTCGCTGAGGGCCAGTTCCCGGCCTCAAGAAAAAGCACTCATCTAGCCCTGATCTCCAAACCAAGCTTCGGTCCGGGGCCTTTCGCACATCGGCTAATAATATAACTACGATGCAGGCCAATATCTGATCCCGGATAAGCGGGTATTTACGAGCGATATTTGACACAGATCTAACAGCGTCACACTAGAAACATGTCGCCAATTTCACGTAATAGGATAACAAGTAAGACGGCAAACGTATATATATATATATATATATATATATGCACTTACTATAGTATTACGCTCCTTTTTAATTGCATCTAAAACAGAAACACAAACAATACCATGCAGTTCCGAGCCTGGGCTGTAGTAACACCGGAAAGTCTCAAGATTTGAAAGTCTTCCGCCACCTAAATGTTACACTATTCCCACAAACTGCCTTTCACATAGTGTTTACAGTGCACACGTATATATGTATGTATGTATGTATGTATGTATATATATATATATATATATATATATATATATATATATATACTACTGAAAGTAGTCCTCTGAATTTAGTCACAACTTTTTTATATGGTTGTATTCCATTATCAAATATTACCTCATACAAAATCACTTTGGACTCGCTTGAGACGTGTTACAAAGTACAGACGCAACATGCAAAACAAACGGCGGCTATGAATAGTCAACATGCAGCAGACTAATTGCCTCAGTTATATGTCCAGCAAAGTTTACGGTATAATTTGACAGATATGGTAGCAATATGGTTAACAATTACATAAACAGAGCGGAGCAAGCGCAAACGTAGAACGACGTAGATACGAAGCCAGCGGTAGACTAAAATTGCAAAGCTGAAGTTTGCATTTAGACAGTAATTTTGTTGGTTGGTCTCTGTAACTGAGATGGATGGACTCATCACGAGAACCGAAATCAACCGCCAGAGACAAACTTGGGGATGAGAGGCAGCATACCAAATATTATCTGATAAATGGTGCTTGATCTGCAATTTGTTCTTTTTAAATTATTACAGATACGATGCTCCACAGTTAAGTAAAAAAAAAACCATGTTGTTCGGGTTCAAAGGTAAATTAAGTCGGCCGTGTAATGGCCGACTACTACGACTAATGTCGTATAATCCATTTTGAGTAATGCTGCCGACAGTTTTTTTTACCAAGCTACGCTATCTTGCGCGACGGATATACACAATCCCGAGCTTTACTAATGTGTTTTTATTTCCGTTTCGTCATTTCGCTGTCCGTCGGTCTGAGATGTCTTTAGTTCCACTTTTAGCACTTCGTATGACATCGTGCATCTTCAGCTAGCGGCAGATTACTTCAAATATGAATCGGCGGTCGCTTAGAGCCAAATCTAGCGTTTCAACGTACAACCAGAAATAGGCAGATGAGGTTTAAATCAGTTTTGATAAAGACACTCAGACCGATCACGTGTGTCCTATAACCTACAAAAACAAAATTACACAATGGCTGTGTTTAGTGCAGTTGACGTTACACTAGCTTTGCTCAATAATGCTAGATAAATCTGTGTAGTGATCGACTATTGCAATTTGGTCGGGTCATCCATCTATTTTAATGAACGCTGTCGGCAGTCCGTAAGCTGTGCTACTTGCACCGCGGATATGCAATATCTTGCCTCACTAAAAAGTGTTTATATCTCCTTCAGTTGTTCGTCATTATAAGTTGTTTTTAATACGACTTTGAACGCCGTCTGTTATGCCGCCATTTATCTTTACCAGCGGCAGGTCCTCTTAAAGTCGAATTGCTAGATGCTCATGGCCGCACTGGGCATTATTTCTACATAATGTAAATACATAGGCAAAACGGAATAAAATACAATTTTTTTTTAAAGAAGGGTACGCAAAAGCTACCACGTAATTGGCGGTCGTGGTTTTTTTATGTATGTTGTGGTACTGCAAGTCTCGTCCGCTTGCAGCAATGAAATTCAGGGTGGAATAAAATCTATCAAGCTGAATGTACTTGACTACGTTTTTTACAAAGACAAAGACGTACAATATTTGCATCTCCTCATAGAGATTTCTGATATATAAAAATCTACCTAATATAATCAGGGATCGTGTCATCGGCCCAGGCTTCCCAAGCCTATTATGGAAAACTAAGAGGGTTTGAATGAGGTTTAGTTACTCTTTGGTCTCTCATCGGGGAGTAATATGCAGAAAGATAACTTCAAAGGCTACAATGCACAGAACAGCTTACATAGGCTTGATTGAGTAGAAGCAATTGCGGATATAATGAAAGAGAGATAAGCCCAATATGTACTCGTTTAAATATACAAGTACCTTTGCTCGTGTATCATATTCAAATTAAAGGTATCCCCGACTTGCCTCTCTGTATCAAATGGCCGTATTTCCGTGTCTCTGCACTACCATTGCATCCAGGATATTCGATCATTGTGTCAAGCATTAACGATAAGAATCTACGATTTAAATAACTTTGTCCGCCATGGTATGCCTAATTCAGAAGATGTCAACAAAATTTTTACTAAGTAGTTCTGCATCCGGTGGTAGTTTTCGAGGTTCTGCGCCACACACAACAAAGCCAATCTATATTTCCTGAGTCAGATACTTTGCGCCATTTTGTGTACGCTTGAAGCAAGACGAGGTCGCCTACAAGCGACTGCATCATATGTTGATCATCGCGAAACAGGGGCATTGCCGACACTCTCTGTTGCATTAGGTTCGAACCTCAAACTAAACCTAACGCCTGACGTGACTTAGATCAGAAACGTGGCCGACATCGCAACACTGACGAAGCGTGGTTGTATTCTATGATGGTGCGTTGCCTTGTTAAAAGAATAACAACTTTAGAGATTCGTTCTTGCACTGCATACTGCAAAACAACCAGAAAGATAAATGTGGTCCCTTGTGGCGTAAATAGTTGCCGGTGACAGGCGTGTGCCTCAGATGGACTGCGGATGATTCCTAATAAGTGGACCCTAATATTTACGATTTATTCGCCGCAAAACAAGGTTGGGGAGCAGAACAGCGCTCGTAGAATTTTTGCTTCATGTTGCTGCAACGAATGACCTTGGATGAAGCATGCAATAATAGTTGTAATCGCTGTAGAAGTAGACATGATGGCGGTCTTTATGATGACTTTCATATACCACGACAGATCTCATCCGCCTTAGGGACCGCCTGGAGGTCTGGCTGCCACCCACTTAGGCCAAATGAGCACGTGCAATTGCAGTGCTATATGCTGATTGTTCATTAAGGACGATGAAATTATCCCCTAATTCCTACCTGCCCCCAGTACGAGCGCGGTGGCTCTTTGTGAATGAGTATATATATATATATATATATATATATATCCATTTTGTGCTGTGTATATAACATATACATTCTATAGGCCACCTGATTTGGTGGGGCAGCGCCAACACTAAAAGACCGCATCGCATAATTCAAACGCAAACAACAATATCCCTAAAAATGCGCTGATGGGTAAATACGGGCGTTTCGGTGTAAGAGCTACAAAACAAACGGTACGAAAACAAACGCACCTATAACGTTACGAGAAGCGATTTTCTTAAACCACTTACATGAGATTATGGATATGCTTCACAAGCTCTTCATCCGTGAACGATCGTGAAGCTGCCTAAAATTGTTGTTACGGATTAGCTATTTCAATTTCACATCAGGGCACGAGACATCAGTGAATAAAGCACTTAACCATTGATAATTGTAGAACTCATTAAAGTTTTCATAGCTATAATATAAGCATTGTTGATGTTTTAACTTAAGTCAGTATAGCATTTGAAAAAACATCTCAAAACACGTCCCCCCTTTTCACCGAAGTCCACGTAGAGAATTAGTAGACCTAGGACTGCCAAGCAAGAAAATAGAATTCTACACCTTCGCGATCACCAGTTTCCGCTATTTTCTACATTTATCAGCGGATGCCTTTTAGCGTCGTAGGTGGATGTTTGCAAGAACATGTTTCTGCAAATATTGCTACTCTATTGGGCTCTAAAAAACAGCAAAACAAATCGAAATAACAAACTATACCGCTTATCACACTAGCAGCATTTTTTTGCAGTGACGTAACGACTTTACCGTGAATAAACAATCGCCCGGTGTTACTCGAACGAACATTCGGCGTCGGTTGTGCATAGTGCGCTCTTCTATCGTTGTTTAGATATTGACTGCTGAGTAAACAGCTTCTCAAACTGGGGAGGGAAGGCTCCGAGAACGGGAACGTAGGGTGGGGGGGGGGGAACTACAGCGTGCGTTGGGAAGCTGACACATATCCAGACGGATCCAGAGACGGGCGTACAGCATCGTACGACAAACATTCGACGCCAATACTTCTAAAGACTGCTGCCGGGGCAAAAGGTCGTCTCCAGAGGCCACGAGCGGCAGTGGTCGTGAGCTTATGGCTCGCACCGTTATACGAGAAAGAGAGACAAGGAGAGCAGTAGGAGAACGGTAAGAGGAGGGGCGACTTGAGGAGATTGAGGAAGATAATAAGGTAGGAAGCTGATGATCTGTGTCTCTAGAGCGAGGGCGAACGACCGGCGCGAAGGCGCAACCGTTTCTGTCTGACGCTTGACGCCTCCATTAGCGTATCTAATGATCAGCATCCCTGACCGCTTTGACCGCGCCGGCCCTACTACTAATCGTCCTGCCCTGACGCCTCAACTAATCCCTCTCGAGTATCGGCTGAAGCGCTATCCTAGCGACTATATATATATATATATATATATATATAAATATATATATATATATATATATATATATATATAAAGAGAGAGAGATAAATGAAGAGAGTGCGACCTGGAATGGAGGAACTGATGTATAGGTACGAGTTTGTCGAGCCCGGTGCCGTGGTGCATTCGTGGCCCTTGACGTGCGCCTCATGACCGGAGGAAACACAAAGGTGCACGGGTTCGAGCCCCACCGTTGCACATTTGTATTTATGGGATCCGTCTTACGAAGCAATAAGAAAAAAACCCGTGGTTATTAAATGTTAGCTGAGGGTCAGCCCAAAGAAAGGAGAAGATAACGTTTAGGACCCCATCCGTAACGACTCGTTGACAACGACAACATCTTTTAGTTCGATGCATTCTTACTAGTCTTCTTCGCCTTGTAGCTAAATGTGTTTCTCTATCATGTCTAATTTCACAGTTCCTTAACCGTACTAGATAATAGATGCGGTGTAGCCCATAAAACATCTTTATCTTGTCTATGTGTTTTATGTGCGCATACATGTAATCATACCACAAAAATGGCGCAATAAATGAGATGAATAAATTAAAACGTCTTTGAGCTATACCAACTGCTCAATGAGGCAAATATGGTCAACCCGTCTTGTTTAGCGAGTTATCGAATCTTATTGCGAAATAGGTGGACATCCAAAATTGCAAGGGTAAGCAACAACAAATCGCGTTTGTACTCTTTCCTTTGGCAGCTTTGAGCAGCCGGGGCCCGGGTCTTGTAATGCGTGTGTTCCGCGCAGTGTACTTAACCATGGTTTTAATTTGCTTAATAAACTCCGTTGCCAACGGAGCTTTCCTTGCTTTATTGTTTTTTGCTGATTCTGAGTGAACTGGCAGGTAATACATATACGTAGCATTGTAGATGATAATTGGCACATTGTCCCTGCGTACCATACGTTAAATATACAGAAGTATTTTCACTCGCATGGCGCGATGCGATGCCCGACCATAGATTTGCGTTGTCCCATTGAGTTCCAAAGCCAGTGAGTTCGTTTGCTTAAGCGGACAGCTCATGCTTACAGACAGAATTTTCAAAATACGAAATATAGTTTTTAGTTTGACTTTATGTAGTACTTAATATTTTTTTGGGAAAAGCCAGAGGGTTAATAATATTATGAAACTAAATTATATTCTATTTGATAGTTGAATAATAGTATGAAAATAAATTATATGTAAATCACTTTTATTTGTAAGTTGCAACGTTGATGCACGTAGAACCAAACGCCGGTAGGTTTTCGACACTACCTTCTCGCCTGGGTTTCATGCATGCCGTTCTTTGCTACTACGTCAACTAATCAGTGTGCTTACAATCAGGCGCATTTACATGAATATATGTATGTATTCATGTATACCTATTCCTTACACCTATGCTCAAACACTAAGTCTAATAGGTACAATATGGCTACGCATACGATATTGTTATAGTTGTAGGCCAACAACAATTCCCTGCGCGGAAACACAGGCTTGTTTTTTGTGCTTTCTCCGTTTGCCCCCGAGGGGGGTGCCGGCCTTCTGAAGAAGATGGCGGTGGAAGACGGCGGGCCTTGGACAGGCATGTCACGACGAGACGGGCCGTACGCAGCCATCTCTCGGTCATGGAGTGAAAAGTCACTTACGGACGGTGACACGTGACACGTTTAACGCGATGCCTCTACTGGGAGTTCCCCTCCCCCCTGCCCCTGCCCCCCTTGTCCCTGCCCCCTGCCTCCCGCCCCCTTTGCTGCGCATGTTGGGTCTCCTGAGATGATGCAGTGAAGAGAGCTGGCGGGGTCGCGAGACAGAAGGCAAGTGCGAGTAATAGAGATCGATAGATAGATACATATATAGATATATTTAGGCAGAGCGAGAGAGAGAGAGAGAGAGAACGACAGCGGAACAAAGTCGGAGGCGTATACAAATGCGCCAAACGTACTGGCCTGGCTGCCGCTACCAGCAGGCGTGGCGTCGCTTGGCGGTGGATCATTGCCGCGCGCACTTGCTAGTTTTGTGCTGAGTCAGCGGGCAGTCTTTGCGGTTTGCATCGTCGGCTGGAGTTTGGCTTGTCGGTTGAGCATGTCATGCGCCCGCAAGCCCGAAATAAACAACCCGAACGAATAGGAAACGAGAATTAGAAGAATATAGATGACGAAGGAGAGATGGAGAAGGAGAGATAGAGAGAAGGAGAGAGAGAGAGAAGGAGGAGAAAAGGCCGAAACAGGAGTTGACGCTGCCGCCAAAGGTGCCATTTGCGCACAAGAGGGGCGACGGGGCCAAAACAGAGAAGGTTCGACATTCCCAGACCCGCCGGAACCGGCAGAACCTTGTGTCATGGACAATCTGACTGGATTGCCGTCGCGTGTATCCAAGTTGACGAGAAACACTTCTGTCCGTCTGTCACTTTGACATGCGAATAGAGCTGAGCCGCTTACCGACGCCTACAGATATATGTGTGTGCGTGTGCATATATGTCCGGTAGGTGTGACGGCAAACGTCAGCACTTTTTCGGAGCATATAAAATATCGTTTATCTCATAATAATTGTCCTGAAGACATGCATATATATATATATATATATATATATATATATATATATATATATATATATATATATCAATTACGAAAATGTGACTTGTTAGGACACTTTTTTATGTACGCTCCAATAACCTAAGGAGTCAACAATCAATCACCTCAAAAGCCGTGGCCCGCGGTGAATTCGTGAACGGACTGTTTGCTTGGCGTATGGCCAAATAGGCCCATGCTAATCCAAATAGCACTCGCCTATTTGGTGATTAGTCACGATTGTCTTACAGAAGTATGTATATTGATACCAACCCCTTTATGTGAAATAAAAATGATGTTATGTTATGTTATATAACTTCGCTAGGTTAGCACTTTAGGGTAGACAATTGTCTCCGCGATGTGGTCACGGGGTGTAGGGCCCCCGAAAAGACGCTCCATTTCTTCGTTGAATGTCGAGCGACTGCCTCTGACGCAAGAATTCAGATGTTCTCGAGTTTCCCGTCGAAAGGTTAAGGCCTCTACCTACGCGCTGAATTAGCTTAAGTATAAGAGGCCTGCAGCTCCCATAGTCTCGAATGCCAGCGAACAAAATTCGTGCGGATAATCAACGCCAGAGTACTTTTTGCATATGTTTGCCCCGGTTAACCTGGAAGCATGACCTGCTCGGTCCGCACCTGCAGCGTCCATCGAAGGGGCTAGTGAGTCGGTTACAGTTGCATCCCAAGCAAGCATGCGGCCACGCTCAAAGGGTGTCAGAGTGAGACCGTCAGGTCTTTATCCATCATTCCTGGATGAACCCCGGGAGCGTCAGAACACACGGAAAGCCGGAAGATCTCAGTGCGCGACTAAATATGTCATTAAGGGCGGAGTGACGTGCCCGTCGGCCTGCACTCAGGGCGCATGACAGGCCATAATGGGTCAACGCGTCCACGAAATCACTGCAACGACATCGGTAGGGCACAACTAAGTTAACGCCAAGCCACAGCCCTACGCTTACGCGCGCCGTGTTGTCGTGAAAAATAATTCCAATTTGCGGATGGGGTAGGGTTTGTACCAAGCCCCAACCCCTTGATTACTAACAGCTCGAAGCCTGGCTCTATCAGCTGCAGAAGGTGCTATTAATCAAGCTCGCTGATACTGCCCTGATTAGCCCAATCATCGGTAGGAGATTCAATTAACGATGACAATCCGTCGGTCAGCCTTTGATGTTCAACGTTCTAAGTAATGACGACTAAATAATTCAACGTCCATTAAGTGGCTGTAAGGGCTCTAGCGATAAAAACAGTTTGTAACTTTTGAGCAAGTGTGTTAACCTTGTGGCTGAAAATAAGCTTTAAGATGGAATATGCCGCAGTAAGCCCACAATTGGGGTAGTCTGCCTATGGCGAAGTCAAGTTTGTCTCTTAAACTGGCTAACACATTGGCAATGCCGTCCGGCAATAAGGGTACACCTAACAGCTCCACGTTAACCTTGTCCACTAAGCGACAGCCCGAAACATTAAGGAGAAACTGCAGAGAATCCACCGAGTCCTTGGTACACAAAAAAGTGGAGGACCCATAGGATCATCCTGCTTTATACCTGTCTGCGATAGCATAGCGTTATAAGGCATGACCAGATGGGATGGTGCTGAATCATAGGCCAGGTTCGCCTGGTAAAACAGTAATGGTGTCCACGACTTGACGTCCAGTTTGACCATCATCGTCGGTATTTTACGCGATTGCAAAAATGCACGGGCACAGTGGACCACTACTTCTGTACCCTCAGGAGTAGCGAATTCTAGCTGGTGTTGATTAAAAACTGCTGAAATAGCATCTCTATTATCATAACAGCCACTAATCGACGAACATCAACCACTTTGGCAATGGCGTTATCTAGTCGCCCGGCCGTACTGCTCAGTGCACCACAAAACAGGTCCTGCAACAAACGGGGCCTCATGAAGTCAAGGCCGGCTGCTGAACTTCTGATAAAGGTCTTCATAGCATTTAGTATCTCTTCACGTGAAGCTAAAGAAGGCAGTGCGACCGCCGGGGATATGGGCATGAAAAGACCCAAAGAAGCATCTAGACGTTTGGAGCAGAGAGCTTCCGTATTTTCGTTGACTGGCGCTAGCATGTCCTTGGAGTTGACCAATCTAACAGCAGCGGAGATATCGCCTTTCGATAGCTTGACCCTCACTCGTCTGGGAAGGTCGTCTTCGAGGTGGGCCGTCACTTTAGGTTCTGATCAGTCGTGCGTACTCCCACGGCTTCGATGTAATGCCAAAGTAATACCGAGCCTAGGGGGGTGGGGAGGAATCCAGGTTTAGTGGGTTTGCGAATCTCACACTAGTCACGCAGGCTGCTAGTGGCGCATGTGCATCATGCATTCCCGAAACCTCCCAGAACAAAAAAAAAAGTCGTGCGTCAGATCCTTGAGCCTTAATCCCGATGATTATTAGCGTAGGTTCTCGCTGATCAGGACAGACAGGGATTAAGCGTTCCTGACCCGGGGGAGTCTCAGCACGACCGGAGCCAAAGAGAACAAGGAGTACGTAGAGTTCGTTGTCCCTTGCGACGTTTAACAAGACCTTAGTAAGCTCCTCCGCAACTGTGAACCGCATATTTGGGTAAAATGCATAACAGTTTGGTATAGCGCATGTTTGTCTGGATATCGATAAGTAGAATGTTAACATCAATTTATTTTGCCAAGGCCCCTGGGATGTGTAGCCCTGTTGGGGATAGCAGCTTGTTGACATTACAAGCCTCCAATCCGTAATAGATATGCACCTACATATCAATGTAGGCTAGTGTGGCATTCCTTCTTTAAAAAACAGAAAACTCAACAAGGTGAGAATGAAACACGTTTAAAAGACCTATATAAAGCTGCTTGTAAAACTTAATACTTGAAATTATCACAAAACTATAGCAGTGGCCACAACTAGAGCATGAGCGGTCTCACTTCCGTTTGAGTTCTCTTACCATGGCATTGTAATGTAAAGGCTCTAAGGCCAAACGAGGCCTTAGAGCCTCTGCAAACGTTTTCAATATATATATATATATATATATATATATATATATATATATATATATATATATATATATATAAATATATAATATATATATATATATATATATATATACATATATGCCAACTGAATACTTCGGAGCCCAAATCTATTTCGTGGCAAGCCTTCAATCCGTAATACATATACCTTTAGAAAACATATATGAATCTGTTTGTAAAACTTAATATTCATAAGACATTGATAAAAATATATATTTTTGCCAACATTATATATATATATATATCAAGAGGGAAAGAGAAGATAGACATGGCTATTTTAACCAAAGCGTTCAGAGAGATATGCGTGGTTGTCTGTTGCAGCTTGTCTATTTATTTTTTCAGTCGAATTGTCGTACTTGCGTGACAGGAAGAGAGTGACGGTGTCAGCAACGTCAGTGGTAGACAACTGTCGTTAATGTTGCTGCTGTTGTTGTTGTTGTTATTGTTGTGACTCATACTTGTGCCACTACAGATTGTGCGTATAGAGCAAGAATAGGACAGAATGGACAGCCACGCTGAGCGGGCGTGTTATGGTTTTGCCCTTCTTGTGTGACTCTCGTTCCCAGCCTACGCTTGATTCTAGTATGCGGTGTGTTATAACTGTAGCTGGCGCTGCTTTTGTTGTTGTTATTGTTGCTGCTGCTGCCACTGATGCAGCTGCTGCAGTTCCCGTTGTCGGCTTCGTTGCTGTCATGCGCCAGACTAAAATGAGGTGGTGTCGCAAAGTATAAACAAGCTCGACCTTGTCGTTCGATGTATGTTTACTCTTGGTCGCTGGATGTTGACAATCAACCGGCGTTGAACCGAGCAGCAACAGGAAGGCTGGCTGACTCAATGACTCAGCGACTGCTGCAAGCCGCGGTGAGATTGTTGTTGTTGCTTCAATTACAGCGCGACGCCATTCAATGTTTTTAACATTGTAAATACCTACCTAAAAGCATCCCTCTTTTCCATTAAAAAAAATATATATATATTTATATATATATATATATATATATATAATTACGTTGCATTTAATACAGCACACTTAGTTTACACACGTCTATATATATATATATATATTTATTGTTTCGGCTAAAACAAAACGCACGTTCTTTTCGAAATGGTAGAAGACCTTGCTTCTTCCAAGTGTATGCAAACTTAACTTAGGTCCTACGGTCTTAAACTGTGCAAAAGTATATATTCAGCTGTTCTAGATAAGCTGCAAGTCTATCAATCGATTGTAAGAGAGTTCAGTTTTGTATGCACTTTGGCGTACGCATGGAGAATCCAAGAGGAGGAGGAATCTCTACCATTTCAAAAAGGACACGTATGCTGTTTTAGCTGAAGTGAGGCTGAATCTAAATATGTTGTACCAAGATTCAACTTTGGACACCTCAATTTTGATCATATATATACGCAGTTGCGATTCCGTATCGTATCGAAATTGAAAACAAATCGAAAAAGCACTAAACTGGATATACATTTCCGAGGCAAAACAACATCCACTTGTGCACTTGTCCTACCATTTTACACGATTGCAGGTGTTATTGCTACAACTACAAACATGTCCTTTGTGTGTTCTTAACTGACAGAACAACATGTCATTTCATCTCAGATACCTTGTTTTAGATGCGGCTTCCTGCACCGCGGGAATCCTGGCTCAACTGCGGTTCCTTGCGCCCAGACTCTACCTTTGCTTCAATTGAGGTCATACGTTTGCTTATCGTTGTTAACGTAGTCCAACTGAAGAGAAAGCCAAGGGTTATCCCTAAGCCTTTGACTGTTCTGGAGTTGCTTTCTGCCTAGCAAAGTTGTGGCAAGTTTACGCGTGGTTGCAACTCGGCAAGGTCTTGGGGTAGGTTAACACCCTAAAAATTTTGCATGGCATTTACGGTCAGCGTTCACCTGACCACTAAGCTCGTGTCATGCATCGCTGAGAAACCAGACGTAGTACATATGCGAGTGACCGAGACATAGCATGTCAATTAACTAAATTGCTACGATTTACGTTACTGATAGTGGGTACCTTCTAGACTAGACAGATAACAATTGTCAAGAAAAAGTGATCATATCACAAAACTTTAGTACTGTTGCCTTCAAAGGAAGCTTCTTGATAAATGCCTGACGCTAGCAAAGCTATCTGGTAGCTAGTAAGTATGCGTGTCACGTTATTAGGGTTTCGAATCAACTTTAACCTTTTTAAAGCTAGTCGTAGCATTGGAAATTGTCTGTTGCATTCAGTTGACAGCTGAAAATATGGGCACATATACTTCAGTCGTCGCTGTCGATGCTGCTGTTCGCTATACCTTTACTTAGTTTAGGCATCGACTAAATGTCCGTAAGGCGCCGAACGTTACCAGAGTGGTAATGGGAAACGTTTGCCTGAGCCTTTAGCCGTCTATCATTTATTAAATTGTTTTATTATAGGGTTGATGTGGAATATTTATATATAATTGCCCTAACTTTGCAAATCATTAGATTGTCTTAATATTGTCACTCATATTGAGCATGCATATAACAAAAAAATTGCTACTTACACTGTTCTTAGCTGCTCCCGACATGCCATTCAAAAATGGCAGTGTAGCGATCTCTTCGCAAGGCCCAGGCAGGTAAATGCAAAGTACCTTGTGCGCGCTTGAGAGCACAACAAAAACATTTCCAACAGGATATATATATATATATATATATATATATATATATATATTATCGTATCACCGTGTAGCACCGACGCTTTTTGAAGTGCAAGTTCTACTTTAGACGTGAATTGAGGTGCTGATATAGTGTTAAGCGGCGCTTCTATCGACAAAGGGCAAGGGCGAAAGAACTCGGGCTTGGCGGGCGTTAGGTGCTTAACCGGTTTTCGCCCGAATTCGATCCCCAGACATGCCTCTTCATTGGGACTTCTTTGCGAGACCAATCGGAGAAGGCTCCCGGATCGGTTAATTATAGTTAGGCTGCAGCGCAACTCACGTGTAGCTCTATAAAAGAAACCAGCTTCTGCTGGACATGTAGACGATTCAAGCTATAGCGCAATGATAAGTGCGTCGGAAGGTGGTGGTGAATTGTCTTTGGGTGTTGCCGGGTTACCAAGCAGCAGGCTCCCAATACCAAACGCAGGAAGTGTTCATTCACCAAAGCCGGGAATGACGCACAGCTGAAAATTCACTCTGAAGGTGGCACTTCTGTGGTGGTTTCACGCAGAGTGAAGCGTGCATTCTCCCGTAAGCAGCGTTAATTAAAATATAGTTGGGGTTTTTTAATACCTTCAACTTTATTGTCCGCTGCCCGGAAGATTAAACTCCCAGTGACTTCCCGGAAGGCTCGATGCTGCGTCTCTACAAAGAGATATACGCTGTCTTACCTGGCAGTACGATCTCGAGTAGCAACGGTACAACTAAAATTCTAGTAAGGGTCAGCAGCCGGAAGCCGCCAAAAGTCTGTTCTTGGTGGAGTTTCCGTGTCGGCTTTTTTCCCCGCATTAACGAGTTTTAGCGCATAAATCCAATACATAAACGTGGTTCTCACCGAAGACGAGATATGAGATAAGCTAGCTAGTGTTCGGGTCGTACGGCGCCTCAAGCTCTCAACACAGACGGGAAGGTACCGCTTTGTAAGGTGATTCTAACGTATGAACGCCAAAACCAGCGTCAGTGTTCCTTGGCTCTGCCGTTTCTCGACGATGCCGCCAGCTACTTATTATATTCGGAGCTTGACTGGTTGTTCTCAAGAAGAAAAACGTCTCTCCTCGGCACTTAGCTGTAGGCTCCAAAGTAGAGTGTGCTGCCAACAAAGCTACAATAATATTGACATTTAGTTCCGACCAGTTGGGCTTTGCAACTACCGGCGGTACTGGGATCGAAATTCACATCTTCCGCCCCTTCATTAATATCCGCAGTGGGCCGATTGTCCAAGTTAAGCTAGATTTGAAAAATACCTTTGACAGATTCAGAAGAGACCACTTGCTGAACGCGGTAAATACTACGCCCCGCAAATATTTTATCAGGTGTATGCGGCTTACGCACAATCGTTGCGCTTAGTCTTCCCACACGACACTATAGCTTCGTGTCGAGTTTGTTCATTAACAAGAATGTCCTTCTTTTGCTTGTGCGTCGTAAAAGCTTTGGTCGACTCCTTATAGTGCCTAGTGTCTGGACTGGATGCTTGGCAGTGACCTAGCCACGGTGATCGCTGATATACGCAGAGTCCGGGAACTGCTAGGCCAACGTCACGGGCCCCGAGGATACTCCCCTGATATTTCGGAGCTATCCCATCTCCTTCCCAGTTGCAAGATCGTCCGGAAGAGTGACATTGAGCGTCTCGGGGCTTCTCTCTGCCCACAGGGGTTATCTGGGTACGCATGGAGAGAGAAGCTTGAGCTATTAGCCAGCCGTCTTCCTTTGCTGAATTTTATAGCGAAATAGACCTCCAAAAATCTTGTTTTTATCGGCTCGAATGTTAAACAGTTGCTTAGACTAAGAACGTTCGAGCGTTCAACGAGTAGACCTGATAGACACTGAAGGTGCTCCTCAACGTATGGCTCTTATTCGTCGCAGGCTTGCAGACTCAGCTATATATATATATATATATATATATATATATATATATATATATATATATGTATATGTATATGTATATATATAGATATATATATATATATATATATATGTATATGTATCTATATATATATATATATATATATATATATATATATATATATATATATATATATATATATATATATAGTACGTTCTTTCGGTAGAGTTAAGACTGCGGGTTTCATGATAGACTCAGGTAACCCCAAAATATGCGCAATACTTATGAGAATATTTTTATAAACATATATTAATAGTGTAAAACTTTGGTCATCCTGAGAGAAGCACTAACGGTCAGAACGCAATGACTCGGGCAGCATTACATCCAATCCCAACCTGAACGTGACTAAAACTTAAGTTAAATTAAATAAGCATGAATTCACCGTACCGTATTTTACACTTGCTTCATGCGTAGCAGACTGCCCGCAGTAGAAATATCGACCCCGCCTGCACATTAGCAGAGTAGCGTGTTGAGCACACTTTGTGCACTTACCGGAAAATAAAATTGTTGTTTTTCTAGTTTTGCGGTGGTTTTTCCTCTTATTAATACTGTTAAATGTGGTCAACGTTAATATTGTAGTAGATGTGGTGACGTAGTAGTAGCTGTATTATGAGGCATTACGGTTTACTGCTAGCAAGGTCAGCATTATTTGACAATTAATAATCTTACTCTATGCTGTTTTTTTGCAAATCGCAGCTATGGCGTCTGTGAATAATATTATTTTGTCAATCATAGTGACCACGTCCGATTGGTGTGCATCGTTGTAACGGACATCGTGTGTTTTTCAATTACCTTGCCAAGCAAGGACGTACAGAGAGAACTACGTAGCGAGTGGTTTCCTCCTATCCTAACTCGTTAAGCACGGACAGCTTCCTACTCACGTATAACAAACGCGACAGGCTATTGCTGCAGAGGCAACGCAGAGCGAGATAGAGGAGTGGAAGGAAATTACTTAGGTCCACCTCAAATAGACACTGCTGAGGGAATCGCCGGAGTTCTCACTTTGACGCTTTGCCTCTTATATTTTTTTCTTATTCCAGTGACAGATAGGAACTAAGGCCCAGTCGCCTTTTTGCTAGAACCTTCCGCATTTGATTTGTTTCGTTCTCCCGCATCACCTGTTATACCTTGCCACAAGTATTCAGATACCTAACCCTGCGTCTTCGTTTAGCTGTTGCTGTCCGCACCGTGATCAGGCTGGCAATGTCTTCCTTACTGTCTCTCCCTTTACAAGTATAATTCCTCTGGCGGAATGACCAGACTTCTCTGCATGTATGCATATGTGTATGCTTGTATATGCTTATGGATCATGCTCATGTGTGAAGAAGGAGCATTTGTATGTACTTCGAGTTTCTTTCCAAATCTAGTTGTCTCTGATATTTTTCGAAACAATCTTAGTGCAGAGTATGACCCTGAGATTGGTTTGGTATTCTATAGGACTATGTGTGCTAACAACCTTTACCTGTTGCACGGTTGCTAACAGTCGCCGTCTAAACATGCGTGATAAATAGCACGTTCTGCAGCGGCAACCCGTAATCTAGCCCTCGTAATCTGATTAAAAATGATGACGTTTTCAACGCTCGTTCGCTGCATTACAACAAGTGTGTTGGGAAGCCAGTGCCCCTAAAATGCCCTCCCTTCAAAATATCCCCCTTTAGCGCCTCATTCTAAATGCCTACGAGAGACGATTATAGAAATCTTGATTAATTTCCACGTCAGCTAAATAAAACAGTCCTTTTGCTAATAACCCGGTAGTTGCGGCGTGTCAGGGCGCTCGGCGTGACACGATGCATTTCACGCGTTAACGAACAAGAGTCAAGTTTAGTCATCGAAGTTGTAAATTATTATCCAGGTTTCTTTGTCTGTTGTCTGCACCTGTGGAAAACAAACACAAAACACTCATTCGGCCGCGACAATCTACTGACCTTGCGGGCGTAAGACTGCCGTGTGAGACTACCGCAAGACAATATAGCTCGTATAACAGATTTATTTCCGTCCCGACGAAAGAACAGCGAGTGTCAAGTGCTAAAGTAACAGGCTGGCTTCGAAGAAAAAAATGCGGTGGTGGTGGTGGTGGCGGCAGTGAAGTACTTCTACTATACATATGGAAGGCACAGGTGTCTCGCTTTGAGGTACACCACCATGAGGCTGCACAAAGTAAAAGACGAGCAGCACAAGTTGGCCTCAGACTCACTCAGTCAGTCCTTTAGCAAGCTAGCAGCCAGACAGCCTAGCTAGGTGAGGTGCCCACTCTTTACCCACGCTTTGTAGAAACGTTCATTTGCTGCCAGCAGCCTAGAGAGTAGATTACCTTTGGAGAGACAACGCTTGCCCGCCCGCCCGCCCGCCTGTCAGCTTAACGCCGAGAAGCGGGGCACGCACGGTATTAGGTCCTGCGTGCCTGCGTGCGGGCGTGCGCACCGTTGTGCACATGTTGTTATCTCGCATAAGAGGATGCACCCTGCACATAACACACTTCTGCTGTCCAGCAGAAACAGTGCCGAGAGCGTTAAGAAGGACAGGAGGAGAACGGCCTGTGACTGAGTGACACAGGCCATGTACGTCTGTATCTCTGTGTGTGTGTGTGTGCCGACGAGGACGTGTGTATTCTCCTACCTCTCTGCGTATATCTTATCCCCGGCTCTCTAATCCCGTCTAAGAGACATACGTAGCCGCGTACAGGCAGAGCGTCGGACGTCGGACGGCGAGCGTCCGGAGTCGCTGTTAATAATGCAACCCTTATATAACTTTGGCGCAAGGTAACGCTTTTTGTGCCATCGCCGCCACAGCCGACGCGAGGCAAGTGCTGCTTGTTATAGGTGTGCCTCGCCTCGCCTCTCGGTCGGCCGTACGAAATGCTTGCACAGTGCACGCTATGGTCATTCCAGCTAACTGCATGAGGTTGCAATAGAACAACGTATCGTGCTTCTCAGCTTTGCTCAAGTAACCGGAGGTTAGATTCTCTTCGTGATTCGAAGGCCTACCTACCTACCCTACCACATGGCGTAGGTGAGGAAGGGATGAAAGAAAGAGAAAGAACACTTTTCGGCACAGCGACCAAGGTCACCTCGCTTTGCTCGTATCGTTTACGATTACTACTACTACCACTACTACTATTACTGCTACTACTACTCAACTACAGCTACTAGAGATACGCACAACTGAACCTGTAAAGATCATTAGCATGTCGGTAACATGTCGATTAACACGGATTCCTCACTTGGTAATAGGGACACGTTGCATATTTCGATGTGGCCAACGCATATTATTGTTACACGTAGCGAAACAAAAACATATTATTATGGTTTATTAACATCTAGGTTGGGTAAAATTATAAACATATACATCACCCACAACTAGTGCTTCCTTCACCTTAATTGGGTCTCCTCTCATCCTGCTAGCTCAGCTATTGACTGAACTGCAGGACATGCTGCGGCGTGGTATCCATGACACTAGCCAAACAAAAACATGTGCTGTAACACGCAGTAAACTACTAGGGGTACCGCCTCAAGTTCAAACCATCTTTGGACAACTCAGGTGCATCCTTTACATCAACTCGCTAAAGTACATTATTCAAACAAATGCGCAATACAAGATCTATGCGAATTATGTGAAATGTTACAATCGGCAGCACAGCGAGCGAATTAGATCATACGTTCATTCATACATTGGGATCGACATACAAACTATGAGTATCGATATGCTTCGTTTTCTTCGTTGCAGCATATCCAATCCGAATCACGTTTAACGTCATGTTACGTTGCCAAATGTAATTTTTTTTTTCGAAAGACTTGAATAGGAAACGACAATTCTATTTTCTTATTATAGAGGACTACTAAGTCGAAAGTACACAGACATCTCGCAGTAAACTCATTTGCAAACGTAGGCCAACAAAACTAGTTTCCTGCACCGATTGGAAACTGCTCGCGCATCGATTCAAACCGTCGGGGAAGGCGTCAAACACCAAGTGCGCGAATTCGCGTGTGCCGGTGCAGCTACAGGAGTCACGTGACAACGTGCATGCTAGCAAGCAATGCGGGCAATCCAAGTTTAATATTCTTGTTCGATATTCATTTCCATCGCACTTAGGTTACACATGTACATTATACCAATCTAAATATATTCATATTGATATTTTTTCAAATTGTATAAAATTAATGAATTGTATTGTAATTATGTACCATCTTGAAATGCAAAGTTATTGCGAAATAAACAATATATATATATTTATTTATATGTATAAATATAAATATATATATATATATATATATATATATATATATATATATATATATATATATATATATATAAATATAATATATATATATATATATATATTCATATTTATACAATTTATACGACTAGAAATATCAGCAATGTTATTAACTGCACATTGTAGGTTAGAGGAATGCGCCTCGCCTGTGGCGCCCTCTACGGTCGAGGTGAGAATTCGCGACGTCGCTCTTTGCGCGAACGTCGACGGTGACGTCACAAGCGTATCTCACGTTAAATAAGGTAGTCAGAAAAACACTCTCAGCGGGGACCTGCTTAGCAGCTCGACCTTAACTAGACCCATGGGCTTACGTCAAGGATGAAACTGCGTGGAACTGAGAGTGCCTCCAATAAAGGTTGTGATATTAAATCTTAACCCGCTACCCAAAAAACGCCACGTACGCTCATTACAGAGAATCCCGACTCTACACTTTTAGAGAACCTCAGATAAGTCACTATAAAGAGGTGGCAGGTGTAACCTCAGAACCTTATCCTCCGCCTCTGTGCCTGAAAGCACTCCCCGATTGCATTATAATTGTGTGAATTTGTTGCGGCCTTCGCTTACTTTGCCGCTTTAGCTCTAGGTGAACTTTAAACTCTGGACGCCAGAATCATGGAACTTACAAGGAAGAACACTTTTCTGCTGTCTAATGCCTATTCCATCACACATCGATGTATTGCGGCCACGGTGGCTGTCTTCTAGAAGAAAAACGTAACTGACACGGCATCCCCTAGGTATACTGCAAGGCGAATAGCTGTAATGCTAAATGAGCTGAACTTGCCTACGCGCCTAGACTTGCACTAGAGCCTCTTAAAACATCGACTATTTTTCCTAAGCGCACGCATGAGATACTCGACGATATAGTTCTTGGCAAACTTTTTGGCCTACAGATCGCCTCGAGGCCATCTCGTCGGAGATTTTCCTAGTGCGCGCATCGGTGAGACTTTTTCGGGAGAGCTAGGTCTTCAAAGAACTGCAGGTTAGTAGGAGAATATCTCGTTACTAGTCTCGTTTGATGGTTACTTAAACAATTGGCTTACAAGGTTTTGCCCTTTAAAGTTTACACTAGCAATAAGAACTAAGGCGGGATCATAGTTAATGATACTGTTTTCTTTGCACTAGGCTACAGTCCACTACAGCCAGAGACTAGCATCTGCCCATATAAAAAGAATCAACGCATTTGTATCGATTTTAAATTGGTCTACTCTGATCTTCTAGAACGTCACTGTGGTGCGTGCCATAGAGAACCGTCTCGCTATCGAAAGACGAAAGTAAGCAGATAATTCTATACACACATGTACGTACGCCTGCTTGAAAATGTCTTGCTAATGATAAAGAAATGTGATATATATATATATATATATATATATATATATATATATATATATACATATATTTATATATATATATATATATATATATATATATATATATATATATATATATATATATATATATATATATATATATATACATATATATATATATATATATATTTATTTATAAATATAAATATCCGAGGGTATCCGAAACATTTTGGAAGCCCGATTTAGGGAATGAAAGAACTCGTTAGGGCAAATATATTTTCTAATAGAACATGGTCTCTGAAAAGTCTTGTTTCGGTGTGAGATTGAAATTACTTAAATCTGTAACACTGGTGTTATTGCCCGACATAGAAGCATACAATATGCGATTGCGAGACAAACAGTCATCTTACCCAGAAACTAAGCATATCGCTGTGTTCGAAAGTTTGCGAGAAAATTCTGCTTGTGTTGAAGAACATACAACGCAGGCTAGAAGATAGGACACAGTTGTTAAAAGAACTCGCACAAATTGACGTTATTTTAATAGCCGTCACGTCCAATACCTCACAATCATAATCCTACAACCGTTCACAGCGCTCAAAACTAACACATTCAGGGAAATGCGCATGTCAAAACGATTATGGTGGTACAAATCCGATCCGTGGTAGCAAGGAAAAAAAAAGGTTGTCCAGAGGTCATGTCCCGATTGAGCGCACGCATAAATGACCTACTTCATCAGATAAATATCTCGTCATAGCTCGAGAAGCACACACAAGTATTTATTACCTTACAGTACAAAACTTGTCGAAGGTGCCTCTGCGAACCACTTCGAAGGCACAATCGGTAGGGCTCATTTCGCTTACTGAAGAGTCTATGTCTAAATGTGGCCGATTCAGGTTATAAATCAACGACTTCCCAAATGCAAGACAGTAACTTAGTCATGAAGCCACCTTGCTCGGTACGTAATTAGTTTGCACCCGCCTCTACATGGGTTTTGAATGAGGTTGCCGAAAGATACCTGCAAAGCAAGAAGAAAGAGACAACAAAACAGAAAGAGAGAGTGAGATCTATATCAGCAACGATCTAAATAATCTTAAAACAGAGATCCGTCGGTATAACGTTGACAAAGTCATCTAATTTTGGTAAACTTGCGCTATAAGGTGCAACTAATGACGTACGCTCAGCAGTTAAATGCTTGCTCGTGACAGAGCGTGGGTTGTTTCAGTGGCAGTAAGCTCCTCAGGCTCCAAAATGGTGTCTTCGACAGAAGTAAGTAAGGTCACAATTGTGTCCTTGTTTTGCGCCAGCGAAAGTCAGTGAAAGTGCTGTTCGTCGACTACTCGAAAGCAATTTACACACAGGCCGCGATACTGCATTTCAACACATAGGCTCAGCTTCAAATAAAACACGATCACTATTTGGGTACGTATCAGGCATTTGTTTGCTTGGTTGCAGTTTCCTAAACTGCGTTATTTTCAGACAGTTTCAGATAATCAGACCTTACTGTAAAAAGACGTCAGCTCTGGAACGTTACTAATCAAGCGTGCCGTATGCGGAACCATATAGTGGATCTACTATCTATAGATTTTAGCATGCTTGTGAGACAAACTTAATCGTATTTTGAGATCCTTAGATGAAGCTTTACTTTAATCGCGAACTATTCCTTGCAGCTAAAAAGAAGTTGCTTTTTTGGAGGCCATGACGTGTCTAGGTCTTATGTTCTATGAAGTGACATTTGCACTCAGGCTATAAAATGCCCAATTACTACGGTATTATCTTGTAAAATTCGCTAAGTTACATGGAGTTTAGTTACTTAGCTAGAGATCTTTACATGGCGCAAAAGCAGTTTTAGCAGTACTCGTAAATGGACGCTTAATATCTCCTTTTACCGAGTTGCCAAATGTATTCGCACTTGTTAGACTAAATACCTATTTTCAGAATTTAATTCAGAGTTTGCCTATTTTCAGAATTAGGGAGATTAAGATACACATACTAATGAGAGTACAACAATCTTTGTTGAGAATTGATGCTTTACCATGAGCGCGTTTTAATCGGGTGCCGAGTTTATTTATATAACTTTTGTATGTTAGCACTTTGGAGTGAACAAATGTCTCCGCGTGAACGTGTGGACACGGGTTCTCTAACCCAGAATTAGCCCAGTTCGGCAATGTGCCCCGAACAGATGCTGCGTTTTCTTGTTGAATGTCAAGCGACAGTCTCTGACGCAAAAATTCCGTTGCTCATGAGCCTTCCATTGAAAGGCTTCTCCCCACCCATGCGCGGAATCAACTTATGTATAAGAAAACCTGGTCCTCGCATTGTTTCGAAAGTCAACGGACAAAATTGGTGCGCCAACGCCCGAGTAGTTTCTACATGTGTTAGCCTCTGCTAACCCGGAAGTATGACTGTTTTGAATTTTTCTCCCTCCCTCCCCCGCTCGTTCTCTGTCTCTCTTTATATATATATATATATATATTAATTGAATGATGGCGCCGTCTTGCAAATGAAAAGGTTTATTGCTGTATGTCATGTTGGACATTCGTTTACTCCTAGTCTTCGCAATTTTAGAACGCATCTCTTTTGACCCTCAGCGCTATCTTCCCGAGTAACGTACTATTTGAACTTTAAGTTGCTCATCCCTAATTTGATTTTCTTAGCGAATGCCCAGAAAATTTATGTGTTCGCTTACGTTGAAGCAAACGGTGCAGTACGCGTATGCGATTTTGATGAGCGTGTCATCTCGCCAGCTTACCTCGAATGGGGCACTTACATAGAGGGGGAACGCAGGTTACTTCATAGACAGACGGATTTTTTCTAGCTAAACGGAAGTCGTACACGCCAATCAATTTTGAGCGAGTTTTTCTCTCTATGTCTGCATATGTATATTGCGTAGTGTTTGAACGTTCTACAATCCCACGGCATTTGATTTCCAAAAATTCGAATTTAACTCTAGATATATTTAAAACGTGAGTGGCAAGTTGTGAGAAAGGCAGAAAGTGAGTGGTATTTATCTTTCTATGGGTAGATAAAAATACAAAATTGAAAATATGTTCTGTACGGTATCGGCGCACTAAAGCAACTAAGCTAGCTAGTTTAGTTTATCCGGAGAGTGTCCAAAGATCAACAGCGATAGGCTTAGTGCAAACGTATCTTTGTTGAGCTACTTCAGGAACTTTGTTAATACACATTTTTCTACGAATTAGCCCCAACAAAGCAGCCAAAGTTAAGCGAAACTGAACGTATACACACTTTCGAGTGTAAACTAAATTTACAAAAGCGTTATTCCATGAACTCAATGGTGATAGGCATACACACAGTAAGACGAAGTAAGAAGAGTTTGAGAATACACACACGCCAATAATAGTTTACAAAAATTATAAACACAACCTTCCGATAATCATATTCAACGCATACGATAAAAAGAGCGTTACATCTACGCGTAAATTATCACCTCTCGTTCTTCCATAGAGTCTCTCTACCTGTGCAAATTTGCGTCTTTAATATAATTTAAAATAGGTTTTTCATCATATTTAATTAATTTAGTGCTTCGCAATAATTATTTATAGCATAATATCTAGTACCGTAATCCTATTCGGTTTGCAGTGCACTTCAAAACGCGCGGTTGGTGAGAGCGTCCCCACTCAGAACTACACATGCAAAAAAAGTGACTTTCATGCAATTATTGTCTATACTTGCTTTGCATGCATTTAAGTAATTCGATACTTAGTTACATGTTTACCATAAAGAGTTATTAGTGTTCTATTTGCCACTCTTCGGTGCCTTTAGTGTTATTGTTTAGATAACTTAAACTAGTTTCAGTAAACCTTGTTACAACATCGCCCGATCCTATTGCGATTGCTATCTATGTTAGACTTTGGCAACACCCAAGCTGTAGCCAGGCGTGGCTCAGCCAGCGCACGAAAGGTTTTTCCATCAGTCAAATATATTTCATAACTCAGTGGCATTTTCCAAGGGATATACAAATCGAATAACACCTTATGCGACGCTAGCATCCGTCAGCACATTGAGAGGTAGAGCAGGGGTCACTGAGGTGTCCGACAGTTCAATGCGTGATATTTAGCGCAAGCCTGCGAGCAGAACCCAAATCGGCACTCGTTACTGGCTGGTGGAAACCTGGAATGAAGTAAGCAAGCCGGTGGAAGTCGTAAATGATATATCTTGTGTATACGTGGCGGCTAGAGCATGCCGCTCTCTCCCACAGATACCAAGAAGCAGAGCTGTCAAGGTGTCTAAATTCGACATCGAGGCTTCGGCAATCCTTCCTTGCCAGTCCTGCAAAAAGTGGTGGTAAAATGGTTCAGGTGACTCTTTGCTCGACTCTGATTATGGCCACTCCGGCGACCGAAGTATATGCAGTGACTCCTCGTTGTCCATAAGAAAGACAGACAACCGCTTCATAAATGTAATAAAATTAATTATTAATTATTATATTTATAAGATATTATTATATTTATTTATTTTATTTATATGCTTATTATTATATTTATTTATTAATTATTATATTTTCACCTAAGCAAGATGTATCCACACCCCACCGGGGCTGTAACTCAGCTTAATATTCCGCATAGAAAGTTGCACAGCAACACACATTTACTATAAGGCCTATCTGCGAGAAATATTTATCAAGTGCGCAAGTGTCAGGAGCGCAGCCTGCAGGTCAGTACGGATGCTGCTGAATGTTACCAGATCATCTGCGTAGAGCAAGACCATGACTGTTGAGTGCTGCTTCTTTATGATGCGTAGCAGATCGCTGAGTAACGTTATGAATAACAATGGACTGCGTTGTCGTCTTAAGGATACTCAGTCGTCCGACCAAACGTGTTATGCTCGCACACACCGTCATCGAGGATAATTTGGGTAGCCTCAGAAGTACGCTGAGTAGAGTAAGCATTTAAAGACTTTGCCTGATGCTCGTATTAGACCTCGTCGGGACCACTGCTTTTCCGCGTAGGATCACGCAGAATTTTTGCAAAGGAAATAATAATTAGTGAAGTGCTGATCCAGGTGGAGTGAATACTTAACTGCTGGTACGTGAGGGCAGTTGGGTCAAACATGAACGAAGTCAAATACTAACTTGTTTGCTCCGGGGATATGTTGTGCATGTTCTTTTTCCGCCGCCGTGGCAGATATGAGACTCCATTTCCGCCCTCCTAAGGTAAAGTTTGTCGACTGATTTAAACTGCGCACGAACCTTTCTTAAGAGGCGTCTAGAAAGCCCTATATACTCGTACATACCGGATCTGTCGCAAGTGATTACCACGAAAGTGTAAGGCTCCAACTCACTAGTTACCAGTCTTCCCGCGCAGCAGTATGAACGTACTTTAGTATTAGATCAACAATTAAAGGCCTCGTAATTGTCTCGTAGATCCAAGCATTTGCTTTCCGATTTGACGATTCCGTCCGAGATACCTGTTTTTAATTTCCCTTTGAATGGTATTGGCGCAACTTTTCTAGTGGCGCCGCGAACTGTATTCGAACCTGGAAATGCACTTATATTGCATTTTATAAGTTGCCTACAAAGCGATGTTAGACAGCTACATTTCCAGACTTTAGCAGTGAGAATAGCCTAACAAACAATGTTGATCCCGCTTATTGTAATGAACATCTGCATTGCAACTGCTTCACATATGTAAGCTATACTTCTTTGACAGGTTTAATGTATTTCGCCAGTTTGCACTCCCTGAGCGGGTATGTGTGCGACCCTTGCATTTAAAAAGTACCAGAGATCATAAAAACATATATATCTCGGACCCATTTAAGGTTCAATCAGTGAGCAATTTTGCTGACAATTACAAATAAGGTCTCGACTAGCTAGTTTTGTGATACCTAACATCTAAGTTCCCAGAACGAGCATGTAGACTCCTTGATTAAACGCTAGAGCAGCTATCGGTAAAAGAAACTGGGTAATATAGATTTAGGTCGTCAACATGTATGTATAAAATGTTTGATTTTAGGTGACATGTATTTGTTAATATCAGAAACAAACACATGTATTTGGTAATATTATAAACCAAAAAGTAAAGGTGAAGATGCATCCACACTGCGGCACAGGAAAGCAACATTTTTAATAAGAGCGTTGTGTAGTTAACTCATAAGTGTTGGCTACTTAAGTATGCATTAAGCCGCGCGCGTTGAGTGGCACGGCTTTTAGCGCCGCAAACCTGATAAAAAATACTCTACTAAAGTAATGCAGTAAAACAAGTATATGCAGTGAAGGCGGTTTGGCATTACCCTGTATCGTTATATCCAGTTCAGTTAAAACTGACTCATTGCAATATGAAGCGACAAATATTCACTGCATCCAACTAGCTCACCTTCAAGCGGTCAACATTTTATGTTGAAATAGATATACATTTATTTACAGTGACACTTGGGTGCGTGCTAAAACATTGCAGACGTCACAGCCAAAAGCACCCTGCCATATGCCGACACATTGTTTTAATAGTCTGTCATTTACAAGAATTAACCAGCCCCTTATCTCGCAATCTGTCCCGACAAAACATTAAAAGCATGCCTTAATGAGATCTATTCAGACTTTTGATAAAATGTTTTACAATATAAAATACACGTAAGGGAAGGGTTTGTAGAGCAAACAAATTCAGAAAGCAGCTATCGGAGCAGCCGATCCAGTGGTTGTTAATTTAAATCCCCTTTGAGAGCTTTCTGCCGCTGTGTAAGTAACTGATGTGATGGCACACTTTAAAAAAGTATGCCATCACATCAGTTACATCGGGCTGACCCCTCAGCTAAAATTTAATATCCACGGGACTGGTCAATAATTTTTTGATTGATTGACACTGATTCTGGCGGATCGACCGAGAAGGCCAGCGTATTCCAGTTTCAGTGCTACAGCGCTCGGTTTCCGAGGTAATTCTATGAAAACGTATGGCACGGAGGATGAAAACATAGAAACAAGGTGTTCACTGGCTGCTCCAACAATATGAGCTGAGGGAAAGAAACAGTTTGTAAGTAGCGAAGATGAAGCAGATGCAAGTTAAACTCATGCCACTGAAGAAACATTTGCTAGTCTAGTAAGCTACAAAACATGAGAGAACTTCGGCAAAAAATGTAGGGCCTGGAGAACTTGAAAGCCCATTCCGATTCTAATCCATTGACATGTTTAATACTATCTTACGCAGGAATCACGCTATCGGTGGCGACATGGAAGGTTTGCCTTAATACACATGCAATTAGTCTGTGTCTTACAACACACGTATTACTAAGTCGTTTCGAAATGCTTCACGGCTTGTTTTTCGACTACGAAGTCGCCGTTGAGATGAAGGCTGACTATTATCATATGTATAGTTGTACACAATCTATACAGCAAAATGGGCTACGGCCATTGGTAATGAATGAGTGCTACCGATACGTGTGCTATTGTGAGCGCTAGCATCAACGGACTGAAACGGCGTTCGAAGCCAACCATACTTGGATCCTGTACGAGCAGAAAATGACGCCAAAAAGACCCAAGAGATGCCCGCCCAAAGAGATGCCGGCATCTGTTTAGTTTTTTCGGCGTCATTTTCTGTTGCCAGGAAACTAGCTCCATGTCGCCTATTTGCAGTAGTAGGCTCTCTCCTCGGCAATTGTATCACGTGCACTCTTGAATAGGGCGTTGACTCGGATCCCGGATCGTTGTGCCTTTATATACGTTATCGCGGCGAGGCCATCGAAAGCAAAGACCAACATGGTCTCTCGGGTGCTTCGCAATCAATAATACTTGCGCACAAGACCTACGCTTAGCGAGATGCATTCGAAAACCATAGTAATTACAAACTACAAACGCAAATATTCTCAAATCTTCAAATGTGAATTTTTCAATCTATTAACATTTCAAATCCTTAATGGGTTATATCTGCTTTCTACGGAAGTAACGCAACAAGCGCGTCATAGAGGACTAGCCAGGAATGTCCCTGTTACAGAGATTATACACTGACGTAATTTTTGTTACTGTGTGTTTCCTTGGATCAGGCTTTCGTTCATATTAGGCTATGCCTATCAGGGCTACGGGGTAACAGGATAATTTTAAAGTAATCGTTAGTGTTAATTAAAAAAAAACCGCATATAACCCGTTTGTTAATAGATGGTCTTAGTTACAGAAAAACGGTTCAGGAAAAAGCGTTTTATAGGACGGTACGTTTTTAGCTTAAAATTGCAGCAACGTGTTCATTTGAAATGTATAATTTACAATATAATTCCGTAATCATAATCGATTATTAACCAGATGGTAATCAATTTTCCAATAGTTTATAGCCACATAGCGACGTTTTATTTAACATTGAACGTTTTTTTATGTTCTGGCCAAACATTGAGACTCAGTAATACTAGCTTGATAGAGAAAGTGACTACATAGTGGTACCTGACCAGACAACACTAAAATTGTTCGATTCCCCCTAAAATACCTCTTGACAAACCTAAAAGCATTAGCTGCCTGCCATTTCAAGAAGAGTTGCATTGGATTTGTGCATTTAGGAAATTACTTTTGAAATCTGCAATAGATCACCAGGCAGTTCTGGGCAGTTGAAAATTAAGTAGCGTTCTTCGAATACAATCATTCACTTTTCTTACTTTTTGTCCTGCTAGTGAAACTAAGACAAAGTTTACCCCAAAATTGCAACCGAAACACATACTGGTGTTAAGATACATTTTTAATTTGCACCGATGCTTCATTTCAATTAAAAAGCTCTAAAGAGGTTATCGCGACTCGTCGCTTAGTACAGTCCAATACTTCAGACGTTTAGGAATGGGCAGTGTGCAAGTTCAAGTTTATTTAAGTATCTACGAATCTGGATTATAATGACGCTTTAATTTACGTTGAAAGATAGACCGAACGACATAGGGTTTAAGAGCATAATATATGTATGCGTGCAAATGCATAGGTCCCGTGCAAGCAAGTGAGCGCCTACACTTTATTAATGCTTCCGAACTCGTCAGCGTACGACTGTTGCGCTTTGCGTTGAGTTTAGAGCTCCGAATGATTTCCCTGCACATGAGTAAGAGTTCTTCTATACCCCTGCCTCATCCCTCTGCACCACCCGTTGCTCGCTAGGGAATGCCTCCAGCAAGCTCGACGAACAACGACTCGATTAGCCTTCATCATCAATTTCTAGAGAAGCGAAAAGGGCGTAATCGCTAGCCTGGTGAATATTGTACGATGGACGGGCACCGTTGTTGTTATGGGGCTCGTCTCGTTTTCCGACATCGTCGGAAAGCAACAGGAGAGACGATCCGACGCGGCGCCATGTTTGGAAGGCCGGATCACACTGGATGGCAGTGCGTGTGCTGCGTAGATCAGCCAATCAAACAACAACAGCAGCAACAAAAACAACAACAACGACAAGAACATCAAGCACAACAAGCACAACAAGAACAACAACAACAACAACATCAAGAACAACAAAAACAACAAGAACAACAACAACAACGACAAGAACATTAAGCACAACAAGAACAACAACAACAACAAGAACATCAAGAACAACAAAAACAACAAGAACAACAAGAACAACAAGAAGAAGAACATCAACAACAACAATGGGAACGGGTAGCCTAAAATTATCGTTATCAAAGCTGCCAGCTATGAGACCGTCCCGGAACAGACACAAACAAACGTACGCACATAGAACCTAGGCTTCGCATGCTTGAACGTACAGCTAGCCAAACAGACTAATAGCAACAAGATAAATAGCACGAAAACGTATCCCGGTTGTCGCAAAGCTCCTGTCCCTCCTGTTGCTGCTGCTGCTGTGTGTATACCGCCGGTATAACAGGACACGGGCGGAAGGAGCTAACACGGGAATCAATCAGTCGTTGCGGGCGAACGGCTTGCCCAATATAGCCACTTATCGCCGCTGTAAAGGTCAACCGACGCAAGCAAGCATCTCGCCAACGCAGTACCAGTTACGTTTCTACGAACATCAGCTATAGAATCAGAAACCTTTTATGCTGATTGAGGTTGATCGAACGCGCCGTATAGGTACAAATTGCTTATGAGGTTCGACTGCTTTCCGTGCAGACTCTACAGAGCATAGGGCAGAGCGACCGTAGATAGGCATTGGTGATAAACCATACCGCAGCTAAGAGTCAGCAGCCATGCTGCCTAAAGAACTGCTGGCGAAACCCTAGATATCTTAACATGTCCGGCCCTCGGTGCATTGAAGATATAGTACCTCAGGTTAAGTTCCAAGCTCGTAGAGGACGGAGAATGGTCTAGAATTAAAAACAACCTCATTAAAAATGTTTTTATTATAATTCGCATGTTTTTAATTCTAGGGCAGAGCGACCGTACAAAGATCGTACTAGTAGTGGGTTCTCCCTCCAGTAGTGATCTGATTATAATTATCAAATGCAGATAAGTATAAATTAGAGTCATATACAGCATCAGCACTTGGCGCGCGTATTGTAAGGGCTATATTAAAAATTATATATATTTTTTTTTAGTTGTTTCTAAATAATTTCGGGTGACATGGCCTATTTTTTAGTTCACTCCGGCGTTCACCTTTTTTTTTTTTTTTTTTTTGAGGGGGTGGAAAATGCATTTACGCACACTCGCCAATGTTTTGGCGGGTAGTGTGAGACTAAACGCAGGAGAGAGAGTACGTGACTCAATCTAATTCCAGCGCACTACCCACTAAAAACCACCCCCAAGAACCCCCTCCTGGTTCGGAATTGTGAACCATTACTTCGAGACCAGGAGAGGGGAGTCTCACGCTTCAACCCTCTCCATAGTCTGTGGGTGCGACCCGAGCAGGTAGGACCTGCTGGGTTAAATCTTGGAGGTTCCGGGCGACGAATCGCGCCCGACGAATATTCTCTAGCCGGATCTTTTCGCGCATGAGCCCATCGAGGTACTTTAGGCCAGCACCCCAGTTAGTCGTCGAGTCGACCATGTGTGTGACGATCGCCTGCGCGGTAGATGCCCGTAGGGTAGAACGGGAGATGTGCACATTTGGTTCTGTTATGAAACAGAGCCCCACCTGGTGCTCTGTGGTGTATGCGCCCAGCATGTCGTGGGCCGCCCGGCACCGATTCAGATTTACCTGGAGAAACTTGATCATTACTCTGCCTGGGGGATTTCGACCTGGGGGGCATTGCCCACCTTTTGCCAGTCTTCCGTCGGCGCGAGGGTCCTACGGCAAAATTGTTGCCGGCCCCGATTCGATGGCGGTTCAGCGCGACTAGACGCTTCTGGTAAAGCGTCAGGCCTGGGCTGAGCCGTAGCCCCTGTTTTCGACTCTCCAGATGGAATAGGCTCCTTCCGCTTACGCGACTCTTGCAGCTGTGTGCGGTATGACGGGCAGGCCATACTGTCGGCTCTGTGACCCGAGACATCGCACACGATACAGTGTGTCGTCTCGGCCTTACACGCAGCCGCCGCATGATCTGGCGATCCGCATCGGCGACAGAGGCGGGCGGCCGACTTGGGTGCCTCGCAGGTTGCCGCCTTGTGGCCGGGTCTCTGGCAGTTGAAGCATGTGGGTAATCTCTCCCAGACCTCGGGCCTGCACCTACTGCCCGCAATCAGGATAGATTGTTGAGCTTGAAGCCACCTGGCTGTAGGGGCCGTCACCTTAAGCAGCGTGTACCAGCGGGTCGTGGTGCGGCCCTGGCGTGGGTCACTCGCCACTATGGGAACTGCCTCGGTGGCTCCTAGTAGCTGACGGATATCTGCCTCTATCCTTTTAGCGCTGACCAGAGGATTAATGCCCCATAAGGCCACTTCTCGCATGCCGGCACTCATTCGGCTGTCAGCCTGGTGGCCGGTTGCTTTGCTGATGCTATCGGCCAACTGAGCCCCAAGTTCATGGGTGATGCCCCGTAATCGGATAATGACGTCACCGTCACCGTTCCTAACGAGGCCGCTCACGGCCGACTCCACCTGTGCATTGTCCGCCAGGTGAGCTCGGAGGCTCTTTACTGTGTCGGCCCAGGTCCGGCCTTCTCCGACCCTGACCCTGACAGACATTTGTCCCGCCAGGGCCGAGGCCGGTGGAGGGGCCCTACTCGCTTTTGCTGGCAGCCGACCCCTTTGCGGCGTGTCTGCCCGGCAAAGCTCTATAAGGCCGTCCCGTGACGACTGGGACACAAGGGCCGCCAGAATCCGCTGCATTGGTCCTGATCGCCACTCATGGGCAACGTATAAAAGAGGGGGTTTCGTGGTCGCTGAGACTGAGAGCTGGGTCATGCGCTCGATAACAGCGCAAAACAGTGTAATCGCAGCCTCATCGCAGGGTTTGTTGGGATGTAGAATGCCTACGACAAGGTGACGATTCTCGGCACCGTTGCCTGGGGTCCCAGCGAGTGACTCCCAGGTATCTGTGGTATGCAACACCGCCGCCGTACCTGGGGGCTGTGTAAGCAGCCGTGGTAAAGAGGGGAATTGACCGGCGAGGCCGGCAAGTACCTCTGAGTCAGCCTTTGCTCCCGGCACGACCAGCACGCCCCTCACTTCCCTGAGAGAAGTGATTCCCTCCGAAGATGAGGGAACCTGCCGAAGGGAGCCCGGGGGCCAGAACAGGCCCGTTAGCTTGGCAAAGTCTTCAGCCGTCGTCGCTGCCGAGATACGCGACTCTAAATACACTCGGGCAGCCTCAGGGTCCGCCGGAGCACATCGCAGGCAGATTGCTGAAGGGTCCGAGGATTGAGAAGGCCGCGCCAGCAACTCATCTCGTTCCCTCTGCACCGCCTCTAATGAGCTCCGGAGGCTCCCGATCCTCTCCTCCGCGTCCTTTAGCGAGGTCCGCAGAGAAACCTTGAAGGAATCCACTGCCGTTTCTGCCCTGTGGAGATCCAGGTCCAGCTTCTCTGATATCTCTTTTAGCTCAATTCTGGTGTTTCTTAACTTGCAGGACTCTACCACTGTCTTGACATGTCCTTTGAGGACCGTTAACGCCCAGCCGTATGCTGCCTCCGCGTCAAAGCCTTGTTTGAGATTAGCCTCTGCGCAATCCGTCATCCCTGTTGCGAAGGTCGTCTTGGGTGTCACGGTGTGTTGTTCGACGACGTCAGAAACGCGTTTCTTGTCAGAATGAATTCCCATCGTGGTATCCGATGGACGTTTTCGAATGCCGAGAGACTCGACGCACGAGTTGTCCATCTCCATCGAAGATTCTACATCGTCGACGTCTATGGCGGGACGGTTTAGCTCCGCTACGGGAACGTTGAGGTCGCCCCCTATGTCCTCGCTGGTAGGCACCGCAGGATCAGGGGGCGGCCTCGCGTGGCTCGACGACGGCCGTACGGGCATTGTACCTCTTGTTCCCCCAGATATCTCGGGAAATGTAGCAGGTATTGTTGCAAGCGCCTTAGATTATGCTACGTTTGAGCAAGTCTCTTACGGTGGCGAAACGGCAAGGCGATATCTATAGCCGTTCGCTATCAGAGTTCTTGAGAAAGAAACAGTAGCAGCGTTGCCGCGTCTGTCTGACCTGCGTCTCGCCGGGTAGGCGGACAAGGCCGGCAGTGGCGCCGCCCTGGTGGCCACAAATGGAACTACAGGTCGACACTTAGCTCACAGCGGTTACGAGATGCGGACACGCATCCGCGTCGCTCCGCGGGCTCTGCGCACGAGACGCGGGTGTCAAATCGCACAGATTACACTACGGGTGTCAAAGCGCACAGATCACACTACGAGTGTCAGAGCGCACAGATCACGCCACGGGTGTCAAAGCGCACAGTTCACATCACGTGTGTCAAAGCGCACAAATCACATCACGAGTGTCAAAACGCACAGATCACATCACCTAGCACGGATGTCACGATAACAGCAAAGTCTAGTAGACCAAAAGTGTCGCGGAGCGGACGTCCGTTCACGGCAACGATCAGCACGAGACTCGGCGTTCACCTTGTCTAATTGGAAACCATGCGAACCAGTTTAAGAGTGGCCGGTCTGGGTCTCAAACCCAAGCTTCCCGAATGCAAGGCAAGACTTTGCCACTAACATATATATATATATATATATATATATATATATGAGCTAATAGGAAAGGTAACAAGTACTATGGCGAGGATTAATCTCTGGTTGCGAATCAACAACCTATGTCTTAATGTAAAGAAGACGAAAATTATGAAAATCAAGATGGGGTACGCTGCTGAACCACCACATAAAATTGCCTGTCATTCATGTGCTCCCTTAGGTTGTTATGCTAATACGAAAGTCAAACACCTGCCGTTAAACATATGTAATGATACCAGGCTGTACTTCGACTCTTTTGCCGGCTCGAGCTTAGTTCTTGAGGCAAACTGCAATTACACAATAATTGGTGAGGTACACGATTATAAATACCTTTGTCTGACGTTCCAGAATAACATCAAATGGGAAATTCATAATAAACATATGATAAACAAACTTAGGACAGGTGCTTTAGTTTAGCATAAGTTACGACATATTGCCTCCCTTGAATTTCAGAAAATCGTGTATAACGCATTTATTTTTTCACACTTAAAATATGGTGTTTTGTTATATGGTGCTTCATTTAAGTCGAATGTCGAACAAATAGTAACTCTTTAGAAAAATTGCATACGAAATGTATTTAGATTGACCAATAGAACAACCTCTGAGGGCATATGGAGAGATAAAAATATATTGCACTTTTATGGAATATATATATATAGCATTCTGACACACTATAGCAGAAACCGTACCCCTTTTGGAGCTACTTCTAATAATGCTTATCCTACCAGAAGTGCTATAAACAATGTTGTAACACACCCATATACAAGACTTGTGACACATTATTCAATGCTCAGTTATCGCCTGGTAAACATAATTGCCAGATTTCCTCATTTGTTTAGATGTGTAATAGAATTATCTACAAATGAATGCAAAACCAAACTTAAACAACAGATTTGTTTAATTTTGCCGGATATATTAAAAAAAACATGTGTATATGGATGAGTTTTTCAACACATTTAAAACATAAATAAAAAATTCTACTATACACCGTTATGTAATATAAAGGATAATGACACACTTACGAAAGCGGGCCGACACGGGCGATAGTCTTTTCTGCAAAACTGCCTGAATAGTTATAATTGTTTGAATTTATGTAATAATGGCAATTTCATGCTCAATAAAGAGCTATTGAACTTAAATAAATTTGCCATCCGGAGAAGACGGTCCCATAAAATATATATGCTTTTGATTTCACAATCTGAATCAATAGGTATATCTTAAATCGGAATTGTTGTGCGTTGTATTGGAGGACACCCTCTCTGAATGAATAGTTAAATAGTACTTGTCCACGTGTTTTTATCTAATGTTGTTGCGTGCTACGAAGGTGCTGTACAAATGGACTACCTCACGTGCGATACACTTGCGAGCGTATTGCCTCATTTATTGTCCGACGTTCTAACAAACGCACCAAATGCTGTATAGAAGTCCTTGGGATAATCAAAATCAATTGTGATTACTTTTTGTGTAAAGTGTTTATGTAAAGCGCTTTCTGGACTTTGTCGAGTGTGATTTTCTGTTTTGTTAATTATTTTTTTCCCAACTATTTTTATTTACTGAAAACATAAGCGTTTTAAACAGAAGTTCCGCTGGATAAACCACGTTTGACCACCAAAATTGAAAAAGATCAGATGAGTCTTTCAGGGGAAACGGTTCGGCTAATACACTGTAATAACCGTGCTAGTTTATGGTAGTACTCAATATGCGTGAAATAAATGTACCACAGATGGGTTACATCTGTGGTCCAACACTGACTAATGTGGGACTCACAAACGTCTAGATCGAAACGACAACTTTCGTTTCCAGATTAGTTAAGACGCCGTTACGCCGCCGTTAAAACGGCGCTTGAGGAATCAGCCATCGTTCGCACCGATTTGTGTTTGTCTCGTATACGAATACTAGTTATACTAGGAATACTAGATTGTTGCTATAAGGTCTAGAAGGTGGGGAGCTATGCCACACTGCACGCCTTTGAACTGAATCGTCCCACACCAGTGGTGCGTTGTGACATGTCGGCCTGCGTACAAAATCTCGTGTCAATCGCGGGGGTTGACGCGAGCGGGAAGAAGCTCGGTCTCGTAAAGCTGGAGACCGGTTTTGTAATGGTCGCTGTGACGCTCAGGCGTATTGGCGGTGTCTGCAAAGTCATTGTCACTTAATGTATTGTTGGGATGATTTGAGAGAACTTAACTCGGGATACAGAGAATTGGTTCAACTTCAAGTCTAGTCGGACCGGTTACTTCTACGACCACATAGAGTCCAATGTATCGTTGATGCAGTTTGAATTCATTCACTCTGAACGTCGGTTTACTTCTTTTCTGGTCGTAGTGGTCCTTCTTCATTAAGTTCGCGCGGTCAGCTGATTATTTAAGCTCTCGCTATCTTGCTTCTTTGTTGTGTAGGACTAGGGTAATCGCAGAGCGGATGATTGGCCCTATTGGACAAAGCGGGCAATTCTGAATCGAATGTGGAAACGTACTTTCGGGTCACCATACACTAGGACAATCATGGTCACTAGAAATATAGTCTCCTTCGCAGCCAAGCCATCCTGCATATATATATATATATATATATATATATATATAAATGCAGGATCATATGTCCCAGCGTGATACCACGCACAAACTTGTCTAAACAGCCCTAGCTGAGAAAAAACGACACGTAGGCCAGCTGCAATTTGCAATTATAAACCACTGAGTTTATTTGACATTCTTTGCTCCATTTAGAATTTATTTATGGATCCTTATATATACATGTTTAAATTAGCAAATTTTAGGTCCGCCATTTTGTTATATAGAAGGTTTGTTTTATAATAAGACAAATGAATGTCTATTGCCCCCGAAATTAACTCGTGTGCACTTAATTGTCTAAATGCGAATATTCACAGATACAGCAACCCTGGTTTAACAAAAACATCAGCAAGTGTTCTAAGGACGGAAGCAATTTTATCCTCTGAACGTCGGGGGTAGTATTTAAACGGTCGGCTAAGAGGCTTATTAACAAAGCCAGAGTCATTAATGGCCTTGAATGAGACTGGCGCGAAGTGGTAGTTGTTGCTGAGGGTCGCATATCTCGGATTGTATTTGCCCTCCGCAGATTTCACAGCTGCAAGCGGATCAGTATCGACTTCTGACAAAGGTGCGCGGCCCTTAGGGTCAGGACTTGTCTGGCACCCTTTTTGTTGGCTTGAAGATTTGACGGAAGGATCAAGGCGACTGATCTAGAAAAATTTTCTTAGCATTTCAAAGACTACTCGAGAAAATGATCGGACGGGGGCCCGCGCATCAGAGTCGTTAGCGTTACGGTATGCTTGCATGATGTGATGACGTAACTCTTCTTCTCTGAGGGTAGTTTTGCATTATACGCTACTCAAAGATTTTGATGCAAGCCCCGCTCCGCCATAATGGTACTGGCGTGAGTTAACGTATCATATCTAAATGATCCAATGGCGGCTTGGGGAGGCTGTCTGCGCAGAGCAGGTCTGCAACCTGTGTCGGTCCAAAGTTACCGCCACAGCCGAACATTTGTATAGAGGGTAACTGCTGTGACAAAGGATGCGCGAGCCGGGGAGTACCTGGTGCAGCGTACCTACCTCCATAGAAGTTCAACATGGTAACGCAGTGGCGGCAGTGGGGTCGCTTCCATCGCCGGGGGAACGACTGCCAGAAATGCCGTAGCAGTAACAACTATTATTTGACTATTAACAGATGAAACATTAAATAAACGTATCGTATTCTTCTGACAATGGTTCAATCAAATGAAGTGAGAATAGGCAAAAGACCGGATGTCACGGAGATGTTAGGTAGGGGTATTTGATTAAAGTTTAGTGCCTGATTTAGATAGCTCTTAGTATTTTTAACAGGCGAGAATCGGTGGCTTGGACTTCCATTGCACACTGACGGGCACAATTTTAAAAGTTGGCAAGGGGACTGGGATTGTTGTGCTTACTTTTTCTACAACGACCCTACGGACTACTGACGAGTCGCGTGCTTCAAGATGTCGATGCGAAGACCTCGCGAATGTTTGCTCGGGGTTGTTAGATTTTCACTTTTGAAGTAACCGCCTTATACGGACCTGCTTGCATTTGTTAGGAAACCTTAATCATGAGCAATTGGACGCACCTGTCCTGTGGAGGCCACTGCAATTCATATCATTGGGCTACCTTAATAATAGGTGTGGCCTAAGCGCTTCTGCTGCACGCGCCTCCGGCAGCTTCGGAAGCGCACACCACTAAACAAAATGGCCCATCCTCATAGAGTTATTCAGGGACAAATGGGTTCCGTGGGACAAAGAGAACAAACCTATAGTCACAGCAGATATCTAGGACCTACTCGTTCTTTGACGAAACTGTTGTCAATTATTTACAGCGGCACGGAGTGGCTTCTGCTGACCTGCAGACCTAAAAAAGAATAGTGGCACATCTTTGTACTTATGTAGTGATAGTCGTGTCCTGTGTAACGGTGGCTAACACAATGTATACCACAAGGTAAGTTTTACTTATCATAATAGAACCACTAATACATATCATTTGTCGCCTTGGTCGCAAACACTAACGAGTGCGATTTCAATACATGTTTCTATCGAACATTGAGCAGAATTAGCTAACTATATTTGTTTAAGGACATTTTTTAGAATTTCAGATTGCCATCGCTTTTAGTGGTTATTATTGCATTTTGGCTTGGGCAGAAGTGATCGAGCTTTTTATAGCATGTTGTATTCTACACGTACAATAAATAGTGTTTGCATAAATGTGCCATAATAAAATGTAATAAAGTGTTGACTATATATATATATATATATATATATATATATACGTATATATATATATATATATATACACGTATATATATATATATATATATATATATATATATATATATATAAACAAACCTGTAAATAATAAATAAACGCTGCGTGTCTATATGCTGTATATGTTCGTTGTTTGCACATAAGTAAGTTCGGCGCGACACAGAAGTGCACGTGGCGTCGGCTCTGAGACGTGATAAATGGCTGTTGATTAGAGAGTAAGAGGGAGAGAGAGAGGGAGTATAGGCGGCTGCACTGAGCGTACCAAAGCAGCTCGACAATGACTCCCATTTTTTTGTTATATGCACCATAAACGCATTTACAAGCAGGCACACAAATAACCTACCTACGGAGCAACTTAACGATTACACACTGCCTTGCCAAAGGGCGCCTGCTCCGTGTAGCGACAGCCACTGAACGCGTTGACGCGCAAAGGGATTGCGCAACCTTCCAACCCAGTTTGGGTTGGTGAATAGGCTAGTGTATAGTGTGGTGCTGTTAGCGATCAGTGACGTATGCGCATTGCCGAAGCCTCCCCTATAAAAGAGGGACGTTTGCCGGCGGCAATAATATTAATAACAATAATAATAATAATAATAATGATAGGGACGTGACGGGATCATGCGCGGCGTCCGTAGCCCACATTCATCATCGATCAAGCAAGACAAGATAAGCGTTGTTCCAAAGTCAATCAAGCCGTCGATCTGCTATATGGCGCCGATTCACAAATTTAAACTAGCGGCGCCAATTTTTGCCCACTGAATCCCCGTCTACCGGTTGCCTTAAGAATGGCGTCGCCCAATGCATTGTATCATGTCTGCTAATCAGGAAGATCATTGTGGGTAAGATCTATGGGATTCTGCAAGACAGTGGACCGTGTCTACCTCAGCACGGCTTTACAACAACGATGCTCAACGGGAACACATCTTTTGGAAGTCAGCCACGAGTGGGCTCTGGCTCGGAATAGATCTGTGCATTTGCAGGTAGTCTGTTTTAATTTTTCCCCCTTCTGATCGCGCAGGCCACCAAATGTTACTTTAAACAATGGCCAATTTTGGTATTGGGACAAAGTTGTTTGCTTGGTGCAATGCGTAACGTAATTTTAGATTTATATATATATATATATATATATAATGGGGGATTGTAATATAAATTGATTAATAAAAATTGATGCCTCTATTATAAGGTAGAGGAGTGCTAAAATAAATATATATATATATATATATATATATATATATATAGAAAATATTGTGATGATTTATTAATTATTTACAATACGTTTGCACACTCGGCAGTGCTCGCCTTAATAAAAATGGTGGTAAAAAGGTGTCACGTGAAGTTAAGAGTCAGTTGTCCGTGTCCTTGCTTGATGGTAGCCCCCGCTCTTATGGACCCGGTGCGAGCGGTATATCCTCAAGGTTCCTTGCAAAGTTAAAACGGTGAGATCCATAAGATTCCTCTTCGTGACGCCGAGCCCCAAGAACGTCCTCGCAGATTCGGAGTCCCATACACCACTCATAGAGATAGTGATGGATCCGAATCTGCGAGGTTTTTGCGGGTCGGGGAGCGCCGCTCTTAGGAACTCGACGTCATATTTGGCGATCTTGTCTTGCCGTGCTTTTGCCAGGTCCCTGTTCGGGCCGCAAACCTCGGCATCTAAAACCCAGACCTCGGTAGGTGTTGTTATTACGAGGTCGGGCTTTAGACCCGGTGCGCACGGTCGACGGAATACTCGCTCACGAACCACCTCATGACCCCTTTCGCGGAGAAGACGCGCCACGCGATCACAGACGTCGTCATGTCTCTTTATGGTTTGTTTGTGTGTTGTATCTATATATATATATATATATATATATATATATATATATATATCGTTTTCAGTCCAGCGTTTTGCTAATTCTGCTATGGGCTGAACCGCCGGATATACCACGGCGTGGTATCTATCAGATTTGCTCCATCCTGTGGTTCATGAAACCCATCCACGTTACACAGAACGTTATGAAAAGGCTGCAACCAACGATTACCACATCATCTGCGTACAGTACGACTCTGGTCCACTTTCGGGTTCAACCCGTTTTTGTTCACTTAAATAGTCCACTTAAAAGTGCTCCCCAACAGTGGGCTCAGTCCATCGCCCTTAGAGACGCCTGTGGTTTTACCCATCTCTCCCACAATGCCTACCTGGTTATTAATCAGCGCCGTAGTTTTTTTAGATGTTGATAGGTACCTTCAGAATTGCTCCCGGCACTCCATTTAAATTCACAAACACAGCATATGGGCAACTCCTTGGCTTAGACAGCACATCCCGGATTGCTCCCAGCAGCTCTCCAATTGCTGAGTGAAATTATCTTCTTTTCCTAAATTCGAGTTGCTCCTTCGGTATTATCCAGCATTCAACGGATAGAGCTTACTAGCATGGTAACAATATATTTCATGTGTTTATTCCTTATCAAATTATTTTCGTGCGCTTTTTTCTGTGGTGCTCTGTCGCCTACTTCTATCACTTCGCCCAGTGAGAATGCCCTCATCGACTAGACTCTCGCTTATTCAATTGTCGGGTCACACGGATCCTAATATTCTAGCGGCGCTTTCGGAGTTGTGTCCGACTACGCCAATATCCCTCTGAAATGTTCAATTGTCTAGCCCATCTCCAGTGAGCATTATGCCCTCTGCTTCCGCTTCAGTTATGTTTGTAGGCGTTCGACAGCCTCCCTTATTGCTGCTATTTCTAAACCGAGATGTCTCACTTTTCTTCTGTGGTTGCAGCATTGCAAGCTTTTGGAAGCCTACTATACTGCGTTTGTAGCAATCTAGATATATTGCCCCTGGCACTTAGAGTACCCTGCAATCCCTATAAAATAACATCGCCGCTAAGCTTTCTACCTGAGCCTTTCCTCCCCCCTTGCTCCTAAATGTTGCCTCTAATTTTCACTCAGATACTCATCGGTATTTTTCTATTCATATATATATATATTATTTTTTTTGTTCGGGAAGGTTTCGATAATGCAGAATGCACATGCGTCACTAGCCGCCTGCGTAACTAATATGGGGCTCACAAACCCACTAAGCCGGGATTCCTCCACACTCTCACAGGCTCGGTAATACCTGGCATTTCTTCAAAAATAAAACAGTATATATATATATATATATATAGCCTCCGTGTGTGAACTGTTCTGAGGTATGTTGTGGTGTGAGCTGGTTGACCCTGACAGTCTACATCCGCTAAGCTGCCTAAAAAGTCACGGCAGGCTCTCAAGACACGCGAAGCTCAATTGAATAGTAAGAATAGCATTGAGAAAAAAAGGAAAAACATCGACACTTATGTGCAACGGTTTGAATAGAAGCAATAAGTTACAACCTGAAAGAATTACCATATGTCTATTGTCACACAAAAATGCCTTGTCTGGGATCTAACTGCCTTATGCACAGTGGAATTATCATACCTTTGTCACATCACTATGAAGTGTGAATGGGCCGCACAACATACAGATTTGGAAAAGCGAGCAAAGAATTCCCAGCTGTCAAAAAGCTCCTATTCCGTGCACATTGCTTTGGGGACAATCCTCTGATTGTCGGTACCGCAAAGTCCTCGAAAAATATCACAAAACATATGAAGGGCGACCGACGCGGTGTAATGTTTCTGCGGCAGATTACGTTATTTGCTGTTTGTGAGGGCAGCAGGGCTGTTTACACCAATACCATAGACTGGCACGAAACTAACAGTGAAAACGTTTATCCATTACAAAACGAATAGAGATAAAAGTCTAGTTAATCAAGAATCCTAGTATAATGATATTTTCCGAACCCCACAGTATGGGATTTGCGCTAGGTTCGATAGCATAGATTTAATAGTTCTACTAGACTAAATAAATCCGTTCGATGCATCGTACAACCAAAAATGAACACAAAAACAGACAGCGTTTCTACATGATCTTTGGGTACTGGCTATCGTCGTCACCAGTCAGGTACTTCCGTAGAGGGGTCAGTGCAGCCCTTACGACTACCGGCTTCCACATGCTAGCTAAGGGCAAAAGCTCGAAAACACCGACCGCGCCTAGAACTAGAGCCATATGACTAGTGAACAAAGCCGCTGTGTTGCTGGGCGCGAAATAATGCCAAACAAACGCCACTCTGGATCTGAGGAGTGCATCATCATATGCGGCGTATCTGTTTGTATATAAGTAAACTCAAAGTTATGTCATTAAATTGGGACGACACTGTGTCCCAGTGAGATCCACGTGCCTCTCTATGTGCGGCCGTCCGAGTGTGGGCAGAAAGTTTTCCTTGTCTCTGGTCGTCGCCGTTTGCATTCCTCCTCGCGAAATAACTGCGGCATTCCTGCGTCAAGCGTGAAAGAATCTGTTCTCGGTTCTAGTGGTGCTGATGCTGCTGGTCACGCAGCAGCAGCGTCGGGCTATGGACAGAACGCACGCTCGACCACAGTCTTCTTCGTTGCTGTTTCGTCCTCTAAGTGTGCGAGTGTTGCAGTTGTCAAGTTACTAAGTCAGCCTTGAGGAGGAAACTGTCGCTGGGCCATTGAACGCCAAGGCATCAGGTCGTCTTCAGCCGGCATCATCGGGGCTGGGTGGTTCCCGCTGGACCGCGGGGGTTACCGGTTGCCGGGACCGTACGGAATCGCTGCCGTCGCGAATGCCCAGGTGAGTCGTAATACGCCTTGACCGACAGTCTATCATCAGTAAACCCGCTAGCAGAGCGGTAGCAAATAGCGAGTATTTAATAGCCTAACGGCATAAGCTGTCGTGTAACTAACCGTTTTATCTATATATAACTCCTAAACTAGTTCGAGTCTCAGAACGCATGTACAAGCACGTAAATAAACATTACAAAGTTCAACTAACCAGATAGCATCATCGACAAAGTATTGCTTCTAGATGGAACTCTGAGCCTAACATTAGTACAGATAGCAACATCAACAAGAACGCAACAATAACATATATAATAAGTCAATTTAGTAGATCTCACTAAGCTTGTTCGATTAAACAGGAAATCATGTAAACATTATATGCAACTGGCCCTTAGTAGTACTAGCAGATCTCGGACATGTTCTTTATCTTTAATTTAGCTGCTAGGAAAAAGGAATTAATTGTTTCTCAAATCATCTACCCATTTAAGAATTTCCGCCTTTTTCATGCGTGCCATGACCTGCCTCTACTGATCCGACAAGGAAATGTCTGGCCAACAAACAAATCTGCAAAGCTCGCCGACGACCGCTTCGCCGGCGAGCTTTGCAGATTTGTTACCAACAGCACATTCTGACTATTTTTATGTTTTTTTCTTTTATGTGGTGCATTAGGAGTGCTCTTAATACTGTTAGAACTGAAATAGACAGCCTCCATCTTGTAAATACGCCGACGACCTGGCCATTCTGGTCGCAACACTTAACGAGGACTAACTGCAAGGGCAGGCCCAACCCGCCATGAAAATAGTAAACAATTACCCAAACGATGGGCAGGGCCTTTAACTGGTGCCCGGGAAATGTGAGGCAATGCTTCTGACCGGCGGCAGGAAGTCAAGTAATTTGCCCAATATCTGGGTGTGACAATTGAAAAGACACTGATCAGTAACAAAAATCTAGACAAGGCGACTGCCAAGGCGGAAGAGCTCGCTAACAGCTCAGCTTGTCCGGGATGCCGTCAGGGTAATAGTTTACACGCCACAGTGCGGTGTAATATGTTGAGCTTAATCTGACCAGCAATTAAATGATTGATTGGCCATTTAAGGATAAAAGAGTCGGTAGTTGTGCGAAGTCTTGCCAACGTTGCTGTACGACAATCCTCAGTGCGACGCCCGCAGAGTGGATCTTCAAGGCCTAAGGAGTCACCCCGATAGCATCAAACAATGAAAAAGTGTATAACAATTGTTAAACAGAATTTATTTATCCATATAAACAGCTTTGTAAAAACGAACTGATTTTGCTTTACATGAAGCTACGCTTACGTGGTAAACCTTTTTTTGCTAATTGTTTGGGGCCGCGTTTGCAACAAGACACTTTAAGTTAAATTCAAAGTCTGGAAAAATAGTCTGCACTTACTAAGCCGAGCCTAAACGCGGCCGATCACCTTGAGAAGTTAAAAATCAAAAGGGCTAGCAAAAGAGAGAAATACTTACACTCCTGCTAGCAATAGTTGCCAAATTACAACTATTATATGCGTACCTTGTATAGAATACAATTTTAGACGAAGCGGGCCTTCAGACGAAAACAAACTTGCAACGTCCGTACACATACAGCTATACGGGCAGAGCACATAAGTAGAAAAGCTGCGTGGATAGACGCCAAAAAAAGAGTATTTTACGAAAGAGGAACGATACGGGACACAACACTTGCTTGAAAGCAACCGTGAAGAGTCTCGTTGCCAGAACACTTATCTTTGAAAAAGAAGTGGATGCAACGATAAACAGTGAACGAATAGAATAGCAGAATATGTGATGCTGAAGGAGGAAACACTCGAACTGGAACGACAAAAGCGGATTAGCAGTCAAGGTCAAATGAAGGCCAAGCTGGCAGACTATCAAGACCGCCTATTCGTTCAAGCAGTGCATTCAAGCAAGTGGGCAGAGAAAAATAGTTATTTGTAAGTATTACACAAAAATGACTTAAAAGTGCTGGTCTGTGGCGAGTCCCTTGCGCGGTGTGTAAATGCATTTCTCCTAACATTCGAAATAGAATAAAGCGTCAAGTCAGACTATTAACAATCCAAATAATACACTCTTGCGAGTGTGCTCTCATTGCATAAGTGCTATTTGTCCTTCCTCTTTCAAATTCGACGGTTGTATTTAAATGTTTTTACTCGCACAAGGTACCCTTGAGTGAACAACGCACAGTTTGTGCTGTGTCAATCAATCTGTATCAACTGTTGGTAACTGTTTCCGTCTTTGAGTGGAAGATGTCATGTGCAAAATTCGTGCATTAGAAAAATTGACCTTTTGGCATATGCGCTCTATGTATCGAAACAACTCTTTTTTACTCTAGCCACACGGCGACGAGAGCTTACAGCAATAAGTATTTCTAATTACGTGTACTGGCGGCAGCGACGTTTCCTGTGCCATCGGGGGCTCGTTGTCATAGGCGGTAGGACGGGTTGCGTTGCTCTGGAGCAAACGAAGCCCGCCGACATGGATAAGGTTTAGTGCCATCCCCGGGGCAGGCCAAGCTGTAGTTAAGTGGCCCCTATTGCGCCATTTCAAACTTACCTTAAATAGACGGCAACACAATCTCTCCCTCCCCCCCCTCTCTCTCTCTCTCTATCTCTCTCTCTATATATATATATATATATTTGTTTTTCTGTAAATAGTTAGTTAGCCACCTAATTGTATATACACATTTGTATACGTGCTCCGTAAACACGGTAGCGTCGAGGACGACTGCAGCGCGAGCAAAAATGGCCGGCTTCTCTAGAGTGAACGACGGCGATGCCGGCTCAAGGTCGCCGCGCCGCAACACAAAGCTAAAAAGCGTTTCGAGTGTAAATAATTCGCCTCTTATCAAATGCAGCAATTCGCTCGGGAACATTAAGCCACCCCTTAGCTGCTCGTGTTGCTGTGGCTGTCGCCACGGAAAGCTCTGACAGGAAAGGCAACACGCACAATGCGTGACTAGTAAGCACAGCAAATAATGTTTTTATATATATATATATATATATATATATATATATATATATATATATATATATATATATATATATATATATATATATATATATATATATATATATTTCAATGCATATGCTACGCATCAGGACTTTATTGGCACTGTCGCTGATGTAACCCAATATTTCCAGGGCAGAATGTACAAGGTACTCACTTTGTGACAATTCTAGGTCTCTTCTTCGCTTTGCCGGGTTCACGTGTTCTACCACGATCAGTCCAGACAGAGCAATTCCCATGCGACTCTAAGTAAAGCGTGGCTTCATTAAGTTGCAGTTCGCCAGCAGCGCCGCTCTTTTGTTTGACACACGCCTCTTCCGTTTAGACCCAGGCGGTTCTCTGTGGAACTCTTCTGTATGGGCAGTGCTGTTTTTTTTTAAAACACAACACACATTTTGCGTGTGTTGTAACTTTGTGCTTTTAAAACAACGCATTCGGTGTAGAGGATCGGAGTTAAATATTTGTATTGTTATTCGAAGTTTAACTAATACTGTTATGGTGGCGGCAATGATTGACCTGATCCCGCGTCCTTTTACGGGTCGTAGAAATCGACGTGCATGTGATGCGCTTTCATTAAAAAATTGTCTAGTCTCCGTGAGAAAACGTTCCGGCGGCTAACCTTGGTCGTCCACCACAAACGCAGCAAAGGCATTTGGATCGCCAGTCTACCTAAACGATTTCTGTCTGACAGCGGTAACCAGGTCTCTTTAACAGAAATTATAACGGGGCTCCCGCGCAAAACAAGTGGTTTTAAAGCAGCAGCAGCGGTAACAACAAAGTTTACGACAACAAAGTATATATATATATATATATATATATATATATCAGACACGGGCGATAGCCTTTTCTGCAAAATTGCCTGAATAGTTATAATTGTTTGAATTTATGTACTAATAGAAATTTTAAACTCAATGAAAAATGAATGAACTTAAGTAGTTTTGTCGTCCGAAGAAGACGGTCCCATAAAAAAAAAATATATATATACATATATATACATATGTACGCGCAAGTTCGGAACTATAGTTCCAACAGCGAAGGGGTAGATCCGTTACTGTTAGATGATGTTTTGCCAAATCGACTTACCTCCAGCCCGCTCCAATCCTTAGACAAACAAGAACACTCGCATCGCGCGGTTGTCAGCTCGGAGAGGACGTTGCCAGTAGTGGCCAGGTGGTTCACTTGTATTGGCTATCCGGTGTTGTTCGCATCGTCATCTTCTCTGCCGCCATTTCTATACCTGAATGTATGTCTGTCTGTATGTACATAAGGGAGTGTGCCCTTGCGTCCCGTCAGTGTGAGTTGTCGCCAATAGAATTTCCAGACGTCAAAGCTCTCACAGTAACGGCACGAATTGAATTCGGATGTTATCCAACTGTCAAGCTGATCGCCAGTAGGTGGTGCCCTGTTCAGGTCGTTCTCCATCTGCGACGCCAAGGTGGTCAAGTCGGTCGATTGTTTGGACAGTGAGGATACCCACAATTCGAACCACCAGCTTCAAACAAAGCCGTTCGAAAAACAGGTTTCCCTCTTCTGCTGCCGGTCTTTCTTTTAATCAGTATCCACCGTTCTCCATCTTTCTTTCTTTCTATCTATCTTTGTAGATATCTGTCATTACTTAGTGGCTGTCAAAATAACCGCAACATAACAATGTAAATCTTAATATACCATGGCTGTGCTCGATCGCATGACAAAAGGCGCGATACACATGTTACCTCTGGACATGATTCCCTTCATGTTCACTGCCATAAATTAAAAAAAAACGAATTAAATACGCAAACTCCGATCGAGGCTGACCGTTTCCCACAGAGTTAAGGCCTGCGTTAGGTTTACAGCACGAGTCTGACAAATATATATGTTGGCCATATGTGCGGCTATGCACATGTTGCGCATACGTAACAACAATCATCAGCGTAGTCATAGCCATAGATGAGTGACGGCATACTCTAAGAGGGGTCTAGCGAGCTAGTCATTTTTTAAAAAGCTTTTTAGAAAGTTATGTTTACTTGTCAAGAAACAAACATTTTTACGAAGATAATTGTATGCTTATCATCTGGCGGACTGCTGCGGTGTCTCCGTTGTTGACCTTTGAGCGATGCTCACTGAAAACGATTCATACCGCTGAGTGAATCAATGGCTATGCTGCTACTGCATGGACTGTTGGGGAAACCCTAGATATCCTAACATGTCTAGCCCTCGGTGCCTCACTGAGGATGTGCCTCACGAAGATTCTAAGCCCGCACTCTAAAATAAAAATAAAACAGTCTCCTGAAATTATGTTTTTAATTCTAGTCACAGATCGGAGATTACCAGAAACTGTATAGGGAATATTTACGGTGCGTTGAGGCGGTCGCTTACAGACGGAATGGTTGTGTTTACAACTCAGCAACCGTAGTAAACAAACGCTGATTAGTAAAGAGCTGTGGCCAACAGAATTAGTAGAATTGTCCTCTGATTTGGCAGCACGGTGTGGTGGAGATAACCGAGCGACTCTTACACGTTGTACTGTTTGCCACCCCCACGACCGGACGGCGACCGTCAGGAACTTGCCATTCTCTCGCTCAAGCAACACAAGTCCTCTTCTTGCTTTGTACCAAAAACTACTGACTAATTTATCTTTATGTCTTCTTACTTATTACAGATTGCCCACGCATCCAATGATTTCCAGCGTCTTCGCTACTGGGGTGGTGGCATCTTCTATTTGGTGAAATGTTTTTGGCTTGTTTCGCCATTGCCGAAAACCGACGCTGTCTATGCGGGCGCTGCTCAACGGCCGCGTATATCCTACATTCTACCCCCGGTTTGTTTTAAATTCAAGCCCGGTCTTCACCTACGAATTGATGTAGATGGCACCGGCGGCTGCTGGGCGCCCATATTCGGACCCAGTCGTCTGGCACGAGCTTGCTTTCGACTGCTCTTCTTCCGTTTACGTACTCTTTCTGTTTGTTCTGCTATTTGTCCACTCGTGCACGCCTATTTTCCTCGTGGTGTTCGGCGCTTTCTCGCCGGGGACTGTGTCCAATTTTAGCCGTAACTTTTCTGCCATCAGAAGGTGTTTTTTAGTCGACGCTTCGTTGTTACCACCCCAAAATGTGCATCCCTCGCCGCCTTCAGGCATTCGCCGTTGGTTCAACGACCCAGCGTTGATGCTTCTCCACCACGCCGATCGCCTGTACATTCGGCCGCACGCGTAAACTTCTGACCAAAATAATCAAACTTGCCACATTTTCGGCATCTCACTCACTTTGCCGGGCATATTTTGACCGTACGCGTGGCTTGTCCATCAGCACACCTGGCATCCACCCGCTCCGTGTTCTCGCCCTGCCGCCAGCCATGGTCCGCTTTGTTACTCCGGCCAAGTTCTCTTACTCGTGTCGCCTTGCGATCCAGTCCGCGACGCACTTGTCTACGTGTAACACGGCCGTCAGGGCCTGTTCGACTGCCCCGTACTCGTGGCTTTTCTATCAGCACACCTGGCATCCATCAACCCAGTCCGTGTTATTGCCCTGTCGCCAGTCTAACTTCGCTTCTGTCCGCAGGTCTTCCGGCTTCCCGCCTCTGGTCCACCTACTGTTTCTTTCTGTGATCCCTCTAGCATTTGTGACGCACCTCCCTCGTCAGAGCCTGTTCGACTGGCAAGACCTCCTTTTTTGAAAAAAAGTTTTTCTCTCACCTGCGGCATTGTTGCCTCAAGAATGAGGTGGCTCCTCAACACGAGACCCCGAGCGTCAAACCGCACCCCACCACCAGTTCTCGCAATGCCACTATGCAGTCACCGTTATTGTCACCGAATGAATTCGTCGCGGGCAACGGCCGGCCCTTTGTGTTCCTTGCTACTAACATCTCGGCTTTGTCGCCAACGTGGCATACGAGGTTAGTAGCGCTTCGCCGCTCCATTCACCTTTCTCTCTCTCAACTCAAGCAATACACGCTCTCTGCTTGCTTCGCACCAGCAGCTGCCAACTCATTTTTTTCTCGTGCCCCCTTATTTATCACAGATTGCCCGCAGTGACTTCCCGCGCATCCAACGCGATTTCTCGCGTTTTTGTTTTTGAGGTGGCGTCTTCTTCTATCTGGCGCCATGTCTCTAGCTTGCTTCGCCATTGCCACAAACCGGCGCTGTCTATGCCCGCGCTGCTTAACGGCCGCTTCGATCCTACAATAATGAATCGTAGTTTCAATATCGACCTGACGCTTTATGCATAAACGCTGGACCCTTGCTTTTCGTGTACTCTAACTCAAAGTGACCCGCATCGCTTTTGCCACTTATTCGTTATGTGTAATGAATGTCGCCGACCAAATTTCTTTACAAATTTAAACAGGTTCTCTGTGCATAGCCACAGAATGCTTTCCCCAGTGACGAGTGACTACAATGTTCTTAGTATAGATGAACGATAGCTCTTTAGGACTTCGGCAATACATACAGCACAAAGGGGCGGTCGAGAAGATGCATGAAATCTAAGTGGGTTACCCTGTGGGGTGTCCACATCTTACTAATCTCCAACCAGTAACGTGTCATCCACAACGTAGTTATATAATTGTGGTAGTAGTAATGGGGCTCCTCCCCCCCCCTGTGCGTCGAAAGGCCTTAATGAAGACATTGCGAGGAGCTCTGTCTTACGTGCTCAGTTAGTAAATAAAAACAGGTTTCTCTGGTAGAGAACATTAGCACGCTTTATGCTGATAAATCAAATCTAGTTTTAGTCCCTAGCCGAAATAAGGGGTAACATAGGTTTCTGTAGAAAATTGAAACAAACAAATAGGTGCAATGGGCAATGCAAAAAACGGCACAAAACTGACAAGCACTCTGTTTGGCATAGCGGCCAATGGTCATTCGGGTGGGCAGGACGTATAGAACGGCAACTATGCCGGTGCTCGCCAAGATGCTACTTTTGGACCTGCTGGCAGGGAGGAGAAGCAAGCGATTACTTGACGGGTACCTAGATTCAGCCACAGCTAGAGAAGGCGCCGTGGATACTTGGTAAGACGAATGGACTACACTTACGGCCGACAGCCGGGCCCTATGGGCAAAAAGCTCATACCGGGTCCTCAGCCCTGGTACAGCTGCTGGCATGGAGGTCTGTCGCACTACGCCACGTAGATGCTAACGGCATACGGATAGTTTTATGAATATAGGAAGAGGATAAACAAAGCTATAAACAACATATGTGTCCTGTGCGGCTCCGGAGATTCCGACGACATCGAGTGCACGGTCTACCGGTACGTGGCCTTCGTAAGAGCGCACTCTGCGGTGTTTGGAGCTGAGGAAGGCCTCTGCCTGACAGACCTGCTTGCCCCTTCGGTCAAAACGTTCGAAGGCAGGGGGATTTTCTAGATAACATTATGGAGGTAATGACGGACTTTGGGATCAACAAAGGAGAGGTTTAAGCGACGCCCACAGATGGGCGGTCAAGTTAAGAAGCCAAGGGAGAGCGGTTTTAGCAGCTAGACCCTTAACGCATTCTCGATGCACCTCTTTCGGGCGGAAGAGTAAGGCAAGGTGTACGAAGCGCGAGAATACGAGACCCACCCCTCATGTGTGTAGGATCGAAGTAATGTCACGCAAATTCGAGCCTAAAAAAGTGCGGAGGATATCCTGTTTTAGTAGGTTTGCCGAGTCTCACACTAGTTCTAGCTGTAAGTCACGCGAGTGCATGAGAAAATTCCAAGGCCTCTCAAAAAAATTGCAATGAACAAAAACACGTACAGGCGCAAATCCATTCCCCATAATATATATGGTTGTTCAATAAGTGTTTCTGTAGAGGCACAATCTCTGATAATTGGCAAGTCCTTAAAACAGTGTCCCGTTTAACCTCAACTGAACTAGGAGGCCAGCCGCGGTAATAGAGGTTCCTCTTAACATCTTCCTGTCAGTGAGGTAAATGACTCCCCTCCCATTGTCCGGGGCGAGCTTGAGATTGTGCTCATCCAGTTTATAACCTTGTCTAGTCTCTTCCAAGGCTCCCTCGCTCCGGGCAGCTGCCATGAGAGCTAGATCGTCGGCGTAGGCTAGGGTGTCCACGTCCTTGGGTGAGTATTTGATTTTTCGCACGCAGCCATACACCCCCTTTTCCAGCTGGAGGCCTGCAATACTCCAATAGTAACCCTGAAAGCCATTACCTCTGCTTTGAGGTTCTCTTTGCTGACGTACGACGTGATTATCCTCCGTAGGTATGGCAAGACGCGTTTTTTTTCTCCAACGCCGCCATGATTACTACCCAGTTTGCTGTGTTAAGTGTGTTCCGCACGTCTAGTAGGACGTGTAGAACAAGGCTTCTTGTCTACCGCGACCAAGTTGTTTTTCAGTGCCCACTGCAGCACCAGCTTCAGTGCGCCTAGAGCGAACAGATGTTCTGCAGTACTTTTTTGCCTCGTGTCAAAGAGACAGACAAGTAGTCTGATGGGCCTGTTTTCCCACCAGGTTTAGGGACTAGAACAAAGACCGCTCTCTCTCACAACTCTGGGAAACCTACTTGTTTTTGCGGCTTGTTCAAGAGTTTTTTTTTACAAGAAGGTCGTTTCGGTAGATAGTCTTTCCTCAGATACACTATTGTTCATGGAAATGTACAAAGTCAATATAAACTAGAAAAGAAGCTTACTTTCAACGAGTGTATCTGTCGCTGAAGATAAAAAATGTCAGATGTCAACCGATATTTCCTAGCACTGAAGTCATAGCAAACTCGTGACTGGTCGTGCCAGACACGGTCATAACCACGTGCTATTCCAACATTCGCATTTTTATAAATTATTATTTCCCGTAATGTGAATTTTTCTCAAACAGTATTGACATTTTCTACAATGCCTAAATGGCTCAGCACAATAGACCGCGTCCTCTAGGAAACGCTACAGAGGTATACTGAAAACTTAATTGTTACTGTTGGTATTTTTTGCAGCTCACTGTTATTCGTATGAACGTGCCTTATAATATTGAATTAGCAAGAGTGCATGATTTTTCTGTATTGAGGGTTACCTTGAGTCATATATATATATATATATATATATATATATATATATATATATATATATATATATATATATATATAGTAAATGTATTTTCCATATAATACATTAGGTTTATGTTACACACATCACAATAAACCAGCTAAGCCAATGCGCCTAGTAGGCGCGCACTGTGACTGTCCGTTTCGATGAGGCCAGGGCGAGACCACTTCAGAAGTGTGCCCCGAACGGAGGCAGCGTTTTCACGTTGTATGTCAAGATCCAGACGTTGTTTAAAAAAAACGACGACCTGTTATCACCGAATGAGAGGTTTAACAAGGTCCCGACTTTGCGGATCAGCTGCTTGGTCCGAACGCCAAGGCACCCCGGATTTCAAACGCGAGAGGGCAAAATTCGTGGAGATAGCCGACTGATGAGTATTTTCTCAACTTGTTAGTCTCCGCAAGGTGGGCTGCATAACCAGCTTCGGATGCGCCGCCACCGACCATAGAAGGAGCTAAAAAGTCGGTAACGGTTGCATCCCAAACCAGCATTTTGCCTCGCTCGAATGGTGTATGTGTCATACCATCTGACACCGATGAGGGCTAACTATGTCTGCCCCTAGTCGTAGGCCTACTGCTATGCAAATCAACTCGTCGTCAAGAAGCGTACCTATGGGTGCCCCCATAGGTACGCTTCCCCCCACATATATATATATATATATTTTCTGATTCTATAATGATTCTTTACGGACAAAACCGAAATAACTTTTTTGTAGCCCCTATATATATATATATATATAGTTTTATATAGTTTGTGTTATTAGTGTCACTACTGCTGTTGTAAGGAGTGTAGATATTAGCATCTCCGCTGTATGCTCCACTCGTAAATAGTTGGCAAACCGTGCTAAGTACAAAACTGGGAAGTTAAAGTAAAAATAGATTGTTGCAACGATTTACAGGCATGCCAGGCGTGTGAGCCCTTCATTCGTCCCTAGACAAAACATGCCCAGAATGCGAGAAGGTCTCCACGAGTGTCTTTTTCGCCGTGTAAAAAGCAATGCGTCACAAGTCCTATGTCTGCCGTCCTATTGTTTCTGTTTCTCGCAGCTAGCTGCTTCTGTAGTGTAAAGTTTTTGTCTCTATATATACAATTGTTAACCCCGTTACGAGTTAAATAAAGTCAAAAATTATCTATGTTATATACATACTCAATATGAGTTTTGTCTCTTTATATGCGGCCCGAGCGATTAGTGCAGGCTTGTTCTTACGCTACAGTTACAGGTTTCCTTCTTGGAAGACAACGACGCCAATGTTGCAATAGATCAGGTAGGATGTTAACTTTAAAACGTGCAGCCACGGTATGTTAACTTTAAAACGTGCAGCCACGGTGGCATCTCGAACACGGTTCACTTAGTAGAGACGATATCCAGTTTTCATTAGCCTCGATCGTTCCTGCTTGTCGCTTGCTTAAATTCTGCAACCTGGTACCCGCAGCAATACAGCAGTAGTGGTTGAACATCTTCCGCAGTCAAAAATATGTTGACTATCCGGTAGCGTACGTGAGGGGAGGCGTGCATACATCAAAGCTCTATACGCTTCCGACTCGAGCGCTCGACGCCGACGATATCACCCAGTTTGGGCTTGACGCGAACATTGACACGTTATCGTCGCTTCGGCGGGGCGAACCCACGTTCTGATGTCGCAAATCGTATATATATATATATATATATATATATATAGTCTCATAAGCGTTGCAGGGTAGTCATATATGCAGTAAAAAGCAACGGTCGACACAGTGCATGCGGTCGCATCTGTCTATGACGCAAAGGCAGTGGAGAACCTTGTTTGCTTGTGAGTTATGAGTGAGAATCGATTTACTGTCGCGTAACAACAAGTGTTCATGGAACTACGCTGGTTTCTTGACTAAAGAGCTCAGCTCACATTGACTTAGCCATTGTTCATCACTAGTTCACGTCCTCAATACGGCCTTACTGTTATATATAAATATATATATATATATATATATATATATATATATATATATATATATATATATTGGAGAAAGACGATTGCATTCTATTATTGATATCATATATACTTATATGATTACTTCTGCAATTAATTCTGCAACAATGACTTCTATCGTTGATGAGCGGATAATCTATTTATATGTTTTCGAGTGAACCCATATCTTTTAATGGATCCAAGTGTTCGGCCCCCAGTAGGGAAAAACAAAGATTGTATTGTGGCTCATGTTTTTTTAAAGCTGTAGTAATTAATTAGCGACAAGCAGTGTAACATACATCGAGTCTTCACTTCAAGTTTTTATCAAGGCACCTGTTCTTGCTTTTATGTAATATAGCTATGTGGGCGAAAACAGGACACTTCCGTAGGTCGCCGTCTAGAAGTCATTGAAAACGTCGTTAGACCTGCAACTAAAATATTTCAACTTCTACGTAAATGCGGCTCCTCGTCAACGCTGATATGGTCATTAGTTTAACGTAATACGTCACGTTAACGTCATGAAAGGTTCTAGGCGCAGTCGAACCCACTGCTCTTTAGTTATTGGCCAGTCAAAGGTAAACTAAACGCCACCAGTTCATATTTGTTTCTGCATTTCACCAGATTATAGCTTCCACATACCAGAACTATATAGGCCTCAATAAGCAGAGGAATATAGCTGAAGGACAATGCTCACCCAGGTCCAATATAACCAGCGAAGAAGAACGAACTCTAACCAAGCCAAGTTCGAACTTTCCGTGGTAATGCGCAGATTTTTTTTAGATATGGCACGCTAGCTTTCTAAGCTACCGCCCCTGTATCGCTCAATCTCATCAGGCTTATTATTTTGGCAATCAATGCTTTTTTTCTACACTTTTAAGAGTCTCCTATAAAGAGTTCTTCCTTTTTGGAGCCTTGCTATCTGCAAACATTTCTGCTTGTGTTTGTCTGTGCCTAGATTTTAGGGTATATTATCACACGTATACTATACTCGTAATTCATCAACTAAAAGCAAAAATAAGGTTTTTCTTTGTTGCCGTCATTACATGTGATTGCTACGTCTTTAACTTAAAGCAGACAATTGCAAACGCATATATATATATATATATATATATATATATATATATATGTCAGGCGGTTTAAAAAAACAGAGCAATAAGTCCCGATAAATTGTCTAATATGTCTGCGATTTAACTGATCATTTAAACTATTTTAGCGTACTATGCTCTATTATATATATATATATATATATATATATATATATATATATATATATATATACCAGGCTAAATTAGCAAAAGGCACTGGATATCGTCTTTCCCTAAGCGACGTTTATGCCTTTCTTAAGCTGCACCAAGCTAATATTCCAAGCATCAATCACTAGCCAGCGACCACGAGAGGCGTAGTGAAAGTCCGCAAGTTGGCTTTAAATAGCTTTAATTAAGAGAAATATATAGATTTAATTAAAGTGTTCAATTAGACTCTGCGTATAAGTGGATCATTATCATTACTCGTTCCAACCGGCGTACAGGGTGTGCGTCCTCTACAGCTTGGCGCTTCTTGAATTTAGAGTGCTTCGCCAATATTTCGTTTAAATAGCCTGAATTAAGCCAACTAACAACAGTGGCGTTTGCACCTAAGACTCACAATGAGCATTGGCAGAAAGAAGAAAGCATGTCACAGACTATTGAAAGCAACCACCACATCCAGAGAAACTCCTAGACAAAGTCCGCGAGGATGGCTGCAATTTCCGGTTATAACTGAGAGCTATTTCGTCAGAGTGATGCTGCTTGAAATGAAGTTTCGAACGACGTCCTAGTACAACGAAGTATGTTCTTTTGTGGAAGGTTTCAAGTATGCGTGAAGCACACACGTCACGAGCAGCTAGCGTGACTAGTATGAGACCTGCAAGCCCGCATAACACGTACAACACTTTACCTAAGAACACTAAAACAATAGGCCAATTTGGACTTCTGAGAATCCGTTTTTACGTCAAATTGATGCAACTCGTTGACATTCTGTCGTCGACATTAGATTCCTGCCTGTCTATACATAGTAGAAATAAACGTACGTTTATAACTTCTTAAATAGTGTATTAGGACATAGCAGTAAACAAAGAAATGTTAAACTATACCCGTGGCGAAGTGTCGTGCGTCACCGATTGCCTTAGTCGGTTGTCTCATGTTGACAGCTCTTGTCTTTTGACTTATCATCGTTGAAAAGTCAGAATTGACGTTCACATCATTTAAAAACGTTCATATTTCAGTCAAACTTGAAATGCATTAATGTATTTAATCATTTGCAGAGTAATTTATATCATCCGACATCAGCATCACGAACTGAGAGTTCCTGTATCCACTGGGCCCTGTAAGAGCGTCTTAGAAGGGCAGGAAGACTTAGATAGCCGATGACAGTAGATCGTTTGGTAGTTGAAGCTAACTTGCAACATGAATACGTTTTCGATGACTACAAGCCAGTGTAATACCCGACTAGTCAGCTGACAGACTCATGGAACTGCAATATCTACAACAACGACATCTTAAACGTTGCAAGTCAAGCTAGTCACGGCTTACAATCTACTCCTGGGTGTTTATTCTGGTAGATGGGGTGCTTCGGACCTTGCTGACTAACGGTAAAGCATTAAACGGTATAGCCGAATTAACTATATTCGTCATAACCGCCACGCGACCAATGAACGTAAATGCATTCTCCAACTTCTTAAAAGAAAGAACTTAGAAAACGTTATGTACACATGGCAACTCAGCAAACGCTGGCAGTAGAGTTAGAGTCTCTATGTTCGTTCTTCGTCGACCTATCTGTTACTTGCAGCTCTGACCGATGACTATACATGCGGCAAGATAATCAGAGTTATTTCAGATAATTTATGGCAAGTTTTACTAAAGGGTTTGTCAATGCAAATAAGGAGGTCGTCATGTATTTTGCAGACGGATTTCGCCAGACGGGTCCGGCCAGAATGACTCGACCGATAAAACCTCCCTCAGTCCTTATGCCTGATTTGTTATAGTAAATAGACCTCGGAAAGCACTTCACAGTACAGTAATAATAGTATACTGTAGTGCGCATTAAGTTTGCTGTATTAAACAAGTCTTGACAATAGCTCAAGCTGACCTATGTACGCCGAAACTCAGTATGTTTTGCATTTCAATTATGTCTAGCTTTCTAATTTATAGTAGTATGTATAATGAAGGTTGACGTTAAATGGTCTCCTTGTTGATGCGTATGTTGACAAACAGTGTAGCTGGCGTGTGTGTCTGTTGCCATTTTGTTAAGACAAGGGGACCTTGCCATTTATTGTTTTTGCTTTGTTAGATGATTTAACCTCTACGGTAGGCTTGCATGTAGCTTCCGATTGAAACACGTGGCAGATGGTGTTTTCCTAACCTTGCTGATTGAATACGAAATGTTAGAATTGTTCACCTAAAATGTGGCAACACTATTATCGTGAACAGGCGCTTGTACAAAGCATCTTAGCTATATAATAATTCATTGCCTAAACTTCCCAGCACCGCACTCGTATTCTAGCGTCACCATCATCATCGTCAGATTGTTATATTGACATGCTCTTTTACAGACAATCTGTCACAATTTATGTTAAAGTTATATTTCATTAAAAATACCTATCGTTGGAGCACCTGCAAATGTCAAACTATATTTTTTCAACCAAATAAAAAGCAAAGAACTTACAATCGATATTTCAAAAAGCAACTTTACTCTTCTTCCAGTCTCGATTGTAGATAATCTACGTACAACATACAAATTGGACTACTAAACCGTTAGAGCTACGTGGCCGGTCCATGGTATTCGCACAGGATCCGTCTCTGTGTGTTGAAGTGAAAGGGCCTGTTTTTTCGACAGTAGGATTTGCAGACTAAATAAAATTAATCAGGAGACGATTTCATCATTGAACGTGTGTTTTAATGCATGAGCTCTCTTTTCTCTCTCTCTATTAATATACATATAGGTGTTTTTTCTTTCAAAATAGCCGATACTCTGGCGTAACGCCAAATCCGCTCGAGTACGACTTCCGCTAAGTATCCGGTTGAGCAGCCCGTCGCTACACGATGTTTTCTCACTTCGGCCAAAGGGCCAGCATTGCTGAGAATGCCTCACCACACCGCAGTAGTTTGTGTGCAGGCATTTTACACATGCGGATCATCGCATTTTCGTCGAGTGCTCGCCTCGAGAGGCGGCAATCGGCCCGAGAACCTCATTCGCCATTGACATGAAAGCAAGACTTCTGGACACAGAGACCGTCTGTGCTTCAGGATGATCAGGCCAAGGCCGTCATGGAGCTCCTGCTGCTCACTCCAGCGATGCCGCCGCCGCCACTCTCGGTCCAACTAGACGCCTGTCTGTGAACATGCGTACGATTCGTAAGCGAGGCAAGATCGAGTAGGGTAAAAGAAGATACGTATATCATTCAGCCTGCCTGGCTGCTATTTGAGGCCCTAAGTAAGCTTGAACGGTGGTAGTCCGCCAGTACATGTATGTAAAGGAACTAAGGGGCGAGAGAAATTAATTTTCTGCAGGCGAATATTCTCACCTTAACGTGGATATGTGCTGATAGATAGACAAATGCAAGTGGCGTCGAAAGGCGAACAGACCATGGTGGCAAATCATCCGGATATCTGGGCTTGACGTATTTGTGCAGTATTTGTGGTTGATCGGTGGTACGCGGCCAACGGAGAGACATAATGGCCGTGCTTCTACTATAAGACATGCATAGGCTTTGAAGGCACAGAATAGAGGGCACTGCACATATGGAGTCAATCATATTGAAATCGTCAGTACGCAGTAAACTCATGACGCTTTACGATGCCCGAAGCTCCATAATAATTGACTAACGTTCAATCGCAAAGCCATGATGGATCGCCTTGTACACAGGCGACCAACCAAAGATACTCGACGGTCATAAATGCGACAAGCCGTTCCATTCGGAGTGCTGTCAATGAACGTCAAATGCTATATAGGTACGGCCAGCCAGCTAGCGCCAAAGAACCCGACCAAATGGGATGAGATGATGTACTTGGCAGCCAACTGTGTGCTTAACGAGCTCTGTACAGCGTTGTAGAGCGCTTTTTATCTTTTTACATGTACCCCAAGTAACAGATAGCTTAGATGTTTCCACAGCCACGGCGACTGTTACAGCGTTTCTCCGTCGTGCCCCTAAATGCTTTAACGTGCAAATAAAAACGATGATGTATATGTGTAAACCAATATTTGGTTAATACAACTAACTAACTAATAAATACAATGATAGCAAGCATGTATTGCTTAGCTTAGTAATGAAGGAAACACAAAGCTGCTGCTAAGCAATATATGCTTGTCCCGCAATTTATATAAAAATTGTGGAAAAATGTACTGCCACATGATTTGTTCTATAAATAATATGCAGATATGTAAAATAAACGTGTTGTCTAATTCTAAAGGTGTTTACGTTTTGCTGTATTTGTTCATATTCATGTTGAGACGAATTGAGTTGTAAGCCAAAGGCAACTTAAACGTCTGGGCAATTAGTTCAAACATAACGGCTACAGCTTTGATGTAGCAGTAATTAGTGAGACCTGTTTTAAAGCGGTTGGCTATGGGATTTGTAGTATTTCTAACTAGACTTTTGTTACGGCAGCATGACAAGTTAGTTCTTCTGGTGGACGTATTGGCTCCATAATGCGTTCGATATGTAACGTTCTGTCTATGGTGGTGAGAAGGAGAAGAAACGGTATAGTTCAAGTACACGCAAAAAGGCGGCGTTGAAGAGTTCATTATGTAGGTAACCCTCGAACTTACTAACGTTATATCTAGTAAAGCCTTACTTAATACTTAGAAATATTTAGTACTCTTCCATCGACCAATCCCCTTGCCTGCGTAGTTCTAGGTGATACTAACAGTATTGCTTCACAAGTATATCCACTGGTACCTTCTAGGATTTTAGTTATAATTTGCGTTATGATTGTGAAATATTAGACGTGAAAGCTAATAATAGAAATTCAATTTTTCAAATTAAGCGAATTCTCTTCTAAACGAACATGTCGTAATTTCTAGCACATTGTATGTTCGACATAAATTTGTATCAGCAGAATTTTCTCACGAACACGACAATGTGCTTAAATTGCTGTATAGAAGGACTGGTTGTCTTGCAATCGCACACTTTGTGCTCCTATGTCGAGCAAAAAAAACCACTTTCACAAATTGTGGTAATTTCACCTTCATTTCGAAACAAGACTTCTCAGAGATCGTGTTCCATTAGAAAAAAGATTTGCGTTAACAAGCTCTACAATTCCACAAATTGCTCTTCACATATTCATGGGTCACCCTGTATATACACAAATGTCACGGGTTTAAAAAAATTTCGGACACATTTTACTCTAAAAATACGTTTGTTAGTTATTTTATAAATAACTTTACTATTGTCGTTGTCCTTTTAACTACTAAATATCAATCTGCCAGGTTTATGGAATACACCTACGTATCCTGGATAAGAAACGCATTCCAACAACAAACTAGTTACGATGTAGATGTTGTGAGTCCGACCTTTGTAGCTTTTATCAAGCTGTTATGTGATGAATTTAAACCTTTCCGATTGCTAGGGCCGCACATTCGATGCGGTTTAGTTTCGGGCAAGTTTGAAATGCCCCAGCTGGAATAGCAATCGCTGGTGCCGGAGGTGCGCCTTAATTGATTTAAAAACGTCTTAGGATTTCAACCTATGTAAGTTTAGAGATGCACTTTTATCAGCTAGAAGCTTATTTTACGAACGAACATCTGAACAGGCACAGCAAGTTTCGTTTAGTTTCGTCTAAGTTGTGAAAATGTATTTCACGCACTTAACTTGTATTAGAAGTAAGCCAACAACTAATCTTACACATAACTAGAAGCCAGTCCCGGTACATACACAAATTCACAGGCTTTGGTGATAAACCAAAATAGTGCTTTGCTTTAGTGGGCTCGAGCACTGCAGCAGCACTGGGTGACCTCGCCAAAATCAGTTTAGTGCTAGAGATAATGTTTCGAATGTGAAAGTGCTGAAGAGGCCATAATACATATATATAAGCTTAATAGTGTCACGACACCACTGGCGGTCATCAACTTTTTTTTCTAATTGCGCTACCGTTGGCTAGCATAAGACCGCTGTTTTGTCAGCATCTCGCTTAAGGCCGCTGTTTTCGCCACAGGTTAAGCCACGCGAAATTTGATTTCTTGGACAAACGAGTCCCAACAAAGAGTCCTACATGACTGATCAATGATTTATGTAACGTGCTTGAAAAACGTATGAGGTCCAAGTTAGAAAATCGAGTAATTTATTCTTCTTCGGTTTGTTTGAATGTTAGAGGTTGCGATTGACAAAATTGAAGTTGCCAAATCTGTAGCTTGTGATTTTAGGTTTTTTAACAATAAGGAAGGAGGTTGTTTCCTGATATTTCGGCGGCCCTCAGCCCTGTTTCTCGTGAACATGTTGAACTGTTTTTGCTATTTTTGGCGCACAATACTAGTTTGTATTATATTCTTTAGACAGAAAAACGAAATGAAAGCTGAAGTTATAAAATCGGTGCGGATGGAAGTGAACATAGAAACACTCACTCACCTACACCGTCGTATGGAAGCCGTATATTGCCATGTCACCAAAAGCAAAAGGTCTAGAGATGATTTTTCATGAGAACCTAAAAAGACATACTTATCTCGACGCTGCTGCGCCTACGTGCGATGCAGCTGTCACGTCACCGCAAACACTTCGAGAGGCCGGTCTTTTATCTAAGGGTCTCTTGAGGGCTTGTCTCTTCCAGTGCTGTTGGTAGCACACCTTATGTGTTGCATTTCAATATGAGGAAGGACATTACAAAGTGTTCGCACGTCGAACCTATGTGATCCAGGTTATTCATAGTTTGCAATACTTTACTATACTTTGCCAGCGTAGCGCTTCTTGCGTTCGAGGTATCAAAGAGAATACCATGTTTACATGCTTCTTTCTCGTCCACTGCTCTACTAGTTCAGTTTGTTCTGGTTTAATAAAAACTGAGTACTGTATATAGCCAGGCATATTATGAGTACCTCATTTGCTATAGATACTATTCATGGCTTTTTGTTTTTAGTACTGCTTATTCCTATCAGGGCTGACTGAACTCTTTTAAAAGTATCACCCCGAGATATACGTTGGAATCGTGATTGCTCATATCACTGATGATTGACCTATATACATATATATATATATATATATATATATATATATACCTAAAATGCTAGAAGCCAAATTATTTTTTTTTCAAATTTAACTCAAGCAGACTTCGTTTTTTACTCCACCAGTTCCTCGATACTCGTTCTGTGGTTCCATTTCGTAAGAACTCAAGTGGACTTGTTTCATCGTCGTTACCAACCTTCTTATAGAGAGAGATAAATATCAACATTGAAGTCCATCTATTCATCTATCTGCCTGCCTGTCCGTCTGTCGTCCACATCAGCCACTCATTCTGAGGGGGCCACCGCACCAAGTCGCCACTGTACCGTCGTTGTCCTTGCGAAGCTGGCTTGCTAGCTAGAAAGCAGTAGACACACAAAACCCGGCCAGCCCCGCCTCTGTCAAGTGGGATTTGTGCAAAGCCCTGAAATCTGCTTTAGACAAATTCGAATTGCGGGCCGCGCCAACAACTTTAGAGCTCGTCGGTCCACTGAGGCAGCAACTTTGGCACGCTCTACGCCATCACCACTGCCACCGAGCGACCGACCAACCCCACCAACCCCACGAACCCCACCAACCACACGAACCCCCACCACAACGCTGCCGTTAGCCCGCGCGGCAAACGCGGTGTGGTGGCGGGGCTTTGTGTGGCGGGCGCTTTTTGCGGTAGTGTGATTGTGTGATTGAGGGGTCTGTGTCCGTGGGGGTCGGATGTGTTGCCGACACCCCAACAAGGCCGTATCGTGGCAGCAGCAGCAGCGATGGGGCAGCCGGGGGCCGCTGTGCCACCACACAACGTTGTATTGGTCTCCCACTCGGGGGCGCTCAAACGGCCGCGCGACTCCAATCAAACGTATCCTCCGTTTTGTCGACTAACTTGTTTTCTTCTTTTGCTGCTTCTTCTTCTTCTTCTTCGTGTTTTAGGTTTCCAGCCTAGTCTCGCTGGCTCTCTAGGTTGGCGTCTCTCTCGGCCATACCAAACCGTCGCTACGATAGGCTATCCAAGTTCAGCAAAGGCGCCGGACCGCGGCGTCAGGCAGTGTCCGTTTGGCCGTTTCCGTACCTGGAAGATAGATAAGAGGCGCTTCGGCCATCTGGTCGTTTTGTAGTATCGTGTGTGTATGTAGTTAGCAGGCTAAGAGAGGACGAAAGGGTTTAGGCTTATGTAACTAACCGTCGTTCAGCCTGCACTCACCTTATATGACAGAAGAATTCAACTGAATTCAACAAATCGTCGGTATCGGCCGCTCATAGGATAACTGTTACGACTGCAAAACTGCGCCGAGGTTACAACGAACACATCAAGTGTTTTTTAGACACAGAGCGGGTATTGCTTTTCCATTCGCCAAATACAGTTGGCAGAAACCTTTCCAGTTGTTTTTGCAACAACGGACTTATTGCGTTTCTATAGCAGAGCGTTTTCGCTGAGCACGGAGTTTGGAGACGCAATGAATGAATATTATTATGGCTAATAATTATAAAGAATTTGCAATAATACGTTCAGACCTCACAATTGTAACATTGTTTAACATGTAATAAATAATAATAATAATAATAATAATAATAATAATAATAATAATAATAATAATAATAATAATAATAATAATAATAATAATAATAATAATATATGTGCTCGATAGCACAGTACCGTCATCTGGCAGGCCGGTGGAAGAACTCCGTTCTCTTGTTGGTTCAGCCTTGGGTGGTAACTTGCCACATTTCTGCATTCCCATATTTTACGGGGCCAATCTGACAGCGCTAAAGAAAAAAGACGGCTCTATTAGACCTATAGCATGCGGCCTTACAATCAGGAGGCTTGTCGCTAAAGTAGCCATTGCCATTACCAGAACAACAATTGTGACAGCAATTTCACCAAGTCAGATAGGCGTTGCAGTGAAAGGCGGTGCAAAAGCGGCAGTTCACGCAGTACGAGCATTTGTTGAAGCAGAAGGTCCAGTGCGGGTCCTAGTTAAATTGGATTTTCGTAACGCCTTCAACACTATACGACGCGATGTAGTGCTTGATGAGGTAAGACTCAAAGTGCCGCAACTTTTGCCGCTAGCTTGGCAAAGCTACAAGGAACCGACTCTGCTGTCCTGGGATGAAAAAGCACCACTATTATCATCTAGTGGAGTGCAACAAGGCGATCCGCTTGGACCTGCTTTATTCAGCCTCGGGGTATCCAGTTTAGTGGCACGCATGAAGAGCCCTCTTAACGTTTGGTACCTAGATGACGCAACGATTGGAGGCCCACTTGATCTGGTTGTGGGTGATATTATCAACGTACTAAATTTTGCAGAAGAGGGAGGCCTTAGCCTCAATGCCTCTAAGTGTGAAGTCATTACATTGGGAGGTAATGCCCAAGAACAGGATGAAATTTTTAGGGCGGTTTCGAAGGTCTTGCCAGAATCTAGGCGCGTTGACTTAGAAGAGCTGGAGCTTCTGGGAGCCCCAATAAGCTTACGATCGATTTCAAAGACCCTTAAAGAAAAGTGCACTGGACTGAAGCAAATTCGCTCTCGCTTAACGGCGATGCATTCGCAAGCAGCTCTGTGCATCTGGAGATACAGCTTGGGCTCGCCGAAGCTTAACTATACTCTGCGCACTTCACCAGCTATTAAATGCCACGAAGATCTTCAAGCTTACGACGATACCGCAAGAAGCATTTTAGGTGAAGTATTAAACGTCGACCTGCATGATGACACTTGGAAAAGAGCAACCCTTCCAATTGCCGAAGGAGGACTTGGTATTAGATCAGCGGCGGAGCTGGCTCCCATGTGCTATGCCGCGTCTCTATTGGAATTTGGTAAACTCGCAAAAACGTTGGTCGAACCAGACATCCGCCAAGGAATCACAAGAGCCAAAGACGCTGCAGAGCTAATAGCTAGACAAACAATTGGACCAGGCCCCTGGCAAGAACGTCCAACACAGCATACATTGGACTCCTACAGATGCAGCGCTGCAGCTAGAGAGCTGTTAGACAACCTCCAATCTCCAGTGGAAAAAGCTGTCTTTCTGGCAGCACGGGACACATTTAGTGGAGGCTTTCTAAAGTGTCTCCCTTCCCCGCAGCTGGGTACCATGCTGGACAACACCTCATTCCGCATGGTAACAGCTCTTCGAATAGGTGCCCCGGTTTGCAACCCCTACAGTTGCCGCGCATGTGGTACCACAGTAACTGAGGATGGACTTCACCCTCTTAGCTGCATCAAAAGCCATGGTAGAGTTTCTAGACACGCTGAAATCAATGCAATTATAAGAAGAGCCTTACGCAAAGCTGGTATACCAAGCACGCTCGAGCCCAGATTAGGACTTCATGACGACAAAAGACCAGACGGTGTAACAATCCCGCTATGGGCTAACGGCAGATGCTTGGTATGGGATGCTACAGTTTCCTGTACAGTGGCTCCCTCGTATATACGCCACAGTTCACTAGAAGCGGGATGGGTTGCCGAGCGCGCAGATAATGGGAAAAAACGCAAGTACCAAGAACTGGAGACAAGTTATATCGTAGTGCCAATATCGATGGAAACAATGGGCCCGGTAAGCAAGGGAACCAAGAGATTCATCAGTGAGCTGGGCCAACGGATTACAGATCTCACAGGGAATCGGCGCGAAGGCGAGTTTCTACGGCAACTGCTGTCGCTTGCTGTGTGCCGAGGAAACGCCGGCTGTATTGTCGGTTCTATGGAATAATATTTAGGAGTTAGAAGAAGACAAGGAGTACACGTTCACACCTCACAATTGTAACATTTAAACAATATTAATAAATAAAAAAACAAAAAAAAAACAAAAAAAAAAAAAATAATAATAATAATAATAATAATAATAATAATAATAATAATAATAATAAAGTTTTGTTAGCGGCTCAACATCCTTTCAGCGGGGGCTGGCTCCAAGCACTGCCCTCCCGCCAGCTTGGCACCATGCTGGACCCCAACTCCTTCCGCATGGTGTCAGCCCTTAGGATAGGCGCGCCCGTCTGCCAGCCTTTCTCATGTCTTTCATGCAGCCAACCTGTTGACTCTGATGGTCTACATCATCTAAGCTGTCTAAAAAGCCCTGGCAGACTTACAAGACACGCGGAACTCAACGCCATAGTAAGAAGAGCCCTTAGAAGGGCAGGGATACCATCCACACCCGAGCCGAAAGGTCTTTATGGAAGTAGTAAGCTACGACCGGACGGGGTCACCATTCCGCTATGGTCACATAGTAAAAGCCTTGCATGGGATGTAACCGTTTCATGCACAGCGGCCTTGTCGTATCTACGTCACAGCGCAGTTGAATCTGGATGGGTTGCAGAACGCGCGGACTCTGAAAAACGAGGAAAGTATCTCGAGCTGTCAATGTTTTGAGGCCATGTTTTTGAGACAGATGATGTCTTTGGCCGTGTGTAGGGGGAACGTGGCTTCTATCATAGGCGCCATGAATTGAGGAAATCAGCATTGCATTATGAACTTGGCTTAAACATTCATACCTCACAATAATAATAATAATAATAATAATAATAATGACAATAATAACAATATTAATAATAACATAATAACGTACGAAATCGTTCAGTCGCGTCTTGCGTATACCAGAGATGAAAAAGAGAATCCTGCTAGAATAAAACAGGTCCGGGTGTCCTAGACGTAATGAAAAGCACGACATTACCTCATTTGCAGCAAAGCCATGCTGTTGCTAAAAAGAGGTTACTGTCTAACAAGGTAAGACAATGTCTTGCATGCTAAGAAGATGCTAACGTGTATTTGATGAGAGATGTACTCCTATGCGTGTATCTGTCTCTACCTGGTGTGGAGAATTGAGTGTCCCTGTCTTAGTCTGGTAATGGCCACTTGTTAAGCCTTCTTCCATTACGATGTGTCTAACAGATACTTTTGAAGTGTTGAAAAGTCGACCGAGGAGACGATACGCAGAATCGGACGTACTTACGCACGAGAGGCTTTGTGAGCGACGTTGCTAAGACTTGTGTAATCCAGTGTCACATTGTGAAACGAGTGTATGAACACTTGAATTGAATTACTTTAAATTAAAGTACTTCACCAAATGCACTGAAACAAGAGAAGTTACAGATTTGCCGAAGTTTTATATAAAATCCCACGCAGTCGACAAAACAGCATTGGTTTAGTTCTATTTGATGAGTTAGAACCGAACACCTTGCTTAGTATTGCAGCACTGGCACACACTACTATAATTCTCCATCACATTAAACCACTTAGCCCACATATTTGGCCTTATTTTCTTTTTGTTTGACTCTTTGGCATCGTATACCACATATGAAAAGCATGCCGCCAGGAAACAACAATAATGCTTGGCCCACATCAAATACATGCTCATATCAATACGGAAGCCGATGCCTGCCTTGAAAATCGAGTTTTCTTGCTTCACTATCAATGGCGTCAGAGAGGATGAAGACGCTGTAAACCGCGGACAGATTGACTTGATACGTTGCATTAGCACAGTAAGTAAAGAAAACGTCATATTATGACAAGTATGTTTAAGAAGGGAGTGAAGGCTGATGTCCATATCTATTCACTTTACCGCTAGTTACTTATTCAATTTAAGATATCGGCAATCAGCAATGCAAATAGAAGCAAGCTACGGTTATCTCTCTGTGCAAACCTATTTGTCTGCATAATTCAACCGCGTTGAGCTATGCTTGTCTAATTGTATCCTGTTTCCTCAAAGTATATCCTTTAGCTAATCTAGTATATTTTTCGGTACTGCAAAATGCGCTAGCTTCTCCATTGCTGAGTTCGCCAACCCAAACACAGTACAAACAATTTGACAAATACATTACAGGCAAACTGTCATTCTATAGAAACGGTTTTTGAACATTACTCAGACATTAGCAGTCTGGCAGTGCAGAGCCCATGCTGTGCATCCAGTAGCACTTCCTTGTAAGCACGATATGTCAGTACGAGGAGGATGTAGCCTTTTTTGGGAATTTCGCCAGGATGTGTACTTTGCTAGCGCTTTTTTACTTTTCAGGATTCAAATAAATATGCACCATCCAAGTTCGACCGTTAGGTACCTAGCTGTTTAACAAGCTAGTCAAGTATGGGGCTAATATAAGAGCTTAAGCAAGAAGCTCAATTTGCCTATCGTGTGGCCCTGGGATATAATATTCGCTAGCTTCTGAATTGCTTAAACGACCGTAAAACCGTACTCTAATTCTATTCCACCTATGATCAACCTCAGCTTTACAAAAAAAAACAGAACATCAGAGCATAACGAGATACTTACTCGCTAGCCGTCATCACAAAAATGTTGGAAAAGAAGGCGCGCTGCAGCAGTTTGCCAATATTACTCAGATCGCTAAGACGAGCATACGCTTATCTCAAAATCTTTGTAAACAGGCCGGATTACTTGTTGCAGGCATTCCACTTCGGGCATATATAGTCCGCCGTTCGGCCTCATTTTTTAAGATGTTTAGACTAAGACTGGTCATCTTTAGGTTGATGGCAACAAGCAGTACGCTAGACATGTCGATATTTGGTCACGCTAAGAATACCCACACCACGTACTGGCTGAGATATATGTTCGGGCTGACAGATTCTACAGAGCCCATCCACGTCAAGGCATCACGCAATTATTAGCCTAGTTTGTAGCATACACGTCTACAAAACTTGAACAGACACGTCGAGAGTTCTTGACAAATTGTCCTGGAAGTCGCTTGGAAGGAGTATGTAGTCTGCAATTACTTCGACGGCCACGCAAACACCGGCAGCGCCGAGAGCCATGAATAGGTGCATAGGGACTTGGGAATGTATTCGAAATTTCCCGGGTAATGGAGAATGAGTCAGAATCACATCCAATGGTGGATAGGGCGATCATTGTTTATATTTGAGTGGAACATTTGAGTCGATTGTGCCGCAGGCAACAGAAAAAGAAAATGCTGTGCATAGCCCCTCCAAAAGTTAGTGCACGGCAACACGGTACTCGCCAAGAAATCTGCTCGGAGGGTACATAGTGATTTGTCACAGAACGAAAAAAGGCGCGGGTCTTTCGCGGCAATCAAATTTGTAATCACTTTTGTCGAGGCTTGGTCTTTTTTGTTGTCGAGACTTACCACACTTAATGAGATTGAGGTGATTTTCCTATTTATTATTATTATTATTATTATTATTATTATTATTATTATTATTATTATTATTATTATTATTATTATTATTATTATTATTATTATTATTATTATTATTATTTATAATGCTGGCCAGATCCCGAATGAATTTTGCTGTTCCACTGCTGATGGGTCCTAATGTTTCCATAGCCACCGGTACAAAGTGAAGACTGTTGTCTGCGTATTTGCGTCTCTTTTCCTGTTCGGCGTGCTCTGCTACCCATCCTGTGCTAACAGAGCTATGGCTGAGATACGATGGAGCTACTGTGCAGGACACTGTAGCATCCCACGCCAAGCACTTGCCGTGAGACCATAATGGTATGGTCACGCCGTCAGGTCTCTTGTCGTTGTCTTGTCCGAGGCCCCGTGGTTCTAGTTTTGCTGGCAACTTTGCCTTCCTAAGAGCTCTTTTGATGATTTCATTTAACTCCATGTGCCGTGAAATCCTTCCAGAGCTTCTTGGACAGCTCAGTGGGTGTAGACCGTAGGCATCGACCTCATTTTCGCATGCTGCGCAAGGAAAGGGTTCGCAAATTGGAGCTCCTATCCTGATAGCAGCAGCCATGCGGAAAGTGGTTGGGTCCAGCATGATGCCTAAATGTGGAGATGGCAGGGCTTTAAGCCAGCCTCCACTAGAAATATCTCTGGCGGCTCGGAAAACCGCCTGTTCACGGCGCGTACACAAAGAGTCTTGAATGTCTCTTGCTAGCTTTCTGCTACTAAATCCGTCTAGTTTGCGCTGATATAGATGTTCTTCCAACGGGCCGGGGTCCAATTTTATCCTGATCTTACATTCAGCCTCCACCTGATGTTTGTGAATTAGCTGTTGCACATCGTGGCTTACTAACGATTCTGACAGAGCTCCGAACTGGTTCAGCGAAGCAGCGTAACATACTGGAGCCAGGTCTACTGCACTCCTTAAGCCAAGTCCACCCTCCTTGATAGGTAAACTTGCCCTCTTCCATATCTCATCGTTAAGCTTGACGTTCAGCACCTCGCTCATGATCTCTCTGGTAGAAGTATCATATGCCTCAAGTTCATCTGGGCAGAGATCTGTCGGTGCACTACGAAGTATGTAGTTTAAACGGGGTGCTCCCAGGCTGCATCTTCACACGCATATTGCCGCTTGTGGATGCATTCGCTTGAGCAAAGGTGATACGCCCTCGATAAAGGCTGTTTGGTCGTTTAGCACTTGAGGGATTCTTTGCCTGCCTAATGGGGCCCCTAGTAGTTCCATATCAGCTTTGTCTAGTTGTCTCGCTGAAGGTAGAATCTCTAATATTGTGGTCATCGCGCGTGCTCTGTCTTTGTGAGATCCACCGAAAGCAGTTACTTCGCATTTTTCTGCATTAAGAGCTAGGCCTCCTTGTTGTTGAAATTCTCTAATTTGGCGTATGTCCGATGCTACGATATCTGCCGGTCCTCCGAGTGTTCCGTCGTCTAGGTACCAAACGTTGAACAGGCTTTGCAATTGGGCGACCAGGCCTGATATACCAAGGCTGAAGAGCGCGGGTCCTAACGGGTCTCCCTGTTGAACTCCATTTTCTGAACCGATAGGCGTCATCGTATCCCAGGATAGCAGTGAGGGTTCTTTGTAGCTTTGCCAGACCAGTGGCAGTAGATCCGGAACATGCTGTTCTACTTTCCGCAGAAGCAAGTCTCTTCGGATTAAATTGAACGCATTGCAAAAGTCCAGCTTAACCATTACGCGCTTCGGTCCTTCTACTTCAACGTAGGCTCGGGCGGCGTGAACTGCCGCTTCCGCTCCGCCCTTGACTGCTACACCGACCTGGTGCGGTTTTATCGCTGCGAGTATTGCTCTCTTATTTGTGGCCAAAGCTATCTTTGCTGCCAGTCTTCTTAAAGTCAGTCCGCATGCAACTGGGCGTATGGAGCCTGTTTTCTTCCGAAGGGCAGTAAGGTTTGCTCCGTAGAAGATTGAGAGGCAAAACGGTGGTAGTCTACCATTAATTGCGTTCTCCATAAGAACTCTGAGCTCCTCCAACAATCTTGTTGAAGATGGAATCGTTTGGTCTAGCATATCTTTTAGGTGTCGTGGCCGTAAGCCATCCAGCCCTGCTCCTGAAGCTAGCGCGAAAGATCCCATTGCCTCCAATACTGACACAGGTCTATGGTCATCCATTGAAGGCTCATTCATTGCTTCTATATTATCGCTGCTAATATTACCAAGCGGAGTATGCTTGCGCTCAAGTTCCACCTCTGTGTTATGGTCGGCAGGGGCGATAACGTCAGGAGACATCAGCCCACGTACTGCGGCTCGTATGTCGCCTTCAGCCAGCTTGCGCTCTGCGAAGCCTACGCGGTGGTCTGTATTGCTGTTCGTTCTGTGCGTTGTTGTATATGTATCTTCTGTGAGGTACATCTTAAGGTTAGTATTTTCTAGGCTTCTTATGTTACGTCGGATTAGCTGGCATAGCATTGAGTCAACAGTTTTATGTCTCGGAAGGGCAAAGATTAGTGTTGGTATCGACAAGAGCTTCACCCATGATGTTACGTCTTTCTTTCGGTCAAAGTCACCCAGTGCTCTTACAAACGCTGCTGCGCATGGTTCCCTGACGCTCTGGGTATTATTCGTATCAACCGAAGGTGTTTGCGCGTTTGGGCCAGAAGTTGCAGGAGGACATCGTTGTTCAGTGCAGGGCTGAATGACAAGTCGCGTGGGAGATCCGCCGGAGCCTGGTTTGTCTGTCGCTCTGTTCTGTTATAGGTGAGTGCGGAACGATTTGGACTATGAATCCGCGTAGTGTGTGCTCGTAGGCCCTGCAACGTTCGTAACACTCGTCCACTCGATTGATCGCATGTATGGGTTGGCTGTGTCTACGTGCGAATTTGCTGAATATCCCGGTTATCTACGCTTTCGAAATGACGTAAAGGTTGACTAGTCATTTCGATGTTGGACTAGTCGTTGGCATAGTTTCTGGAAGAGGGGGAAGGGCGCTTACGTCTGAGCCCTCGAACACAGAGGTCAGAAACGCTTTTACTGGTTTAGACTCTAGAAAATGAAGTAGGTTATCGACAACTGGATTCTTCTTTAGCAATTCAGAAATGAGTGGCCTAAATAATCCAAGTATCTTTAAGAAGCCGTTGATTAATCGCGGCGTATGTTGTTGTGTAGCACCTTTAGGAGATTGGCGCCTGGGTTTATCTCCACGGACCTGTTTTGCTTTGTGGTCGGCCGTTTTGGGTTTTATAGGCGTGGGGAGATGGCACACAACCGTCTTCCCATCTTTGCCCATAATAGGCTTGCTGGGAGTTCTTGTTACTTCACCGTACGACTTATGTCCATCGGTGCTGTTTGCTGGCGGGAAACTTTCCGTATTCATTGCGGGAAAGTCTTCAGTCGATGTTGAGACCTGCAGGCGCGTAGAAACTTTCTCGTACAGCTTTCTCCGTTGAGCTTCGCTGTAGACTTGTCTTACTGAGCATCTGTTGTCGTTGGCTGAGTGGACACCCCCACAGTTAGCGCAGTGTGCTTTCTCTTGACATTGTCACATTTGGTGTCCTGGTTTGGCACATCGCCTACATGTCGGGCTAGCTTTTTTAGTGCACAGTGCAGCACTATGACCAAACTTGTGCCATGAAAGGCATTGTAGAGGAGAGCCTGCACATAGCGTAACTTGGAAGCGTTCACCTGCTATAAACACCTCTGGCAGAGGAGGTCCATTTAATCGGAGTCGGACCCTTCCTGAGTTCTTCAATACTTTGACAACATTATTTTGGTCGCTGGCGACTGCGGCCGTGTATTTTTCTCGTTTTACTTCACCTACGCCTTACTCTTTCAGGCACTCTAGTAGATCATCTTCTTGGAATTGTGTGTTTACTCCGCTGATGCGTCCCCAGAATGCACTCGTATCGGTAAGCGAGTCATTGTTATTCCGCATACGCTTGTAAGTGCCCTAGCCACCGTTTCGTCCTCTGGCTGCGCGATCCGAATCGCAAGTTTACCTTGTGTTGTGAAACGAGCATGCGCGCCAGGTATAGTTGCTCTTATTTCAGTATAAATCTTTAGTAAACTCAACTTTTTTAGACCCTCAGGATCATTTGGGCTCTCGAACATGATTTCCGGTCGCCATTAATTGCCCTTATCGCCGACAGTCAGGCGACTATTGCTCTTTGTACTAACAGGAGCTCTTATTGTCGCTTATCTGGCTACTTTCTTCATTGCAGCTTTTACCGCCTTTTCCTTCCTTGTAGCGACAGTCTGCCAAGCTTTGCTATCGTCTGGAGGTGACTCAGACTCGGCAGTCACTTTCTCCGGGAGAGAGTCAGTCACGACTTATTATTATTATTATTATTATTATTATTATTATTATTATTATTATTATTATTAATTTAAAAAATCCTTTTATTACCCTTTTCTCGTGTCCCAGTGTTTGAAGTGGTCAAACGCTGGTAAACCGCCTCCAGCCACAAAAGTGAAGCGGCAACGGCCGGCTGGCACGATGATGGCCGTCAACCTCTTCTCCAGGAGTGAAAGTGCGGCAAAGGCAGTCAAGTCAAACAAAGGTGATACAGTGACGAACGTACACTGGTATACTGCTGAATACCTATCAAAGATTTCACTGTGCTCACCAGGAAGAGCTCTGGAGCGTCTCATACACCGTATGCATGCAAATGTGCCTCTACCACCATAATGCGCCAGCTAACCGGGCTACACCCACTGAGGAAAGAGCTGCGATGAAAAAATGAGAAGCAGATGTTCCGATTCACACGACTCGGTGCTTGAAGCCACTAATGTTGAAAAAACGATATGGAAGATACGCGATTTGGAGGTGTGGTTCTATGCATACATGCAGTGCATCCGAAAAATTATTGAAATTTGTGCACATTACGTCAAAATCCAGATGAAAATTCTACCTTATAAACGCATTATCTATCCGAAATCTATCCGAATTCTGAATCAGTGACTTCTCGGACACCGATTCAGGCCCAACGAACTTGGCTTGGCCAGTAACCAGCCGCTCTACTGCTCTCGTTTCAATGACAGCAGCCAACGCGGTAACGTTAAAAGCAGTAGCAGCCGCAAATATAACCCACAGCGTTGTTGTTGTTGTTGTTATTGTTCTTTGTTGTTGCTACACGACTATACGCTCCAGCTAATCATATTACAATGTTGGGCGATAGCATTGTTTGGCCTCTCTTGACCGCTTTCCATAAATGCGAATAGACCCTGCCCGGTGCGTTTGAGGCTGGTCTCTAGGCTCAAATAATACGAGTGACTGCAATCAAAAGCAGCGTTTTATGTTGTCTGTAACAGACATATGCTACATACTATTAAAGAGCGTTTAGAAACTTTAGATTGAAACTGCTTCTCTCCTTGGAAGCTTTCACCGTATTAATGTTTTTGTTAGATCTAAATTTTATACAATTGGACAGTAGACATGCGCACACAAGACTGATAGTGTTTTTGTCTACACTTTCCATACTCTCAGGTAGCAGTTATTATTATATGTGTTACCATTAGTATTTATTTGCGCCCATTTTATGCTACCGACTGAAATGTGCGTGTCCGAAGAAGGCAATCGTCGCATTGGCTCACGACTACCTTTTTCCGGAGTGGAAATCGCATTAACGCACTCCCGCCGATAATATGGCGGGCAATATGGGGCTAAACGCAGAGTACGAGTTAACAAGAGGATACATGACTTAATCTAATTCTAGCGCACTACCCACTGACCCCCCCCCCCCCCGCCCCCCATAAAAAACATTCCTGGTTCGGAATTGTGAACTATTACTTCAAAATCAGGAGAATTGAGCTTTATGCTTTAACTCTCCCCATAGGCTGTAGGTGCGTCCCGAGCATGTAAGTCCTGCCGGGCTGTATCAGGGGGGCTCCAGGTGACGAATCGCACTTGGCGATTATTATTCAACCGGACCTTTCCGCGTATGAGCCCACCGAGGTATTGTAGGCCAGCACCTACAGCCTTTATAGATCTCATGCGCATTCCAGCTTGAGGCACTTTAACTCAACAATTGGTTCAACCCACAGCGCCAGTTCTGCCTACCAAAAATGGCCCACTAAGCATACTTATTTAACAGCGTTCTTCAATTGAGAAAGAACACTCACACCCATTAAAAGTTTGAGAATAAGTTGAGGCTATATACGCCCCAATACCTCTAATCATTTGCTTTACGGAATGAAACTAAAAATGTACGCTTGCTATCCTGAGGGAAACTTCGGAAGGAACCAGCTACTAGATGGTTCGATTAGTCTTTCGCCCCTATACCCAGATCAGATTATCGATTTGCACGTCAGAACAACTTCAGACATCCACTAGAGTTTCCTCTGGCTTCATCTTGACTAGGCATAGGTAACCATCTTTCGGGTCTCAAACATTACGCTTGTAGTCTACAAATGCCAGAAAGCATAAGTAGCTTATCGCTTAATCATGGAACAACCACAAATAACAATACGTTTGCATTTCACTTCGCCTTCGGGTGATTAAAACCAATGACTCGCGTGCCATTTGAACTCCTTGGTCCGTTAGTTAGTTAACGAAAGTTAGTCGTCAAATCGACCATGTGCGCGGCAATCATCTGCGTCGTAGATGTTTGTATAGTTCCGTTACGTTGACGACACCTCAATGCTATACCTGCCACCCCGACGTCGCAGAAAACGCATATGTCGGCCGTTGCTTTCCCGATCGTCATGATGTACGCCTGGAACTGGCCATGTTCACTCAGCGCACAGGCAGTGTAGTATGTCATTTCTTATTGTACCGTATACCACTTATGCAAGCTCGTGATGACGGAGCGTGTCCACGTAGCCTTCTTGCACGTCTAGTGAGTCTCTCGAAGCGCCCAGCTTATTATTCGTGTCTGGTCAGTTTCCCTCAACAAGCGAAGGACTCGTCATGTATACAGGTAATTAATGCAAAGTTTTTTGCTCTCTCTGCGGTTCTCTCATTTAGCAAATTTGGGTAGGATTCAGTCACCAATAACAAACATCTTGTCGTCAAGCCCATGACGTCAAGCTAACCGATAAAACAAAGAAAGAAACTCGTTTCAATGTAGATCGTAGCTCTTCGGGAGGCCTTGAATAAACTTTGACTGGATCGCCCGTAGAGCCGAACATTCATAGGGGCCAAACTTCATAGCACTATAGCATTTGAGCAAATACAAATTCTCTACATATATTAATGTAAAAGTCGGGTCGCTTTACCACGAATCTTGACGTGCAACTAAAGGGGGAAACTCGAGGGTCTACTGACTGATGAAATTACTTCGGCGCATAAAATTCTGAATCTTACCAATTGCGTTTATATATATATATATAAAGCCAATTTAGCTTTATCAATTGTTGACTTCTAAGAAGCCCAGTTTGAGGATTTATCGATCTTGAGTAAACTCTGTCGAACGCATTGAAGAAACCAAAATAAATGGTATATGCGTTAAAATTTTTTTTTTGTCAAGGATGATACAACTTATAGACCCTTGCGCAACTGGTCTAGAGGATCTCGCCATAGCACAGTTGCAATTGATTACATTTGCAAGAGGCTTTAGTAAGCCGTGCGTCCGACATCTTGAATATCTTAATCAAACACTTAGCACTACAAATGCGGAAGCATTTATGTTCAGGCAAAGTGAAAGCCCGTCTACCTAAATCTAGCACTTTCCGACTCAATAGGTAATCCGGGAAACCCCCATAGACTATTATTTTCTTATTAAAATTATTTTAATGAAAACAGTGAAATGAATACACCGACTCATTAGCGTTTGAGATCCTGGGCAGCCCAAGCAACGCCACTCGTGAACTCCTTCACGGGGTCGGTGAGCAGTTGAGCCTCGCAACCGGAGACAAGAATCTGCGGCTTTCTGCTGAAGTGGTCGTAATTCACTCTATACAAGATAATGTTCTCAGTGCGCACGTTTTTGAGAGACAATTTTTGTTATATATATATATATATATATATATATATATATATATATATATATATATATATATATATATATATATATATATATAAATATATACACTTACCCAGCCCGGGTGTTAATAAATAATAAATTATATATATATATATATATATATATGAAAAGAGTTATGTGTTTTTTTAAAGATACAGGTAGTTCAATAAGTTCTTAGAATGAGCTTTTTAGAATTCGAATTTTGGCACGCTTTCACCGCTAATAGGAACTGCAACTTTTCGACTGCTAGCACTCAATATATTATGGTGATTGGCCGTTGCGAATTCGTTTGATAGCTTTTCCCGTGCAACGTATCGGCGTGATTTTTAAAAATGGAGAAAAAAGAGTTTCGAGTGGTTATCAAGCATTTTTATTTCAAAGGTTGGAATGCGACCCAAGTAAAAATTGAGTTAGACGAGACGTACAGTGAGTCTGCGCCATGTTTTGTCACTGTTTTCAACTGGATTAATGTGTTAAAAAGAGGTCGCAGGAGCACCGAGGATGAACTACGTCCAGGAGGCCAAAAAACGGCAACTAATGAGGAAAACGTAGAAAAAGTGCGAAAAATTCTTGGCACAGATTAGCGAATGAACATTAAGGAAATAGCGGAGGCATTAGGGATTAGTTTAGGCAGTGTGCATTTTATCCTACACGAAAACTTGAAGATAAAAGAGCTTAGAGCAAAATGGCTGCCGCATTTGCTCAACCAAGGCCAAAAAGACGCGCCTGTTTTGGCTTTACAGCGAAATTTGGCCAAGATGTCGACCAATCTGTCGGATTTTTGGTGCAGATTCATGACCGTCGATGAAAGCCGGGTTCACCACTACACTCCCGAGACCCAAGAAGCATCTTGCCAATGGTGTGCACCTGATGAAGGACCTCCGAAGAGGGTGCGGACAACGGCATTGGCCGGAAAGGTGATGGCTACAGTTTTTTAAGACCAACGTAGAATAATGCTGGTCGACTACCTTGAGAGCTGTAAAACGATCACAGGAGAATATTATGCAAGACTGTTGGACTGCCGTTAGCAAGAACTCATCGTGAAACGTCCCGCTTTGCAGAAGAAGGTTGTCCCGTTTCACCAGGGCAATGCTCCTGCACACAAGTCCCGGCAAGCATCGGCAAAACTGGCCCAACTGAGGTTCGAACTTATTGAACAACCCTCCTATTCTCCAGACCTGGCCCCCTCTGATTATTTCCTCTTCGGACATTTGAAGAATAGTCTCGGTGGAAAGCGTTTTTCCAGCAATGAAGATATTAAGGCTGCTGTCAATGCCTATTTTCAGTCTAACGACGCGGAATTCTACTCAAGAGGTATGAAAGCTCTGAAATCTCGGTGGGAAAAGTGTATTGAGCTTCTCGGGGAGTATATCAAATAAGAAAAATTTAAAAACATGATTTGGAAAATTCTCGGTTTTCATTCTAAGAACTTATTGAACTACCTGTAAAATTAGCTTAAGCTGCATTTATAAAACTAGCCTATAACCTTCGCAGACTAGCTTTAAATTTATAGTGCGCTTGACCCCTAATTGGAACACACAGCATTGCAGTCCGCGGTGGACGATGTCAGCCGGTGGTGCGTTGACAATGGTATGCAGGTCTTCGTTCACAAATATCTCGTTGTGAAACACGGCTCCTCTGAGCTGAACTTCGTCTTGGCGGACCTAAACTTCTCCGCACACATCAAAGAACTAGTCAAAGCAGCATCCCTACTTGTAAATATTTTGCTTCACTGTTTTATCGTCAAGGAGCCTACGGGGTGTCTTCGTTTACACAAATCAATTGTGTTATCCAAACGTTTTTACTGTTTATTCGTATGATATCCATAATTTTGTAAACACATAGGTATGATCGAAGGTATGCAAAGGAGATTTTTAAACAGATTCCACAAAATGAGTGACCTGCAAACGAATGACATTGTGTTACTGCCCTTAATGGCCACACTCAGGAAAAATGACAAACGGGGGGTTTGCTCAAGTTATGGGCGCAAGTATTATTGATTATTTCTTTGATGTGGGGCCGAACAATCGAAAAAAAACAATTAATGTATGTGCTCATTTGCGTTGCAAGAACGGAGCACATTAATAATATGCTCGTCTGGCGCGTGGCTAGGTATATTCACAACAGTACGACTGCACAGGCATTGCCTGCGACCAGTTACTTCTTACCCTTTATTGCGTGGATAAAGGAACTTTCTATTCTACTATATTCTGTTCTATTCTAAATGCAACCATGAAGCTGAACATTTAAGCACACCATGCGTAGGCACACGGCCGTTTCACGTTAACGCACTTGTTGATTACTGCCCTTCGTATCATCTAGCCTTGTCGTAAACGAATGTGAACTTAAACTCCTCGGGTTTGTCGCTATTGAAGGGCGGTATTGTTGGCGCAATGGCTTCTTGCAGAAAACAATGGTAGACAATGTCCAAAAGACTGCTACTTGTTAGTGCTTACGGATAATGGTCTCTACTCCTGGTACCGACCGTGCTAACGATCCACTTTTTGAGCGCATTTCACGAAAAACGTGGCAATCGCTATAGTAGCGCATTAACAGATGACCCTTAAAAAGCGAAACTCGAGGATGTATTCCGCTCTGTTTTTGCTCAAGCCGTGATCGCCGTCTTCTGATAAGTCTTCTGCCTGAGCCGCGGGCTTCCTGTGATGTAAAGCGCCATAGCTGCCTTACCCAGGAAGCGTACGGGGCCGTGGACGCCGCTACTGTCACAATCAGTCGTCTCTTGCCCTCATAGGGCCTCTCATTGTGCGTCCATGATTCTCCTCAGAGTGCGCGATACCGCGCCACCTATTTAGCTACGTGAAGTGAGCTGCACCCGTAAGGCCCATATCGAGAATGGCTCCTAGATATTTGGCCCGTCGTATGTGTCAATGTCTGTGTTAGTCCATAGAACCTTGGAGTTCAGATAGATAAAATTGTAAGGGGTCAGAACTAGCCTTCAACTTTGTACCTGGAAGACAAAAAAGCTGTCACTTAATTTAGTTTAGATTTCCACTTAATGTATCTAAATTATTTAAATAACTCTTGCAATAGAAAATAACACAATACAGTTTTAAATAAAATGTTAAGTAGAGGACAAGCCGCTTAAAGACCTTTCAGATCTGGAACTACATTATATAAACACATACGGATTTTCTTGTGAGACTCTCGGTAAGACGCGATAGAGTTTGCGCTGGTTGGGGCTTTCGATTAGCTCCGTCAGTCAGGTCGGCAGTGGGAGACTCGCGTGAGGTTCTTCAACCTTGTTCTCTTGAATGTATCCATGAAATGACCATATCGAATATAAAAAAATAAACATCTTGTATCTAGAGATACTCAAATACCGTGCACTTATTTTACCCGCCTAATAATATGATTTCTACTTTAGTAAATGGTCACAAACCTGCCTATCAACAAGCAATATCTTATGTCTGCCGATTTTAAAGTTTGCTGATCCCAGCCGATATATTAATAATAATAATAATAATAATAATAATAATAATAATAATAATAATAATAATAATAATAATAATAATAGTGATAATAATAATAATAATAATAATAATAATAATAATACTTATGGTCATTCTTATTTACTTTGTTATCAAGATATTATCAGCCGGTAAATGTATAGATTAAACTCCCTAAATACATTAGTTCTTCCAGGCATCTCCCACTCGAGAGCGTGTCGGTTTCTCGATTATCTGGCTATTAATAACAATAAGCTTTAGCCGATATTTGGCAGAATTAGGTCACGCCATGCAACAAACCTTTAGGAACGCGTAGCTGCATGTTGCCTTAAAACTAAGAGAGAACTTCAAGTCGAAAACAAGAGAATACCTGATGGAATTACAATACTACCTGGGCCGCGTGGTAAGTAAGAACCTCCAGGATAGAAATAAGTCGAGCCCGGTGACGTGGTGTATTCGCGTGCGCCTTGTGGCCGGAGAAGACACATAGACGCACGGGTTCGATCCCCACCATTGCACATTTGTATTTATGGGGTTCGTCTTACGAAGCAACGCGAAAGCAAACCCGTTGACATTAAATGTTGGCTGAGTGTCAGTTCGAAAATGTTTTTGGACAAGAAATCAAACGCCATTCCGTGGCAATATATCTAGTGAATTTGGAGCCTATAAATTGTGGCACAGTTAAATTTGTTCATGGTCGGCAAGACGGCTGGAAGCTGTAAGAGGTGAATACCGCACAAATAAGAATACTTAAGGCAATTACTGTCACCTACTGTCTGTAGGGCCAACGCTGCCTCTATCATTGGGGCTATTGGTTCATAAAAACTACTGTTAGCACTAAAAAAGAAACACGTTCAAACATCACAATTGTAAAGGGCAATAATAATAATCACAATTCATTCTGTTATCAAATGATTACCAGCAGGCAAATGTACAGATTGAACTCCGTATATATATATATATATATATATATATATATATATATATATAGATTAGTTCCTCCAGTCTCTTCCGTTCAGGAACGTGGCAAGAATCATTTTCGCGTTGACGCGCTGAATTTCTGAGACAATGCGCTGCCTCAGCAACGCTCCGGATCGTTTGACTCCGTTCGACCTCTCGATGAGCTGACCGAGTGTTCGCGTTATGGCCCTGGCCTCTCTTCCCTACACGCCTGATCTTTCAATGATGAACGGACAGATTGTCTACTTGTTCCGAAAGGTCTCGTAATGACAAGTCTTGGCCCTCTCGGTTTTGAGTGCAACGCCGTCTACCGTGCGGGAGATCGCCTTATAGCTCGCTGCATTACAGTTCCAAATTGACACAATTCGACAATGGCAATCTCCCGATAGCCCAGGGTGACAGGCTCATAGCGTCTTGTCTAATGTTTTTTTATATTCACTTGTGACGACCTGAAGCGCATGGCAAAGCCCGCCCGTATGTCTGATGGCCCTAACGAGCACATAATTACGGCGGTGTCGCGTGCCTGCTTGACGGGTGCCGCCTCCTTGCAGCTCAACTTATGACGATTGCTCGCATCAGCCATGTTCGTTGCACAAGGATTCCAAACGAAAACCATGCTAGTAAAACTGAAGATACCGCGAAAAGCACGACTGTTACATTTCGGAGTGGGAAGCTTAAGTCTAACAGGTCAGATGGAAGGTAGGGGCTTTAGACGCACTCAATGCCTTGCGCTTTTGGTCTGGCCCTGCAGGTAGCAGTCGCCATGTGTATGTACATCAGGTACATAGTGCATAATATGAGTTGTACACCTGCCGGTTTTATGTCCAGAGGTGTGTATGCAAATGGCCATGCAGTAGAACGCGCAGTACTGTAGCATACATTCTGGCTTTCTGCTTTCAAAAGAGCTCACTACTTCTCTCGCCGGATAGATGAGGAAAATAAAGGATTATAAAGAAATGCATATTATACGTTATACTAATAGCACGTTCACAGCGTACGAACTTCATACGTACGCTGGTAACAGGAGACAGCTGCTGCCAAAATGTAGGCAAAAGAATGTAGACGAGAGAAAAGATCCGTAATTGTCGTGCTAGGTCTTTATCAATTCTTTTTTTTATTATGAATTCTGGGTAGACTGTTGGAGCAGATATTGTTAACCCTGTTTGTCCTGACGATTTTAACCATGCAATTGTAATCCTACTTTACTTATTAGGGTGTGGGAAGTGCATGCATGCATACCCACCGATGTTATGCCAGGCAATATAGGGCTAAACACAGTGTTAGAGAGTATATGACTCAATTTGATCCGAGCGCACTACCCACTAAAAACCAAGACCCCCTCTTCTTTTGGAACTGTGAAACACTCCTTCGAGCAAGGAGAGCCCCATCCTGCAATCCTCTCTAGATGGGTCTGTGGGTGCGTCTCTGCGGGCTATATCAGGAGGGCACCTTGCGGCGTATCACTCCCAGCTATGGTTCTCCAGCCGCCACTATACCGAGTTTTTAATACGAACAAGTAATATCCGTGCCGGCACATCACGGAACAATTTGGTGTTAAAATTAATCTGTCGGTATGGTTACACTGCGTAAAAATTGTACTATGCCGGACTAGCCGCACAATTTAAGTCATCAGCACACAACGTGTGGCAAATACTCTCAGCTATGATATTTGATATTTACATGCTACATTTTGCCAGGAACTTTCTGATTGTATTTAATTAGCCCAATCAAAAAATAAAAACATCTACATAATTTATTAAAAATTGCGTGTAAAACGTATCGTGGTAATAACCGTGCCGTGTAACCGTGGTTGAAAACGTGAATTTGTAAACAAATCCATCAGACGAAGACAACGAATATATGAATTAATAGAAAATTATTATTAAAATTAATTATGGTTTATGAACACCCAGATTGGGTAAAATTATAATCATATACATCACACAGAACTAGTGCTTCCTTCACGTCATTGGGTCCTCTGCCATCTTGCCAGTTCAGCTATTGACTGAACTGCTGGACATGCTGCGACGTGGTATCTATCGCACTGGGCAGAGCACCTCGTACCCCTGCAACACTCCTGAGGAATGTGAAATTCTTCCGTGCTGCATAACACGTGATGAAACCCTTGGGCTGCAAACGCCGTAGTTAAATGTCTGCTCTTGTATCCCGCTGCTCGCCAGGCCGTGCTTGTCATCGCTACCGTTTTATATATTCCTAAATCAATTTCCTTTAATTTTCTCATCCACTTCAAAATATAGGCCTCAAACGCTCTCGTCCTAGGTAAACCCCATCGAAGTTGTAATTCCTGTGTCATTAAAGACCCCCCCCCTCTAAGATATAAACTATTTTGTTCCAACAAGAATTGGCTAACCCCAAAACCCGTTTCATAAAGAAAAATCTGGCTATATTTAGTAACTGCAGATCTGCTTCTCCTAGTTTTTCCCATATATTAGGTAAGTCAAAAAGTTCGTCGGCTTTCTGGGACCACATTTTTGAAATTTCCCCGCTCTGCAGCAGGGCCGCCTGAGAGTGCGGCTGGGTGTTTACATTCAGGAGCAGACCCGTGGCGGCGCGACATTATACCGGTTCCAACTTTACCGTTTCGTTTGCGGAATTGTCAGCTGTTTGCAATGGAGGACAAAAATACGCATTTTCGACACATTATGTTGTTCTCCTACCGTGAAGGCATAAGTGCAGCGCAAACAACCCGGAGGATATGTGCAGTCTACGGCGAAAACGCAGTACACAAATCCACAGTCGAAAAGCGATTCGCCCGTTTCAAAGCTGGAAACTTTAATCTCGAAGATGAACCGAATTCAGGACGACCCAATGTTGTGGAGACCGACGAAGTCATAAGCCTGGTTACTTCGAACCCAGGTTTGACCATAAAATAAATTGAAGATGTAACGGGAGTCTCCCACGGAACCGTTTGGAATCGCCTCCATGATGCAGGTTTCTCGTGCAAGCGGAATATCTGGCTACCACACGACCTCAATGATAGGCAGCTTGAAGGGCGAGTCGATACCTGTCACGCACTCCTCCGGAAGAACTCGAATGAGCCATTTTTGAGGAGATTGATAACCGGCGATGAAAAATTGATACTCTACAGAAACGTAACACAGAAAAGAAGTTGGGTCCCCAGAGGTTCTCAGGCCGCAGCTATCCCTAAACCCGAAATTCATCAGAAGAAGGTTATGCTGTGCTGCTGGTGAGACTGTAAGGGCGTCGTGTATTTTGAGCTGCTTCCAATGGGTCAGACGATCAATTCCGTCGTCTACTGCAGACAACTCGAAGATTTGAAGGCTGCAGTAGCAACGAAGCGCCCGGAATTGTCAAACAGGTGGGGCGTCACTTTTCAACATGATAAGGCGACACCACACAAAAGTTTGGCCACCCGGCAAAAATTGGCGGAGTTTGACTGGGATGTGCTGCCGCACCCAGCTTATAGTCCCGACCTCGCACCATCTGATTATCACTTGTTCAGGTCTCTCCAGAACTCCCTTGATGGCACAACATTTAAATCTTTGGAGGCTATAAAAAATCACTTCACTCAGTATTTCGACGAGAAGGACAAGACGTTCTGGGAGAAAGGAATCATGGATCTACCGAGGCGATGGGCGATAGTTATCGAACAAAACGGTCAATATATCATTGAATAAAAATACTGTTGTCTGCATAAATGAGGCTCTTTAAAATCGGGTAAAAAAGCCGACGAACTTTTTGACTTACCTAATAAGTGATATACCGAATGTTGCTATTGGTTCTATTTTAATTTTAAAAAGGGCGGACGCGGTATGTATTGACAACATTTGCGGGTTCATAATTGCTGCTGCTGCTCCTGCTCGAATTGCTTTTCCCACTCTGCTTTCTATGTGCCTTCGGAAACTGCTACCATTCGACGTTATAGTGACTCCCAGATAAGCAAATTTATTTACAAAATGTACCTCATTGCCCCTGGCTCAAAGAACGTCGTATTTTGCTAATCGACCCCTCGCCGAAACTTAACTGCTACTGTCGTTTGCCAGTTTATACTGAGCCCCATCTCGTCCCTACAATCAATTATTCGTTCCAGTTTCTGTTTTACCCTAAATAGACTCCTACCATAGATCGCAATGTCATCTGCGTGCATTCAAGTACTTGCCCACTCTCGAGTCCATCCCTGTCTCACCCAGTAAGGTAGCTCTCCCAAGAGTACCAAAAAAGCAACGGACTAAGTCCGTCACCTTGACTCACGCCTGTGGTTTGCTTTACCCTTCCCACAATCCCTATACCGTTGTTAATGCATACTGTGCTCTCCCTAATAATGGCCTCTAAAATGTTTAACAACTGGTTCGGAACTCCTTCCAAGGCTAACTTCTCCATAATTATGTTTATCGGCGCTAGGTCAAAGCCGGCCTTAAGATCTATAAATACCGCATATAACGGTCTTCTTGGCTTGGCTAGAGTTGCCCAAATCTCTGCTAACAATTGGCGCAGGGCCGTATGAGTCGACTTTGATCTTCTAAACCCATGTTGTTCTTCTGGTACCGCGTTTCTGGCTTCTAGGAAATACCCAAGTCTATCTGATATTATCCCCGAGAATATCTTATAGGGGCAACTTTTAAGTGTTATACCCCTCCAAGCTTCCAGTTCTGTTTCTATGCCCTTCCCTTTAGGTATAACAATAAGGGTATCCTCCTTCCACGCTTTAGGCATTTTCCCGGACTTTAGGCATTCCTCAAATAGAGCTTTCCAGCATGGTGCCAGTGCCAACGTTTGCTTTAAGTGCTCATTTCTTACCATATCGTTCCCGGCCGCTTTGCCTCTAGGCGCCCTTTCAATTGCCCTGACAACTTCTTCGATTGTGACCTTGCGAACTACCCATTTCTGCGAGTTCTGTGTCTTTGTCTCAAGGCCCATTGTACTTCCCAGTACTTCTGTTTTTTTTACTTGTATGTCCTTTGCGTCATTTGCTTTACCATTATAGCAAATGCTTGTTCAAAAAAATAATATTAAAATAACCCTGTTGAGTTGTGTAGGTGTAAATTAACTGTACGAAATCGTGGTTTTTCAATGCCAATATAATACGTATCCGAGGCTATGATCAACAGTTTTTTGTAATATCTAGGAAAATGCGTTTTAAGTAACTAGTCTGTTGTTCGCACATTTATAAGAAACAAAGTACGGAGAGGATATTTAGCACTTTTACCCTTCTCAAAAATCTGGATCACAACTGACTTTTAAATAAGTCTCTCGGACATGACTATAAAGGAAATACATCATTGCCGGGGTTTTGGGGTACGGGGGGGGGGGGGGGTCACGACAATGCTTTAGTTGCTATTGTTAAGAGCTTGTTCTAAAATACCTAAGCTAAGTTGGGATTTGCTTTCCCCACCTCTGATTCGTTTCCCGGCTTTTTATTATTTTGCATTTACATGTGACCGACAGACTGTCGATCTTTCACCGTAAGTGGTAAACGGATTCAACACTGTCACAGCCGGCTCTCCAAAAATTGTATCAGATTGAATAGTAAAACCCATGCCATTTCACTTTATTACAAGTCACTAAGTTCACACAAGTTTTTGCCTGAGACATTCGTGACCAAGATTTACAATCTAAAGATATATAAACTATATTTATTAAAATGACATTTAGGTGTTACAGCGAGATGTAATTAACTATCAACACTAGGGCTTGTGGGGAGCGCTACCAGTCGAGCTTATCCTCGAGGCAGCCCCTCATTGTGCCCATTATTGCTGCCGCATTGCCGCGTTGAACTGCCAGCGATAGTCGCTGAAGTAGAAACTCAAGTGCTCTTTTTTCCTCTGTCGCCAGTTCAATTTGTTTGCCAATCTTCTGTAAAAGCGACCATGCCTCAGGGCCGGGCCCCCCGAGTGTCTAGAATACTAGCGGCACGAAAATAAACTCGTTGGCGAGCTGGGCATATTTGTTGGTCTTTAGACGCTCAGCCTTGCGTGCCGCGGAGCCAGCGGAAGATGCACTGGCCTCCAGGTTCGACGGGGCGAGCGTGTCGATGATAGTCGCATCCCAAACAAGCGCCTTTCCCCTTTCAAAGGGGATAAGGGTGAGATCGTCTGGTCTCTTTCCATCGCTTCTCAGGAGGCCGGCGGGCTCTCGGATGCACGGTATTAGAGCGGACCTGAAAGCCCTGGCTGTAATCTCATTAGCCTCGCTATGATGGCTTTGGCGTCCTTCGCTTCTACTGCAGGACAACCCGTGAGTCCCCCAGATGTCTACCTGTGTTCCACACGGACACCGGTGTTCCTCGGTTAGCCTTGTCCCCAACCTCAAACCAATGCACAGACGAAAGCTTTCGTGATCTAGTAAAGTGCCTAGGTTTGAGGAGGAGATGGCTTGGAGCTATTTGCTAGCTCCTTTCTGGACGACCACACGTAGTCGGGCTTTGTCTGCCGTGGTTAGTGCGTCAGAGAGCAAGCGCTGGTACTTCATGGAGACGATGAGGTCGTCATAGGACCTCTGCAGGTGTTTGTATTCTCGGGGAGTAGGCCTGCGAGGTTCTTAAACTTCGTATCCGCAACCTCTTTGGTGTCCTCGAAAGCCTGCAGGGCCATGGGTGGGCTGATGTGCCGAACAGTGCTCTCTGAGGCGTGTAATGATGAAGCGTGGCAGCTCGCTGCTAGGTCTGCTGTAGAACGAATCCCCAGGTCTCCGAATCTAAGGGGGAGAGTAGCTTGAGCCCAGTTGTTGTCGTCCAGAGTAAGATTAAGAAGGTCACTAAGGCTGATCCTTAGGCTTTCGTCCAGGTCCCGAAGAAGATCGTGGTTTGGTCCGACGTCCGTGCTGCGGAGGATATGGACGATTCTTGCTGAGCCCAGGGACGATTTCAATAGGTGATACGCGCTGTGGGGACTGAGCAGGTTTAGCCGGCTTAGACGGGAGCGGAGGCTCTCTATCCTACCTGCGAGTTCCGGACGAATGGCGGCAGACCCCACTGGGGACCCCAGGAGGGTCATGTCTGCTGCCTCGACGAGTTTGCACCCGGGAAGAAGAGCCTCCAAGGCGGATAGGTTAGGGTGACCTTTGCAGATAAGCTCGCACTTCTCGGAGTTGAGCTCAAGCCCGCTCTTCAGTCCGAAGTCAGCAACTCTCTTGATGTCTGTTAGTACTACAGGTGCTTCTCTTCCAATAGTGCCGTCGTCTAGGTACCAGAGGTTTAAGGGAGACTGGATAGAGTCGACCAGTCCCTTAATGGCTAAGCAAAACAGTGGCGCACCAAGGGGGTCTCCCTGCTGTACGCCGCTGCATGAGAAAATCGTCTTATCATCAAGTGAAAGCTCCGACCTGGATCTGTAGGCTTGGTCAACCAGGGGGGCCGCCTCTGGCCAATCGACTAGAACTGTCTTCAGTACGTGGTCACGACGGATCTGGTTAAAGGCGTTCTTAAAATCGAGTTTGGCAACTACGAAATTATTGGGTGCGCTGGCGACGAAAGCTCTTGTAGTGTGGACTGCGGCTTCGATGCCGTTGGGCGTATTGAAGCCAAGCTGGTGAGCTCCAAGCTTTTCGCGCACCAAATCTGCTCCTAGTTTCACTGTGATCTTTGCCGCAATTCTGCGGAAAACTGAGGAGATGACGATTGGGCGAAGCGACCCACTCGGCTTTTTTATTGCGATGAGGCGTCCCCCAAAAAGAATAGGGCGGATGGCCTCAGGAACTGTGCCACTTCTGATGATGTCCACCACTTTTTTTTTTCGGTGGTCTTGGAGGCAGGTCGAGGTCGGCCGGGGTAGGATGTTTCGAAGTCATTTCCGTGTACGCATCGGCTGCGCAGACCGGGCTCCCCACAGAAAGCAAAGCTCTCGCGGCGCCTCCGATGTCACCTTCGCCTAGCAGCTTAGTTGCTCGCCTGGCGGCAGCTTCATCGTCGTTACGTTGCTTATTCCGATGCGCCTTTGGGACCGATTCGGATGGAGGCTCACGGCCTGATCTGTGGTCCTCGATTCTGTCTCTGATGAATGTAGCCCAAGTGAGATTGTTCCGCTTTCGGGATGGGGTTCTAAGCACTGTATGCGCAAACAACAGTAGGTTGGCCCAGCTGCGTGTCTTGTTGTTAAGGTGCACTAGAGAAAGTATGTCGGCCAGCGCTGCGGCCACTGCAGGCCGGGCGCTTTTGGGGATTGTGGGTAGTCGTTTGTATGCCTTTGTGTACTCGACGAGTTTGTTGCGCAGGTGGGTGCCATCGACGTCGTCGACGGGGTAGCTGAAGATCTAAAGATTATAATTATCAAAATTTCTTTCACAACCCTATGTGTGTGGACGCTTATACTTTTTGGTTTGTCATATATATATATATATATATATATATATATATATAAAAATATGTAGAAGCAATTATACAATTGCATATATATAAATATATATATATATATATATATATATATATATACATATGCGTATACAAAAACAAACACACACATGTGTCCACATGCATATTTATGCATATCCATACAAACATATGCACGGTTACGCGTGTACGCTCACACTCATGCATTTTGCTCTTTTTTCGAACATGCACAAACATAAGTATATTGTCCTTTTGCACTTACTTGACTGTTCGTCTAAAAATTGTAATTATGTAAATGTTGGAAAATGTCTATAGGTGCCCAATGACCAAGTCTGGTGATCTTCATCCGAAATCACGTTTTACAAACGACAGATTTGGAGGGAACACCCTATATCTATCAACACATGACAATTTTCAGTCGAACATAAAATCCCTTTGCCGCGACTCTGTTACGAAGCCGAATAAATGTGTAAGCCTTTAAAATATCAATGGCTTCAGGTTTAAAGAGTGAGCTAACATTTTGGTAGACACATTAATTGAGTCAGCGAGCAGGGGGGGGGGAGGACTACGGTTAGCTTCTGTTGAGGGTGTACTGGCAAAGAAAGTGGAAGAACGGAACTAAGGATTTATAGTTATTGAAAGGTATCGCCAACAATCTGGCAGGCGATGGGATGAATGCTAAATTTGTTTAGGCATTTGTTTACAAACTTGTTTCATAAAGCTTTGGGCATCACCAAAAGGACCCTGCCCAAGTAGCTGGCTGCTTCGAGTGCTTAATAGCCGGACAATAAATTGCGTATTGCCATATAAAGTCCGTCCATGCTTATATTTCTAATTTGTGCATAGTTATATATATATATATATATAAAATGGATTGAAATCAATGCGCTTGCAGTTTCCGATTAATTAGAAACCAAAGGGGTTAGTTGCTGCGGGCACGGAACCCATGTCGTTAAGGTTATTCCGCTCATCCCACCCTCACACGCACCATAGAAAAGTATTACGTAGCAATTTAGGGTACTAAATCTTAATAATTAAAAAACATTTACATAGTTTACTATACGTGTGCACATCACGCTATGAGGCACACGTATTGTGTATCAGACGTCGCATGCGTGACGTACTTACCCATGCGTAATAACAGTGCTTGTCATATTGGCGTACCATAGTCGTCCATATATGCCTCACAATATGTATATATACTCGTATATATATATATATATATATATATATATATGTATATATTATATATACACAGACAATGATTGGCTTTTCAAAAATAAGTTAGATCCATTGATCGCTAATCTAGTACACTGACTACAAACTGAGGAACCGGGTTTAGTGTTATTTGTATTAAGACACAGTATTATTTGCTTCCATCAAAATATGAACCACTAATAATAGTGTTGCCTGAAATGCGTGGTGTATATATATATATATAGCTGGCTGATGGACGGTGGAGCTTCGTGCGGACGTGTGTGCATCGAGCTCCGAGGAAACACGCCCATTCGTGTGTATGCAGGATGGTTATCCTAGGAAGTGACCTACCGGAGTGATGTCTGTAACTCAGTGATCAGTTTGGTGTAGTGTGTGTGGCCATGCGACAGAGGCACGAGCAGCCAGTAGGCTGTTAAGATCCACACGTCATGGTGAAGCAAAACGAAACCACCGGCGTAACGGTCCGTAGGCTCTAAGCGGCACGCCGCTGCCATTTAAATTCGAATTCCAACGGCTGCTCAACCAAATGTTGATGTTGGAACAGCTAACCTACAAAGTAGCGCCAACTGTCATTGCAACAACTTATCGCGGGCTGCCACAGTGAAGCCAGTAACCGCGTTGTCATCACTGGAGAAGTATCAGCAATACTACATAATAATAGTAATAATAACAACAATCATAATAACAACAACAGCAGCAGCAACAACGACAGCAGTGGCAGCAACAACAGCGACAGCAGCAGCGACAGCAACAACAACAACAACAACAATAATAATAACACATACACATATATATTTTGTTGGAGCAAGGGTTCATTTCATCAATGTACACATGTATCACAATTGCTGACGTATTGCTCGTACAACACCTACAATATTGCTTACATCATTCCTATTGCTTGAGGGTCGGCGGTCACCGACCAACAATAACTAATAATAATAATAATAATACTAATAATAATAATAATAATAATAATAATAATAATAATAATAATAATAATAATAATAATAATATAATAATAATAATAATAATAATAATAATAATAATAATAATAATAATAATAACATAAATGTCAGGAGGCGGATCAGACCCGCTGGGTCAGCTTAGAGCTTTAGTGCAGGCTTTAGAACCCCCCCCCCCTGCAGCTTTTGCTCACGTTGGATAGCCTCAAACGCATAACGCAATAATGATGCAGCACGACCCCAATAACACATCTAGCGGCGGATCAAATGGGTCGGCGGCACACTCATAGCAAACAGCTTGCCCCCTATGCAACGGACAATACACAAGAAGAGGGCTTACGAGACACATAGCAGCCAAACATCCATCAGCCTCTCTTAGCTCATTCACAACGTCTCCCACATCGGTTGATAACAACATACCACAGTCCGCCCGCATCATCGAAGACATCCAGGGCGTAGCGAAAAGGTCAAGACTGTTAAGAATTGTTCCGAAACCCGTAAGAAAACAGGTAGCGGAGGCATTGACAAATGTTCTCTCGGGTGTCATAGCCGATAACAACGAACACGCGTGGTATGCGCTTTTCTCGTTCGTGCCAGTGGTTCTTCGTCTTCCTCCCTCCCGCAACGACGCCCAATCACTCTCCGTCATCATTCGTCATAATTTGCGGGAATTCTCGAATGGATTGCGTCTAGCCGAGGTCGTAGCCCCAGTCGCTAAGAAAAACCGCACTTTCAAGAATGACCGTGTCCGCCAGACCATTCTTAAGCTAACTGAGGGTGACGTTTCAGGGGCAGCTAGGTTGATCGGATCGTCGGACGTCCTGGCTCCCAGCACAGATCACCTGGCGGCCCTTCGCAATAAACACCCTCCGGCTCCGCCAGACCTAGACGGGCCAGCCCCCCCCGGGCTTCTGCTTCCATGTACCACGTCGGGGGAAGAAGTCATAGCCGCGGCCAAGACTTTTGCCCGAAGTTCCACCGGGGGTCTTGACTTTATTCGACCACGGCTGCTAATGGACCTACTATCTCCAACATTGGGGGACACAGCCGGTCGGCTGGCAAGCGCATTAGCCAAAATCGTGGACTTGCTCTTGTGGGGCGTCCCTCCACCTCAACTGCGACCCATAATCTTCGGAGCCAAACTTTTTGCCATACAGAAGAAAGATGGGTCAGTGAGGCAAATTGCTTGCTCCTCCACCTTGCGCAGGCTAGCCGTAAAGATTGCTTGTAATAGAACCAGAGACAGGATCCGCGAGGCGATTGGTTCCCACCAGCTTGGCTTTGCTGCACAAGCCGGGGCCGAGGCCGCCGTGCATGCCGCCCGAGCTTTCATCGATTCACGCTCACTGCCTGGGGTTCTTGTAAAGCTAGACTTCAGGAATGCCTTCAACACTGTAAGACGGGATAACCTGTTGAAGGCGGTCGAGGCGCACTGCCCCCAGTTGGCACACCACGTCTACCAAGCGTACCGCTACTCTTCTCACCTGGTTCTCCCAGACGATCTCATATCCTCGGCCACGGGGCTGCAACAGGGTGATCCTCTGGCCCCTCCATTGTTCTGCCTGAGCATTAAAGAGCTGGTCGGTTCCCTTAAAAGCTCACTAAACATTTGGTACCTTGATGATGGTGTGCTAGGGGGAGACGCAGACATGGTCGCTGAAGACGTCCGGCGCGTGCTCGAATTTCGCCAGATTTCCGGCTTGGAACTGAATCCCGAGAAGTGCGAAATTTTCGTTACGGGTGATAGTGCGCAGGCGCCCGACCTTCGTCGCCTTGAAGCTTTATTGCCGGGCTGTAAGATCACCCTCGACCACGACCTGGAGCTTCTGGGAGTCCCCCTGCGACCACAGGGGCTCACACGCGCTCTCGAAAAATGGCAAAACGTTTTAAAGGACGTCGCTAATAACCTCACCCCGCTCGGCGCTCATCGCGCTTCCTTTTTACTTCGCTCGTCGTTTTCATCCACCAAGGTCACCCACCTTCTCCGAGGAGCTGATCTGACAGGGCGATTGGACGACCTTCGTCCATTGGACGAGTTAACGCTGAACAACCTCGAGTCTCTCCTTAATCTATCGCTGGCACCTCCCGCTCGAAAGCAGGCGCAACTACCCATCTCCAAGGGAGGCCTGGGGATTCCGGATCCACTCATCTCGGCTGGGCCAGCTATAGTCTCCTCCCTTCTCCGATCCGAGGACAACGCCATCGCACTTCTAGACGAGGCCGGCGCTGTTCAGTACAACGACCACACAAGACGCCTACAAGAGGAGCTGGAGACAATTTGCAGTGGTGCCCCGGATAACCCACGGAGCCAACACGACTAAAGCGCGTTGTTACACGAAAAAGTGTATTGCGGCTTACTCACAGGCGCCACGGACGACTCTGCAAAGGCTCGTCTCCGGGCGGTCGCCGCTAAGGGATCCGGGGCCTGGTTGCATGCGCTTCCAAGCGCCCCACTGGGCACCCTTTTGGACGATGAGACGACCAGAATTGGGGCAGGACTTCGGCTCGGCTGTGATCTTGTGTCCTCCCACCAATGCAAATGTGGTCAACCTGTTGACAAGTTAGCCCATCATGGGTTATCGTGCAGCATGAGTGCCGGGCGGCGGGCCAGACATGCCAGCATTAACGACACTGTTAGCCGAGCGCTTCGATCTAGCGGATTTCCCTGTATCCTAGAGCCCCAGGGTCTCTCCGCCGACAACGGCAAACGCCCTGACGGGATGACTCTAACCCCCTTCAGCAGGGGCAGGATGCTTGTCTGGGACGCCACAGTTACCGACTCATTAGCACCTTCAATGGTCGGTGGCGGGGCGATCTCAGCAGGCCACGCTGGTAATCTAGCCGAGGCGAAGAAGCTCGCAAAATACGCCTCAATAGGTTACCCACATGAGTTTCAACCGCTAGCGTTCGAGACCTTGGGCGGTCCAGGCAACCTCACTCGCAAACTCCTTCACAGAGTCGGTGAGCAGCTGAACCTCGCAACCGGAGACATGAGATCTGCGGCTTTCTTGAGACAGCGCCTTGACCTCGACGTCCAACGCGGAAACGCGGCGTCCGTCCGGGGCACGCTGCTGAAGTGGTCCCAACCCACTCTATACGAGTAATATCCTAGTGCACACGTTTGCGGGAGACAATTGTAGCTCCATTTGCATTCTTAAATATATATATATATATATATATACTACTTCTTAATAAACATTTAAATATATATATATATATATACTACTTAAGCCATACGTAAGGGTAAGCATTACTGAAGTCCCGCAACAATTATGCCCTTGATTGAAAATACTGTTCAAAGTACAGGAACGTGCCAGTTACGCCGACGAGGGCTTTTTTCAGATGCACTTTTCCATACAAAATGCCCACATGTATACTCTGTTATTTATTAGCGTTAAATAAAATACTGTATTTTATTAGGAATTTAAATCGTTCGCTCTTGTTGGGACTTCCTATATATTTGACTCTGTGTGTGTGCATACATATGGAATACAATTTCACATTTTGACGTGCTTAAAGGTACGTCCTCACCCGGGGCACCAAGATGAGCACTGCCGAGTGTGCAAACGTATTGTATATTGTTAATAAATCATCACAATCTTTTCTATAATAATAAAGGTCGCTTTGCAAATGCTAATGCCTCTAGTTAGATAAAGCTAAATCAGCAACCTTCAGAATAGCTTTATTTCTGGTCGTTGCGTATTCACACATAAATAATTTATAAGTTAGTCATATGAAAACATTTCGGCATTAAACAAAACATTATTATTATTATTATTATTATTATTATTATTTGTAACTGCTCTTGTTGGGATAGCTTGTTCGTTTTTATGTGTATGCATACGGCCCACAATACCACATTTTAAAATACTGCTTGGCAACTGCTGATGCATACTATGTAACCTTAAATTAGCAGCCTCCAAGAAAGCCGCCTTCTGGGCGTGAAAAAAATAGCGTGAAACCAGGGCGCCATCAGATTTTCAAGGGCCTTCCTAGATCTCTATGTACTTCACAATTTTCGCTAATGATAGGCATTGAACAAACTAAAAAACTATCAATAACATTTAGCTGTTAAATCGCCGATTCACTTTGTAGTACTTAAATGCAATGCACATCATTGATGACATGCTCTCTAGCAAATAAGTGCTTGGCATGATTGAGTGTTTTGCATGGCCCGAAACGGTTGTCGTGACTCTGTGCCAAACTCGGCAAAAACAAAGCCGTAAACAGAACGTGCATTTAGCAGAATTTTGACTGGTCTGGCTGACACACTATGGGGACTAGCCCCTTATTGCGTGATAATCGCATATTATTTAGCTTGTTAGTGTTGTTTGACTCGGCTATTGCAAATTTGCACTTTTCCGGCATCCGCGCGCGCGCACACTATTGTGTCTTATTCTTGCAGCCTTTTCGATAACAGCTAAGAGTGCCGCTGGTGTTCATTATTCAACGAACGCTTACGCAGATAGACTTCAGATAGGGGCTGCATTGATCGATCTGTGCTTGAAACGTTGAAAGAGATGCTTAGCTTAAATCCAGCACGTCTGAGATGGAGATGGACAACAGCGGCACCCCGCACACGAGGTTGTGTATCGTCCAACAATAATAATATTAATAATAATAATAATAATAATAATAATAATAATAATAATAATAATAATAATAATAATAATAATAATAATAATGAGAGAAATGGTAGCGCACCATCTCTTCTTATTGAGACATATGTGTTTTTCTTTTTGTGTCCGATCATGGCCGATTATAGTCCACTCCGGCGTTAACCGTCGTTCATTATTTAATTGGACACCATGAAAACCGATTAAAGAGCGGCCGGCCTAGGTCTCAAACCCACGACCTCCAGAATGCAAACCAAATAGCTTTGCCACTAAGCAACTTTGCCTGGTGATTTCTAAACTGTATTAGAAGCATGCGTAGCGGCGCCTCCGGGGCACGGGAAGGGGTCGAAGGGCGCCAAGTGCCAATGTCTCGACGGATGTAGGAGCTGTCATTACAGCAGTCTATGTAGCAGTATGAAAAGTGGAGGTAATTGCAGCATCAGCAGCAGTATCATTGGCGGCAGAATAAGGGGTACTAATAGTTTTAGAAAATCGTAGTAGTAAAAACGTTGGGGAACCGGCAAAGAAGGAATTGCGCAAACAACTTTTCTCTCATCAAATACACGCGCGTCGTGGTCGTTTCCACTCACTGTTGGCTCCGTTGGGTAGCTGAGATAGGGCAAGCACGATTCTGTATGTAGCAAAGCGTTTCGACACCGACGATACTCTTGGTGATCGTTCTCGGGCCTCGACGTTGTCCCTTTGCCTTCTGCCCACGAATCACTGTCTACGTACGAGCGACTAGTACGTTCCACTGCCATCGACCAATCATACAGGTACAGAATAAGTTACATCGCCGGTACGGTAGAGCAGGTCAGCGGCAGAGGAGAAAACTATACGTGAGCCGTAGCTCAGTCGAAACTAGAACGGGCAAAAACAGCAAACAGAAAAGATAGACAGGGAACAGTCTACAACAGGCCGAAGACCCCTACACCACAGCCGTAGGAATACGTACTATTATCATTCAGTTATTACAATTGTGAGGTATGAACGTTTAAACCATGTTCATCTTGCTCTGTTTGCTTTCTGTCAATTCTTGCGCCTATGATAGAAGCCACGCTCCCACTACAAATGGCCAAAGATATCATCTGTCTCAAAAACATGACCTCGCGTCGGTCGCCCGTAACGTCTTCTATTCGTTTGCCGACATCTTTCAGGAAGTGATTAGACCGCTAGTTAGGGTTGTCATCTACCGAGGTGTCGCCGGTTCAACTTCTATTGTTGATCAATGTTTGTGTGTTTTTAAACGACGCTCATCATGAAAAGATGCGACTATTGGGTTTCACTTACTCTCTCTCTCCCTCCTTCTCTCTTTCCTCCGGTAGAATATCTTACGTCGAACAGGAGTGACATGTCTGCTTATTAGCATGATATAAAGCTTTCGTGCACTTGCTGATAAGAATTATAACATTATTCAAGATCGTAATGCAAATAAGTTCGTCACACAGGATCTTCTGCACATAAGGAACACACAGTCTGCGAGCATTGCCTACGAGCGGCATAGTGCGGTGCGCGCTCTAGTGGTACTCATTGACAGACGCACCTGTAGTAAGCGATGTTTTCACAATGTTAGAGGATGAAGTTCCGACTGCGAGCACAAGAGGTGCAATGGAGGTGTCTACTAGCAGTTCTATTAACGCTCTGCAAATCACACATAGTTAAACTTACGAGTCTTTTAGTAGCGGTGATGCTATCCTCTCATTATGTCTAGCAAAACATATCTATTGCGTTAAAAGCTGCAAAAAAGTTTGATTTTAACAACCTTTTACAAGTTTTTTTTTTTTGTTTACATGGGGGATGGTAATGCACCATCTCTTTTTTTATTGAGACATCTATGCTCCCCGTTTTTTTTTTTTATTATGGTCGATTTTTAATCTACTCCGGCATTCACCTTGTTTAAATTGGGAACCATGAAAACCAATTTAAGAGTGGCCGGTCTGGGTCTTGAACCCAGACCTCCCGAATGCAAGGCAAAGGCTTTTGCCACTAAGCCATCTTGCTCGGTAAACTTACGAGTTTTCTAATAGCGGTGATGCTATTCTTTCATTGTGTCTAACAAAACACATCTATTGCGTTTAAAGCTGCCTAAGTTTGATTTTAACAACCTTTTACAAGTCGATTATGCGTTGAACATTGGTTGTAAATCCTTAGTACACGAGGGAGGCCAATACCGTATAAAACTGTTTTTAAGGATCCTCGTATGCCTTTTGGAGCCTAAGGACGCAATGCGCGTTAATCGTAGTTGTCATCTAACAGGCTATCGCCGGTTCGATGTTAACCGAATTTTCTGTCATGATGCTCGTAGAGAATAGATGATAAATTGTAAGCCCGTATGCAACGGATAATAAAATAGAGTTAAAATCAATTTCTTTTTAACATCTTTTTCCTCCAGGGCTCGGCTCTGGAAAATAGTCCGCGACGGGGTCCTAGAGATTCCGTAGCTCTCTAACGGTGGTGAAGCTCTTGGCTTATCAAAATGATTTGGTGCTTCTGGTATCCGCCTGGATGATGGCCAACCACTTCGAGCTGACGCCCCAGAAAACTAAAACCCAGTACCTCACGTAAAGAAAGAAAACACACGAAGCCAACTCGATACGGGCCTCACGGACTCCTCACTCATTACAAAAAAACAAAGACACGGACGATAGCCAAATACTTCGAATTGTTATAATTTTTGAAAAACTGTTCATTGTGAACATTTTACGCTCAAAGATGATTGCCTAAATTCAAATAGATTTGCCGCCCGGAGTAGACGGTACCATTGAAAAACATATAGGAAGATATAATCACACACACACACACACACACATATATATATATATATATATATATATATATATATATATACACACAAAAATGATATATATACCTGCGAGCAGAAGGACACTATATATATATATATATATATGTTGTAAAACGTGAAGGAACGCCGTTACGCAGAAATAGCTAGCTATTCAGTTCATTGCTGCCAACGTCACCCGCTCCTCCACGCATAGCACCGTCGTCATCGTTGTGGAGAGGCAACACGTCCGAATAACGAAAGGCTTAGCGCCTTCGAAAATCAGCCAAGTGAAACAGGCAGATGGGGCATGCCTTTTGCTGCGTCGGATAAAATTCCGAAAGCGCTTTAGCCCTCCGTGGAGTTCCGTGTGGAATGCTTCTGCGCGCTATGATCGCAGTGTAATGCATTTTTGTTGTTGTTGTTGTTGATGAATCCTCCCAGTGGCTACTCTCTTGAGAGATCGCCTCTCTGGTAGCCGCAACCCCACACACTTGGCCGCCACCTGCATTCTAATGCTCTCTTTGGTGTGTATATATGACTACTGGCAGGGTGTTGTGGGACTTGATTTTGAAGAAAAAAAGCCGCTTCTCCTTCCGAAGCAGGGTCATCATCGCCCACAACTTTATATTCACTAATCATATGGTAGATAAAAAACAAATCATATATATATTTTTTTTATATGTACATCAGGCACAACTAGTGCTTCCGTCACACAACTGGATTTTCTCTTATCTTGTTAGTTCAGCTAGTGACTGAACTGCTGTAGATATTGCGGCGTAATATTTGTCGCACTGGTCTAAGCACCTCGTGCACCTACAACACTGGGGTCGTGGAATTCTCCCGTGCTGCATAACACGTGATAAAGCTCGTGAGATGCAAACGCCGTTGTTAGATGTCTACTCTTACACCTGGCTGTTCGCCAGGCTATGAAGTAGAGGCGGGTGTAGGCTTCAAACGCTCTCGCCCTAAGTGAACTCCATCGTAGTTGTTTAGAATCCCCCCTCTAAGATATGAGATATACTATTTCTACAAAAATTGGCTAACTCCAAAACCCGTTTTGCGGTGTTATAGTGACCCCCAGCTAAATAAATGTATTTTTAAAAATTTCTTTTATTATCCTGGCTTGAGGAAGGTCGTCTTTCGCCAATCAACCACATCTTCGAAACTTAACTGCTACTGTCTTTCGCCAGTTAACCTAAGCCCCATCTCGTCCATATAATTTATTAGCCTTTCAAGTCATTGTTTAACCCTAAATGGACTCCTGCCATAGGTTGCAATGTCATCTGCGTACATTAAAGTACTTGTCTAATCTCGGGTTTACCACTTTGAATTTACGCCATCTGAAAAAATCCTGCCTCGCCCGGTTAGGTAGCCCTCCCAATGATGCCGAAAAAGCAACGGGCTGAGTCCGTCGCCTTGGGACTCTCCTGTAATCTGCGTTGCTCTTCCCACAATCTCAATGCCGTTGTCAATGTATATATATATGTATGTATGTATATATATATATATATATATATATATATATATATATATGTATATATGTATGTATGTATATATATATATATATATATATATATATATATATATATATATATATATGTATGTATGTATGTATATATATATATATATATATGTATGTATGTATGTATGTATATATATATATATATGTATGTATGTATATATATTTTTTTTTTAAGGCGAGCGCTGCCGAGTGTGCAAACGTATTGTAAATGATTAATAAATCATCACAATATTTTCTATATATATTTATATATATATATATATATATATATATATATGCGGATAAATATGTTCCTTGTTTGATTGTTGTTACTAGCCACATACTTTTCTCAAATTGCAAGCTGTGTGGTTGTACACACTATAAAACGGTTTGGTTAGTTGTTTTACCGCAACTACGATTCAAAGGATTGTTTCTTATCTGTGTGGCCTTATCATCACTCTGTGTCGTCTACTTTGTCTTAGCTACTTGTCTCATTGCCATCAACAACAAGTTTCGATTGCTTATTGGAAAGCCTCACCACTACATTAAATTGGCTCTTTGAGAGCGGTCAAGCGCCGCTGGTTCTAATTGTAAGGCTTTAAAGTGAGCTTGGACTGTTTCCAATATGGGCATTAGTTCAAGTTAGAGCTTGCACAGCCATTTTGCCCCTGTACCGTCTTGTGTTGAGCGGAAACTGTCCGTCTCTCGTTGTTATCGTAGTAATACAAAGAACAGTAACTCCTGTTGTTGTTGTTATTGTTGCTGTCGTTGTTCTTGTTGTGGTTGTTGTTTTTGTTAATTTTGTCTTTGTTGCTGTTCCGGAGGTCTGAACAAACGGGGTTGCTGTACAACCCCATTTGACCAGACCTGCGGAGTTCGTAGAACTCGTAAAAAGAAGCATTTTACCGATTTAAAAGGGCATAGCGGAAATACTTCGTTTGGGAATGAGAGTGAAATTACAAATTCTTGTTGAACCGAAACATTAAACCATGCCAGCACAAGACGAACAGTTGTCGCTATCGTAATTGTCATCCTATCTCCCGATATTGCTGCTGCCGTTATTGTTATTGTTGTTGTTATCGTTTTTGACATCGTGCTACTGGTGCTGCTGCTGCATTGTTGTTTTGCCCTTTCACATATTTTTAAACCGACGCGTAAGTGTTCAAATAATAAACGCCAAAAATACGCGGCATACGAAAGAAAACTAGTTAGTGTATACACTCTAGCTCATTGAGATATCAATGGGACACATTTTCTCTTAGCCATCGTAGGTACGCAATCCACTCGCTATGCGCACGACAACGTTGAAATTAAAGCCAAACGTAGAAAACCTCAACAACGAGACGGTGTGGTCTGAATTAGTCCAAATTGGTTCTGGTCTGTCATTGGGAGCCCGTCCACCACAGCAGTAAATTGATAAGGGTCCATCAAATCACTTTCCGTGTCAAATAGCAAGACACAATCGCAATCAAAGGTCACACCATTTGTTGCCTCTGCAAAAAATAGAGGTGCCCCTGCAGCAGCCTTCACAGAGTTCCTAACAGCTCTCGGCATGCGAAGTCGGGTTAAATCGAGTGCCTGCAGAGGGAGCAATCTACTTGTTGAGGCGGGCGACTCAACCCGCGATGCATCCGTGGCCGGGCATGCCAAGCCCGCACGTGCAATGTAACTTGACAGCGGTGTATTTGGCGTGGTATCTGCGCATCTCACGATAGAGTGATATATTCCGTTGGAAGCAAACCCCCGACAGAAAAGCTTGTTTTTATTGTTGGCTTGTTGTGTGGCATATATATATATATATATATATATATATATATATATATATATATATATATATATAAACATAAACATAAATGTCGCTCCCATGCCTCCTTCTCCCTGCCTTTTAATAAACGCAGAAAGTTTTCCAAGCCGTTTGCTAAAAATTGACAAAGGCTGAATCTTGTCAATCATTGTCATCACTATGAAGCCAGTATGTATTCAGGGTGTTCCACCTAGATTTTGGCCAGACTTGCGGAATCGTAGAATCGTTAAAAAACGCATTTGGAACGAGGCAGGGGGAGGGGGGTATGTTTGCTTTAAAATGAGTCAAATAACAAATTTGTGTTGCATCGAAACGTTGAATCCGGCTAGTAAGAGAAGAATATTCCTTTAGAGAATAAACAAAATGGAGATTTGGTGATAAGTTATATTTACCTTTTACGTTCAGTACATTGACATTTTGTCATGATGCTCATAAAATCAAACATATTTAGGGAAATGCTTAATTTAGTGCGGATATTTTGGTGCCGAATCGATGATCTCTTGATCCGTGGCATTAGGAACTGGATTTTTGAAAACTGTTCTTTGTAAACTGTTTTCAACACGACTATTCTTCTCTCATTAGTTAGGTTGTATTCTTTTAGACAACGCTAGGAGAATGCGCCAATAAATTCAGTTTCCCCATCAAACCGCTTGTTCTTTTGCAATTACACACCTAATGAGACTTTTCCGGTCTTCTTATTGCATTGAGAAAATCCTTCTGCTTTAACGAAATTCACGATATCTTCAGATCTGGCCACGCACGGTTTTGTCATATATATATATATATATATAGACACGGGCGATACGCCAGCCTTTCTTAGGCACACTAGTACATCCTTCGCGGACCTTACGGTATGCAACACTGGTCTCATGGGCAGAATCAAGAATTCGAAAATACTAAACGAAGTAGAAACATGAGCAACCAGTACTGCATTGAGTACAAAATCGAAACATTAACTCTAAGAATAGGATGCCCGCCGCAATCATTCGTTAGACCACTAAACTGTTGAACTGTATGGGAAACAAGAAGTCCACCGCCAACAATAGGCAAACGCTCGAAATAAAAGAGAACCCCAGAACCCCTAGAATCCCAGAGCAGCTACTAGCCCTATGTTACACGTGATGTAAGCCGGAGTTAAACCTTCGTAAAAGATCTGCCTTGTCTGACACTCAATACTGATGAAACACGGAGATTGTCGACGCGCGGGCCGAATGCTTCAAAGCGCGACGCCATCTCAAAAAAACCCCACCTGTAGCTGAACTTGCGGAGGTAATCACAGCGGCACTATTGGAGCACAAAGAACGCCGAGCACACCTCAAAAAGTAAATCAGCAAAAGCATAGCAAAATGGTAGAAAAACCTTTTTGAAGACGTCGCAAATGGCCCCAGAATTCTGTTTGCTTGCCCCCGTGTTTCATTCATCATGCCAGGATTAGTATAGAATTGAAGATTCATATCAGCCAACTTTTGCTCTTGTATCTCGATGAAGACGCGATATGCTTTGGTTTCTAGAAGGTGCTTTCGTATGATGTGCTTAGAAGATGATTTCCTTATCTCTAGAAAATGATTCCGTAAAATAGTGTTACATCTTACGGATATCTTTGATAGAATAAGCATCTGGCAACAAACGTAGTAGTTTGTTTTCTTATATATATTTAATAGTTAGATATTAGTTTATTAGTTGCAGACATTGTATTTGCTTTAGGAAAAACGGCTTCAATTTGTCGACCTTCAGGGTGAACCAGCTCACTAAGATTGCCACAAGTACTATTTCTATCACGACAATAGTTTCTGTCTAGAAGGACTGGTTGTCTCTCAACAGCACATTTTATGCTCCTCTGTCGGGCAAAAACACCAGTGTCACAAATTGTAGTAATTTCACTCTCATTCCGAAAGAAGACTTCTTAGAGACCATGTTCCATTGGAAAAAAAATAGCTTTAACGAGCTCTACAATTAATGTATCGCTTTAAAAATGTTCCTGAAATACCCTGTATATAAATATAAACTGGTTTGTCATAAACGTTGTCTTTTTACGATATTGATTTACACGGCAGAGAGCGATTGGCCACCTTGTTTGGAGAGCAGTTATACTTACGTGGGCAGACGTTACCAGCGCAGTTGTAGTTAAGTGCAGCGCAAACAAACTGAATTGTAGAACCACGGTTACGTCATACGTATGCAATTGATGCGCTAACGCTACGGCGGTTGTTGGCACGCTGTCGAGGTGGTCGGCCCCAGGTTTGGACGCAGGGCTGCTATCGCAAATCGTTACGTTGTCATAATGGAGTGTGAATAATTGTCTTTGGGGGGAAACTGTTTACACTTCATTGTACATAAACACACACACATATATATATATATACACACAGGGTCATTTATATCGTTGTGTACTTATTTCGAGGTTTGGTAGAAATCTACGTTTCAGGGAGAACCAGTCAGCGCATGAAGGAGTCGATTATACCGGCGTGTTTGGGGGAACATTCTGCACAACGAAAGACGCTTCACTAGCTTGCGTAGCGAAAAGCGAATAACCAGATTAAGGAAAGTCATAAAAAGTCGTTATGTTGTTATGTCTTACGTTAACGCGTTTTCGTGAAAAATTGTAAACATTTTCACAACGACCAAACATTTATGTCCAAATAACCAGTCTCACGCAATAGCAAATTTAATGCCCACTATTTTTGCACCAAAGTGATGGTGCTGCGTTACGTAATTGTCACGTAACCTTTCGATAGCCACATCGAAAGCAAAAGCATGCATATTTGCATAGGGTGTATGAGAAAGTTAGGTACGTATTTTTAGGTTTGGTAGAACTCGGCAAGAAAATTATTTTTCCTAGTGGAAGGAGGGGGCGGAAGCGTCTTGGCAACATTTTACGGTTCTGAACGTGAAAACTTGCACGTAAAACATAACAACTATGACTGTCGAAAAAGCTTAGTTACTTGACAACTACGTAACGCTGGACGTATGAATGACCCTGTATATATAAAAACGCAAATGCATTTATATATATATATATATATATATTTACATATATATATATATATATATATATATATATATATACATATATATATATATATAAATATATATATATATGTATATATATGTATATATATATATATATATATAGATATATATAATACCTATATATATATATATATATATATATATATATATATATATATATATATATATTATATATATATATATATAAATGCATTTGCGTGATTACCACAAGCGCCGAATTTCGTTTGAGCAACGCTGTTTACAGTCGATACAAAGCGAAAGCGAGGTCGTTTCTTTTGTCGTTTCGCTCTCGTGGTCGGTTGTTTTACCGCGCCGTTGAACAAACATCAAGCTCAATTTCCAACGACACCATATCCGTTTTGCCAGCCAGTCAGCCAGCCAGCCTTGCCACACTACTACCTTGGAAGGAGGACTGCCTGCTCCCACTACTACTACAACTACTACGACTACTGTTGGTGTACTGCGCGCCAGGCCAGGCCATCGACTGTTACGACAACGCAAAAGCTAGCGGCGAGTCTGAATGTTGTTGCCAAACACCTCCGAAGGGAAACGTAAACGTGCCTGCAGTGCCACAACGGGGTGGAAGCGTCGTTGCTGTGACAGCGCTGACAGCGGCGGCAGCAGCAGCAGCCGCTGCAGCAGCCACAGCGTGCGCCTCAACTGTGCGTCCGTTGAATGTGAATCGTTGTCGGTCCTGCTTTTCTGACGAGCCCCGTTCGTCTACGACTGGCAGCATCGTCGACCAAATCGTAATGACCTTCTCAGACCAAGCGTTAGACGGTAGACGGCGACAACGACTTCAGACGACGGCCGGTCGACGCCAGTGGTAACGGCAACGACGCGCACTAACTCGCGCTTTACTTTTCGGCTGCCAGCGGCTTCAGCGTCTAGCGGTTGCCATTCGGCTGTCTCCAATGGGAAGGTCGCGGCAGTGCCCTAAACCACTATCAACAGTAGAGAGATCTGGCAGGGGTTTAGAAGACCTCCTCTGGACTATCACCCAGCATTTCCCCCACCCCACCTCTCTGGGGGTTCCGTCTGTCTTCACTGGGAAGGCTGCGGCAGTGCCCTAAGCCACTAGCAACAGTAGAGATTTCTGGCAGGGGTTTGGAAGACCTCCTCTGGACTATCACCTATCATTTCGCCCTCCCCACTCCCCTGCCCACTCCTCTGGGGGATTTCGTTAGCCACGTCTGGGTTAAAATGAGGGAAGAAGAGGCCATCTCTAGCCAACGACGGGACTGTCCCAGCTGGGGTTGTCTGAAATGTAATATAGGTCGATGAAAAAGTCGGAGTGCAGCTGTAGAAAAGTAGTTAGGTGGTGGTGGTGGTGTCGGTGGGGGTAACTGGTGAAGACGCGCCAATGATACTGATGATGATTATAATCCTAATATCCTGGTATTTGTGATGTTGTTGATACGGATCATGTTAAGTATCCAGTTCCGAGCCTAAAGCACGGATCTCGAGCCTCGTGCTTGAAAAACGAACCTTCGGCCTCGGTACACACGGTATATGTGTACCCGCTTGTTTGGCTGACACGGTGGGCAGCCGGGTCGTTCGCGCCTATTTGCGCCAAGAGGTTCGTCCACGCCTATTTGTACCAGCACATCCGGCGCGCCATGTAAATCTACTCGCAGGTCATTTAGCCTGCACGAGGATACACCCAGCGAGTCTATGGGCCTCAGACGCAGAGACTGACGATCGTTGGTTGGTTGGAGGTGCACGGGGGGAGATGGGGGTGGAGAAAGGTTAGCAGGACGCGTGAAGGCGCAGCAGTAGCACACAGCCTCATTGCTACGGCAATGAGGCAGGGTCCCAGAAAAAGAAAACGAAAAAACAGAGAGAAGAAGATAGATGGGTAAAGAGTTTGGCTCCGAAGCTAGACTAACACCTACTCTGCCTAGACTACCAGTATACTCGGGCGACCGTCTGTCTGCCTTCACAAGCCATAAACTCGCTAGAACATGTAGGCCGATCGTTGCCGCGGCTGCTGTGTCGAGCGCTGCGTAGTGGTGGTGGTGGTCGTAGTAGTAGTAGGTGAACCACCACGAAAATGAGTAACGATGAACGAAGACGGCTGTTCTAGGCGCCAGTCGAGGCCAGGCGAGTCCACAAATTTACAGTTGTCGACAGAGGTCTGTAAGTTCAGCGGGGAATTCACGGGATCCGTTGATTTTCATCTCCTGTCGCAACACAACGTTGACAAAGCATAATGGCGCAGCAACAACAACAACAACAACAGCAACAGCAACAACAACAACAACAACAGCAACAACAGCAACAACAACAGCAACAACAGCAACAACAACAACAACAACAACAACAACAAGAGCAGCATCTACGTGGGCTTTGTTTGTTGCTACCACTGCTAGTGCTTCCAGTAGAAGCAACAAAGAAAGCCGGCAAATGCTTCCAACGTTGCCGCTGTTGCTGCTGCCATTGAAACAAGCAATTCAACTGTTAATGGTCGAGCCAGGCTGGTTAGAGTTAGTGGACGAGCAATGGCCAAAACGACCGCGACGATAAACGACGAGGATACACGGAGCAGCACGACGATCACGAGCGCCGTCCAGCGTACGAAGCGGCAGACAGGTAGGCAGCATAGAAAACTACCACCACAGTACCTACCTGCTCATGATATTGTCTTACATATAACCATTTTGGCCGTGCTTAGCTATATATATAAATATATATATATATATATATATATATATATATATATATATATATATATATATATATATGTACGAGGGCCGATCGAGAAGTGATTTTATTCGCTTCTAGCTTAATATCTTCTTCTACGGAGGAGACACATAAAGTGGGCGGTTCTGCAGCCCCACCGTTGGACATTTCTATTTATGGGGGTCCGTCTATGAAACAATGCAAAAAGCAATCCCGTCGACGCCAAATCTTGGCTGGGGGTCAGCCCGAAATGTAATATTTTTTTCAAATATCTTCTACTCGCTGCAATGCACTTGCGCCGCCTTCTTCCCAAGTCTTCGAATTTTTGAAACGCGTATTTCAGAATCGTGTTGAGTTGCTCCTGTGAATTTTTCCTTGTCTTTGTAATGAAAACTACGTCTTTAAACGTAGTTTCTTTTCACTTGTTATTTGTACAAACAGAAAAAAAACTTTCACAGAGCCAGGTCCGGCTAATAGGGAGAAAATATAAGAATTGCATTTTTATCGAATAATCAAAATCAAGGATGATGTGGCGCCGGTTTATTGTCGTGATGGAGGATCTAATAGTTGTTTGCCCAGAGTTCACGCCATTTGCGTCGAACGTGCTTGCGCAATCTTCTGAAAATGGCTGTACTATACTGACTGTACAACCAGGTGGCAAACGTTTGTGGGAGCTGATTCCCTTGAAGTCGAAAGAACTTTGGTGCTCGATCTGCTCTGTCTGAACTTCTTCAATTGACTTGCTGTTTGGAAACACAACTGAGAAGATTTGGCTTTGGTTTCGATGTCGTTAACATGAGCACCATGACTCGTCTCCTGTAATCACTCTCTCAATCCAGGGCCTTCTGCTACCGCCTGAAGGTTCAGTTGGGACATTTCCCGACAAGCAATAGTTTGGTGGAAATTCAATGCTTTTTAGACGAACCTGGCTGCTAGTCTTCTGATGCATAAAATGTTGGTTAAGACTGTTGCAACTTATCCATAAGATACCTCCAATTCATCAGCTATCTCTCTGACAGTAATGTGGCACAGTCGTTGCTTCTCAATTTTTGGGCTCTTTAAAAATCGCCCTTTTTTTCACTCCTTTGAATCAAACACAAACAATAAACGCCGCCACACAAATAGCCGCGACATGTGCCTCCTCTGAGCAAAGCAAACCAGAAGACCATGGTGGTTTCGGTTAAATTTGTAAAATTCGAAGTATTAGGACTTGCCTTGGTGGGCTTTTTATGTATAATGCTCTTATTCCCAATTCATGCGAAATTAAATAAGCATATGATTATGTATTGTCTACTTGCATATCGTGGACAATAGCAGATGGTACAAGGACCGATAATAGAATAATATTTGCTGTTATTATTAGACGGTTATAGTTAATAGCCATAGAACGTATGAAGAACGGACTCGGACTTAATTACAAGGCCTAAGTCACGTATAGTGTGGCGGCGTGATCTAGGGGACTAGTGCGCTAGTCATAGTTGTCATCTACTTAGGTGTCGCCGGTTCGATCCCTGTTGTTGGTCGAATTTTCTTTGAGCGATGCTCATTGAGAATAGATGATAAACCATACCGCTGAGAGTCAGTGGCCATGCTGTCACAAGGACTGTTAAGGAAATTCTAGATATCTTAACATGTCCGGCCCTCGGTGCATTAAAGATATACCTCAGGTTAAGTTCCAAGCCCGTAGAAGACGGAGGAAAGTCTAGAATTAAAAACAACCTCTTAAAAAATGTTTAATTTTAGTCACGTATAGTTTCACTAAATGTGGCAATTGCATTTGAGACTAAACAAAGCGTCTCATGCAGGTACATATATTAAAACGGACTATTTTTCTATAGTACTTTCCTTTACATGTTTCTATTAGTTACTTTATTATATTTTCTGGAATATGCGATATTCTTACGATAGTCCTCTGTACTCCTGAAATGGGTCTTCTTTGGGCCAAACCGTAGAGCCTCTGATGCTTTGGAAATAGGCTTTATACTCAGCAATGCGGAAGCTGTAAAATATTGATTCTTGCTTGCTGGCTTTGTAAATTTGATTTGAACATCATCTGACACCCCCCCCCCCGCCCCCCGCCGGTACGTAATCTGTTTTGTAGATGTTTCTATGTCTATCCGCGAGACCAAACGTTCTCACTCCCGGTTGAAGTTTGTTTGCTTATTCTTTTTGGTCCAATAACCCTACTGCAGGTGTTTTGCGATACGAACCACTTCGTAATATTGGCTCCTTAACGCAGTTAAAGCATTGACACATCTCCCAAAGTTGCACGTCGTTTCATATTTGCTCGGACTGTGTTTGTGAGTGCCACGCTTGTAAAGTGCCCGACGTGTTATGTACATTTTTATTGGCTATACATACGCGGTAGGTGGAGACAGTAGCCGCAAAATTTGCAAGCAGAGCGCCCTTTGTTTGACTGGTGCTGCTGCTTTTGTTGGTATTTTAATGAAGAACATACAACATCGTATTTAGTGTCACGAATTTTTCGTGTCACGTCAGTTTGATGAGGGTGTCATAACAATCAGCTGGCATTTTTCAAATGTTCCCGCGCTTAGCTTTGCCGCTCCGAGATCTGCTTTCTTCCTAAAGGGAACCGGCGTGGGGCTGCCAAATCCAAGATTAAATCTTACTCGATAGAAGAACGCAGAGATATTGTAATAGTTCATCGTAAAAAGAGGATCTCTGTACGAGCAAGCTGGCTATCTATTCGTGCTAATTACGGTCGGCCTAACCAGCCTGGTTAGAACATTATCCGTATCCCTGTGCAAACGTTTCGCGAGACCAGTTCAATACATGGTATGCGAAGGCGTTAAAAACGATAAGGGCGCTCGTTCGGCTAAAAATAACGCTGCTGTAGCCGACAGTGTGGAACAATGGCCGAGCACATCGGTTTGGCGATGTGCCCAACAACTTGGTGTTTCGTGCACCTCAACCTGGTGGACTTTGAGGTCGGATCTAGCGATGTATCCATATCAGACTCTGCTGACGGAAGAGCTCAAGCCTACGGCCGTCGTAAGCGGCTTAACTTCCCATTTTGGCTCTCGAGATTATGCAGCGTGATGTCAATTTTGTGAGGAAATTGATATTTTCCGACAAAGGCCATGACTGAATAAACAAAACTGCACCTGGGCAACCGAGAGACTTCTCGTAATTTACGAAAAGCCATTACATGCGCCGTATGCGACCATCTGGCGCGGCCTCTTGTCGAAAGGTTTTATTAGAGCCTATTTTTTTTACTCCACAGAGAAATGCACGCATTGTCGAAAAGAAAAATAGTTCTAAAAAGTCGATCGTAATTTACCAATGTTATATTTTACTGTGCCTGTATTTTACATATATATATATATATATATATATATATATATATATATATATATATATATATAAGGCTTGGTAGAACTCGGCAAAACATTTTTTTTGCAATGGGAAGAGGGGCGGAAACGTCTTGTTTAAAAGTGAGAATGAAATTTATAAAAGTAAATATTCTGCCTTTTTTCCCATTAAAAAGCAGACTAACCACTTTTACAAAGTTTATCCTCACTTCTAAACAAGACGTTTCCGCCTCCATCTTCCATTGGGAAAAATTATTTTTGTGCCGAGTTCTACCAAACCCTAAAATATACGTACATCTTGTTATGAAGGATGTATAGCTGAATAGCGATACGTCTTTTCTGAAAATGCTGCAAGTGTTGGACACTACGACGAGAACGACGACTCTATTCCACAGAAGAAGCAAAAAGAAGAAGGAACAAATTTGACCGTTCTTGCCGTGCCGACTTTCGGCTATCGTATAGTATCAGGGTGTAATATATAATGTATTATATCGTACCGGGAGTGTATTGTGGCTCCCGAAATCGATTTACATATTACGGGCACCACAGCAGCAGTTGTACGGGTTTAATAGGCGCCTCATTGTACATGACGAGCGGAGGGAGGAGTGCGAGGCGACTGAGGCTGGGTCGGTCAGTTCCGGATAACCCCGCCGGGGGTTGGTTGCTGCAACAGCTGGTCGACCAATACGACGGACTACCCTCTAGTTGCTCAGCAGCTATAACAACTCTTTCTGTTAGTATGTCTGTGTGAACACCCAAAGGACACGACTCACGAGTCCAACGAACACAGAATCTGGCCATACGCGCTACTGAAATTGTTACCGCTGTGAGGCGGCGAAATATTGTTTTTTTTCTCGTATTTTTTTCTCGTGCTGCCGCAATCGCGATGCTAGCCAAACTGACCAGCAGATTGCCTAACTATAGTTTAAAAAAAAAAACGAAACAAACAGAGAGGCAGTTACTCATAGGTCGACCGAGACCGGCCCGGACGTCTTTTAACAGTGAACACGGCCGCAATAACAACAGTCGTCGAACGAAAGCCACACTTCTCGCTGCGCGAGATCGTGGCCATTGTCGATGTATCATAAACATCCGTTCAAAGGCATCTTCAAGCTAAGGGGTTTGCCAGCAAGTTGTATGTATGCGTGCCACACGCGCTCCGTAATCGCGAACTGAAGAAGACCCCACATAAGGAAAGTGATGTTAAGTAATTGGTGGGGTGCATAAAGGGTGATCTTTAATGAGCTGTTACAACCAAACGAAACAATCAATAATAAAAACATATTCCTAAAGCTAATATAACCTACAACTAAACATAAAAACTACTGCTGAATATTAATAACTACTGAACGTCTAAACACATGGCCAGAAAAAGAACACCTAGATCCAAGCCATCTAAGTGAACGCTAAATATAGACGAAGAAAGCAATATAGACGATTGAAAATTGACTACCCATGCGAAATGTTCCGCATAGCAAGAGGAACTAAATAAGATCTTTAATCAAAACGGTCGTGTCATCCGTGTCACCAATGAAGTCTATGTGAATGCATTTGTTTGGCTGAAAACCGGATTTGTTGACATAGAAATGCACAAACCATTGCCAGTTGTCTATTCAGTATGTGGCAATATTCAACAAACAAGTAGTGACCTAGCATCACTAAAGGATCAGGTTATGGACGCTAATAGTAACGACGTGGATGATGACAATGATGTCAAGTATAACAAGCAGACGGCGGAAGTGGAAAATAGTGTGCAAGTCTGCGGTGCTGCTGCTGCCGCTGTTTCCAAACAAGTCCACACCAAATATTACACCTTCGCGTATTATAAAACAACATTTTAGCCCAGGAAAGGAACTTTTACATATAGAGAAGGGTAAAATACTGTTACGTACTGTTACTGCGAGAAGGAAAAATGGAAGGAGTCGTACTTCCCATCTCAAGCAGTGTGAGAATCGACCCCAGCGGATGAATGCTAGCCCACTGAGACCCATACCCACTAAACTCTTCCGCCTTTAAGCTTCACTCTCCGATGGCCCAGATCTCCATGTACAACAGTACCATGGGGCCAAGGAGATCTCCATAGAACAGTACCATGGGCTGAGGAGAAGTGGCGAGTGCCACTCGGATCATTCGATATGTCTTGTACCAACACCGGCAAAGCCGCGTCATTCAAAGTCACGTGACCTTCTAATACAATAAGTACGGAGGTTTTGCTATCTTAAGCCTTCCACGGCTCCTTTCTTCTTTAGTACCTCCGTAGCCATAGCTACTTCTCGTTTCCACCAAGCTTTAAGAAAAACTTCTTAAAGGTTGTTCTGGAGGGATCTCCGTCTCCTTCATTAGCCCATTTGTTCCTGAGGGACTCTCTGCCGCCCTATCCCCTTTATTTGTCTGAGAGTCAAATAGCCAGTCGACTACCTCAGCAGCCCACCAAACATTTGATACATTGAGGTGAACGTCGGTGAACGGAAAAACGCGTAGAGATTGTAAATGTATCATGCATAGGGACTGTACGGGCATGCTGGCGAGCTCTTTGAGCAATTTACGGTCGGAATAGTCAGCCTGGTGAGATCACGATTTCTGAACTTGTGCATACATTTTACCGGGCAGGTTCGGTATGAGATGTGCCAAGCCGTAAAAGGCTACAAAATAAAAAGTGGCTAAACTTTGCCAATTGGTCTTCCGAAGTTATGCAGCATGATGTAATTTTTTTGAGGAAATTTATTTGTTCCAATAAAGGCAATTTTCATCCAAATGTAAGTTAAAATCAACAAAAACACACCAGGGCACCTGGGAACCCTAAAGTGATTCACAGAGAGCCAAATATTAGTATAGCTATCAATCTTTTATGCATAGTCGATATGAGTGAAATAAAAATTAATTTTTAAAATAGCTTGAGGTGAATTCAGTAAGACATGCCTGTAACGTAGCTGTATATATGTATATACATATATATATATATATATATATATATATATATATATATATATATATATATATATATATATATATTACTCGTTAACGAGCAACCCACCACATGTGCTAAGATCACAAGTTTTGCTCAAAACACCTATTACAGAAGGTGCCGGATCGAACGGTTAGCTTACAGGTCATTCAGTGTGTTTCTTGCAAAGGCTCTCACAGCCCGTACAGCACGAAAATGACCTTTGTATTTTTAGCTGGGATGTCAGGGCGAAGGAGGTATTGGCGGAGCATAAGTTCGTGGAGAACAACTGTTTTTTCCTGCCCTTAACTTAATAAACCCAGTTTTAGTTTTATAGATTATTTTCATGAAATATTAATAACAACATGATTATTTTTTGCCAAACATTTTTCATATGTTTTCAGTTTACAGGCTGGCCACATGTTAGGTGACAAGAGAGCAAGAGCATATGACTCAATGTCACACCTTAGAAGTAGTTTGATTTACATTTGGTGTTTGAATTTGTGAGTGCGGGCAAAATTCGGACGAGCTGAACTAAGCCTTCGCGATCAATGAGACACGTTTCCTCGACGTTTCGTTTCTGCGACCCACAGCCGAAACCGTCCTGAGAATGTAGTGGGCGTATGTTAAAAACGACGAACTTTTGAGTGATATATGCATTCGTCAATTACCTGGCCCGCAGCTAAGAAACCAAACTTTTTGTTTGTTAGTATCTTCTGTTCGTATGCTATAGTCGGCTCTCAAAGTAATTGCCATTTTCTGTGCCTCCATGTTTGGTGATGCAAAACTATGTTGCAAACGAATGTTGTTTTGTGCAATCGTCTATCGCAACAGGCAGCGCTTCGAGAAACTCCCGCAAACAAACAACGAAACGGAATAAACGTTTTCCAGCAACGATAAAAAGGATAAATCCAGGAGAAGTGCTCGTACCAGAGTTCGTATCGAGGGACAATCTCCGCCCTATAAAGCAAAGTGGAGCCCACTGATCACAAGACAGCAGTGTGTAAAGCATGCGCCAATGAAGCAGCCGGCTTGTATCGTGTTACTAATAGCTGTTGTGTGTGCGGCGTGGTGGTCGTTGTTCTACGTTGATCAACGAGCTAACAGAAAGGGGGAGAACGGAGATGGGCGCCGAGGTAGGAATACAACAGCATTATTGGCACAAAGACCGAAACCCTAGTACAGCAAATACACTCTACGCTTGCAGGCTATGGCTAACGTAGAGCCCTACAACGAGGGCTGCCAGGCTCCACCAAACACGCTGAGCAAACGTGAATCGCAAATACCCCAGTAGCCGGATAGTTAGGCCGAAAAAATCAAAGAGATACACGGCGACGTAGAGGATATATACGCAACGCTGTATATTGGGGATCACCACATATATGGCAGCTCCGACGCGCTATGTACACGAGACTGTGCTGGCACAGAAAGAACATCGTAGGGGCCGGGCCATAAGGGGCCGCAGTGAGACAACTGCAGAGCAATTCTGCGAAAACACATACGGCACTGCCATAAATAACCTGAGCGTACGTGTATCGCCATGTTGTAGTGACATGTGTAAGTACGACGGGATGGGCATAGGCGGGCGACAAGGAGGAGTTGACCAAGGTAGAAACCTACGCTATGCTTTACATGGGAGATGCTGATAGCGTGTGCTAGAAACGTTGTAGCTGTGACGTGTGCCTGTGGTCAACTCTCGGCTGCATGAGAACAACACGATGCATGCTACTAATCGAATAGATAGAGTAGTATTGTTCTGGTGTTTAAGGATGGCCTGAGTGACGTCTAAATGAGCCTAAACAGAGTGGGATAAAAGACGCGTAACGCGTCTCAGCAGAGAGCGGCAGTGACAAAACTTGCCGGTAGGGTTGAGGAAATATGTTAATATATCAAATACCCAGTTCGAAAAGTAATGACTAGAGATGCAGATTAAGGCAACGAAAGTACCAAAGCACTCGCTTCAAGCAGTCTAATTTAAGGAATCGATGTCGAAGTAGCTCTTGCGGTAAGCTTAGAATGAACGCACTACGGCAGCCGTGACAGCAAAGTACACAACAATACGCTAAACATCTAAAGCAGTTTAATAGGGGATTGCCGATAATGACCTAATGCCACAGGAATTAACTATAAAATCACTTTTAACCAAAACCTGATTTATAAAGGGTAGCCGACTGTAGGCAGACTTCAACAGGGAGGGCGTCAACAACAGATCCAACAGCAGCAAGATCAATCAAAGCAGCCTGGCGCCGGCGGCGGAAGATGTGCACCTGTGTGTGATTCATTAAAGATCTGCCCCACGGCAAGAAGAAGTTAGGCCTAGAATTAAAGCCTAACTTCTTTAAAACATGTTTTCAATTCAAAACCTATGCAGTCGACACCACTCCAGCGCTGCTAGCAACAGCTGTAACACGACAACGACCCGCTTACGAAGGAGCTGCTTAAGAGTTAGACGTACTCGCACCCGCGTAAGTCGTGTGGATGGGTAGATATACGTATGAATAAGCGGCTATTGAACAAGACATACTTAGTGAAAGGTATTCCTTAGTTCTAATACTTTACTAAACACAGCTAGTGAAAAACTAAGAGCTGCAAATGATCGCAGGCCATATTTACCAGGGCTCCGATCTTAATAGCAGTCAAGCATCGCCGAAGCCAGGGAGGACTCAGCAATAGTTCTCTTCTCCGCAACCCTTTCGATTCAACGAGACGTGGCGGTATAGAATTAGACGATCGGCTCTACTGGTATGGGAAAGGGACTTTTATTTATATCTGTATATGTGACATGCCGTTTGCTGATAAAGATGCAAAAATGTTCACTGCATACCAACAACTCTTTATTTCTCACTATAGCAGAATACTGCAGTAATTGGAATAGATTTAAGAAATGTCTGCACCTATATGTTCTTGAACACTAGAGAACACAGCTGCAAGCTGCTAGAGGGCTTCACACTATAGCCTGAAGTTGACTATATAAACACAATCGCTGAGTGGCAGAAATGTATACAAAAAATCACGCAACACTGTGCGATGTATTGTAAAGCAGCAAATGCTACGACATAATCGAACAGATAATCTAGAACAACAGTGGAATATATTCCAGAGATGAAATCATATTGTTCTGGTCGTAAGCCTCATGGTGTTGATAGGCATAATAGGAAATGCTGATCACACATTACTATAATGACAACAAGCTAATTGAGCAAAAAGCTAGCCAGACATCTGCGTCAACTACTTAAAATTTTAACATCGGATACAGCGTAAGTAAGTCTTCTTGAGAAGGCAAATCTTACAACTTCGTGGCTATATTTGCCGACGATATGGTAGCGGTAATGGTAATTTTGAAACCCTATTGAAGATAACAGCACAGGTTGGAGTAATTTAATTCCAACCTGTTTCCCAATTTCCTAATGAAAAAGAATAACTGAAGAAACAGTGATATTTCCGATTACAATGTGGAGCAACACGGGCTATTGTATATATGACGGAAGCAGTTGTAGTGCCAAAAATTATAAAATTACCGTAGAATCGTTTTAAATCTAGCACAAACCACGGATCAGAGCATACACCAAATGTGGGAAGACTCGAAATGTACGGAATATACTAAAAAGCTGTTGCCTAATAGTCCCTGAAAATACCAGGTGATCTAATAGCACCAGAATTTCTATGCAATTAGCGTAAAAATAATGCTACGACAAAGCTGGCTACGTATAGGATTTGCAATCGCAGTACACGCAGAGATTTACGCCTGCACATATTGCAGCGATCGCATCTAGTATCTGGCCTACGCAGCTTTTTTACGGACCCAACACCGGAGGACATATACATACGAGTATAATACCCAAGGATCCATATTTGTTGTGTAAAATGTGGCATAAAACCGGATGTGGCGGTTCTGAAATGCAACCTGAATTCACATGGTGATCACGAGTTTGTCCACAAGCTTGGCCTCACTGAAGAGACCAATTACCATATCATCCGGAAGATTATAAAAGTCTTAACGACTAGGAGAAACCAAAATTATCCGCTAAGAGTACCGATGACACACAGATCCAACGGCATGAATATTTCTCGATGCGCAAAACGCACGATAGATAGATATCGTACCTAAGCATATCAACTATGGAACACATATATGTGTTGGCGTCCCTAGCTGCGAGATGGCATGAGACAACCGTGACGTTTAGTCGGTCCCGCAGAGCCTACATCACTAGCGCTCCGTTTTCTATAGTGTGGATCCGCAAACTCAACGCCAGTGAGTATCATTCATGGAGTCACGAACGTGATAGTATTCTAAATTTGGGACTTCCTTGCGCTGGCGTCTCCGCCTACCTCTACTTCGTGCCCCGTCAAAATCGTTTAGGTAGAGATTTGAAACGGGCAACCGGTATAACGGTGGCTTCGAGGACGATGACTGTGGTGACGAATCAAACAAAGTGAAGCGTAGCATGATGAACAGTGCCTAAACTCAGAACGACCTGATGAGCCTGATGACAGAAGGAACTATCAAAGGAGGCTCATTAGGTCGCCTGCTAACGAGTCAGCTAGCCAATCTATGCACTACTAGCGCACAAGAATTTCGTGGTGAATTTCTCGCGGTGTTCTCTCATACCGATGCTGGGTTGGGTAGGCAGTTTTCACCACGTATTCTACTCTTGCTGCAGCCGCTGCTGTTGCTGCTGCTGAGCTGAACCTAAGACTAATCGAGCCGATCACAGGCCCACGAGTTAGTGGTCCACGATTGGTAATCTGGAAGATATACGGGCACCAACGTAACTGGGCCAGGCGTTGCGACGCCGCAGTGAGCAGAATTTAATTTCAGATGACGGCCAAACGAAGTAGCGGTAGTCGTGAGGTGCCTCGGAGTACTTACTCATAGTATTGGCTCGGTCGGCGGTGTCGGACGTAGCATTAGCAGAAACAGCAGCCGCAGGAGACGCTACCGCCGTCACTCAGCAGGTGCTGTGTCCTTCGACAGCTAGTGAGAGAGAGAGAGAGAGAGAGAGAGAGAGCGAGAGTGAAAGACAAAGAAGATAGAGATAGAGAGAGAGAGCCAGCGCCGAGCTTACAATTGAAGGTCGTGAGCTCACCTTGAACGACGGCCGCAAGCGTACGTAGGAGGTTACGCTAAACGAGGAAGCTTCTGAAGGTCACCTGCTGCCGCCTCCGCCGCCGTTACCGCAGCCGCTTGCTGCCTGTACGTGGCTGGATGAGACACGATAACTGGCAAAGCAGCTTGAGCCTTCTGCACGGCGTCAAAGGATTCTCCGGGGAAATTCATTCGCAATTCACGACCAGCCACGACCCCCCCCCCTCTCCCACAGCAATGGACAGATAGGCGCACACAGATGTGAGTATGCGTGAACGTGTATATGTATATGTGTATATATATTTATATATATATATATATATATAGAGAGAGAGAGAGAGAGAGAGAGAGATAGAGGGAGAGAGCGAAAGAGGGGGGGAGGAAGACGAATAGAGAGAGCAACGCAGGATAAATACGGCGGAGCGGACAGAGCGGCAGTGGCAGTGAAGTAAATCAGATAAGTGATTGCCTCGAAAGTATATGCAATGCAAATCAACAAGCTCAAGCATTGACACCGGGCCTTATCTCGATAGTATGCAGATTGTCTCCTCCACCCTCCGACCACCCCCGCTCCGAGTGGGTTTATGTCTAACGCTTTGGATTGGTTAATCTACGTATGATAAAAAACTTGCCCAGTAGAATGGTTTTCTATTTTACGCGTGAAGCAGGTTGTTATCACGCATGGTTACCAGCTTATTTATAAAACGTCTAACTTAAAGCATAACTATGCGCCCTAGCAAGATCTGCCCGATTACGCAGAACATAGGCCCAAGATCTTCTGTATAGTGTCGGCCATGAGTAGCCAAGACGTTTAGCCGACAAGCGCTTCATATTTTTGGACTTGCTGAATAAAGTAACCTAGTCAGCTTTTGCATTTGTTCCTTAAACTTGTCCTAAGTGTGTTAGTTTTATATATATATATATATATATATATATATATATATATATATATATATATAATGGGACGGCAAATTTAAGTAAACTCGGTAATTTCTCATTAAGCTTAAAATTTCCATAATAATACATTTTCAAAATTTTTATTAATGATGGACATTTTGCAGAAAAGGATATCGCCCGTGTCTGCTTGCTTTTGCAATTGCTCTAACATACTGTATATTACGTAACGGTGTTTATTAGATTTTTAATTTTTAATTGTGCCGGAAGACTTATCCGAATACACATGTTTTTAATACATCCGGTGGAATAAAACAAATCGATTGTTTAAGTTTTGTTGTGCATTCCTCACTAGCTAATTATAATACACATCTAAACAGATGAGGAAATTTGGCATTTACGTCATTTATGGGTGTGTTACAAAATTGTTTTCAGGACTTCTGTTAGGGTAGGCTTTGTTAGAAGTAGCCCCAAAATGAGTACGGTTTCTGCTATATCGTGTCAGAACGCTAAATATATATATTCCATAAAAGTTCAATATAATTTCATCTCTCCATATGCTCCCAGTAATCGCCCTGTAGGCCAATATAAATATTTTCCGAAGAGTTACTATAGGTTCGACATTTAACTTGAATGAGACATCGTACAATAAGACATCATATTTTTAGTGTGTCTTGCTGTCACTTGCTATAGGGTCGTCGCCGCGATAGCATGGTGGTCGTCTAACGTCGGACGACCATGCTGTCCTCGTGGCGCACCCGAGACTCGGAACGCCCAAGCGAGATCCGGACAGAATGACTCCACGATCCAGGCCCCGCAGAAGAGGGGCCACTCCGACCTCCAGCGTACGATGGATCCGGATGACGATGGATTTTGATTGAGAGGCTCGGAGCCTTCACAACATCAATCTTGTCCTTGCGTCCGTCGCAACTCCTGTGTCGAACGGCTCACGCAGCCGCTCACGACATCAAGAGATACGGCGACTTCATTCCAACACCACAAAAAATAAATGCATAATACATGATTTTTTTGTAATTCGAAGAAGGCAATATATCCAAGGTTGTACAAAAGTAAAGCCCTTGTTCTAAGATTGCTTATCATATGTTTAACAAATGACGCACACGCGACGCATGCTAACGAAAGGCGAAGTAAAGTCATAAAAAGTCGACATGTTGTTATGAACTAAATTGAAGCTTTCACCTGCAGAACCGTACAACTTTGCTATTACGTTTTAAAAACAAATATCCTCAGACAATAGCAAATCCGAGAATGCCCATACTTTTCGTACCAAACTGATGGTGTTGCGTTACGTAGTTGCCAAGTAACTAAGCGTTTTCGATAGCCATAATAAAAATGAAGGCTTGCATACCTGCTGATCATTTTTACCTGCTTTAGCAAATAAAACACACACGCCTGTTCAGAACCACAGCAGAGTTTTTTTTGGTTACAAAAAGTGCTCGAAGTTTCGTCAGCCAACCATTAAACACGTCCTGTAGCGATTGCACAGCCTTTCTTGAACGCGCATAAATATGTTAGACCTTGCTCGATAGACATCAGCAGCGTTGGATATACGGTCGACCAGTTCTTTTGCGCGACTCAACGGGGGTTTCGTAGACGGCACTCTTCAGGTAGCCCCACAAAAAAAGTCGAGGTTTGTTAATCCCGGCGGTAGAGGTAGCCAACCGACCGACCCGCCGAACGATCGACCAATTTGCGAATGTCTGGTTTAGGTACTTCCGAACCGTAGCAGAGCGCACCGTCATGCTGAGGCCACATTCTCAGAAGAACGGTTTTTGCGACGCTTTCCAACAATTGCGGTAACGTGTGACTCAATGACGTGTAATAGACAGCTGCATATAATCTTGCGGGAAGTATGTGGGGACCTATAAGGTAGCCGGGTCCACCATGCCCGCCCAGACATTCACCGATAAGCACACCTGGCGTCCATGCTCGCGGGTCATATGAGGGTCCCACAAATGAGTGTTGTGTGCATTGCAGTAGGCCCACCAATAAGTGTTGTGAGGCAGAAAACACACCACCTTAGCTAAACAAAGCTTCATCCGTAAGCGCAATAAGAGAACCTATCCAGCTTGTTAACCTTCTCCAAAAACTGTCGGCAGCCATATTAAGTACGTAGCTGGTAGTCGTTTGGCCGCCGAGTTTGAATTCGCAGAGACCGGTGTGGGCGCAGTCGTTCGTCGGCCAGTATATTTTGTACAGTAGAGGAACTAACTCCGGTATAGGCAGACAACTGCAAAATGCAGAGGTCGCTCGGTTAGTTCATCTAAGGATGAGTTGATCTGCATCTGTCCATTTTGTCGTCCGTGGTCGTCCAGTGTCGTAGTACCGCCCATAGAACGACCCACTTTTATGTAAGTGACTGTTGTCTATTCGTAAACGTGCGACTATCAGGTATGGTTCTATTGGGAAAACGCTCTGCGTAGAACCGTCGCGCGGCTCTTGCGTTACAGCGTAAATCACCATAAATGCAGAGCAAGTTAGCTTTCTCCGCATTTGCAAACCGGTTTATCACGAAATTTTAATACGGTCTGCAGTTCTCGATGAAATTACATAATGTTTTACGAACCCTGCACGTCGTTTTTATAGCACCTAGTGGGTCGTCTGCCCTCGCATTGACGTTTGTTCTGATGCCGCCTCAGCGCCTCAAATGGCGCAAACTCCGAATCAAAGCCCGTGCACACTTTCAATCAAAGCCCGCGCAAAAGCTGCTCAGGGCAAAGCTGTTAACAAAAAAATACTAGTGTGTTGCTGAGCGAGCGCGAGTGATTTATTTGCTAAAGCAGGTCAAAATGCTAGCAAGTACAGGTATGCATGCCTTCACTGCCAACATAGCTGTCGAAAAAGCTTAGTTACTCGTCAATTACATAACACAGCACCATTGCTTTGGCGCGAAACTTATGGGCGTTAAATTTGCTATTCTTTGAGGATATTTGTTTTTGGACGAAATGGCAACATTTTAAGGTTCTACACGTGAAAGCTTTAACGTAGGACATAACAACATATCGAATTTTTATTATTCTTTTTAATCCGGCCAATTCGCCTTTCGCTAGCTCGTTTGGCATGTCATTTTTCGGCGAACACGCCGGATCAATCGGTTCCTTCATGCGTTGCCTGGTTTTCCCGTTTACACAACTATGTAGGAGAAAAACAGACAGAATAGCTGTTTCTATATATGTCATACCTTACTCTTAAACAAGACGTTTCCGCCCTCCTTTTGTATTGCGAAAAAAAATATTTTCGTGCTAAGTTTTACCAAGCCTTAAAATAAGTACATACGAGTATGTAAGACACTGTATATATTTTTTTTTCTGTTGTCCGATTTGGAAAAGTGTGCTCGTGTTTTTGTCGGTTCCTATAAAAAATTGCTTGCTCAGGTTTGACTTCGACTTTTGTAGTGATAATTGGATCAACGATTGTGCGTGTAGTAAGTATTCGACAGGTGCATAGTGCACACTCGTAGATAGTTAGGTTGCGTCTTTGAGGAATCGGATTCCTCTCGGGACCTCCGGCTGGCCGAGTTCGATTTACTAGCGTCATTGCAGATAATAGGTTTACACATTGTAGTTTAAGAGTTGGTGAAGCCAACAGGTCTATTGGCCTAGCGGCAGTTCCGTCGACCACGTAACAGAACCGAGTTTGATACCCATGTCAAGAGGTTTTTTCTATTTTTTGGTTTCGTCATTCTACTTGTGCTACGATGTCTGTTGAGACCAATTGAAGGAAACCCCCGCATAGCCTAGATATATTTAGACTGCAGTGCAATTTCCGTATGGTGGACAACACCGTGTCATGAAACGGGCGCTGGGCTACCAGCCGCGCTAGACGGTCCCCCTAAAAGCAATACTACTTTTGACACCAAAAAGAGAAAGTGTTCGCTTATTGAACAACAACGGCAAAATTCTCACGAGGGTCAGCAACGTGAAAGCCGCCAAACGGTCTGTTACAACTGACAGTTCTTGGTGGAGTATCCGTATCGGCTGTTTGCCCGCCTTGGTGAGTATCAGAGCAAGCAGCCAAGGAGTAAACGTGGCTTTTACCGAAGACCAGATACGAAATAAGCTGAGTAGTGTTGGAGTAACCGTCGTATGGCGCCTCTACCACTCAACGAAGGCGGGTATATGCCGCTTGGTAAGGGTATTCTAACATGTGGTCCATCCGGTGATACTTGAACCAGCTCAACCAACCTTAGGTAGAATCCTGGGAATGTCTGACGCTGTTGCGTTACTTGGTGCTGCCATAGTCTCCCCTATGTCCTAGGCGTTGACAAAAACCACACGATTGTACGACGGCACGGAGCAATAGGTCTCTCTTTCTTAATCTCACTTTGGTAGCCTTATATGAGAGATAAGCCTCCCTGTGCGGTGCCATACCCAGTGTCACCCTTCTCCAGTAAGGCTGGTCGATCCCACTTCAAGGGAAGGCATTTATGCAACTCGTTGAGCAAGGCCCTACTACGATTGAGAAGGTCAGGCTACGGATGGTCTCCGAGAAAGGCGCCGGTGCTTGATTACGGGCTTTGCCTAGTACTCACTTAGGCACTCTACTAGACGACGACAAGGTTCATATTAGCACGGGGCTACGTCTGGGAACAGCTCTTGTGATCCCCCATCAATGTAGATGCGGCAATCAAGAGTGGCTACAGCCACACCACGCCTCTCTTGTGCCTTGAGCTCAGGTCGTCGAGCTCGACCCGCAACACTTAATGGCACATTTAGCCTAGCCTTTTGGATTTAGTGTTCCTTGCCTTCTCGAACCTCCTGGCCTGCGTAGGGATGATAGAAAGAGACCCGATGGACTGGCACCTATGTCTTAACCCCACAGCTTGCGCCCGCTGGCATTTGAGATACTGGGGGGATCTGGTCCAAAGGCATCACATGTCGCCCTGCCGTCTGTTCGTGATTAACTACGCGAGACGGATCTCAGGTATCAATACCTGAAGAAACACCCGGATCGCTTTGAGAAGTTATTCGACATCCACAAAACGATAACTCGTTTTGGTGCAATAGTGAAGGTCAATGCTGTCGCTAGATCCACCAAGGTAGCCAATATCTACCCATATGGGATCGTGCGCGTCCTCAATGTATTTTATGCCCAGTAATCTGTATATATAAAACATCGATTTATAATATAACAAAATCAAGAGAATGGCGGTTATTGTCCGGAGAAACCTCTGTGACTTTGCTCAGGGGAGACGGTTTGACGATGGTAGTAGTCCTCTTTCAAATGTGCGTCCCCGACAGCGGACAGTTGATACCGTCCGGCTAGCCATTACCAAGCTTTCGGAAGACGACGTCTCTTCGGCGGCCAGGGTCTTAATCTCAGAAGACACGCTGGCGCAGAAGCCTAGCGAGACGGTTTTGCTCTTGGATAAGCACCCGCCCGCGCCGTCACCTCTGTCCTGGCCCAGGCTCCTCAAGTGCCCTTGCCATCAACCACATCAGCCGACAATGTTCGATCTGCCATAAAAAGTTTTCGCGAAGTTCCGCCGCGGGCCTTGATTTCATCAGACCACGGCTTCTACAAGACCTGCTGTCCCCGCTTTAGGACCTGTCGCCGACCGCCTTGCGGCCGCCCTCGCCAAAAAAAGATGGCAGCGTGAGGCCCATCGCATGCTTATCTGCAATCCGGAGGCTAGACATCTCATGTGCTCTTGGTAACCATCAGCTTGGGTTTGCGACACCGGGAGGATGCGAAGCCGCAGTGCATTCGACTCGGTCTTTTTTGAGTCACGCTCTGAAGCTACCCTTGTGGTCAAGCTTGACTTCAGGAACGCCTTCAACAGTATTCAAAGGGACCATTTGTTGAGTGCGGTGAAAGCTTGGGCCCTGAGTATGTTCCACCAGGAGGAACTTGCTTATAAGGAGCCATCCTGCCTTCTTCTGCCGCACGATGTCATAATGTCGCAGACTGGGGTACAGCACGGCGACCCGCTGGGCCCGCCGCTGTTCTGCCTGGCTGTCAAAGAGTTAGTTGACTCTCTCAAGTGCCCGCTTAACGTATGGTACTTGGACGACGGTGGATCCATGTTGTAGGAGGTGCTGCGGACTCCGAAGTGCTGGAGGCTCTCCCAGGGCGCAAGACTGTCGACACGGATTTAGAGTTGCTGGGCGTACCCCTATTCCCGCAAGGAGTTCCGGCTGCCCTCGAGAGGTGGCTGGCCAAGCTAGAAGATGCGATGTCACGCATTCACTTGGCTGGCTACAGTAGAGGCGTTGCTGAACCTCAGTCTAGCCACGGGTGCACGCCAACAAGCTCTACTCCCCGTTCTTTGGGGTGGCCTAGGGTTACCTGTGCGATTGGTGAAACAAGCCGCCGTAGAGCAGTTGCCCTGTGCAGCCATGAGTCCGCCGAAGCTGGACACCAGAAAGAATGGTCAACAGCTCTATATGAGCAAAGAGTCGCAGACCTCATTGCGGGATGCACGACGGACGCCGACAAGGCCAGGCTGCGCGCCGTCTCCTCCAAGGGGGCGGGCGCATGGCTACACGCCATTCCCTGTTCTCGGATCGGGACCCTGTTAGGTGACGAGTCGGCGAGGATTACCGTCGGACTTCGTTTGGGGACAGACATTGTATACACTCATACCTGCGTCTGCGGAGACGTCGTCGGGCCATCCTTGAACCGTGCGTCCTTAAACCCGTCGGACTAAACAGGGAGGGCGGCAAGAGACCTGACGGGCTGACCTTAACTCCGCTTGAGAGCGGATGCATGCTGGTTTGGGACGCGACAGTTACTGACTCATTAGCCCCTTCAATTGTCAGTGCTGGCGCAGCCCGGGCTAGTCATGCTTCGGCTCTCGTTGAGGCAGACAAGGTTAGAAAGTACCAGAACATCGGGTACCCTGACAGGTTTTACCCCCTTGCCTTCAGGACCCTTGGCGGGCCCGGTCCATCCACTCGAAGTTTGCTACAAAAGGCCGGGAAACGGCTGATTCTAGCCAACGGAGACAAACGAGCGGGTGATTTTCTCAGACAGCGCCTGTCGCTGGATGTGCAACGGGGCAGTGCGGCCTCGGTTCGGGGCACTCTCCAGAATTGGCTGGTTCCTACACTGGACCCCCCGTAACGATGCACACGTTCGCAGGGACCCAAATATCATGTTCCCTCCCTGAATGATTGATTACATATAACAAATTTTTGTTAGTGTTCAACTCAAAAAACGTATCCAACGAGTTGGCAAGGAGCCTAGCCGTTCCATAGGAGACACTAAAGCTGTCGCGAGCCAGAGACAATCGCTGGTCATTCAGCGGGGTAACGCCGCCTCTGTACGTTAAACTCTGCTAGACTGGACACGCCCGAACCTTAAGGATATGTGACGTTGGATATATTTTACTCGGTGTGTACGTTAATAAGAAGACAATTGTTACCTTTCATATATAAGCAAATGAGCGTTTAACTATATATATATATATATATATATATATATATAGGGTGTTGCAGGAATATTTGAAGCGCGATATACAGAATTGTAGAGCTCGTTAAAGCAAATTTTTTTCCAGTGGAACATGGTCTCTGAGAAGTCTTGTTTCGGAGTGAGAGCGAAATTTCTACAATTTGTGACACTAGTGTTTTTGCCCGACAGAGGAGCACAAAATGTGCTGTTGCGAGACAACCAGTCTTCCTAGACAGAAACTAAGCACACCATTGTGTTCGTGATAAAATTCTGCTCCATCTGAGGAATATGCAAGGCCGGTCAGAAGACGCGACATGGTCGCTTAGAAGAGAATTCGCCAAAAATAAAGTTCTTTATTAGCGTTCACACCAAATACTTTAGAATCATAACCCTACGACCACCCACGTGTTCAAAGCTAACATATGCAGCAAATGCGCATTTCATGACGATCATGTTGGTACCAAACTTATGGCAATGCGAGCTGTGGTTGCGGAGTAATTATGATTTTTCGGCGGGATGTCCAGATTAAGTGCATGAAAAATGACGCGCTGCGGCTGTCGCGCGACACGTCGGCGGTAGTGAACGTCGCCACACAGTCATTTTACATGCACTTAATCTGGACATCCCGCCGAAAAATCGTAATTACTTGGCAACCACACAATAATTGACACATGTTTGGTACCAAAATGATCGCCATGAATTGCGTATTGGCTGATTATGTCCGTTTTGAGCGCTGTGAGTGGTTGTAGGGTTATGATTCTAAAGTATTTGGCGTGAATGCTAATAAAGAACTGTATTTTTGGCGAATTCTCTTCTAAGCGACCATGTCGCGTCTTCTGCATATTCCTTGCATATTCTTCAGACGGAGCAGAATTTTATCACGAACACAATGGTGTGCTTAGTTTCTGTCTAGGAAGACTGGTTGTCTCGCAACGGCACATTTTGTGCTCCTATGTCGGGCAAAAACACCAGTGTCACAAATTGTAGTAATTTCACTCTCACTCCGAAACAAGACTTCTCAGAGACCATGTTCCATTGGAAAAAATTGCTTTAACGAGCTCTACAATTCTGTATATCGCGCTTCAAATATTCCTGCAACACCCTGTATATATATATTATCAACAACGTAGTTTTGCACAAGTGACCCGCGAATATGCCTCTGATAGACCAATGAACTCATCTCTCGTAACAGAATTTCCGACTAAACCATGCAGCTCCATCGTCAAGCAGTATCTGTGTTCGCTGGTCATATGAACTTAGTTACAGGTAAGGTTCACTGTACGCCTCTGTGAGTTTTCATCACTAATAAAAAAACATATGAGATGACTGTATATTTTCACAAGGATATTTTCTTAATCTAAGAATAGTGCGCGCGCTCTCTTTCAGTCGTCATATTTGTGCAAGTTGTATAGACGCCGAACGTCGTGGCTTTGCAAGCCTTACCTTCTATGGTTTGTGTGCATTCTAGGTCTATACACTCCAGTGCGTATCAATAATATATGAAGTTAGATTCCCCGCATGGGAAGAGTGGACAAAGCAAGGAGTTACGTCAAGCCTTTTCCGACAGGCGGTGCTTTTATGATAGCGTCAGCCTTGGGCAGATCAGGGATTTACGCACATTGTCGTTTGATAGACCAATGGCTTTCCGGGGCTGTTGTATTTACGTAAAGCCGTAGAAGAAGCTCCACGGATCGTCGGACGACCTCCGTCTAAGTGCACTATGTGGCTCCGTCGTCAAATCACGCCGAAGCGTGCTCGCCTGTCGACGGGAACTGTGTGTGTCTCTTTGTGCGGGTTTCAGGCTATATTGTGCTGGCGGTCAAAGGAAGCACACTAACGCAGTTACCGCCCTGCAATAGACTAATGAAGGATATATTGAAGGTTGAGTATAGGAAGCCGACAAGGTTATTTTATACTACAAAGTATTTAGCTCGTTTCCCTCATTCTGTTATACGTGTATCGCATTAGTATGCCAACTACAAAAGCACCCTCTCCCTAGTCCAATCTACCTTGTACATATCAAATGTACCTATTTGAGCTCACAGACTATATAGCTCCAGTGTCGGACGGTAGCCTCCAACCAAAAGCTATCCAGTAAATCAATTATTTTAGATACGTTGTAGGTATTACATGGAACTGAAGAAAGTACATACATTTTGTTTTACTTTACATGTATGCTGCACATTAATTTGAATAAGAGCGTAATAGAATGCGCAAAAGAAATACCCTCGTTACTATGTTATTCTGCTGCGTCATTATATATATATATATATATATATATATATATATATATATATATATATATATATATATGTATAAGCAATCAGATTACTTTTTATTGATATATGCAATTTTATGCAGATATGATGCAAGCAGATTAGGCTGCCGTAGCTGTCTAATTAGAATTGGTCACGCGCGTCATTACGGGAACTAATCGTAGTGAAGCCTTGATAGAACAATATTTAAAACGCAATAAAATACGTTTTTCGATTGCAAACTAAAGACAACATAATGTGTTTTTTCGAGTTTTGCGAGACACTTCCGTTAATAGAGGAGTCTACATAATAGGGTGAACGATGTAGGCACGTGCGTGGAGCTGCGTACTGCATAACCGATCGAACGCTATGAAAGGGCAGAGATCGAATAGTTGGAGTGTTCCCAATTACGAACGCTAGCGAAACACATTACATCGTCGACTGCAATCTACCAAAGTTCATGAAATGCTAATTTTTAACGTTTTTTTCCGATGCAAATATTTTAGCGGCTACACCGATAGCGTTTGAGCGCTAACGCTCGTGATCTCCACCATAGAAAGAAGAATGGTAATGTAGTAACGTAAACACTATCATTGAGCAAACATGCAAAGGGTATCACTTTGTATGTAGGCAGAATGAATATTAATACTTTCAATCGTTAATAATCTTAATAGAAACTCACGGATATTATTCGCGCGATACCGATGGGTCGACGCATAGCCCAATCAGGTGAGGTATAGTGAAGACATTTGTGCAATAATAATAATAATAATAATAATCATCATCATCATCATCATCTTATTTATTTCACTCATATTGAGTATGCATATAACATAGATAATTATATAGATTATACAATTATATAGTCAGCTGCTCGCGGCATGTTATTCGAGAGAGGCAGTGCAGCGATCTCTTCGCAAGGGCCAGGCAGGCAGACGCATGAAACTTCGTACACGCCTGAGAGCACAGTCGACAGATGCACTCCGTGTACTCCTCGTGGAAGCTCGTATTCGAACAGACCAGGTGATGATAGCCATGAACTATATACCTGGTATAGACATGGCGATTGTCACATGCAAGACCAGACCAGAGGTGAGAGGCACTGAAAATATCCAGGTCTCCAACCTCTCGTCGGGCTTGTTCAACTTTATTTTCCCATTCTGAGATAAAGCTCTTGAATGGTACTGTACGCGGCGTCTTCAATCTCAATCGAATTATCCCAACAACCGGTGCACAGCCAGACATAAGGTACACAAAGCGGCTTCTTGCCCGCATTGACAGGCAAAGTACCCGCTTCATGTACATTGTGAAACACCTTTCAAGCAAACCAAAGGTTGCCCGGGTGAGGTGTTCCCATATTCTGTCAAGACCATACATCAGCGTTGGAACGATCTTGAGGTAGAAAAGTGCCACTGCCGTCGGGACCGACAGTCGCCGGACGTCGCCTACCTCTCCATAAAGAGAGATTAGAGCTGTGCGCACTGTTTCGACGATGTGAGCAGTGAAGGTCGTCCCAGTATAATGAAGCCCCAGATACCGGAAAGAGTTGACGAATTCTAAGGATTGGCCGCCGCAACGTATAACGTCTTTAGCAGCCAATCGACCTCCTCTTCTGAATTTCATAGCCTTGGTCTTCATGGCGTTTATCTCGAGCCCCTTGAGACAAGGAACACCTCCGCCAGAGAAGTGATGCGCTTGATGGCACCCAGGTCGTGATGGGCGACCACTATGTCATCTGCGTACATCACAACTGTGGCCTTCTGGAACTCCCGTCGAATATAATCGACAAAATCGGCAAGCAGTAGAGTGAAGGAGACGCAGCTCAATGGGTCGCCTTGCGGGGTTCCCACATTTTGCCTTACCTGCAACACTTCCTGCTCACCTTGCACCAGTAAGGTGTCCTCATCAAAGAAGCTCGAAATTACGCTCAGAAGAGAGCCACCAACCCCTGCGTATCGGAATGACTTCACCAGGTGATCTCGAGGTGCTTTGTCGAAGGCTTTGACGCAGTCTATAAAGACTGCATACAAATGACCTCCGGGTTTTGCCACAGCTCGCTCTATCTCTGACTGAAGCACATGGATTGCATCACGCGTTCCTTGACCTCTTCGAAAGCCGAATTGCTCCGGTGGAAGGGTCTGGTCGACAACGTACTCGATCCGTTTTATAACCAATTTACAGAAGATCTTCTTCAGCGTCCTTTCAGACGCTATACCGCGGTATAAGTTTGGGTCTCGTCTGTCATCGCCATGCTTGCCCTTAAATAAAAGAGAAAGCCTGAATATATGCCAGACTCGTGGCATTTGTCCCGTCTTCATGATCTCGTTGAAGAAATCACAAAGCTGGTTTGCCAAGAGTGGCTCAGACTGCACCCAGTGTTCATAGTACACCTGGTCTGGTCCCGCACTCTTTCCTCTCGGAAGAGAGTGCAGAACCTGACTTACTTCTTCTACCTCAAAGGGCAGATTCATAGTCTCCTGCTCCAATGTTAGCGGGTGCTCAATCATTGGAGCCAGGCGTACCGTCTCGCAGTTATATAGAAGACCGGTCAGGTGACTCGTTACCTGTTCGTCGCTGAGCAGGTGGTTCGCCCCCCTACGAGGTCGTACAACGTAGGCTGAGGGCTTGCGTTCTGCTCTATCAAGCAGTCGAATTTCCTCCCGCCTAGCGTATTCACGCTTGTGCTCAAGGCATAGCTTTATATAAGCTTTTCTACTGTTGAAGTAGTCAAGCCTGCGTCTGGCTAGCAGCTGCGGTGGTGCCTCTACCCTCGCTTGGCGCAAGAGCTCGAGCACCCCACGGTGGGCGAGATAGCAAGCTTGAGAAAACCACTGTCGTGATTTCCTCTGCCCCGGTCTCTTCCACTTGACTGCACTTCTCATGGTTCTCTCTAGCAGTTCACAGCAAGTATCCACATCACAGCCCACCTCGAGGCTATCAACCTCTAAAAGTGAAAGGTCAACATGCCTCGTGGCAACCAGGTGTGGATCCCCTCGCTGTCTGAACCAAATATCTGGAATATTCGCGACTGCTGACACCGGTAGGTGCTTCCTTGCAGCCACCTCGAGAACATCGAAACTTTTTACTTCGCCATCGACAAGGTTGTGAAACAGTAGGTCAATGGTGCTGCTTCCGTTATGACTTATATACGTGTGGTCTTCACGTGCATTTGAACATCTCAGACCAAAGTATTCCATCAACTGGAGCAGCACCTCTCCTTTATCGTTAGTAGCCTCACCATCAATTCGGGCATTGAAGTCGCCACCGACGATGGTTGGCATAGACAGGTCGAAACCTGATATACCAGAACTCACCGTGTCAGCGACCTCTGCCGAGTCAAGTTGTGGGGGTAGGTAGAAGACGGCTATGTTCACCCTCATAGACGAGAGGCCTACACAGAAATCGTTCTTCCTCACACATTGCGCCGGCGGTAAACATTTATGTAGGTAGATTGATAATCCACCCACTGGTCTACCACGACCTCCAGCAGGTAGAACTGCCAGCTGGTGGAACCCTCGCATATTATTGATATGCAGTTCCTCCCGCTGGCAGGTCTCCGTAAGGAGTGCAATGTCCACCGACGTAAACATGTCAACTGGCGCTAGGTCTATTGCTCCTCTTAGTCCCTCACAGTTCCAGAGAAGTAGCCGTAGAGACCTAGTAGTCTCCACGTTAGCATCTCTAGGTCTGTGCAGTCACTTGCGAAGAGCCGGACCGCCAGGCGCGATAAAGCTTTCCATGACCATTTTCTCGTAGGGAGCACCACCAGCCCAACGACGAAATAGGATACCTTTAGGCCAGAATTCACTCATGCTGCACTTTGCGTACTCGCCGTCACCCAGCACTACACAGAACACGGCATCATTCCCCTGCGTCCGCATTTTAAATACTGCCTTTACAGAAATGCTCCTGTTAACGAGCCATAATAATAATAATAATAATAATAATAATAATAATAATAATAATAATAATAATAATAATAATAATAATAATAATAATAATAATAATAATAATAATAATAATAATAATAATAATAAAGGCACAAGGAGATTCATTAAAGAGCTTGGCGAGCGGATACAGGAGAACACAGGCGACCGACGAGAGAGCGAGTTTCTGCGGCAGTTGCTCTCGCTGGCGGTGTGCAGAGATAACGCTGCCTGTATAATCGGGTCAATGTTTTGAGAGAAAGAGACTGCCACCGAGATATTTAATTATATATTAATACATGTTCAGACCTTACAATTGTATTATCAGCAATAAACAATAAAATAATAATAATAATATTGACAGAACTATGTGGTTTGTTTCGAGGTCGAGATATAGACGTCTATCAGCACTAACAATAAAGAAGGGCTCTACTGCTTCTGTTACGATGGAGCCTCAGCAAATGAACGTATTATAATATGCAATCGCCCGATAGAGGTTAACAGATTGTTCGCTTCGCTACAAGGCCCTTAACACCTCGATTACTGCTGATCACGGATATCGATTGTCGAAAACGCTTAACCGACAGTCGCCGTACAGCTTTTGAAACTATTCGCGAGACGCAACGTAAGCCTGGATAATGTTACTGCGCCCTGCCTGCCGTTAAGTACACTACTTACGAATCTCGAAACGTAAGATGTTTGTTTTAACGTTTAAAGAAACGTGAAAAAGCTTTTTAACGTTTGAGCGTGCCGGATCTAACCAGAAAAGCATTGAGCATGTTTGTCATCAAAATCAAATTTATAAAATCTGAATTTAGTAGTAAGAAATTAGACTGTCGAGTTCGGTTCTTGTTGCTGGGTATTGTAGAGGCTGTAGCTTGGGCGGCTAATGCACCTTTCGAAACGCGGGCTGAAAGCTACAGACTTACTATCACAAGTTTGAGCTCCGGCCCTGCCGGTGATTTTTATTGGACCTGGTTGTACACTGTCTTGCTGCTTGAGAAAGTCCATAAAAGTTCAGTAACGAGAACGCAACGGTGATGTGTGTATGTAGAAGTTACCGTACCTATCACAAGCATCTATTTCTGGTGCTTAGAGCGTGAAGAAAAATGCAGCGGAGCTTCTGGTTGTGTCGCTTGACCTAGTACGGATACCGTCGATATTGTGTCTAAATGATAAATGTTTTAATTTGTACAGTATATTGTATTAAAAATGTTGTAGAGTTGTGCTTGAATATTTTTAGGGTAGTTAAATATAGTGAAAAAAATAAAATATTTCATTGTCAAACGACGACTACGTCTTCTCTCGTTAAAGGTAATTCGTCACAATTAAAATGTAGGTGATCTCAGTTGCCTATTTAGGGCTTTTACTATTTTGCTTCATTGACAAGATTAACTGTGGTACTAGGTTCCAACCGCCGCCCTCTCGGCTGTCACATTCGGCAGTGCATTGATGGCTTTACGATTTGTTTTTCAATTAGTAACAATTTCGCTCAGTATTTGTAAGCTATATGAATAATCTTACTATTACAACATGATACGTCGTAAGTGTCTCACGTACCATTATGTGCAATACGGAAGCATACGTGCCTCCTAAGATGTTCTTCGTTTTATGTAGAAAGCAAGTACTGGGCAAGTTTTCCTTGCTTTTGCCAACGACTTCGTCCTCACCCGCCCAGCCCCAGACACCGAAACTCCTGCAGAGCCATGCGAATGAAGTACTGCCGATCTCGCCCACTGGATACAGGCGGCGGGACTTGCCTTCGCCCCTGTTAAGAGCGAGGCGATACTCCTGGTGAGCCGACGAAGCTGCCCGCCCTCCACCTTCGCTCAGAAGACTAGCAAATCGCGCTTGTTAGCAAGGTGAAGTATATCGGAATCACTCTAGCTAGAAGTCTCCGTGGTACTGGACACGCCAGCCAGCAAGTTCGCACGGCTTATGCCTAACACTTACGGGCCACGACAATCCAGAAGACGAATAATAATATCCGCGGCCGAGTCAGTTGCCCTGTACGGAGCTCCACCCAGGCACACTGACACCCTGAAGTTCGCCGCTAACAGGATCCGCCTGCGTCGGGCCCAGAGGATCAGATCCCTCAGGGTGATTGTGGCGCAACGGCTCTTGTACTTACTGGAACGATTCTCTCGACCCTGAAAGTAGCCGACCGCCGCTGCTATGACTAGCGTAAGAAGGGTGAGGAGCGGCGGCATACAATAGATTTCTGGCAGGAGGAGTAGAACGTCCTTCGCATCCTAATCCCAAACGTTCATGACTTGCCAAAACGGCCGTGGGAGAACTTACCTTCCACACTATCCACGTTCTGGCAGGCCGATCTGTTTGGGAGGACCGAAGGTTCTTCGAGAATACACTGCTCCAGGTGCCTATCATGGGTGGAGCAGCATGAACTTACACTGCTTTAATTGAAGACACCGGCGTATAACTTACATGACATCTGCAAGACAATTATGGAAACGCTTTCCTACTAGAACACAGCGTTTCAAGTCTTTAAAGCCATTCTACAAGAGAAAACGAGGGCCAACCTTTAAAGGCGCCCCTTTCCCCGTGACTCCCGGGAAACACACCCGCCAGGATTACCCCCTGACTGCTCGAAGTGAGCGTAATAGGGGGGAGGTAACACGACTGATTTTTAGCGCGTTAGAGTCACACATTACCGGTGCGCGCATGCAGAGAGCTTCGAATATGCACAATCAATACCCTGAAACAAAAAATACATTAGTCAAGAACACAGAAGTACCAGGCAAGTATCAGTCTTCTAGTTGCCTATAAAATGCTGCATATGTTTAAAGGTGTTGCCTTTGTACTGCATAAATATCAATTTAAGCGAGGCATTCTAATAATAATAACATTATATTTTTAAACAAAGAGAGATTTCAGATTGTCTTCCTTCTCCAAGATGCCGTGCGGTGTTCTTAGTGCTCTGCAAGGTACTTTCAATGGGTGCTGGCTTAGAGCGTTTTGCTGGATCTCATCACGTTCCGCATGGCTGCCACTCTAGGTGTAGGTGTAACCTGCAAACCGTTCTCTTGTGGGATGTGTGGAGTTGAGGTGAAGGCGGACGGCCAACTTCTGCGCTGCTAGGAATGCTGTGGATCGTTTGTTCTCGTTTGCCTTCTCGATGATCTAACCGATTACCGGCGTAATGGCAATGGCCTCCCGTTCCCACCTGCCGGAGGCTTTAATGACGAAGAAGCAGAAGGTGTGCTCGTTCCCCAAGGCTCCGTGATGAAGAGTCTTGTTCCTCTCCGCTTTGAGTGCAACGCCGCTTACCTTAGGGGAGCTCGCCGCATAAGTATTACGAATCGGTACGCCCCAGATCAGCAGTTTTCCCATGTCCCAGAAGTCAGGGTCATACCACCTGGTCGAATCTTTTTTTCTTCCAAAAATGATGTCGATTTGATTCAAATAGATATGTCGACTTGGCATAATGGTGGAGAGCGAAGACGACCGGGCGACTTTGCTCTCCCTATCAGAGTGAGCGAACGTTAAGGTCTCCTCAAGGATAAGCGGTACACAATCCATGGCGAGGGGCAAGATCATCGGGGTTCACACTTCTGTCTCAGAATTGGCGATCTCATCGGCGCTGTAGTTCTCCGGAGTCACAGAAGCTACTCGGGGAAAAGCGAATGATTCAACCACCAACGCCGTGTCGGCTACAACGTTTCATTCAGATCTCAGAGGAGTCGTAGTCATGTAAATTGGCGCTGATTGGTAGGCCGCTTTGCGGCCGCCTCATCATGCTTGTCTACGATTCGATCGTGCCGTGCGTACCGGACATGTTAAGATATCTAGGGTTTCTCCGACAGTCCTTGTGGCAGCATGGCCGCTGACTCTTAGCGGTATGATTTATCATCAATTCTCAATGAGCATCGCTCAAAGAAAATTCTATCAACGATAGGGCCGGCAACCGGCGACACCCCGGTAGATCACAACCATGATTAGCGCACTAGTCCCCTAGACCACGCCGCTACATACACGGTATCTATAAGCTCAAGGCCGCCATTAAGCTAGCGCCGAAAAGCAGAAGTATAGAGAACGTTGCCTGGAAGAAGTTCCGTATCGGTTGTCAAAACTTTAGGGGAACATTCTTAGGGAGAGTACAGTGTGCGTCGACGGTATAGGGATTGGGGGATGAGTAAAGCAGACTACAGGAGTGGCCCAAAGCGACGGAATCAGCCCGCTGCTTTTGTCGGTAGTACTGGGAGGGTCGGGTGAGGCAGGGTGGACTCCTGGAGAATGGGCAAGTAGTTTAATGTGCGCAGATAACATTGCCATTTATAGCCGGAATTAATTTAGAGTTAGTTAACCAGGAACTGGAACAACCAATTAATTGCATGGGCAGGATGGGGCTTAGCATTAACTGGCAAAAGACAGTGGCCGTTAAGTTTCGAAGAGGTGGTTGATTGGCAAAAATACGACGTTTTTCGAGCCAGCTAAATACATACGATATATAGTAAATTTTGTAAATAAGTATACTTATCAGGGGATTACATCACGTCGAATTGTAGCCGTTTTGGCACACAGACAACAGAGTGGAAAAAGCAATTCGAGCGGCAGCAGGAATTAAAAACCCGAAGTAGAGCCCAGCCAAAGTACTAAATATTTCATATCTTAGAGACGGACTCTAATGACACAGAAGCTACACCTACAGCGGGGTTTATTTACCTTGGACGAGAGCCTTAAAGGCCTACACTATGAAGTGGACGGAGAAATTAAAGGAAATCGATATAGGAATACACACTACGGTAACGATGAAAAGTACAACCTGGCGAGCTGCCGATTGTAGGCATGCGCAGTCTCAGCCAAAGGCCCCCTATCATCGGCGCACAGCCAGTTAGGGTATACACGAATCGGCTTCTGAACCTGACGAAAAAAACAAATCGTCGATTTAGGTACGCCGTCAAGCATCTTTTAAAGCAATTGAAATTTGCGTCTGCCAAATGAATCCACAATGCCTTATGCTAACTTAAGAGTGTTTTCAGCATAAAGAGACGCGCAGCTACGTCAACGGAAAGTCGTTCCTACATTTTCTACACCCCGTATATATGTCAGTCATGGCTGAGCCTGCGCGATCATTGAATGCCGCAAAACTTGTTCTCAAAGTCGATGTTTACGAATTCGAGGGACTCGCCACAACAAAAGAGAGTATCGTTTCTCGCTAGTCGGCCCCGGATTGTCGGAATTTGACCGCCATTATTTTCCGGGTATTTATTTACAGCTTCTTAGAATCGAGGGCTGACTTAACCAATTGAGTTACGCGCTTGATGGCGCTGAGGTATTTATAGGAGGCAATAATATGTGATCTGCTGCTGGACTATACTTTATCTAGAGTTTATTTTTCGTATATTACAATATGCATGTGGGGCACATATTATGGAAGGTTAGCTATGCCAATGGGCCTAGCGGGTGTGCATTGTGACAATCACGCGTCCGCTTCGTTTAGGCTAGGCCGAGACCACTTCAGAAGAGTGCCACGAACGGATGCTGCGTTTCCACGTTGTACGTCAAGATCCAGACGTTGTTTAAAGAAGGACGACGATCTGCTATCACCGGTTGACATATTTAACATAGTGCCGACTTTGTGAATTAGCTGTCTGGTCCGAACACAAGGAGCACCCAAGGTCTCAAACGCGAGAGGCCAGAATTCGTGGGGATACCCAATTGATGAGTATTTTCTTAGCTTGTTGGTCTCCGTAAGATGGGCTGCATAACCAGCTTCGGATGCGCCGCCGCCGACCATAGAAGGTGCTAGGGAGTCGGTAACGGTTGCATCCCAAACCAGCATTTTGCCTCGCTCGAAGGGTGTAAGTGTCATCCCATCTGGACGCCTGCCGTCCTCCGCACAGAGGCCCGTGGGTTCAAGGATGCACAAACGACCGCATGACCTAAGGGCTCTGCTGAAGGTATCATTGATAGCGGCATGTCTAGAGCGTTGGCCTGCGCTGATGATACACGACAGGCCGTGATGTCCCAGTTTGTCGACGGGGTGACCACATTGACACCGATGCGGGCTAACTAGGTCTGTCCCTAGTCGTAGGCCTACTGCTTTGCGAATCGTCTTCGAGAAGGGTACCTATGGGTGCACTGGGAAGTGCGTGTAACCAGGCGCCTGAATCCTTGGCGGACACGGCGTTTAGGCGAGCCATGGTCGTGTCGTCGGCAGCCTCATTAAAGAGACGTCGTTGTACCTCAGCGTGCAAAGGGGCGCTCCAGTCACGTTGGGATAGTACGTTGTCCGGCCTGCCTCCGCAGCGGGCCTCAAGATTCTCCTGAAGCTGGGCTAAGCGGCTTCTAAACTGGCCGACTCCTGGTGTATCTAAAAGGGAGATTGCCCCGTTTTCTGCGCTTAGCATTGATGAGACTATGGCAGGACCGGCCAGGGTCTCCAAATTCGGAACCCCGAGGCCCCCTTTAGAGACGGGCAGTAATGCCTGTTGCCGTGCGCTAGATGGTAGATATGTGTTTAGCAGGGCCTCGAGGGTAGACAGTGTCGATTCGTTGAGCGCTTGCAAGTCTTCGGCCCAATTAGATAGATCAGCTTCTCGAAGAAGATGGATAAGTCTTAAGGAAGAGAAAGAAGACCTGAGTAAGAAGAGTCCCCGATGAGCTCCTAGAAGAAGCTCCTAGAACTTTATCTTGAACACAGCTTTGAGTATGTTTTAATGTATTAATACATTTTAGTAATTCAGAAAACTTAACCTCATAGGCGCGTAGGTCAATCAGTTAACAATTAAACTCGCCACTGTTGCGGTTTTTCCATATGTACCACTCTTTTTCCTTTTACTGTGTAGTAAGCCGCTATAAAATTCCAGCTTATATGGGTGTAAAAATGTGGTTCACCATACGCCTATAAATCGTTCACAACGGCCGATACGCGATCAAGATCGCTCGCATTTTTTTGAAAACTTAGCTGTCATCGATCCTTGCCAATGACGGGTTGGTTTGCAGATGACTTGAAGCATATTGGACGTCATGAGCGCTTTTCATCAAAATACGAAAATGTAAGATGAAGACCTTGTGGGGCGACGCGTTCTGTTTGGCTCAGGTAACGGCATCGCTGAAATAGATAGCTTTTAAAGTGAGATATTTGTTAAACTGGTTTTAAAAATAACTGCGTGTAATGCACCCTTGATACAATAAGTGGAACAAAAACTAAATATACTACCGATACTAGAAGATGGCCCTCAGGAACTGCCTTTTAAAGTTGGAAGTTTCAAAATTAAGCAGTAGGTCATTATCACCAAAAAATTGAGTTTAATTCAGTTACATGATTATCATAACAGCACGGTATCTGCACAAAAAGATACATAGTGTTTAAAAGTAATACATAAATATACATAGTTCTTAACAGTACGTATACATGTTTATACAATTTGAAATTTAGGTGGGAGTTCATAGCTTAGGAGGATTTGCAATTGCAATTATTCATACCCTAATGTGAGTGCAGTATTTACACATTATATATATATATATATATATATATATATATATATATATATATATATATATATATATTATATGCGTATCCTTCGGACAAAGAGCCAGCTGAGCGACACCTCCGGAAACGGCCAAAGCTACTAGAAGGTCTACTTTAATATGCCGTTGTTGAAGTTGATGTCACTACACAAAGCCCTTTCCGACATCTCAGCAAAATTAAAGCCAAAACCAGAGAAACTTTAGCCGCGATACTAGAATTCTATACCTCTATTAATTCTATTCCATCAATAGAGGTTTAACGTTGTCCTATTAGTTAGACAAGCGAGGGGCATTGCAGCGTGCTTTAACTATCTTTCTTGTCGTAATTAGTTTTCAGAATTTATTTGGGAACTAGCCCTTATATGGAATAAAGCGCCGCAACTGGTGGTGGCTAACTTGCAGTTTTATCTGAATTGGTAGAAATAGCTGATTTCTAATTGTGAACTGGAGTTTATTAAGTAATTTGTTAAGAGTGCACATTATTCCTTGCGCAAATCAATCATGGATTTGCTTAGAAACACTATTAGTCTATGATCTCCTTGCACTAGCAATGGGCACTGGGGGAAAGCCAAAGGAACAAGGTTTATTTTTATTATTACGATTTATTTCAAATTTTGCATTGCTGCTTCTATATAATGACTGTAAAATTACTACTGTAATCAAGAGTTTTTAAATTGTTTTTCTTTAAACATTTTGAAAGCGTATGCATACTATTTTCTTGTCCGTATGGATAAATGACTTTAAGCACCTGATGGAGGCTAGGAGTTCTTCATGTGCGTCGTTCTAGTGGAGTGTCAAAGTTTCTTGCCGCGTGCCTAGGGAAACTGTGAAACGAGTTCATTCAGCATTAGTTGCGTCAAAAAAGAGAGTTGCACAAAGGCCTATTAACGTTATCGTGTTTTCTGTATGAGACGCGTATACATTGTGTACATACAGGCGCCCTATAACACCGATTTTAATTTACTGTTATCAAAAAGCACGACACGACTCTTCATAAATGTTTCTTTAAAGAATACAATAAGCATTTGAACTGTGTACCGTTACGCGTAATAGGTTCTAGGTTATTCAACCATCAATTTTGCCTATGGATGCTTATATTGGCGAGTACGTCTCCGCTCCTCAAATAACACTAGATAATGAGGAATTTACGGCGTCGGCCGTAAACTCTACACTAAAACAATTTTCTTCGCCCTGCAAAGCCAATAGAGTTTTGCGCGCAGGAGCTCTATTTTGGGCAGGTTTCATCATGTCTGATTGTTTGCCACCCTATCATTGATCACCGTGGTTGAGGAAGCATGCAAATCAAATGTCGTCTACCCATTTTCATCTTTTAGCGGTAACGTATCATAGATGCTATTTCGAAGCGACGCTCTAGCTTTCGAAATGTGCCATTTGCTGCTCATAGTATGTGCTACGGTTTAGTCTATGGTCATTACTCGTCTCTGTTGCACGCAAGCTGTGTATGGCGCTCTGCCAACTCTACGCCAGTACATCTGAAAACACCCGTGACCCGTTATAGCCTGTGTGAGGTAGTAGATAACCTCCCCGTTTTGTTTGACAAACTAGGACCTAAGCTTCGGGATAAGCTCCCTCGTTTAGTCTCAGTGCCCCCGCGCATCGCTCCAGCGATGTCTTTCCTGGCCTTCAATCGTCTGGTCCTGGAGCAACTCTGGTTTCCTCAGCAACAGGCTTTATGGTTCTGCTTAGAGGCATCATGGCAGCTGTCGACACAGTGCAATGTGTCTTACATCAACACAATGCAAGTGCTTCTTAGATGTTACGCAGTATAATTTTCTGCCGTCCTTACTCCATGAGGCTTTTCAAGCGCCGTTTTTTTATAGCTCGCCCTAAGTGCTGAGTAACTTTTGCGCTAGATGAATATATTTGGCTGAGCACTCTCCTAGTGTATTATATTATAAAAGAATATTTCATATATACTGTGACCACTGTGCGTAGAAGACATTCAGGGCGCGCACGATCCGCCATGGGCAGATATTGGCTACATTGGCCGATCTAGCGACAGCCTTGACCTTCACTATTGCATCTAAACGAGTGTTCGTTTTATGAATGTCGGCGGTTCAACTCCCATTGACGGCAGATCAGGCAGATCAACGATTTTAAAGGCATTTTTTAGGTAGAAGAAACTGATGTCGGTCGGTACGTTTTGGCTTACGTGCAGGGCAGTGTCGTTTAGGTACTTCAACACGCACTGAGTTGTCAAACTGCTGGCCGGTGGTAAGTCCTTGCAAATGAGCGTTGTTGTAGATGCTATTCACAATGAGCCGCTCCGGTACTTTGCTCGATACTGCAGTTAGCGAAGTTAAAATCTTGTTTGCGGGATCCGTCCTCTCTCCAGACTTGTGAACAGGAGCTATAATCGCTTGTCTGTACAAATCTGGTACAACGCCATCATTCAGGGAGCGTTAATAAATGAGACTGAGTGGCTCTGTTAGCAGCCCAGTGAACGCCTTTTTTAAAGAAACGTAAAGGAATCCCATTAGGAGTCTGGCTTCTTTTGTTTAAAAGGCGCTCCAAATACTTAATTAACGCTCCTGAGGTAAGATCAAGTTTATCATGTTGGTAGACGTCCGAATGGGCGGTTACCGCAATGTTGGGAAGAGTGGTTCTCGGCGTATAGGTTTTTGCCAAGTGATCTCGCAGAAGGACCTCGCACTTTCTCCTTGTAATTCACAAAAAGGTTGCCGTTTGGCAGTTTCACGACAACAAGGCCATTATCTGGTTTTAAGCCGATGCTGCGCGTAGGATCACACACGTGGTAGTGGCGTAGTGCATTCGCCTGCGGCTTGCAACCAGAGGAGACACATAAGTGCGCGGGTTCGAGCTCCACCGTTGCGCCACATTTGTATTTATCGGGCTCCGTCTATGCAGCAGTATGAAAAGCAATCCCGTGAACGTTAAATCTTGGCTGAGGGTCTGCCCGAAAATTCAACAAATTAGGTTGCCAACAAGGGTTGTGGTATTCCATACAATTCATCAAGCTCCTCTGATAGCTCATGCATAGCTCGTCTATTGTGGTGTGGTCCTTCCGTACCCCGAGTTGTAGGCACAGTTTAGTCGTATTATATGGTCTGCTCGGGGAAGGAGGTCTGCGGATACAATTTCGGAGTGGTAACTGGGCACTGGATATATGCACCGCCTTTGTATCACGTCGGACTACTATGAGCACATCGAGCACATCATTGCCTTGAGAACAATCTCGCCTGAATACCCAGTAAGCACCTGCGCCCAAGAATTCAGCATCGAAGAGGTTGTCAGTTAGCCAAGTCTCCGCCACAAACACCTTAGAAACATTAAGGACGCCTCCCCTGGCTCCCTAATATGCTCACGACAGCGTGGGACTCAGCCGCCTAACGATATGTCTCGCAGGCAAGACCCGCCTAACAAGAATTAAGCCAAAGGATCACCAAAACCCTACATATATAAATGGCAGTGTCTACTATATGTATCATCTTTAAGATGGCCCTCCGGCCTGCGGAATCCTTAACCCAGAAAAGTAAATACGCACAGACGGCGGGAAAATCTCTGAAGTTTTAAATCGTTAGGTCCTGCCTGTCGAGTCGCGCGTTGGCAACAACTCTCGGACGCCATCCACTATTTTTTGTTCTTTCTGCTTTTTCTTTTGACTTCATGATACGTTGAATGGGCTTTGCAACGACGTCCCAGTTTTGACTGACGTGAACATGTACTTGACTAGCTCTCCCAGCGTGTTTTTTTCTGGGCATGCCTTGTCTAGTATCGGCTCATGGGGCGCATCGAAAAATCGTATGTTCCGGAAAGTCCACCTCGTTGCAGTACAAGCACTGCGGTAAGTCAACCTTCCGATCCGGTCTGGAAATCGCCGTGACCCATGAGGGCCTGAGTCAGGTAATTTGTGAGACGACCTTCGGGACAATTTACCCATCGGCAGATGTTCGGAATAAGGTTCCTCAAGAGCGCTCCTGGTTGCCCGTCCGGAATGGTATCCTACCCATTCTGCCACCGATTGAGTACCATCTCGCGTTCTTCTACGAACTCCTTACCTCGGTTGATCCACTGGAATCGGCGTTCGGCTGCCTCTAGGTCCCAGGGCATTGTCTACGCCAGCACAGTCGAGGCCGTCGTGCTTATAGTACGATACCCCTAATGATACGTAGAGCCCCGATCCGCTGGGCCTTCCTCAGGATCTTTTTTGTAGCGTCCGTGTCCATCGTAGGCAACATCCAAACGAGCAATGTCATTAGCCGTATTTTGAGCCGTTGCGGCAACGATCTTGACATGAGGGGTTCCCCGCAAATCTCAGTCTAAGTGTATGCACAGGTATCTCACCGTATCCTTTAACTCGCCACTTGCGCCTGAAGCATACGCTTTAGGGGGCTACATTTCTTTTTCTCGGCTGCACTCCGGCAGTAATCTCCACCTTGGTGCGCCCGTTCCCCCAGTTGGCCGAAAAGTGCGACACTCTTGTCCAAATTCTATGAGAGTTTTAGATGAGAGTTATAAGAGTTCGATTTAATTAATGAATACCTCCGGGTATCCGCGAGTCCGGAGTGACCAGAGGACGGAGTTATGACTCACTCGATTGAGGCGAGTCCGAGCTCAAGACAGGTCGATTGAGGCGAGTCTGAGCTCACGTCCCCTAGACTCGGCATTGTTAAGGATGCCATCCAGAACCGCAAGATTCTCGAAAGTACCATTATAGAGGAGAAACGCTCGCTGGATTGGGAGAAGCTTAATAGAGTTTTGGAGGCGTCTAGAGAGAATTTTATTAAGCGTTCGTTGTAAGTTTGAGCTAATGGATAGGGGTCGCAGGTCGCTGGGGGATGTGGCCTTGTTAGATTTAGGGATGAACTCTTAGCGAGCAGTTTGTGGCAATATTACTAATTAATAGTATGCTAAGGAGGCGATAGACTTCTTTTTAACTTCTAACGGGAAGTTACGGAGCGACAAAATACAAATCCCGTCCAAGCCTAGTGCTTTAGAAGGCCCGCAAAGAGCTACGTGGGTTTTCTTTAAGGGGTAGGGAGGGAAACCTCGAAGAGATCAGAGTTGGGAGTGTATACGGGGCTAGGGAGTGGTTCAGGGGGTGGTTGTGCCATCGTGTTGGCCCAGTGTTCTACAACTTCGGTGGCCTGTATGTTATGTATAGTGTGCTTTCCGTCCAGCACCTTATGAGCGCATTTGAACTGGTTTTGGCTAAAAAGTGTTTGAGTGATTGCGTAGTCTTGACGTCGCTGTTGCCTTTTAGATACTTGCGCTTCAGTGAAAGGTGTTTCTCTAAAGGCATCACGTCGGACGTGTGTGCAAAATGTTTGTTCAGAAAGTCGTTTTAAGCGATAGTGTGACCCTCACCTGATTAAATTATATTTGACAGATGCGTTATGTCTGTTAAAATTACGTTGCGTTTGGGAAATTTGTTTGTGAGGGCTTGTATTTTGGATATAATAACACCTTTTTGGGAGGGATTATAAGAGCCATCTGATTCAGAGTATCGAGGCCGACTAGGCCCAGGAAGCTCAGATCCGTCAGGGTTGGAATCCAGGTGAGATCCCTTTTTACGGAGGTCCTTTACCAGATCCTGATGCGCCTGAGAATTACGTTGGCCTCTAATCGATCCAAGTGTGCTTAAGTCAAATTTAGGAGTTAAAAGGTTGTCAATTTTTTCTAGGTGTTTAGTTATTATTATCTAGTATAAAATCTGCTTTTAATGTTGCAAAAAGTTCACGATCTTGTGGGTTTTATCTGGCTTTCTTAAAGGGGGGGGGGGGCTAAAATGTCCTCATTATATTCGTCCGGGTGGGCATGACGACGGTGTAAAGTAAGACCTGATTTAGAATTAAAAGCCTTTAAGCAAGTTCCACATGGACATCTATACTTTGGTTGGAAGACTCGTGAAGTAGTAGGGGGGTTAAAACTATTATTAGAAACAGGGGTGTTATTTTGTGTGGAACTTAAAATAGAATCATTAGTCTGTGATCAGTTAGGAGTTGGGGAGGTGGCACGAACTTCTCGTTGATTGTGAGTCAATCTAATGTGTCTCGCGAGGCCCGCGCCAGATTTGCTATATATACATATATATACGACATGTCTGTATTCGAAAGTTTTTTGGTCAGTGTGATCAACTAATAGCAGTTTCTTGACTTCTAATTTAGTAACATGTAATCATAATTTTAGGCGGCGTCGATTAGCTAGCTAGTGCGTAAAACTATTCCCGTTTCTGGTGTGCAGGTTCGATCCCAAATATGAGGAGTTTGTGTTCGATGTCAGAAATGCACATTTCACGCATTAGTAAAATGACTACATTATTCGGTGGCGCGCTTAAATCCACCAAAAAAGTGGAATAATTTCCAACACAGCCGGAGAAGTTCCAGAACAAAGCCAAAAATGGGTGAAACCCAGGAACAACTAGCGATTAACGGCCGATATAGGAAAAGTCCGAGAAATCTATGTTCTGGCCCGTTGGGAGTAAAACAAATAAGCAAGTAAAACTACTTACCAAAGTTGGGAACACACACACCGGCGAAAGTCCGACCTTGGTTGATCGGAAATTATTAAATAAGGTAGTTTAGGTGACTACGTTGTTGTCTGACTTATGCCATAAAGCGTACAATGAATAAGGAGGTGTAAGATAAATATATATATATATATATATATATACACACATACATACATTTGCACAAGAAAGTCATGAACACGCATATGCGTGCAACATACACACGGATGATGATACAAACCGATGACGTATTGATACAGATTACTTCTGCGTGTATTGCATACGTCAAGTATAAATAACCTGGGTGCAACGCGCGTTTCGCTGCGTACAACGAACTCAAGAAGTGGAGAGGCCACAACAGCCGAGCAAACGATAGCACGCGACAGTGGCGGAATGTTTTCAGCGGATACTTTTCCGAATGCCCTCGAGTATTCGACATCGCGGTCGTAATGCCCGTAAGGTTTTATTGCTATCCGTTTTCTGCGCCTGTGCGGCACACGGCATTTCAGAGCGGAGGGGGTGACTGGAGAGGGGTACTGTGTCACCCCGACGTTCTCACCACGATCATCGCGGGACGTCTGGGATTTTGCTTTTCTCCGCGCTCACTTTTGAACTGAACGCAAGTAAGTTGGTGGAACGCGGCCGGAACATTCAGCCGGTTGGGCTCTCTTGGGCGCCGAAGTTCATCGGAGCGACCTGCATTTCTTGGCTCGGTATCTGGTATCTGAGATTGCATTGCTCGGCCGCTACCGCAGCCAGTTCTGCAAACGCAGCTTCACTTTCACAATGGCTTAGTAGGGAAGCAAAGCGGCGACAGTGGCAAAATACGCTGTCATTTCTAGAAGCCCTAATCTTGTTCAGTATTCACGTCTGCCTGCAGAACTCGTACGACGGGCGTGTGGAATGTATGCATGTATGTATGACGTGCAGATTTGCATAAGCGACACAAATGTTGCCAGCTGACAGGGCCAACCCAGAAGCATGGCAATACACGATTTTAGTGCAATTAGAGGAAATAGACGACTACAGAACTTGTTGCTCCGCTCGATGCGCTAATTACCGCTGCCGACCAGGTTCTATGAGCAAATTAAGTCCAGTGGATGTTCCGCAAATGTTAGCGAAGTTTTTCCATTTAGGGATAGGTTTCTCTAAAGATGCGTGTTGGTTATAATGTATATGTATTGTATCAGACAAGCATCGTATTATCTGTCTTATCTGCATACGTCAAAAGACAGAATAGGGTGCCCCCAACAAAACAATATGACAAATGTCTGCAACGTGTGACGAAAGCTCCAGAGATGATAAACGTCTCAGGACCAGCCAACAACTTCGGGCGTTGTATTAACTCGCGCCGAATTTTTCCCCATTCCTAGCTGTAATCGGATTGCTCGCCCGATTGTTCGTTTGGCGTTCGCCAGCCTGCACTTTCATGTCATTGCGGAAGCAATATGCTCACCGACATAGCAAAAGAGGTATTCCACTTATCGTATGCACAAAACTGTAGGTTTTTTTTGATAAATGAGATAAGTTGTGGGTAGCATGCTTTTTTAAAACCTTAAAAGTCATAAATATTAGGCCAGATCTTTACTGTGTAATTGGGAAGTTCTACGAGAACTTTCTAAACGGTGAGTTGCATCTTAGCACATTATTCGTTTTTGAAGTAGTCACAATAAGTCACTGAGCTCAAACTATGCAATGATAAAGTATTCGTCAGTTGCTTGTTGATTACGCTATTTTTATTTTACATATGCTTTGCAGGTGATGTTGGGCTGGTTACCCGATGACGTGCGAATATTTGCATCGATTTGAAATAGCTTGATTGCTCTACGCTTGCAGTCATAATTTGTGTGCGTTGAGCCCGGTGGCGTGGTGCATTCGCCTGCGTCTCGCGACCGGAGGAGGCATATAGGTGCGCGTATTCGAGCCCCACCATTGCACATTTTTGTATTTAGGGGGGTCCCTACGCAGCAATGCGAAACGCAGTCCCGTAGACGGTTAACCTCGGCTGAGGGTCAGCCCGAAAAGTTCAGTTATAGCTTGTAGTTTACAATTGGACACACACCTAGGTCAATTAGTGTGCAGGTGATCTTTGAAAATATGTGCAAGCGTCATGCTAGTTCTCTAGTTATTTATTGTTTGAGGAATAATACCGTAAATGCGCATACAGATAGCCGACCAGTAACGATTCTTCGATAACTCGACCGACTAATGTGTGCCGACGGCAAACGTGGTGAAGAAAACCGGTTGCCCTTCTCCTCTCCGACTTCGTTGGTGTCTTCGAACTGAGACTCGAAAGCTTCGCAGAGCTGAGTCGCGAACCGCCCTGTTGTGCCCTGTTCTCGCTGCGTGCCTTCTTCTTCATTCTGGGTCCGAAGGGACTTCCTGGTCGCAGCCACTGCTATGCGCCTCACTTGAGGAGGGCTAAATACGCTCAGCCTGCACAGCGGGGACAGCGACTGCAGCCGTCACGAGCAAGTCGGCCGCTTCGCTAGAAGTGCCATGAAGCGGCAGGGGATCGTCGTCTGGGGGCCGCCGACCTCCGGTGAACACAAAATAGGCTCTTCCACTGACTTGTCGCGAGCACGCACGCACTCTGCAACAATCGTACACTTCTTACACAAACGTAAATTCGTATGTGCGTACGTGGGTTCGTACATACACATCCACGACCCGGTAGGCAGAAGGGGCAACTGTAGACGCAGTTAATTGACTTTCGCCCGTTGTGGGGGGGGGGGGAGACGTGCACGAAACGAAGCACGACACAGAGAAGCCGTACGGTATGTGATCGCCATGTACGGGGCACACGTGCAATGTGCAGTCTCAGTTTTGCTAATATAGTAGTAGCATTAGTAGTAGTCGTAGTAGTATTGGCAGCTTATCGCACATCGCAACGATGCGACGACAATCGGCTCATAGCAGCAGCAACAGCAGCAGCTGGCGACACGGTAGCACGTGGTGCGCGCATTCTACAGGCAGGGGGTCGTTTGCTCAGGGTAGTAATGGCGTGGGGGTAGCGAGCGGAGAACGGATAAACAGTAGCAGCATCAGCAGCAGCGGGAGAACATGTAGCAGCATGAGGAGCAGCAGCAAAATAGTGACACTCAGTTGCACTTACTTACCCAACGGGTGGGCGAACGGACGCTCGAACCTACGAACGGAGCCCCGCAAACAGTCGTCGGCGCCGCTATTCCTTGCCACTGTTGCTGTTGCAGCTGGATGGGAGAACCTACCGAGCGGGGGTGGTGATGCCGCATGTGCTATCGAGTGCACAAGCGAATACGAATCCCCCCACTCATCCACCTCGAACCAACCACCCCACCTCAAGTCGGCTTCGAATCGGGCCACTGAGCACAACAGATAGCATCCTCACCAGCAGCAGTTTCTGTTACTACGACGACTACGGATAGGCCACTTAGCGGCAGATGCGTCAACCTGTATCAACAAAACTAACGTTGCCACTATCGGCAGCCGCTGCAATGTTCGCGTAGCGTGGCTTGGCGAAACAACGCTATGCAAACTTCCTTGTGGTGGAAGTAGGTGATAGTGAAAGCAAAGTAACAAATAGAAAAAATGCTAGCTGGAGTGGAATTATTGAGTCTGATGGGACAACGCGGTAGAGAGTTGCCGCTCAGCATGCTGGCAAAGGTGGAGAAGTTACCAACTCGCATAAAGTTGCTGAGGACAAAATAAAAGCAAGAGAAGGAAGTTGAGAAGAAGATAGAGAAGAAAAGGCAAAGGGAGAGGAATAAGAGGAAGAAACGGCAGTAGCAGCAGCATGCGGAGAAGCAAAACCAGAGAAACAACAGCAGAAGGGCCAAAGACCAAGGGCAACAATCTTTCAACGACTGCACAATACGCACCAAGAGAGTTGGCTACTCGTTTCGAATGAGCTGGAGAGAAATCAAGAAGAAGGCAGGAAGGCAGTCAAGCAAACAAGCACGAGGGTAGAGTGGAAACGAGGAAGAGAAAAGCAGAAAAATGAGCGGAAGCCAACGAGAGCTCGACATCAATCTATGGCAGCGAGATTGAAAAGAGAGCTTCGAGTGCAAGCCGAGTTTTTTTTCCACTCCGCATAGGGGTGGGCATACAAAGGAACGACGCACTACGACTCCTTCGCTGCGCCGCTGGGTCGCTGGCTTGCGTTCTCTAGCGGCTCTTTCGATCGTTGACACGTCGACAAGTCCCATGCGTTGACGATCCGACCAAAAAATGGACCAGCCAAGAAGTAGGGTCTGTCTGCTCATGAAAAGCGCCAGAGTGACGCGAAAAATAATGCGAGATAAAGCAAGACGCGAAGGCCAAGGCGTGGAGAGAAGGGCTGCGATCGGTACAAGAAAAGAGGGTGGAGGGGGGGATTCAATTTTAAAGTTGCCGAGGCCATCGCCGCCGCCGCCGATACATTTCCCGCAGGCTGCATTGTGGAGTTTTTGAAAAGTTCACTTTCGTTCGATTTTTCACCACGCTTGTCCAGCTTCCGTCGAGCGTTCAATATTGAATACCGCTCACGACAGTCGTACGAATACACGGTGCAGGTTAATGTACCACTGTCTATGTCGTTTATGTTGCCACCGCTGTTGTTAATATGGCCATTGTTGTCGTTGTTGTTATTTTTGTTGTCGTCATCAATTCAGTTATTGTTTCTATCACTCGTTTCTGCTTAACACACGTATTTTTTGCTCTTGATTTTGTTGCTGCTTGTACCATATTAATATTATAAAGCACAAACTGTTGTTGTTGCTAGTACTGCAAATATTGTTATTAACAGTTTGAATTTTCTGCTTTGTGTAATTACAAATGTCTGAGATCGCAGGCAGAAACATTTATAGCAAAGACACTGCCCCTATTAGGTTGAAGTTTAAAGAGCAGTTCACCGTTTATGCCTATTTACCAAGGAAGTTCACTAAAAGTCTAACGTAGTTACATTTTTCCTTGATTTACTTCTCCCTATGTATCAAACCAGCTCGATAGGCGAGTAGATCGTTATCGATGTTCCAGGTTGTCTTCGTCTCTAGAACTAACCTACGAGCCGCCAGTATAGATGATGCCTTTATACTGTCTTATCTCCTAACCGTAGAGTACCGGTGTATTTACCATAATAGTAGCCGGAACCCCAACCTTCTAGCTTTTTATCAAGCAGGTATGCGTCTGACAAGAGGTAAGAGACTTCACTTCCCCCTAGATAGAACGAACGATGTGTGCGATGTAGCCTGCATCGGAAGAGGATGCCACATGTGATCTTTGAGCGAAATAAGGTTTATTTCCCAGAGGATAACCTTATAGCCCATCTCAGTCTGGATAACGAAAGAGAAAAGCAAACATCGACATGCCGAACTGCTGCTAGAAATATAGAAGGATCGGGTGCTCAGCGAGGCTCGCCCTTGATGTAAAAATAGTCAATATAAACTGCCACGAGTACCAAATAGCCATAATAAAAGAAATCCTATAGGCTACTGTATAAATAAGCACTTTCCTGCAAATCGAACACTTCATTTTACTGAACTTGTTAGTGCTGCGGCTCATATATATATATATATATATATATATATACTGATGGGGTCATTCCGACTACTCCGTACTTATTTTCAGAAACTGTAGAACTCGTTATAGCCATTTTTGTTCGGATGGAATGTGGAGAAGCAAATGTATTGTTTGGGAGTGTGAGCCTAATTACTAAACCGCGTCTGGCTGTGGTTGGCTGGACAGACTTCACAAAATACACTATTGCGAGAGAACGACTTGTCCGGTCCAGCGCTGAGTCCCGTTACGACCCGGTCGCCCTATGGGGAATCAACCCCTTTCTCGATACGAGGGGAGTGGCAAAAGCCCTTAGGGAGATCCTAGGGGAAACTAAGGGAGTCCCGTAGGTGAGGGAAACTCACCCATGGATATCCAAAGGAATCGCGTGGGGAAGTACGCCCAATTGCTCATGACGCCGAAGGCAACTGAACAGGCGTGAAATAATCCCATAATGACCTAAGATTTTTAAGATCGTCAAAGGAAACCGAATAGAACGGAGAAGAAAGGTCTTACTGTCCGACACGGAGGCAGACACAGAGATATGGTGGCAGCTGAAAACGACCGAGAAAGCAGCCAGGAAGAAAAGGTTTGAACAACTTGTGGGGTTTTAGGGAAAAGGCTTACGGTAATTATATCACAAAATCACACCAATGATTTTGCACCAAATTTATCCCCGTTGAAGCGCGCATGAACGTTGCTGGTTAATAAACGTAACGGTAAACTTTCAAACAACCCGTTCTCTCGCAATAGCATATTTTGTGAAGTGGTGTCGCCCAGCTACATTAGGATGACAGCTATTAGTAATCGACTCTTAATCCTAAACAAAACATTTCCCCATTCCATTGGAACATATAAGTCGTCTGCTATTGTTGCACTCTGGTAATTCCCAAGAAAATGCGTACCGAACATATCTTGATTCAATAGGGCTCTAGTCTTTTGTGGGTACAATAAACCGTGTTCCTACGAGGACTATCTCTCTCTCTCGTGTAAATGCTTGCTTTTGTACCGGAAAATTACTTCCGGTGTAACTGCTTCTGCTACGAATATTTGTGCTGCTCACCGAGAATGCGATCTTATCGCAACGCTTTGCAGGGATATGTTGTACTCGTTCACTGTAATTTTTAATAAAGTACGGGGTACGTGGCTATTAAAGAAGCTACTGTGTATAAAAATGAGCAAAAAATGAAACAGTGACACTGCACATACGGCAAATATAAAATAATTGTTGGAGTCTGCTAGAACTTTTTGTATATATATATATATATATAAACATTCTAAGTTCGGCAAAAGTGGTGCAATGAAAGTCGACTGACAACAAATATAAACAAGACTAACGTCCTATGTTTCAGTCGTGGAGGAGCTGTCACCGCAGATCACCGTATAAAAATAGACGGCAGCCCCGTAGAGCCAGTAAGTTATTTCCCATATTTGGGAGTAACTCTAACTCCAAAATCCCCATTTGAGAGGCGCATAGAGGAAAAACGGGCCAAAGCAACGGCAGCTATGGTGCTTCTTGGGGAACTTCATGACACCGACCTAAAGATTGTCATCAACCTATTTAAGAAAAAAGTTGCACCAACAGTCCGATATAGCTTACAAGTGATTGCGCCTCACCTTAAGCTGGCAGACCTCAAGAACATCGACCAAGTTAAGAATTGCTCTATACGGCGTGTGCTTAGACAATTTATGAATGCACCGGTTACACTAGCACTCGACACGTTGGCACTATGTCGAGAGAAAACCTTTGTGAAGGACCTCGTATCAGACAGAACACCCTTTAGTGCAGATGTGCTGGATCGATACCTAGAGTTTAGAGAAGAAAGAAATATAAACTTTGCAGTGCAAACTATACAGATGGGCCAGCGTTTTCCAGAGATTGGTGAAACAAATCAGACTTTGTTATGTGGGATAACCTGGCATGGTTATCACCATTATGTATGTCTAAAAGGAGCGTGTTATGAAATTCACAAATGTGTTTACAAATGTTGTGGAGAATGCAACATCAGCCGCTACCACTTGATACGATTACTTGTAACTACTAATGATACGGTGAACAAACTGAATGATGATTTATATATTATTGTTGGTTATATAGAATGCATTTCTGCAAGTCCAGCTTTATCGACAACACTGAGCAATGTAAAAGTTAGGCCACATAAAGATTTCCTTACGCAAGGGTTGTACTTAGGGCAAATTAATATTTGTTTGGCTCTTCATTTTTTCTTTTTGTGACTGCTAAAACGTATGGGGCAACTCTTATCATATGCTTTTAATTATAAGCATCTTCTTTTTACCAACTGAACTAGATAATCGCATTGAGGCGATGTTGTACCTTTTCGTCATTAATGCGACATGTGCATTTTTCGGGCGTGTGGGTCCCACTATTGTCATCGTGCGTGCCTTGAAATAATTAGGGAGACTGAGGTATGAAAGTTAAACTTTTCAGAGTCTTCTTGTCCAGTTTTCAAGCACTGTGAAGTTTCTCTGCGCTCTATCTATTGGGCTGTTTTTTTCCTGTCTTAAACAGAAAAGGAGCCTGTTTCAGAGAAGTTATACCTATTTTCTTAGCAACTGGTTCCTTGAATAGGCGCTGCCCTACTAAAAATCATCACGGCCAGGGTCGACGCCGTGCAATATCATATGTAGACCTGAACTGCCAGTAAGTACCCCTGTGTGATGCGCAACATTATTTTGGTCCCCCTAGTTATCACTACAGTGGACCGTTTAGTACAACGAAGACTGCTACTGCTAGTAACGTCCTTCTCTATTACTTAGTCAGTTTAGTCATGGATATCAGTCCGTTAAAGCATTTTCTTAACAAAAGCTGGGTTTTCGTGCCGCCTTGGTGTCTCCTAAGTACAGACCTTGCGTTCTATTAGCAGAACAGCATTTGAATTATTCTATGACTATTCTAAGGTGATACCTACTCAAAAACTTCCCCACATTATACAAGGCTTAGTTAGCCTTTTTGTCTATTTTTTGTATTTATTTTTTAACAACCGGGCTGGGTAAGTGTGTTTATGTTACATCACAGTGTTTCGACACAACAATCAATCTAGCGGTTTGCCAGTTCTGCTATGGATCAAACCGTCGGACGCGGCGTGGCGTTTATCACATTTACTCCAGCATTGTTTGCATCGACATTCGTCTTGTGGTCCATATATATATATATATACAGCAAGCTACTTGAAAAACGAAATAATGCGGAAAGGCGACATACAGGCTACAACGACCCGATTGGCATTTTTTAACGTTCTTTTAAGGAAAGAGTTATAGTATTTTTTTAATTCTAGACCATCCTTTGTCCCCTACGGGCCTGGCATCGCCGTGAAACATATCGTAAATGCACCGAGGGCCAGACATGTTGCGATATCTAGGTATCCCCAACAGTTCGTGCGGCAGCATGGCCGATGACCTTCAGCTACGACTTTCATTGAGGCTAATTTTATGAAACCTAGCCTAGAACAGCGTACTGCAAGAAAAGATGCTGGAAACTGTGGGTGTGGGTACGCCCCAGAGTTGGCGATCACAGTTGAGAGAGAAAGGGAACTAGACAAAAAGGCTAACTAAGTCTTGAATAATGAGGGAAAGTTGATGAGTAGGTATTACAGACACGTAAAGTGTGTGTGTTTACACACAATATCTTCTTCCTCTGTCGATGATGCTTGGATGTATCAGTGCAAAGCCGTACACGGGCAGTAGCCTTACGGAAACACAAATGAAGTCAAGGTCATCGCACATGCTATTAATAAAACGCACTTATTTAAAAACAATTATATATATATATATATATATATATATATATATATATATATATATATATATGAGTGTAATCGTAAAGAAAAACAAAACATAATGAGAACTGGGTAGCGGCATGGCATTGGCAACAACGCAACGTTCCCGTGCAAATGTGTCGACAGCCCGAAGCTGCACTACGAGATTGCGCTATGCTGGCTGCCCAGTATGAGCTCGGTCAGAGCGTAAGCGCGAACGAACTAGAGCTCTAGGGGGAAGAGTGTGAGAGAGAGAGGGGGCGGTGGAAAGATAAACGGTGTCCGCCACCGCACTTGAGTAAGAAAATAACTCAATTATTACCTTACAAAAGCATTGGTCGGTCGACGGGCGCGACAAGAAGGCCTTTCCTGGCCCTCCCTGGTCCGTAACGCAGCGCCACAGTTCAACGACTCAAGCCACTATCATAGTGTCTAGATTGAATCAACATCAGGCTCGGCAAAAGCATCATACGCGGCATGTGTTGTTGTGCGAGAGCGCACAAGCAAGCTCTAGGTGGGGTCTAGGGATCAGTAAGCAAGGTCTAGGTCCAAGGGTCAGTAAGCTGGTCTTGGTGGGGATACGAAGCGATGCCTACCAGTTACCGTTTCCTGGGGGTGGGGGGGAGGCATGTGTTAGTGGGTTTGTGAGTCCCACACTAGTCACTGGCTGTGGTGACGCATGTACATCACGATTCCCGTTTTCCCCCATAGTAATGCTGAGAGGTTTCAGCCTAAAGAAAAAAAGGTGAAGCCCAGGGGTCAGTGCGTCTTCTCGCACTACGTCGCACTTGTCAAACACAAAAACATGCACTAAGATTGCTTTGTGCTTTTCTTTTGCTTCCTATCTAGTCTTCTCTTAGCTGTTGTAGATCTTATTGTTTTCGGTATGCACTTGAACAGATGCTGGCTATACAATTTGCCCATCGTAGTTCCAACACGTTGCCCTGCCCCTCTCAGCCTTCGGCCAGACCTCAACAGAGCGTTTGAATGCCACCTCTGACCCAAAACTTTGCCTGGTAGAGTCGTTTAAAATATGTATTACAAAAAGACCGTGTTTTAGTTTTTATGTACGCTCCTGTTATTTTTTAACTATATGTAGTTTTGGACTTTATATTATAGTAAATTACGTGTTCAGGGGCATTTTATATGTCAAATTTAACCACAAAGTCTGCGTGCTTTAGTCATTTCATATACAAGTTAATAACGTTCAGCTTAAATATATATATATATATATAGTTCAGTTTTTATTATAAAAGTAAGTGGAGCGACAATTGTCTCCTGGGAACGTGTGCACGGGAAATATTACTCCATCTCGCGAAGAATGGGCTGGGACCACTTCAACAGCGTGCCCGTGTTGTGTACATATATATATATATATATATATATATATATATCAAGAGAGGGAGAAAGAGCGGAGTATACGGAGAGTTGGTGTTTTAATTATTATAAAATATTGTCTTTAGGGTTCTGTGTGGAATACAATATCTGGCGAATGTCGTTCTGACACATGAAAGCAGTAGCTTATCATTTTGGCATAGCTTTTGAAGACACAATTCGTGGTCTTTTTCGGTAACAACTTTGCGAATACGGTTCTTCAGCTCAGGAATTAATTCAAGGGCATCTCTGTAGACGCGTTTATTTACATAACCCCACAAAAAGGTCCACTGGATTCAAATCTGGAGATTTCGCCGGCCAATCAATGTTTTATTTTGAGGAGATAACACGGCCCGTAAAATTTCAATGAAAGGGATTTCATATGTCATTATAAACATATATATATATATATATATATAGAGAGAGAGAGAGAGAGAGAGAGAGGTATTTGCTGATTTAATTTTGGCGCATGAATAGTAGTACAATTTTATCTTTTTTTTAATACTCCTTTCATATTGCGTGTGCTACGCTGGTTGCAATCCGCTTCGTACAATACAACATGTGATCTTTGTCAGTGCTGTTTCTCCACAATTTTTGCAGTACATTACATAGTCCAGCAACACACATTATGCATAGATTATGGTCTCCACTCTGCTTGATTCTATTGTTTATTAGGAGCCCTCTATTATTGACGAATGTTGAATGTAGTTGTGTGATAGCACGCTCCGTAGCCCGGTGGCGTGGTGCATTCGCCCGCGTTTCGCCACAGGAGGAGACACATAGGTGCGCGGGTTCGAGCCCCACTGTTGCACTTTGTATCTATTGGGTCCGTCTATAAAGCAATGCACATTTCAGTCCGTGGACGTTAAATCTTGGCTGAGGTCTCAAATTATATTAGGAGGACATCGCAAGGAACACAGTAAAAAACAGTCTTAAAATCTACGAAAAGCGTTTACCTCGTCAAACCGTGCCCTTAAAACTGTCTTCTACGTAGCGTAATTTTTAAAGCGGCTAAGATTACTACGTAGTAGGACTAACGAGAGCGTGTCGTTTACAAATGGGTCTGCTTATCGATTTAGCCGCCCTAATTTTTCTGTCATGAAATCAAATGCGTATTCAACTTACGAAATATTCCTATTTTTTGTGGCTGCCTTCTCGGGGTAGGTCTTAGTCGAGCAAGACTATATGTTACTTTTAGGTGTTTTCGGTACTCTGACATGGTTGGGTATACATTCTGTAGGCATATGGCGGCTCTGTGGGTTGTGCTTAGTGCACGGTTCGTAAGCGTTTTTACCATAAACGTTCTGTTCTCATAATTGTTTCATATAGCAATGTACTAGTAAATCTAATAATAAGTGCGGTACCGTTCGGCTGATTGTTTTGTCAGATTAAGGTGTCGCCGTCGATTATCATCTCTTTCGAGTTGTTGCTATAAAAAGACACAAATGTACCGCTACCGTGGAGGATGACGATCTGGCAAACAAAAACGGATTGGTTTCGTCGTGAATATGGATTCAGGAAAAACGGATGAGCGTTCATCGCTGTCCACAGAGTTGCAGCCAAAACGTTTCTTGCAATCCTTCCTCAGTCCTCAGGAACACTTTAAACAGCCTCCCGGAGAACAATACTGAATATGTTAATAAGCACAAAGGTCCTGCATTATCTCATTCAGATCAACTCTAAATACCGGGGGGATTAAGGTGTTTTCTTCGGGGGAAGTGGCAATACCAATTACAGCAGGAGGTCAAGATCCTATGCTCTAGAACTTAGTATCAGTATGACGACGAGGCCACCACGGTACAGACAAAAATTGCAGATTAACTATAACTAAATACTAGAGTCTACGAGGAGATGGATATTAGAGAAGCTGGCATAGTATTCGCTTCAGATAGAAAGCAGGGTCATACTGCTAATAAGAGAAACAAAACACAGTGGGTCTCATCAGGCTCTACCTGGTGGGGCAGCAAATCAAGCAGGGCCACGGTAGCTGGTACTTAGAGATCCACTTAGACAAGGGCCTAAACGGCGCGCAGCCACATAAATATATGCTCGGACAATCGCAAGAATTCCGCCAACATTCTGCAAAAAATGGACCAAGAACATGCAGGCGCAAGTTGCTAATGTTAGTAGTCGCGTTGATCGAGCTCTTTGAGTCCAAGGTCTGGCTCAATGTCTCTTTAAAAATAAAGAAGAGGCAAGAGGAATCCTTGGAAGTGCACACAGAATGAGCGGCCAGTAGGATTATCCAAGAGTATTGCACAGTTACCACAAACGGTGCCCCGGTGCTGGCAGGAGCCCTGCCCTTGCACCTGAAACTGAAGGAGTGGAGAATATTGTGACACAAAGACCAGGGCTGCAGTAAGGAAATAGGGAAACAGAAAGCAATGGAGGTGCGGCAGGCCAAATTAGTCTCTATTTCTTCTTGCGCACCGGGTGAACACGCTTTGATTCCTTATCCCCGACATAAAAATTGATAGAGCGACCAGGGGAGGACTATTACCTCACGCAGATCCTTACGAAGTATGGACCTTTCAGAGCTTTCTTGGTGGAAGTTGGAAAAACGATGACTACGGAGGTACTTAAGAAGAAGGGAGCCCTGGGTATAAAAAAGATTCGGTCTAAAAGTACTCTATGATGCCGGCCTTGGTCACAAGGTACCCAAACACAAGGCCAGGCAAAATGGTCCGGTAAGCTTGCAAAATAAATGTTTTAACCTTTGCACCTTTATAAGCACTTTATGACACTACATGAATGATTCGAGTACTTTAGGTGCTGTCTATCTAGCCTTGATTGAGTGTATCACACGTACTTCTTATATAAAATAATAACAACACCACCCACAACAACAACAACAACAACAACAACAACAACAACAACAACAACAACAACAACAACAACAACAACAACAACAACAACAACAACAACAACAACAACAACAACAACAACAACAACATCACCACCACCACCAACAACAACAACAACATCACCACCACCACCAACAACAACAGCTCCAATATCGAAAAATAATGCGGGAGAAACAGAAACGGTACGAGAAGAAAAAAGAATATGAAGAAAAAGAAGCGAGCCAAAGAAGACCTATAAATAAGGAATTCTCAGGTTTTGGGTTATTAAATGCATCTTTTCAACATCGCTCTTCTGCTGCCGTTTCTGCCAGCGCTGTTCCCGGGAGGCCTCTCGTCCGCCCCAACACCAGCTGCATATCTCGGCACTCGCTGCTCTGCATTGTCCGGCGTATCGGGATCACGAGGATTCTGCTTCGCTGCCGTCTCCGTCACAAAGGTGTTCGACTAACGCTAGCTGCAACGAGCAACGAACGATAGGCGCAGCGCAGACCCATCACGTGCGGCGTATACACGTGCACACTTCTACGTGCGTATAGACCACCTCGTACGCGGCGTAGTAGATGAACGCAGATATACGCCGACCGTCGGTCACGCTGCACGCGCGCGGGCAGTTCTCTGTGTCTAAACGATAGGAGCGCTTTATGGTATTCAGGTTGGGCGGGCTAAATTGGGCGTGATGCGATGCGACGCGACGCAGCTGGCTGCTGCTGGCAGCGCGTGTTAACCAACAGAATTGGTAACATCGACTTCATCGTCAGTCCTAAACGTCGTTCGCGCGCCTCACTCTACGGTACGTTTAACAACCTGTCGTCGTTAGGAAAACATATGGCGAAATATATAGGCATTTTTTGCACCTCATGTGATGTGTGGCCTTAGACGGTACATCTTAAATGTTGAGTACTGAACGTTTTTCCGTCGCCTATTGACGATACGAAAAAAGAACCCCTAGCTAGCTGAGCTGAGCTGTTGTTTACAATGGAAGCCGAACCCCCTGTCTCAACGTGCAACCCTTCTTTAAAGCTGAAGTGTCAAAACCTTAACTGTACGCTTTGCAGCCAGAGTACAGAATGTGGCGTCAGTTGCCAGGTCACAAGCGAACATATATCTAATTATCATCTATACGAGTTCCTGCATAGCTGCGCAACATAGCTTTCTGCTATCTCTTGACCGAAACGCAGACCGACAACATTTGGCTTGGCTTGGTGATATCCTTATAGTGACTACCATTACGTCTATAACTACAGTGGAGGAGATCTGAGAACGTACAGGTATATTTACGCGCCCAGTTCGCGTATAGCTTTCGCATCTAGACTTTCTTTTGCCATTGTGTTTTTTGCAGGAGGCACATTCTTTCAGAGCATTATTTAGAATTCTCTAACGAGGCCGTTTATCACACCATATCATAGTGAAAGCCTCCTTTCCTACCAAAACTAGCGCTACAAATTATTCGTTATCAGTTGAAGTATTTATTGTGATAACCCGTTTAAGAATTATCAAAAAAGAAGAAACACGTATATAAATATATATGTAATTGTTAATCATATTAATATACGTATAACCTTGTACCCGTTATCCCATCAACACTACTTTCAGGTAAAAAGAATTCTATATATATATACATATATATATGCATGCTTACTTTTATCGTACCTTAAGATAAATTTGTTATTTACGTATTCTGACACGGAACACAGACGATTCCGCAATAGCGGAGACGACCGGAAGGCCCGCAAATGCCATATCCCTCCGGGACCAACCCTTCCATCAGCGTCGGAACGAGAAGGCGGGGTTGAATGGGCCTCGCCTACCAGGACAATGATCTGACGTCGCGATGTCATCCACCAGCAAACGACACACCTTCGGCTCTCTTGGAAACCCTCCTCCGGGAAAGCGGGGGGGGGGAGGGGGCGAGGGAAGCGAGGCTACAAGATGGGGAAGTCCGACGTACATTAGATGTCTGTCGTCTATGTCTTCTGCGGGACCAATTACTTTCGCTGTAACGCCGGTAACGACAGGGACATTGAGACTGGGATAGTCAACAACACGGCAACAAGCTATCAATCTGGTCTTCTCTCATTGGCCACAGGTTCTCTCGTCGAGAGGGGCAGCGTGTGCGTAGCAGATTCTAGACGTCGCCAACCTGCGAGTCGGACCTTGGAGGCTTGGAAAGCCTTGTAGCAGTGAGCGTGAGAGCGCCCGCAGCAACATATAGGGTAGAAGGGACCTGGGACAGAGGTGTTTGCAATGCAATTTTCGCCTAGTAGAATTTGAGTTAAGAACTGAGTCTTGTAGCGGATATATATGTTGCTGCCGCAGGCAACAATGTGAGAAAATGGCGGGCACACGATGAAGGAATGTCGGTGCCACAACAGCTCAAACAAATCAGCAAATGTTCTAAGCTATGCATCCCTAGAAGACACTTTGGGCTTGGATGCCAAGTAACGCGTGTTGTTCTGGCTGCGAGATTTTTTAAATACGATTCAACGAACTAAACGAAGCTAATCCACATGGCTTTACATACGGGACATGATATACTCGATACGTCGGTACGCTTCACTTTAAAAACACTTGATTGTATAATTAAATAATTGAATAATATGTTTGGTGATTTAGCTGGTACTAGCATATTCGCCATACTGGTATCTGTATTCAGGCGTCAGAGGAAGCTGGCTCGAATAGCGATTTTTTGGCATCGCTACTCTTTAGATGACCGGATTCTATATAAATCATTTTTGCCTTGGCCCGCGAATAAGGTTAACTTTTGCTTACCTTATTGTATTTTATGCGTTTTTGCTTCAAGATATATAACGTACGCAATATATCCTTCGAGTGCGCCACCAACGTCTAGGTTTAGAAAAAGAAGTAGGCATTCACCACTCCGACTATACGTAGGAGTTTTCCATTTATTTTGTCTAGCACTTATGGTATCGACAACGACTGATCGTACGGTTTCCTACAGTTTATATAGGTTATCTGGATCTTGCCTTAACACTTGCGTATCCCTTTGCAACTCTGCGAGGTCGGCCCCGTGATGATGCAATTCTAATCCAATGTTCATTGAAAAGGGAACAACAAAACAGATGGACTATTAAGAGTGGTGCGTCCTAATCGCAACGACTCAGCGGCAGATATGGCTGTCCCGAGAATAACGGATTCTATTCGAGTTTTATAAAAATACCGACGCTCTAACGGTGGTGTTTTGTTTTTTGACGTCGAAGTATTCTGGATTTTTTTTGCAGTAATGAATTCTAGATTAATTGATAATGCCAATTCGGCCGCACGATTTACATTTAGCGTTAAGAAAATGCCCTTTCATATGCAGAGAATACTGTTGTACGGTTCTTGGTTGACCATAGTATGATACTAATATTAAGGCAAAGTGCTTTTAACTTGGTTAAAAAGAAACAGTTATTCTGAATCGTTTTGCGTTGTTACAATACCTACGTGTGTAAGGTTCACCCTTCGTCGTGCTACTATGCCAGTAAGTTTACAAGTTCCAATATATTGATTATCAACTTTTGATATCCCTTTCGTATACGCTATTCACAGTGTTTTCTAGGCGAGTTTAATGTAAGAATGCAATAAATACAAGCTACTTTTACCTCTCGAAAGACCGCCTTATGTCAGCCTAGGACTCAAAGCGTTTCTCATAACTCTAGTTCGTGCAAGCAGACAAAGACGTCTCCCCAGTTCTATTCTTTAACGTGGCAGTGCAAGATAGCGCAATTTACGCTCATATTGAATATATTGTTTTCCCAGACGCGCGTCCCAATAACGATGGGTAAATAAATAGTGGGTACATGTAAATGCTGGTCAACTAAAAATTGATTCTGTCAATCTAATGGTAGTACGCAAGATTGACTGAGATCACAATCGTTCTACTACACCTCAGCATGCTCACTATTTGCATAGTGCTTAAATGTATTTTCGCCTTCTCAACTTTATCAGCTTTTTCTGATGACCACGACAGCTCGCCAGTAACGGTCTCTAAACTGCCCCGGGCCACTGAAGCCCGTTGTGATCGATTCGTCCGCTAGCTGGAATTAAATTCGTACCATTCTAGCGCGCTCACGCTATCAAGAACACCGTGTGCCTGTCTTGCTTTGCAGTCTATCGTCTGACTCACTAAACATTGATTAGGTTCGTGTTATTATTACGTATTCTCATCTCGGGCTTTACCAGTGGATCGGAGCTGTAGAAAACGTAATTAGTTACTGCCCTTGGCTAATTGAATCGTCTCTGACATAATCGTTGAAGTCGCCTACCGCTAGAGCGGGGCTCCTGTGCCTTCTTATGGCCTGCTATCATAAAAAGGAGAGGATACTCGTTGATTGACTTCTTTCTGTACTTGTGCCACATGCGTACACAGAAATCGAAATCCTGCGATGAGTCCAATAATTGGAGCCAGCCAGAATCGATCACTGCATCTGGCCGTATTTGCCCAGAAGCTGACCCTCTGGGAGCTCTGGAAATCCGCCTCTACGAGACCTCGTCTTTATATTCTTTGCAGGTGGTTTCAGCTTCTAAGCTATCCTGTATTTTAGTGCCCATTGGCTTATGAGTTCGAGAAAGCTAGTTTCTTTTTGTACGCATATACATTGCAGTGTTGCGCTGCTCTAAAATGGATCTCGTTCTACGCAAACAATCTACAACTTCAAGTCCTCTATGCTGGTCATCATTTTTGTTAAACGGAATTTTTGAAAATTGAGGGCCGTCAGAGTAAAATGAGGTAGCACTCACAACTTCCATCCAAATGAATGCTGTGTGTTTTTAGGCCGTTAAAATAATGACAATACTATAGGTAACTCTTGGCACTGCATTGTACGATACTTAAAATACACCTAGCAATTTGTAATAGACTCCGGCCTCAATATTAAAGGGGCTGATCGTATCACTGGGTTGAGTTATTACTATACAAAGTCACACAGTTAATGGCTTACCTAGTATGTACCTATGTAGGCGCGTGGTTTGGTGCGATGGACTGTAAAATAAGAAAAATCGTCGTTTTGAAGAATAGCGAGTTCCAGATTCCGGACTGGTACAACACCGGTAGCGGACGTAAGTTTTCAATCTGAACACACACTTAGTAAAGCAATTTCGATAGCCGTTGTAAACGAGCATCTTAAATGCACAACTTCCTGTTGTTGCTACTCGGCACTTGCGCGACTTTGTTACTAATTAATTTCATGCATGCTAACTCTCAATTTCGAACGATTCATGTGTCTTTGCATTCTAGAGCTAACCAATCTTTAATTACAAACGCATGCATGCCGGTGTTGAATTTGGATCGACAGTTTAATTATAGGAGCGCCTGGAGGCAGCAAGGTCTTCCATTGACGCATTCTATTTTGACCCGGGCTTTCTTGTTCTTATTCGTATTTCTCTTTGCGTCTTTACTCATACGAGAGCATACGTCATCAAGCAAGCATGCTGCGTGCCGCTGCTCGTTCTTGTACCTATTTAGCCTAGAATTAAAACCTTTTTTCAAGAGGTTGTAATTCTAGACAATCGTTCGTCCCCCACGGGCTTGGAATTCATTATTGAGGCATGTCTTCACGGCACCGAGGGCCAAACATGTTAAGATATCTAGGGCTTCCCAAACAGTCATGACAGCATCAAACATGACAGCATAGCCGTCATATGACCTTTAGCGGTCAATGGTTTATCATCGATTTTCAAAGAGCATCGTTTAAAGAAAATTCGGTTAGCAACAACAGAGATCGAACCGGCGATAGCCCGCCGCCAGTAGATGACAGCCATGACTAGCGCACTAGTCCCCCAGATAACGCCGCCACGCCTATGTGGCCTAACGACCGCCGGCTGGACACAGGCAGCGTTCGTCTTCATAGCAGACCTAACCTGACTGACTAAGCACTCAGACATATGTAAATTTCCGAAGACATTTCCGTAAACTAACGAGAAGACGAGAACGACGTAGGGTTTACCGCTTACGTCGGGACCGACCATCAACAAAACATTGCCCCGTTACGCGACCAACAATCGAAACGGCAACGCTCCGCCTCTTTCTCCAGTCCAACCGGTTGGCGTATGGTGTGTTTTGCTTGTGTGGCTATGTGGGTTCGTTGATGTATAGGTGGGCGTAGGTGCGTTACGTGTGTCGATGTTGTGTGAATCCCCATTTGTGTGGCTGTGTGGGCGAGCCGGTATGTGCCGTTGTGTGTAGAGGAGGTGGTATGCGGGTGCGTGGGTAAACAATCCGGTGGATGTGTGGGTGCGTGGGTGCACAATCCGGTGAATGTGTGGGTGCGTGGGTGCACAATCCTGTGGATGTGTGGGTGCGTGGGTGCACAATCCTGTGGATGTGTGGGTGCGTGGGTGCACAATCCTGTGGATGTGCGGGTGTGTGGGTGCACAATCCGGTGGATGTGTGGGTGCGTGGGTGCACAATCCTGTGGATGTGTGGGTGCGTGGGTGAGCAATCTTGTGGATGTGTGGGTGCACAATCATGTGGATGTGTGGGTGCGTGGGTGCACACTCCTGTGGATGTGTGGGTGCGTGGGTGCACAATCCTGTGGATGTGTGGGTGCGTGGGTGCACAATCCTGTGGATGAGTGGGTGAACAATCGTGTGGATATGTGGGTGCGTGGGTGAACAATCGTGTGGATGTGTGGGTGCGTGGGTGCACAATCGTGTGGGTGAGTGGGTGAATAATCGTGTGGATATGTGGGTGCGAGGGTGAACAATCCTGTGGATGTGTGGGTGCGTGGGTAAGCCGGTGTTTGGTTGTCTAGGTGCGCAGATGTGGTGGTGCGTGGGTGCATAGGCCTGTGGATATGTGGGTGCGTCGTTGTGTGGTTGTGAGTGTTATGTAGTACATTGGCCAGTTTATAAGCCGCTTAGCCCAGCTTCAGGAGAACCTTGAGGCCCGGTGCAGTGGCAGGCCTGACAACATACTATCTCAACATGACTGGAGTGCCCCTTTGCACGCTGAACTACAACGACGGCTCTTTAATGAAGCTGCCGACGACACGACCAGAGCTCGCCTAAACGCCGTTTCCGCCAAGGATTCAGGCGCCTGGTTACACGCGCTTCCCAGTGCACCCATAGGCACCCTTCTTGACGACGAGACGATTCGTATACCAGTAGGCCTACGACTGGGGACAGACCTGGTTAGCCCCCATCGGTGTCAATGTGGTCACCCCGTCGACAAACTGGGACATCACGGCCTATCTTGTATCATCAGCGCAGGCCGACGCCCTCGACATGCCGCTATCAATGAGACCTTCAGCAGAGCCCTCAGATCATGCGGTCGTCCGTGCATCCTCGAACCCCCGGGCCTCTGCGTGGAGGACGGCAGGCGTCCAGACGGGATGACACTTACACCATTCGAGCGAGGCAAAATGCTGGTTTGGGATGCAACCGTTACCGACTCCTTAGCACCTTCTATGGTCGGTGGCGGTGCATCCGAAGCCGGCTATGCAGCCCACCTTGCGGAGACCAGCAAGCTAAGAAAATGCTCATCAATTGGGTATCCCCACGAATTCTGGCCACTTGCGTTTGAGACCATGGGTGGTCCTGGTGTTCGGACCAGACAACTGATCCGCAAAGTCGGCACTTTGTTAGATCAGTCAACCGGTGATAAAAGATCGTCGTCCTTTTTTAAACAACGTCTGGATCTCGACATACAACTTGGAAACGCGGCCTCCGTTCGGGGCACACTTCTGAAGTGGTCTCGGCCTAGCCTAGACGAGGCGGACACGTGATAGTCACAATACATACCCGCTAGGCACACTGGCTTAGCTAATCTCTTGTAATATGTGTCCCACAAACATAATGTAATATACGAAAAATAAATCTTATATATATATATGATGGAATGTAGTACATATATGTTTGTTGCGGTGTATAGACGGTGTATATATAGAGGTGGTGGCTGGTGCGTCTATTTATATGCGAGCATGTACGTGTCGGTACGTACGTGTATGAGTATATAAATGGGTATATACTAGGTATATAAATGATATATGGGTATATAATGGGTATATAAATGATATGTGGGTATATAATGGGTATATAAATGATATATGGGTATATAATGGGTATATAAATGACATCTGGGTATGTGTGGGTGCGTGGGTTCACAATCCTGTGGATGTGCGGATTCATATACCATACATGGGTATATGAATGACATCTGGGTATATAATGGGTACATAAATGATAGATGGGTATATAATGGGTATATAAATGCTAAAGAAAATACTGGCGTAGACATGCAAAAGTATGTGAATGCCTAAGGATGTTTGACATGGGCGTGGGTATGTGTACGCATGCTCCTCCTATGTAAAACTGGCTGAGTGGGCTGATAGGTCACCGCTTAGGTTTGGCTGGCGGCCCTGTACAAAGCCGAATGTGACTTGCGTCGTCGCTGTCGGTCACCTCTCTGAAAACGTCCAGCGGCACCGTGAGCGCACAGTTGGTCGTTGCCGATGATCAGGGCGCCATTTAGATGGCCGTTACGGTCCGTTGCCGGCGCCCGTTGCCGTTCCTATTGTCGCGATGGACATGGCAAACGTTGCGAGCCAATATCATTCGATTCGAAAAAGATTTTTCAATCGATCTGTCCGAACCTGTCCAAAAGCGCTCTCAAACTCAGCAGGCAAGGCAGGTGGACGGACACCCGTCGCACGTCAAAGTCTGTGATGTCTGTTCACAATGAACCGACACACTGATGGTTCACAATGTCGTTTTTGACATACATACACACACTATATACAAGGCCATATGTTATGTGTGTATGTACAGATGTGTGGTCATTCACTGTTTGGTGCGTTGACTTGTAAGAGATGCATGCCATACTGCAGCCCCTCGATCCGAAGTACCAGAGATCTATTGGCAAAAATACTACACAGCAAGCTGTGGCATACACGTATGACTTGTTTAGATGCGCCGACGAATAAGAGCTATACATATATATATATATATATATATATATATATATATATATGCCAGTATAACTACGAGTAAGTCAGAAACAGCACAATAGGATTCCTTATTCCTGTTTTGTTTGAAAAAAACAGTCTCCTGCCACTTTAGTTGAACGTTGAATTTAAACCCATCAACAAAGCCTCATTATCACACAGTCTTTTTTTGCCTTAAGCCCTAGAAAAACTACTACAACTCGTGTAAAATATGAATAGGAATAAACAGAATTTTCCTATGGAACTGGCCGTGTTCGGCAAAGGCTCCACTACCAATCTATTGTCGGCAATAGACAGAATTGATGAAATTTTCAATTGAAATTATAATATTAAAAAAATATATTATTTAAACTATATTATTTTTAATTGTATTTGACATATTTAAATGGCGCTTGTGAAAACGCATAAACGCAGTTTGCAAAAAGTTTCGTACTTAACTACAAGTATGCATGAGTATGGCGTATTAAGGCCGTACACATTTATAAATATATTTTGCTGTCCGCCAATAAAATATTTTCATCTAAAAAAAAACATTAGCCTGCACGATTTAAGAATAGACGCACGCCTTCGACTGTTTCCAAAAATATAGAAAAGAACACAGTTCGACAAGCAGAATCAAAGCTGTTTTATCTCGGCCCGTATCGTGGAATTCGCTACTGTAATTGTCGCATAGCATGGTCGTCTTCGCGCAGGTGAGGCGACGCCTGTCAATTAATTAATGAATACTATGTGTCACATTCTAATTAGTTGGAATAGTAGTAGTAGTAGTAGTCATCGTCGTAGTGCACTAGAGGGGGTTGGTCGGCCCAAGTGACGTGTGGGCTTAGCTAGACACCGATTCAATGCGGCTTATGACCTGGCCTCTTGATGCGCCAACGCGTACACAGGCGATGTACGTAGTCCTTGTCTAGGTTAGCTGACTGAGTCAAACCCGGTGACGTGGTGGCATGCGTCTGCGCCTCGCGACCGAAGAAGACACATAGGTGCGCGGGTTCGAGCCCCACCGTTGCACATTTGTATTTATGGGGGTCGGTCTATAAAGCAATGCGAAAAGCAGTCCCATGGACGTTAAATCTTGGCTGAGAGTCAGCCCCGAAAGGTTAGACTGGTTGGCTGAGTAGAGAGATACGAGGTGTGTTCAAAAAGTATCGCGACGTTTGTGTTTTTTTTAAAAATTAGTCATTTATTCATGAATATCTATTTTGTCCCCTTCAAAGTAATCCCCATGAGATATTATACACTTGTGCCAACGGTTTTTCCAATCTTCGAAGCACTTCAAAAAAACATTTTTTTTTATCTTGTTCAGCTCCTCCTTCGATGCCGTCTTTATCTCGTCAAGCGTAGCGTAACGTCGTCCTTTCATGGGCCTCTTCAGTTTAGGGAACAAGAAAAAGTCACAGGGGGCCAGATCTGGGGAATACGGTGGCTGCGGCATCATTAGTGTGTTGTTTTTGGCCAAAAACTCGCGCACAAGCAACGATGTGTGAGCAGGGGCGTTATCGTGGTGCAAAAGCCAATTTTTGTTCTTCCACAAATCCGGGCGTTTCTGGCGGATTGCTTCGCGCAAATTGCGCATAACTTGCAGGTAATATTCCTTATTGACCGTTCTACCCTGTGGCAAGAACTCAGGATGCACCACGCCCCTGCAATCGAAGAAAACTGTCAGCAAAACTTTCACATTCGACCGAACTTGGCGCGCTTTTTTCGGTCTTGGTTCGTGCGGCAGCTTCCATTGAGATGATTGAGCTTTGGTTTCCACGTCATAACCATAAACCCACGATTCGTCACCAGTTATGACCCTCTGGAGCAAATTTGGGTCGTCGCGGACAGAGTCCAACATCTCATTAGCAATGTTTATGCGATGCTGTTTTTGGTCGCAATTGAGCAATTTTGGTACGAATTTCGCGGCGACCCGTCTCATGCCCAAATCATTGATAAAAATCGAATGGCACGAGCCAATCGATATGTTTAGGTCCTCAGCAACTTCTCTAACGGTGATTCGACGATTGGCCAATACCATTTTCTCCACTTCATTAATTTTTTCGTCTGTTGTTGAAGTGCTCGGGCGTCCGGCACGCTCTTCGTCGTTCACATCTTCTCGGCCTTCTGAGAACATTTTGTACCACCGATAAACGTTGCTTCGGTCCAAGGTAGCTTCTCCGTATGCCACAGTCAACATTCGGAATGCATCCGCGCACTTAATTTCGTTTTTCACACAAAATTTGATCCATTGAGGTTCTTTGATCCATTTTTTTTTAATAGGTAAAAATCGAAGACGATCCAAAACACGTGCAAGCAAAGCAGCTGTCAACAATTAAGTGAACATTCAAAATGGCCGAGCTTGTCGGCATAAGTGAGAGACATGAGTACCAACATAACGCCACAAAAAATCGAAATTCGAATATACGTAACCCGCGAAAATTCAAGTTCGCGATACTTTTTGAACACACCTCGTACACAGAAATATATACAGCTTAAAGGGAGAGAGGAATTCAAGAATACGTATTTGTATATATATATATATATATATTAAATATATAATGCATATATATATAGAAGGCGAGCACTGCCGAGTGTGCAAATGTATTGTAAATTATTAATAAATCATCGCATTACTTTCTATCAATATATATATATATATATATATATATATGTGTTCAGCACGGTGTCGTAATGGCTAAGTCATTGCCCTGCATTTGAAAGATCATGGGTTCAAGTCGTAGACTGGCCACCCTTAACTTGGTTTTATTTCGGGAGCACACGTAATTCAATAAAGAAGATGGTGCACTAGAATCTACTTAATTATTAAAACAAAAACAAGAAAAACAAAAATAAGGCCCTACATTTCTACCCCACGCATCGACAGCATCGCAACCAGAAGGAATCATTCGTCTTTTCGGACGATGGTGAACGTAGGCTGCGGCCCGATCGTCTATGAAAATAGGCATCACTGTCAAACACTTGATAGTTCCCCCTTCGGCGGATTTCAGGGACAGACGTAAGGCAAAACCGCCTTGTGATGTATTGGATATCTAGAATAACATTATTTGACGAGCGATAACATTGCGATGGTACGCGGATTAGTAAATCCAAATATAAGGATTTACTAATCCGCGTTTTTACGTTTATTTAGAAGAATATATATAATGCTTCACGACGTTGCTGCTCGTTCGCGTAAGCAGTAATAAAATGCTTACTAGCCTAGAACTAGGAAGAATATGTAACTCTTAGTTTTAATTAACTCTCATAATTAATACTGTGTACTGAGTTCTATCCTATTTGACCCCATAATATGGCGAGAGTCTGATAGAAATTATATCCCCTATTTGTCACAACACTGGCAAATAGGTTTGTTGTATGAGCTGCGGTCAGCAATAAATTTGTAGTTAATTACTGGCCTTAATAAAGTTTTTTTGTCTGATACCGTGATGTTCGAATGTGCAAAATGTTCGTTCTGGTTTAAAATGAGAGAACAACTGGTTATGTATAACCAGGGCTGTTCAACTGTGCCGTTCAAATCCTGTAAATCACAGAAACCCAACTTAGTCTTAATAAAGACACGTTTGTTTGGACAGAACACGGAAGGCGCAAAAGCGCAACAAAGCCGACCTGTGACAGCGCCACCGGACAGAATGGCAAGAGCAACCTCTTCGGTGCCAAGCGCAGCGCTACAGCAGCTAATCATACCCGCAGCGGTAGCAGTAGCGGCGGCAACAACAACAATATCGTCACTATCTCTTTGACATCGACTTTCTGGAACAAACGGTCCTGGGATGTGCCGCATGGTCCGAGGCCAGACGAGGCATGCGCAGAAAGGAGCCGCTGGGAGAGCTAGTTGCGCACATGCTCACGTCGGTTAAAACTGGGGCGTGGCTGCAAAGCCCATCTAACGTAACCATAGAGACAAAGGAAGAGGCCGGAAAAAGACAATTGGTGGAGAACGTACGAGAGTCGATTGCCACACGCGATTCGACAAGCAGGAATGAATAGAATAGAAAACGCCTTTATTTACCGAATAAAGGGTAAGAAGGAAAGCTAGGTGGGCAAGGACGCCCCCAAAACCTCCTTGTTGTGCAATTCTCTGGCTACACGCCAGGCGAACATATTATTGACTGTTTCAAGTCTTGGAATACATTTTGGTAAAAACATTATTTGACTTCTGCGATTATTCATTGTCACGTCAAAAAAACGGTTGATAAGATCGGCACTTGAAAGTTGCGATAGTGCTCGCGTGTCGTTGTTCTTCAGTAAAAACGAGATCGATGGAAGGTTTACAGCATTCGGGTCAATATTACATCTTTTACAGAGCCTTTTTAGAAATCTTCTCTGAATACCTTCAAGCCTGCCTATGTGCTTGCACAAGTATGGGCTCCAGACAGGTGAACAATATAAAAGTTTGGATAGCACAATTGCTTTATACAGACGAATATACACATTTGGGTCTTTGATGATAAAGCAACGGAACAGCGTGTTCACAAGTGTAGATGCTGTTTTGACTAGCTCTCTTATATGCACAGAAAATGTTAGATCTGTTGACATTAATACACCGAGATCCCGAGCAACATTAGCGGTGGGCAGAATTGTCCCGTTAAGCTGATACTCCAGATTAAAGAAGCCATGTTTCAAAACGAGGCATTTCGAAACTGATAGCTCCATGCCATTGTCAATGCACCAGCGGCAGATGCCATCGACAGCAGACTGTAACGCAGTGTGCGCTGAGGGAGAGTCCAAGGGAGCGTATATCTTTAGGTCATCGGCGTACAGTAGGTATTTAACACTCGACGGAATATAAGATTTTATGTCTAAAACAAACACTGTGTACAGCAAAGGAGAGACGCAGCTCCCCTGTGGGACGCCGGACGGAGCCAGTCGTGGCTCACTGAGAGCTTCCCCGCATTTGACTCGGAACGACCGATTGTGTAAAAACGCGGCAAGCCATTTGCGCGTTTGTAAATGAACCTGGAGCGTCTTCATCTTGTCGATAAGAAGCTTATGATCAACCCTGTCAAAGACACTCTTCTGGACTAACAATTGAAAGCTTCTGAGGCTTCCCTGCCGGCTGTGCGTAGTTACCCTTCTGTGTCAAGGTTCCATGCAGGCCGGAGGGTCATCTTAAGAGAATAAATATAATGGCTGAGTTCCGCATTGTCTGAGCGTGAGCATGCTAAAGGGTTAGCCAATACCTGTATACTTTTACTCAATCGTACGTAATACGTATGCATTCTAAGCCCTTAACCTCCCAAAGAAAAAACTGTTTAAAATGCGGACGAAGGGGAATGATGCCGCGTTCTGTATAGTAATGTGTGACGGCGATTACGCAAAGTGCAGCAAAAGTTAATTCTGGCCCAGAAGTATCCTGCTTCGTCGCTGAGTTTCTGCTGGTCCGTACGAGAAAATGGTTATGAAAAGCTTAGTCGTGTCGGGCGGTCCGACTCTTCGCAAGTGACTGAACAGGTCCAGAGATGCTAACGCGGAGATTACCAGGTCTTTGCGGCTGCTTCTTTAAAACTGTGAAGGTCTAAGAAGAGCAATAGATCTAGCGCCAGTTAACCCGCTCACGTCGATAGGCATTGCACTCTTTACAGAGATTTACCAGCGGCAGGAACTACATATCGATAATATTCGAGGGTTCTACCAGTTGGCAGTTCTACCTGCGGGAGGCCGTAGTATACCAGTGGGCGGATTATTAATGTATCTAAACAAACATTTACCGCCGGCGCAATATGTGAGCAACAACGATATCTGTTTGGGTCTCTCGCCTATGAGGGTGAATATAGTCGTCTTCTACCTCCCCCTAAATCTTGACTCGGCAGAGGTCGCTGACACGGCAGTTCTGGTATATTAGGTTTCGACCTGTCTATGCCAACCATCGTCGGTGGCGATTTCAATGCCCGTATATGTGGTGGGGCTACTAACGATAAAGGAGAGTAATTGCTCCAAACGATGGAATATTTTGGTCTGAGATGTGCAAATGCAAGCGAAAACCACACGTATATAAGTCATAACGGAAAAAGCAGCGCCATTGACCTAGTGTTTTCCAACCTTATCGATGGCGACGCTAAAAGATTTAATGTTCTCAAGGTGGCTGCACGAAGGGATCTACCGGTGTTAGCAATTGAAAATCTTCCTATATTTGGGCAAAGCAGCGAAGCGATCCACACATGGTTGCCACGAGGCATGTTGACCTTTCACTTTTAGAGGTTGATGGCCTTGATGTGGATACCTGTTGTGAACTGTTAGAGAGAACCATGATCCACCATCATCACCTGGTCTATTCGAATTTCCACGAAGAGCACACAAAAAGCATCTGTCGAGTGTGCTTTCAGACGTGTACGACGTTTCATGTGTCTGCCTGTCAGGCGAAGAGATGACTACACTGCCTTGCTTGAATAACACGCCTCAAGCAGCAGACAACTGTATACGTATCAGTTCTATTTTATATGCATACTATATATGAGTTCAATAACTAAATAAATATATGAGAAACAAGCCATGGGTAGCGCTGCGGACTAATGTATGTTGCATATATATATATATATATATATATATATATAAAGTGTGTTGCAAAAAATTAGCCCCTCATGTTTTTTGGTGATAATTTCGGCTTGGTTTACTTGAATGGCTTGAAATTTTAAGCGCGTGGGGTACATGACGAAATATGGTGAGAGTATGGTGTTAAGTTCGTTGTAATCTCACAATCGGTTCATACAAAAAATAAAAAGTGTGAAAAAACAGTGTTGCAAAATATTAGCAACATTAACGCCTTACGGCGTATTTGATTCTTAGCAGGGCTGTATGACTTATTTGACACTACATATTCTATTCTTGAAACGGGGTTTTCGTCCCTTCTTCTGAATCAAATCGTAAACTTGGTCTTTCATGGAGTTAATGAGCTGTTGTAAGTACGAAAGTGGAATATTAGTATATGCTTGCTGGACAGCTTCTTTGAGGTCCGGCAAATTATCATATTGTCGACCATTTGCGTAAATCTGCTTCACCAAATGTCCCCAAAAAATTTCGATGGGATTCAGGTCTGGATTCCAAGCATGGCTACAGTGCTAGCCGAGGTGTGAAACGTGGCGCTGTCTTGTTGAAAAAACTGCGTCAGGTCCGCCAATTCTTCTGAAATGGGCTTCTAACTGGAAACCGACGATACGCTGGTACTTGTCGGATTTGTTTCGGCCCACAATCGCGACTAGATCGGTCTTCCCATTATATCCAAACGCGCCCTTATATTTCACAGAACCACCACCGGCCACACATTTCGAGAACCATTTAGGTTCCTTTCGTAAGTCGTGCCAATAGTCCTGACAGCCTTCAGGGCCATCGAGATTAAATTTCTTTTCATCCGAGAAGACGATGTTTTTCCACTCGTTATCCCAAGTTTGGTATCTATGCGAAAATTCACGCCGTGCGACAATGTGCTTCGGTTCCAGTTGCGGCATAAGCTTTCCTTTTGCGTATCGCACTTTTTTGTCAGAACTCAACACTAGGTACACTGTGTCTCGGTATATTTTGCAACACTGTTTTTCACACTTTTTTATTTTTTGTATGAACCGATTGCAAGATTGCAACGAAATTAACAACATACTCGTGTTTCGTCATGTTCATCATGCCCTTAAAATTTTAAAACGTTCAAATAAAGCAAGCCGAAATTATCACCAAAAAACATGAGTTGCTAATTCTTTGCAACGCACCATATATATATATATATATATATATATATATACATATATATATATATATATATATATATATATATATATATATACATATATATATATATATATATATATATATATATATATATATATACATATATATATATATATACATATATATACTGGCATCGCTTATTTTGTTTGCCCTGTTTACGACTTTGCTTACCAGCTTTATTTGCTCAGTGTGGGGGCAGAGCTGTGGACAACAGACTGGTGGCCTGGCAGCACCGTATTATTTCCTGTCTCGAGGCAGAATAGGCCGGCTATGCCTGGCGGCAGGCCTGTGCGAGATGATGAAAACCGCGGTCTGCTTTGACTGCCGCCAACCGGCCCGGACTGCAAACCGCGCCCTGGCGCCAATGGCGGCGTCCCACCGCCGCCGCCGCAACCAATCAAGCAACAAAAAAGATCGAAACGAATCATTTCATAAAAATGTTCACGGTATCGACGTCTGGTAGCTTTCTGAGCTTCGCGTCGCCGTTTCCCTCGCCGTCGCCGTCGCCAGAACTCGAATCCTTCACATCTCCTTCTCACTGTTATCGTTGTTCCTTCCCATCACTGCCGCTACTAGCGTTGTCCTGGTTTCCCTTCAGATTATTATGATAAGGCGACTGATAATTATTGTTCATCATTATTTTTCCAAGTAATGGGTGGCCGCCGGGTAATTCCCCGTCGTCATCTGCCGCCTGCCCGCCGGACGGCGAGAAGAGACGGCCTTTCAGACAGAGAATTCATCCCGGGGCCAGGGATTTCTAGGGTTGTAGCAAGGGGCGGGAAGAAGAAATAGAGCCCACGCGCAGTACTACTGCATCCTTGCAAGACGATGCTAGATGATACATTACATCAATGACCTTAATTAAATTACGTGGTGATTATTATAGTGGCTGGCCGAATAGCGGGAGGTGCAGAGAGCTGCCGGCCCTGTCGGTCCTGCAGCAAATGCTGCCATCTGCTGTGGCATGCACTGAATAATTATATTGAATAATCCTATTAAACTGCACCCACTTAACCGAACCGCTGGCTTTCTCTATTCGGCTTCTCATAGCCTAGTCTATATATATATATATATATATATATATATGACCTTATCATTCATTTAGACCATTCCTACTTAATCTCAGGACAAATATTACCCCGCCTGACTATGTATATATCCTGGTTCAGCCCTGCGACCATTTTCACTGATCCATTAGCATTTCGAAATATAGAAATAGGAATGGACTACAGAAAGTCAAAACTGCGAGTGGTAGTAGGTAATTTCTGTTAGTTTCCTTTTGTGTAAAACGCAACACGGAATCAGCTTGGCCCATTTAGTTAGCATCCCGCTAAATGAGGCCGACTCAAAATGTATACAGCCTTGCGACAAACCATTGAAATGTCCACAAAATGTGGTTTGGACCGCATAATTTTACCTATCTTATTCTAGGCGCTTGAAAGCCAAAGCATGCCTAGTGGGTCTACCAAACATACTTGCAGGAAATTTACAAAATGACAAATTATCAATCATATATATATATATATATATATATATATATATATAATAGAATTGCCGTCCGCAGAAAATACACATGTTACCCTTTTATAACAGGGGCGCTGCAGGCCGGGAACTGCAGGCCCTCTTACGCTCCAACTGATTCAGCGCGTAGGTAGAAGCCTTAATCTTTCGACCGGAGACTTCTTCGGAGAATCCGAATTCTTGCGTCAGAGGCTGTCGCTCGACATTCAACGAGGAAATGCAGCGTCTGTTCGGGGCACATTGTTAAACTGGGCTAACCCTGGTTTAGAGAACCCGTAATCACACGTTCGCGCAGAGACAATTGTCCACTCCAAAGTGCTAATATAGCGAAGCTATATAAATAAATAATCGATCTTTGATGATTAAACAGACCCCCGTAGAGCGGCAGTATATATGTTACATACGCATCCATATAACCAATGTTTCCTTCAATACCTACTGAAAATTTGTTTTTCAATGGGACAACCTCTGCCTTGTAATATCGACAAGGTCCTTTCCAACATTTAATTCTAAAGCTGGTGCCTCAGACAGGTCTATACCTCCGCTCCTCTCCAAGGCTGTGCATTCTTTAATAATATGTTAGATTGGCTCATTCCCTAGCCCACATGCTCGACGATCTGTACTTTGCCTTCCCTATATTTCCCTTTCCCTTCCCTATATTTATATAGCTCTTTGTATCCTTGTATTCAACATCTCAGCCCTGGCATCTGCCAATGGCCCACTCGGTTATGAATTATGGTTTACCCATTCTACTCCGCTCCCTTTCCGCTATATGTATATATATATATATATATATATATTTATATTAAGTCGGCTCAGACAATAGGGCTCATAGTTTGATCCCGGCGAGCAAGCAGCGACAAGCTTTATCGAAGCGAAATATTTTGAGATCCGAAGACCCAGACGGAAACTGCAATAAGTAATGACAATTCGTCGTTGCTGAATCGCACGATTTTAATGATCGATTATACAATCACCGTTTCACTTAATGCTAGTTTTATAATATTGCCAATAAAGCGGTCGCTGTCGCAACATCGTTTTATTTTGAGTAGGGTGGTTTTCAAGAGCTAGACATGCAAGTGTTCCCCCTACACTACCACAGATGCATTTGTTTCGCTTTGTGCATCACGTGTCGCTTCAATTCGCTGACGTGCCGCTTTAAACAAAGTTGCGTGCCAGCGAACGGAGCGTTGCGAGACGGGGGTGTGTAGGTGCACTGACTTAAGTGGCGAGCACGCCATACTGGGGTAGTATGCGCGTGGTAAACGATACTTACCTTTCTGTTCTCAGGCTCTCTTTGTTCCTATTTGTATTGCTTTCTCGTTCTACTTTGCGGTGGTGGAGGTGGTAGTGGTAATGTGTCGCCAATAACGGATGATATGGAGGTCACACCAATCAATGACTTGGCAACAGTCGCAGTAGCAGCAATGTTTAGTCGTACCAGCAGTAGGATTAGACAAAGTAGTATGGGCTATTGGCGTTCCATAAGAAGTATGCAGACATGAGGAGTATTGGCCTCTTACAGGTGGTTTCCGAAGTATGCCAGGTACAGAATACAAACAGAACGCTAAAAAGATTGCCTTGAGCTACACTGACAATTAAGTATGCAGCAAAATCATTCAGATAGTTAGCAGGTTAATGAAATCGAGATAGACGGCAATCTGTCATGTTACGTCACATGTGGGTGGGCTCGACGACAACTCAGAAACAGTTTAATGCACATCAGGCAGATGCAGGTACATTGCTATTACTGGCACGGTTGCTGGTCTTGTTTAAAGGTTTGGTTGAGGTGTTTGTTCAGCTTACACAACTAAAGAACGTGGACCTACTGACCACTACTAACAACCTATCACCGCGTTTTGCGTCTGTCACGAAAAAGTCGTGAACACCGTTCACTAACTGCCAGTTTAATGAATGCATTCGTTGTGGTAGACAAGCAATCGGGTAGTTGTGAGAGGGCTTGACAACTAAGCAGCTTCATCCGTCGCTGAATGACGCGACAATCTCCAGCGCCTTGAGGCCCTACGGGGTGACGGATGTCGTCAGAGTACGGTCTAAGAATATTAGAACGGGCATTGTCATGCCAACTGGCAGCGTAATTTTGACCTTTTCGGGCTGCAATTTCCCAGTGGAGGTGCGCCTGGGCCTAAAAACCCACGGAGTTCTCTTGTATCGCGACCCGCAACAATGCTACCAGTGCTACAGCTTCGATCATATCAGACCCGATTGCCCATTGCCATTTCCGCGCTGCCGTCGCTGTGGATCCACTAAACATATCCGGAAAGACTGCACTAATCCTGCGCGGTGCTGCCTCTGCAAGGGTAATCATGAAGCCGGCTACAGTTCTTGTCCACATCGGCTGAATCGCATGGAGCTTCTTAAACGGTCTGCAAAGAGAACTATCCAGCCGCAGGCTGAGGTCGCGCCCGTGAAGTTGTGCGCCCCCGTTGCAGAGATTCAACCCGCCGCAACCTTCAGCAAGCGCAGTTTTGCTGCCGTTGTACAAAATGGTTTCAAGGTTAAGACGCATGCGGTCAATGTAGCTTCAGGAACGGTTCTCGGCACCAAGGCTGCACCTTGCGCTTCGGCTGCTCCCTCCGTGGATACGGTGGATCTGCTAGTAGAGTCAATCGTAAAAAATATTATTCCTCGTCTAGTGAAAACAATCGTGGAAAAAATTGGTGCTGTTGTCGAATCTGTCCTGTCGTCACTCCTCCCGAGTCTAGTCACCACTAGAGCAAACGTTTCGGGGGTTACTCCCCAAGTTGAAAGTTCGCTCGTAGGTAAAGACCTTCGCTGCGGGATTGAGGAGGCGATAAGAGCAGCGCTTTCCCCGGTGGCCGTGCAGTCACAGCATGGTACCGAGAAAAAGACACAAAACGACGATGGTTTGCCTAGCAATAGGCAGTCGTCCTCTTCACAGGATCCAAAATGTTAAACAGCCAAGCCGATATCCGCCGTTGGTTCCCCCCGGCACAGGCACAGTCGGCTGCGCCTGCCGCTCACTCCACTTCAAACAACCCGCATCTAGCAAACCAATCCGCTCTGCAGCGTGCGCCTACCGGTTCATTCTTGGCCTGTCTCGTGTTGAAGGTGGCCCAGATAAAGGCGAGTGTCAAGATGTTATTCTGCATCCCACGCAGCTTACGGAATAGTGTTTCTGTTGAGCTGGCGAAAACCATTGACGATGTCAGTCATTCGGGGACCCGGGAATGTTGGGAAAGGCTACTCACCTTTTCGACGACGGTGTTCAGTATCCCGGCAAAAAAGGAGAAAGGCCGAACACTCACTTGCATAGTCCGCGAGAACTTGCTTCGTTTTCAGAGGGGTGCGTCTATATCGGATAACCCTTACACGACTAGAAGACATACCAGGACAAACCCCGCTGCAGACTCTGACCGTTGTAGAGCAATAAGCGCACAGGCAAAGCTCGCTCAAGGCGACGTGTCAGCAGCCGCAAGAACGCTGCTTTCAACTGATACGATCGCCCCTCTTGATTCACAAACACGCCGTAGTTTGCTGGAGAAACACCACCAACACCCGTCGAACTCGTCGTTTCCGCCGGCAACAACGCCGACGCCATCAGTATCGGAAATCGTTGTTACTCCGACCGAGATCCGTAACGCCGTCAGGAGATTCCCTAACAGCTCTTCCGGCGGCCCCGACGGCCTACGACCTCGCCATTTGAAAGATCTTATCGGTACCCACGAGGACGACAGCAATCCTCTTCTGCAGGCCCTTGTGCGATTTGTCACCCTAGCGGTTAACGGTCGTTTGCCTGAGTTTATACTTTCGATTTTTTACGGTGCAAATCTCATTGCCTTGCGCAAGAAGGACGGCGGAATTAGGCCGATCGCTATCGGCTTCACATTACGGCGGCTGGTGGGAAAGATCCTGATGAAGAAATCCTTGCCAAGTATTTTGGAGCTCGTGGCTCCGATGCAGCTTGGCTGCGGAATTAAGGGTGGAGCAGAAGCAGCGGTACACGCTACAAGGAGTTTCCTCGAGACCCGCTGTGGCCAGGAGGGGGTGTTAGTTAAACTTGACTTTCAAAACGTATTTAACTCAATGCGTCGCGACCATCTGCTAAACGCTGTGAAGTCCAAAGTACCGGGGCTTTTTCCAGCCGTTTATCAGATGTACCGATTTCCCACAAATCTCCTCTGGCAGGCAGAAACCATACAATCATGTTGTGGCGTGCAGCAGGGGGACCCTTGCGGTCTAGCACTTTTCTGCATTGGAATCTCCGATCTCCAGGCCAGACTAGTTGCGGCCGTGGTATCTCGACGACGCCACTTTAGCCGGCGACAGCTTGACGGTTATTGAGGATATCAAAAGAGTCAGAGCATTCGAGGCTGAATCAGGCTTACGCTTAAACGACGATAAGTGTGAGGTATTCCGGCTTTCTCAAGATACGCGCACGAAGTCTTCAGCGTTCGTAAAGAAGCAGCTTCCAAACTTCAGAGAGGTAACCGACGACAGTTTAGAACTACTGGGTGCGCCACTCACGGAAGCGGCGGTAGAGGGTGCCCTCAGGAAAAGCTCGCAGACACTAACCGATGGTGCCGCCGACTTAAAGCCCTAGACGCGCACCCAGCATTGTATCTATTAAGACACAGTCTCTCAACGCCTCGCTTAATGTACCAACTTCGATGTTCGCCAGCGTTCAGAAGACGCGACCTACTACATTGCTTTGATGATATACTCCGGGAGACCTTACAATCCCTGCTAAACGTTGATTTAAAGGATCGGTCTTGGACTCAAGCTGCACTTCCCGTTAGTGCTGGGGGCCTAGGTGTACGCAGATCCGTCGATATTGCCCTATCCTGCTACCTGGGCTCGTTGTCCGAAGTTAAGAAGCTTGTCGTCGCCATCGGGACCCCTTCGACTGAAAGCTGGATTGCCGTCTCAACGCAGGCAGCACTCGCTAACTCTCGCGACCAGTGGGATTCAGTGCCGGAGCACATAACACAAGGATCTCTGGATCAAATCGTGGTATCTCGGCTACAACGCGACCTAGAAAATCAGGTTCCCGACAGCTCAGGAAAGGCCCGTTTATAAGCCTGCTTTGATCAAACCAGTGGCAAGTGGCTTCAAGCCCTCCCCTCGCTGCAGCTGGGAACGATGCTGGACAACAACACACTCCGCATCGTTTCCGGCTTACGGCTTGGGGGGGTCGTTTGCGCACCCCACCCATGCAGTCTATGCAGAGCACCGGTAAGTGCCACGGGTGAACACGCCTTGTCGTGTCGCTATAGCGCTGGGCGCCACTCACGTCATTTCGCTATCAACGACGTTATCTTCCGTGCTCTTCACTCGGCCCACATTCCGGCAGTGAAGGAGCCTGTCGGTCTTAGTCAGAATAGTCAGCTGAGGCCAGACGGAAAAACTCTTACCCCCTGGGCTCGTGGTCGTCTTCTCGTGTGGGATGTTACAGTGTCATGTACGCTGGCCAAAAGCTACGTTCAAAACACGAGCCGTGAGGTAGGCGCAGGCGCCCGGTTAGTTCAGCCGATTGCCATAGAGACCTTTGGACCGTTTGGACCGGAGTCTATGAAGTTTATTAAGGAACTGGGCCGGAAAGTCATCGCTGCAACTCAGGACCCCCGAGCTAGCGAATACCTGTTGCAGCGCATATCGATCGAGGTTCAACGTGGCAACGCCGCGGCCGTGGAAGGGTCTCTTTTGTCAGCCGCAAGCCTTCCGGAGATCCCGTAGAAACTGTTTTTATTCCGCATAATTGTATGCCTATGACAATAAATCATCAAGTGTTGATAAAAAAAAAAAGTCATAAACGAGACTAAACCCTAAAATCTGCAGAAAAAAAAACTAAGCAGCTTCCTAGCAAGCGCACGATTTGTTTAGAACTTTTGAAACCGACAGAGAATGGTCATAATGGTTACACACGTAAAACTACGATGTATTTTGATGCTAACTAGGTGTGAACCAACATGACACTCAGATCGCAAGCATTGGTGCTTTGGTCTTAGATGGTTGGATTCTGGGACTTCCTCATGCGTAAATGGAATGCAATCATTTGTCGCTTGCGCACGATAAGACTGGGACACTGTATCCCACGGGCCGGATGTAGACAAATGTTAGCCTCGCGATGGTGGGCCTCTCAGTAGGAGTTAGGGTAGTGGGGAAGTCCCTCGACACGGGGTTAGCCAGAGCGGCACATCTCATACTTGGCACCTATTATCCTAAGGATCGAGGGCTTTTTAGGGGGAACAGAAGGTTTCTAACTTTGGTTGCCAAACCATCAACTTCCTACCTACGTACCTGGCACTGCAAACAAAGACAAATATGAGCGCACTAACGTCGGCCCAACGGACAGGGCAAGATATCTCTTGAGGACAATCGGGAACTCACCAGAGCTAGGAGCGCCACTATCTCGACTTAGCAGGAGAAATGGGTGCAGTGTTACACCTGGGGTAACCTGAGTTCCACAGTTCTGCAGTCCAAGCCTCTCTGGGAAGTAAGGTGCACGATCTCTATGACTGTGAGAGGCAGCCTTAATATGAAGTTGTTTAGCTACATAATGACCACGATGGAAGCCTGAAGGAAGGCAACGAGCCGGTTCGATTTTGCCAAAAGGCCCAAGAGACGAAAAGCCAAGCTGAATATTAAGTTCAGCCAGACCCTCAAGATCGTGACGCACCCCTCAGAACCGCGTAAAACGTGGCATAAGCTCCCGTATGTAATACGGGAATATCTGGGTATATGTAAATATGCAGAATGATAGCCGAAGACATAGGTGAATCAAGAATAATGGAAAAGGCGCTTCCCACAGAAAACGTCAATAAGCTATTCTAAAAAAAATAAAAAGGTATATACTATATTTATATATATATATACGTCTTCTGTTGTCCACTGTTATTGGTACTGTTCGACCATGGTTCAGTGGAAAGGATTCAGTCGTCGATGACTCGTCCTTGCTAGTAAATACGTTTTTTGTTTTATTTCTAAAGAGATAATTCAATCAAAAGTATATATATATACGTCCAAGTTATTAGCTTCGGCTTGCCCTGCTCAAGCGGACATGTATATGTAACCGCACATGCGATACAACTGCCGCCATGTTTCTGCCAGGCGCGCATCCTTCAGTTTTGTGTCTGTATGCTGCTTCCGCGTCCAGCTTGCTGCCACGTTTCATGCTGCTCGCTCGAAATGATGGATTATTCCCATCTCCCCCCTCTTCTGTCTTTCGACGGTCTGTCGACGCTATTCTGTTGTCAATCGCGTTTTCCCGACGCCTGCTCCAATATAGGGCAGGGATTATCTAGCCCGACGGATCCAGCCAGCAGAGCCACCTACGTATTCTGTGCACGAGCGTGTATCGCACTCGTGGTGCATCTGATACGAGCTACGAGTCGCCGAGACGCACACACACACAAACAGAGGCGCACAGAGAGGCACATGGTTGCATAGATCTATTTCGTAGCGTTCACAGCGGCGACGACGACGACGACGACAACATTGTCTTGCCTTCTGTCTTTCCATATTTGTTCGAGCGAGGTAGCGAGCAAACGACTGCTTTAGCCGGGCGCAGTGCTGCTACGTGTTGTTGTTATTGTTGTTGTTATTATTACTGTTGTTGTTGTAGTTGTTGTTGTTGCTGTTATTGTTGTTATTGTTGCAGTTGTTGTTGCTGTTGTTGCTGCTGTTGTTGTTATTGTTGTTGCGCCGACCCTTCATCATGGCACTGTCGTTGTCGGGGTCTCCTCGCGACACAGAAAGGCTGACGCAAAAGTGACAGGGCCGCGCACACAGGAGGCACAAAAAGGTGGCCGAAATTGTGAATGAGTGGCGGCGAACGGTGCGTGCATTTAACGGTGGCACGCATGACGTGACTGGCCTATGATGTCGTTGTTTTGTTGCGCAAGCCTTTTGTTGGTGTCTCGGCGTGCCTAACGCATACTTCAACTTATTCTTACACTGTTTGGCGCCGGCGGCGTCGTTGACAAACAACGGCGGCGACTCAACCTGTAAACGGAAATGAGTTTCAAAAAATTCTTCCCTTCTCGATGGCTTGGGCTTTTCTTTTTTTGGAGGTCGTTCTATACGTCTGCGCATACCGTAAGTAAGGCAGTGATGCTCAGCAGCGGATCGTACAGATCCGTGACCTTCTGACTGTAACCTGATCGATCGATTAGTGTTGTGGTTGTTGTTCCTGTTGTTGTTCCATGCGGAACAAGGTACTTATTTGGACGCTATTCGTGCATGTTGTTGTTTTTGTTGTTGGTGGTGCCGTTGCAAAAAAAAGAGAAAAACAGTGGATCCGTAGGTACATTTTCACTAGTTACTTCATGGTCACCGGTACTACGCCGCACTTTTTGTGTACTTTTCGCCGCCTGAACTGCCTGCAGTAATACACGTGTGCGTACACACACATATATATATATATATATATATATATATATATATATATATATATATATATATATATGTGTACATATATATTATTCATATATATAATAATTAATTTAGTCTTATAGAGCGGGCAGTATTAATCAACAAAAGCCTATGTAGCTCACGTTTGCTGGGTGCTTTTTGGCCACAAAAACCCGTCGAGCAACATATGCGCATGAGCCCCGGGGCGATAGATGCTAATAGAAGACTGGCCGGCTCCTTCCTGGTTCTTCGACGATTTACCGTATAGTAAGTACTGATAAACATGTTGACGCTATACATACCTGTTTATCTGCATATATGAGTGTAAACGTATACAAAAAAATTATATATATATATATATATATATATATATATATATATATATATATATATATAATTATATATAAGCATTTTATAAATGATTTATTTTGCCTTACGGAGTTTTCGCGTATGTTCCTCCTTCTCTTTAAATCGGGTGGTGGATCTTTCTCCTTAGCGGCACCATGATGAATAGTTAGCAGTAGAACTTTTAGGGCGGCCAAACTGCGCCTCGCAAACCCGCTCATTACGATAACAGCACAGTGCTCCGTAATCGACATTTCGGGCGGACTCTTCAAGAGGCAGTCACCCCGCCGTATAACCACTGGTTCGAAGTATGGACCATTTCTCTTTGCATATTTCTACGCTTACATATGTGCTAGTTGTTTATGGGTTCCTCAAAACAACACACGGCCATTACCCTTCATCGGCTACTCAGGGCTATATATACATATATATACTCGTACACTAGATATATTTTTCTATTCGAGTCTTAGCATATTGGCGGCGCAACAAGAAACACTGAATCACTTGATATCATTCCTGCTTCTATGAGTAAACTCTTTTTCTAAGGTAGCGGTTTGACTATGACAATTATATTAAAAAAAAAAAAAAGCCGGCTATGATCATGCAACGTAGCTACAGGTTGCTAGCCTTGCCTTTCGGATGTGAATTGAGGGCTCTGACATGGCAAAGGACTTTAGTTGATACGATAACTTATATATATAATCAATTTGAAAAAAATGACAATGATTATGCACGCCATTGTTACGTACTGCCTGATACATTCACAGGTTAATTTAGCCGCAAAATACCATCTGAGAGATCGTATATGGATGATCACACTAGCACTACTACCCAATACAAGAAAAATGCATTACAAGTACTCACGAATAAGAACGTCTTTTAACAAACTACAGCGCTACGAAAGAACCCACAAGCCGATTGGTCGCTGTTTCTGGCTTATAAAGACAACCTCGGTTCTGGGCCTGACCAACCAACATTTTACTGCCCAATTGCCTTCTTAGTTCATTCCATTTTTATGGGAGCATTAATGGCAACGCACTTCGGTCCTATGAGATCTGGCTTATCTAATAGCATTGCTTGGCAGCCTGTTTCACTTGCTTGATGATGCCAAGCAGCGTCATTACTCTAACGGGAGCCACATGCCCCATCATAGAGCAACTGAGAGAGCAGCAACCCTAAAAGACAACTCGGAAAGAGTAACAAATATATATACATATATATATATATATATATATATATATATATATATATATATATATATATCACTTGCTCTCTGGTGGAGCACTGTGGCTTCTGAATGATGCTTTGCATCATCAAGTTCGGAACGGTTTTCCAAGGCTTGATATTGCATCAGGCAGATCCAAAACGGCTATATATATATATATATATATATATATATATATATATATATATATATATATATATATATATATATATCTGTTTTCTTTTTTATCTGATCATGGCCGATTATAATCCACTACGGCATTCACCTTGTCTAAATTAGAAAACATAAACTTCAATTTAACAGGGGCTCAGAACACTTCAATCTACTACTGTGTTGCAAACCAGTTTGTTTTGTAAGGTCACCAAGCATGTACGACTAGAGCACCAACTTTAGGACCAGCGTATTATATCAAGGCTTTCATCAAGCTTCAATATTGTTTGCGGGAGAAGCCAGTAATGAGCACTGGCTTACCGCGTTTATTTGTGTAGAACTAAAAGGGTATCAAATGATACCCAAGGCGTTAGAGTAGTCGAGGAATGTTGTAGCCACAGATAGAGCTGCGACGAGTCATAAATCTAATGAAACAGCTGAACAATTTCAAGGAATCTGTTGGCTGGTCCATTACGATTGACTAGTCGGGTGCACGCCTCAAAACTCGCATAAACATACTGGTCTAATCCGAACAAAATGTTTTTTAATACACAGGGATTTGCGTCAGTTTTATTTTAAATGTGACTCTATACAACGACTCTACCTGTTCCTTGCGTTTATTGTGGCAAACGCTATGCGCTAGAAAGCGTATGGGATTGCTCACTCGGGCACGAATCTCGGTCTCATACTAATGGCCGGCTAGCTTCTCGGCGATGCGATGCGATCCCGAACCCTTCCATGAAAAGTGAGCTATGCTCGGTGTAAGGAACGAGAAGGCTTAAACACGGCGCAGAGGATGTACATTGATTAAATACGGCAGATCGCCTTAGTATCTGAACACCGCCGAATAACATTGAAGAAGAAGAAGTGCGGTGGGTAGATAACACACCCGGATCTTACGACAAATTGGAAGTTTCATATACGGTTATGCTTCGGCGGGAGATAGGCTAACCGAGCGTACTGTTAAGGCTTGGCAAAACCAGCGCGGCGGCTCTGACGTAAAACACAATCTACTAGGAAAGGGACTTTGCGAAGCCGTGAGGAACGCACTAGTAACAGAACGCACTCGTGATACTAGTTTCAACTGCGCCGATGTATAAAGAATATTGACATCTTTTTTGGCACGAAGTGAACTGACTCAGCAATTTAAACAACAATGTGGTATGTGCACGTTATAATATGTCAATTATAACGTACTCCCTACCAGTGTAAAATGAGTTAAGTGCTCATTGATCTTGCCGCTGTAATCAGGAGAATTCTCACGATAGTTTTCACAGATGAAGTCGAACAGATATGCCGACTGTCAGACCATTGGGCATAGGCATTGGTGTACCGCAGACTAAGAACTAATAGGTATTGGTGTGCTGCAAATTAAGACTGAGGATTCTATAAACTACGGAACGGGTCACTACCGTATTATCATATTCAAGCTTGAACAGCACAAGGTTAATGTAAATTGCAGCCATGTGAAGCCAATGTAAGTTAATCTTTTGCTATTTTGTAGGCAGGAAAAGGATATTGTTCTAATAAATATATATATATATATATATATATATATATATATATATATATATATACATGTATATGTATATATATGGATATCTGTCACAACCCGTCAGTAACTTAGTCAGATGAGCTTGTCTCTCTAAGGAGCAGGACTCAAAGAGCAAGAAAACAAGAGCGAAAAAGATAAGAATGGAAGACGGAAATGGCAAGAATACGTACGTATATTCGGGCGAGCAGTTCCAAACGGCCCACAACGCTAAATGAATGTCTGCGCACCTCAATAGGCGGAACGTTACTGTTGCTAACGAAGCTTTGACGACGCGACAACAATACATGGGTCTCGAAAACCATTATCATCATCATCCACATCGCGAAGTCGTTCGTCGTATGGGCCCCGGGGCCCAGACGTACGAACCAGGCGCTCTGCCACATCTGAGCGCTCTGCATTCTCGGTCGGCGCTGGTCGGTGTGTCGACTGGTTGCATGTTTGCTGGGGCAGGGCAGACGCTCGGGATTCCACCCGCATGTAGTATGGGCAGGAGGAACGGCGACTTTGTGGCAATTTCAAGCAACGAAGAACACGCACAACACGCGCGCCCTCAAATGGAGCGAGATTGGCCTCACCGGCCGCCAAACCGATGATGATGCTGCCGCTGCCACAGTGGATCTAATTCAATTGAGCATAAAGCCTCGGCGACTCAGCGCCGCCACACAGCCGCACGCTGCAACTGCACCACGACGACCACCACCATTACTACTACTGCTTCGCTTCGGTCATCACGAAGCGAGAGCAGAACCAGAGCACACAGATTGCCAGCCCGTCGTAGTGCATGCGATTTGCTTGCTGAACACGCATTCCCTTGCCTCTAAGGGCATGAGGGCAGAGTACCTTACCGGAACGTCGGGTTCCGCCCCCCCCCTCTCTCCACTCTCCTCCCTCGCCCCTGTCGTTAGTCGCATGTTCAGTCAACGGGCACGGAAGCTCGACATCTCACCCCCCACCCCCCACCCTTCCCGCAACCTGCCCCGTGTCCCTTCTTACCCCTGTGTCCTGACCCCCAGAGCGACAACGCCATAATGGAATAATCAGGGTGGAGCAAAATTACGGCTTGTCTCTAATTGAGTCGGAGAGGGCAGGGGTGGGGGGCGCGAATCAACCGCCAAATCACGAAGACATGGCTGTCCACTTGTATCATTGTATCATGTGAAGGAAGCGTTCATGTCTGGCGCTGACATACATACAGTGATCCGAATCGGAAGCTCAAGTAGGTGGTTGGACCCAGACCTTAAGCTACCGTGTTTGTGTTATTATGTGTTATAATTTATATTTCTGTTGCTGTCATTATTGGGCCACTATTATTATTATCGATGCGGTTCGCTGGTGTTGTTATTGCTGCCGCTGCTGCGGGTTTCCGTCACAGTTGTTGCTGCATTGCTCTGACGGTTTCTATTATTGTTGCTGACGTTGTTCAAGTTAACAACATATTCGTTTACGTAACAACATATTCGATTACGTAACAACAATTCATTAACGCAATATGAATTGCATATTTCGTATCTAAACGTTGCACCTTTTACCACTAGTGCTTGCATGGTTCAGCATGTAGGTGTGCAATATCGGGCAGAGCTGTCGTCGGCCGGTCATGGTTCCGCCCAACTTCGAATTTAAGGCGATCCAATAAGTCCAAGTCACGCCGGTTAGGTAGTAAATTCTAAGAAATTTTTCGACAGCTTACGTTAGTTACAACGAAACAAACACACACACACGCACTCCTGCAAGAAACAAATTCTTACTTTTGCACGTGCCTAGTCCTGTTTCTACAACATGATGCGGCGGCTCATTTGCTACAATGGCAGCAGCTAAATGCTATTAAAACTGCACGTCGTGCTTTATCGACCCACCACCGCAGGCCCTATTGTTGCTGATTGTTATTTTTTGTTTTAGCGCGCCCCCGTCGTTTCGCGCTATGGTATCTGCCGAAATCCAATCTATTCCGAAACAACTCAATATAGCCTCTCCCTCGTACGCTTTCTCTCTCTCTCGCTCTCTCTCTCTCTCTCGCTCTCTACCCTTAGCAGACTGTGATATTTACGTCAACCGACGACTTATCTTTATTGACGCAGAATAGCACAAAAACGGCTGCCCGCACTAGTGGTAAAGTCCCGCTGGCCCAGACCCGCTAAAACCGGTGCCTGCGTGCCCAGCGCAGCCCATGCAGAAGCCTCATGCACGTGTCGGTGCGACTTCACGAGATTATGTAAGTCGGCTCTTCAGACAGGCTTGGCAGCGAAATGTTAGAGCGTCCCCCCGCTGCACAATTAGCCGAAGAAAGCGAGTTAAGCAAGCGCATGCATGTGTCCTGACGTCAGGACGATTTCATAGGTGGCGGTGCATAGGAGTGTCGTGTCTAAGGCGCGCGAATCGGATAATACACTTTGTGCACACAGCCTACGGTTAAAATTCTGATTAGATTCTCCCATTAACGCATTGGCATTGGACGAGCACCGTTCGATTGGTAGTTTGGGCTACGCTTAGATTTAATGATAACTGCCTGATGACGCCTAATCTTAATTCAGGGCTTTTAACTTTTACACGAGTTCGTGGCGCGAATAAAAGCTTTAGTGCAAACAGACGCCCTCGAGTGGGTTTGGCTAAGAGAGCGCTATAAATGGATGGCGCTAACCACCGCCGTTTATACCAGAGAGTGGATAAGCTGATACAAAAAACCTCACTGACGCCTCCAATACCCATCTTTTAACCACGTGTTCAAAGATAATTAACTTAGCTGCTCTCAATTGAGTCGGTGGGCGTGCCATAGATTCGTACCGCTCGGACATCACCAGTTGGCAGAACCTATTAAAACCTATTATATATATATTTTTTTTAATGCAAGTTATTGGGAATGCTTGTTACACATATGTATAATCGATATGCTCACCAATTAAGGATCTCGGTTATCAAAGGCAACTTCGCAATTTTCTAGAAGTGATTGCTGTCAGCGGGACTAAATGGCATGCATTTCTCCCTTAGATTGATTTAGTATTCAATTCGAATCAAATATGCCTTTATAATGTTATAGAGGGACATTATTTACAATATTTACATTTTACAAACCGTTATCTAGATTCATACAACAGTCAGTTTACTCGTGTGTCAACGTTTGCACCGAGTTCGTTTTGAGTTCTCAGTGCCCTGGCCATCAGTCACGAATGCATGTTATTTACACAATTTGCTGCGCAAATATATATATATATATATATATATATATATATATATTTCGACAGTTTTACATATTTTTTTATATATATACAAATATTTCGACGTAAAACACCTGAAGTGGTGTGAGCAGTGCTCAAAAAGCTACTGCATAGGCAACATTAGGCAAAACTAGATGTTACATCAACGTGATAACGGGTTTGCCGTAGAAGATGTAGCTTCTAAAGGTGGTAAGAACAGCAACAGTCATTGTTTCCACACGGTTCGACAACTAATTTGCCGCAACCAGGTTTTGGCGGGGGCAGCACAAATATTTATAGGTTATTTAGCTTTTCGTTCGGGGTGGAGTCACGGCTGCAAACTACGAGCACTTTACGCTTGAGTCGTCGTGGGGTTAGTAAGGTCATCCTCTGAAGACGCTTGCAGATATCAGCAACCAACATAACATTTTCCAATCACAGTCTTACTGGTTTGCTAAGCAGACATTGATTAACGTCTTGAGTGTACATCTAGACATCGCATGAACGCAGTAGTCACAACAAGGTCTCGCGCGTGGAGATCATTTCTCTTATATGGATGGCCCACACTCAGAGTAAAAGCGGCACACAATCCAACAAGATGATCCTGCATTACTGGCGAAACATAGTACACATATATGTTTCTACGCCAGACTAAACAGTGAGTCCGGCCACTTTACGAACGTTAGAGCGCTTGTGCCAAACTGACTGTCTCACCAAAAAGGCAAACGCGCGTTAATACAGGACCAAAGAATAAACGAGACTAGACTGCTTGATTATTTCGTCAGGGCTGAAAGAACTCACCTCAAGACATACGGTACACAATGCTTTGACTGGTGTTCACCTAAACAAGTTACATATATTACACGCTACTCAGACCCAAGCAACAACACTATAGATACAGGGGAATGCAACGTTCATTCTCTTACAAAACCTTGCTATCCTATCTGATTTTATCATTCCTAGTTTCCAAAGCGCAAAGCAAAATCTTAAGGAATGCAGTAGTTTGGGAGGACGTCTTATATCGTCAGAGAGCAAATCCCCAATTTTTTAGGCACGTATAATTATATGATAAAAAAGTAACACATATTCAATCAAACCCTTGAGGCGTCAGCATTTGCATGCATCCTATGGTCTCTCGCTTGAAGACATTCCTACTATGCCGCAGCTGAACATTATACTGGATAACATAATGTGCCACATTTTATTCCGCTGGGGTAACTATTATGTTGAGCCCGGTGGAAAGGTGCATTCGCGCGCGCCTCGTAGCCAGAGAAGACACATAGGTGCACGGGTTCGAGCCCCACTGTTGCCAATTTGTATTGATGGGGTGTGTCGTACGAAGCAATGCAAAAGCAGGTCCATGGAGAATAAATGTTCGAAAAAGTTCTTTTTTTGGGGGCGACTGTCATGACTACCTAGATTCCTCTCACATGCAAGCTTCGAGTGCAACCAGTACCTGTATGTGCCCAAGACCGCTGAACCTGACCGCTGTCATTGCAGCAACAACGTTAGAAGATATTCGTAGCACTAACGCAGCTAAACGATGTTCCATTTTTCGTGCTGTAATTGTCTTGTGTTGCATAATGCAACCAATTTTGAGGTATTTTGCTTAGGCTTACGTCCAGAAAAAAAACTGCCCCATAACTTGGGGTGTCAGACAGCTTAATGCGTGGGATGCCACAGTATGGAATACGTTGGCCTCATCTTACAGGAATGCAGCCCATAGAAAGCAGGCGGTTTGTCGACTGCTTTCTATATACATATATATACGGTTGCGCGTATATATACATATATATATGGTTGCGCTGATTTCTATACTATCGCTGGCGCTGTCATCGTGCAAGTACAAATAGAAACACCTAAATTAACGGCAGGTAGTGTAAATGGTTACCTTCGAGTCACAATTTAGTACGGGGTTTTCATGCACCTGGGTGCCTGAAAAACAGTTGTAAGCTGCTGGTCATGGAGACGCCCTATGGAAGAAGAGCATTTGCGGAGAACAATACTGGAAGTCCAACGCGCTTCTGCATTGATCAGATTATCGCCTCTCTGCAGGCCAACATCTATTGTCATGATGATTGTCATGATAACTATCTAGAGTCATGGAATACTACAAATGCACGTTCCAAACGACTGCACAGACACATACCGTGAACTTCCTGGTCTTTAGCCAATTCGTAAAAAAATACCACATTTCAGAGGAAGGTTTTGTTTATTGTAGAAATATTGTAGGTTATACCGTATATTTAAGAATACCAACAATAGTCATACTTAATTCAGTTTTTTTATCAAGGTAAATCAACTTACCAACGCCGGCACCTCGAAAAATATCTAACGTGCTTATGCTCTGAATAGCAATCTATATATATATATATATATTTTTTTGTAGAGGTGGAAAATGGAAAACTTGATTGGATCGAGTATTATACTCTTCCCCGGCGTTTAGTCCCACACTACCCTTTATTAACATCGGAGGGTGTGCGTAAAGCATTTTCCACCTCTAAAAAAAAAAAAAGCAATCTATATTAAGGCTCAGGTCAAATACAGGACTTGTAGACAGTTTCTTCATACATAGCGCTCAGATGCCAGCCGCCGGGTTGCTGCAGTGGTGACATTTATGACATAACCTGCGTGTGTATTAATGTGTACGTGGCTTGTACGCAAATGTATGCCCTATTCTCAAGAGGCCTGGCGTGTCGTCGTCTTGAAGCTTGCAAGCTAACCGACACTGAAACGTCATAAAGCGTCGATAGATATAAAAGTCAGAAAACTATAAAAGCTTTACACCTGCTACTAACGAACAAGGGGTCATTATACGGAGACTGCAAGTGTGACAAAATGGCGTAAACATTTTTGAACATCACTGTGTATATTTTATTATTTATTTTTTTACAATAGAGTTTGCAATTATTAAAATTTTGTATATATATATATATATATCACACAGGTCCAGCTACGAGCACATGGTAATAGACGATATGTACTCGTGCTAACGCAAATAAGCAACCAATGATATTGACCCGAACCTGTCACGCAGTACCCGCGTGTAATGGACTAGTCTACACGCCCAGTAGCACTTGGTGCAAAACTATGCACTTAGTGAGCGAAACTTCCTAAACGACAACATTGTTATGTTAAAGACATTTTTCTATGACCGGAAGAAGTGCCGATGATCATCGGAATATCATTCGAGTATTTAGAAAGCTTACAGTGAAACTACGAAGATAGATTTCCAAACACCGTATATTCGCTTTTTGGATTGCTTGATACATTATCTCCTACTATTGAAAATTACAGTGAGTCTTCCGGCCTTTGCTGTTCGCTCATTTAAACTATATACATCTAGCTAAATAGCTCCTTAACGAGTTGGTTTAAATATTTTTAATAAATAGTCTCCTAGATATGCCTGGAAGGAACACAAACGAAACAATTATCCAATATATGAGGAATTAATTCGCGTTTTTGCAAACCAACATTTTGGCAAGCACTATATATACAGACTAAAGGCAGTTCAGTCGACGCAAAAAAATTAATTCTGGATCACAAGGATGCATCAAAGCTCAGGATATTGATAACATGGGATGAAGTCCAACCGTCGGCTAGTCTGCGTGGAGCGCATATATCACGACGAGCTTGCTTCTCTTGCGACGTCAAAGATTCTATGTTGTTTCTTTAAGAGAAACGGAAATCCTGCACACTCAGGTTGCTGAAAGCACACGAACACCGCAGCCAGCTAGATGGTCAAACCTTTGCATTGCCGCCATTGCAATACGTTCACTATGCATGTTGTCTATCAACAACGTGTCATCACCGCATCCATTATCGACGGTATCAACCATTATGTATTACATAAGTCCCTCCGTTTCTCGACACTTGGCGTGCTATAACTTCACCGCAACGTATTTGCTCTCTATATCTCATATTGAAAGCCCTTGTCGCGGTTGATGCACGCGATGTGGGCTATTCTAACGGTATCTATTATTGTACTATACATAGATATGTATACTGTAGAAAATGATATATATATATATATATATATATTGGGTATAATCGGGTATTTTGCTAGTGTTTTTGCATTTTGTCTGGACATAAACGTATGCAGATTGCTTTTATGATTGATGTTCTACTACAGATTTTCTTTCGACAGCCTCATGCCAATGGTCGAATCCAAACCGACAGACGGAAGACAGCGTCGCCTGCCAATTCGATTTTTCTTCTTTTGTTCTCGTAGGAGACTCACGTTTTATAGCTGGTAACCAAACGCTGCAAAAACTATAAACCTCAAGTAATCTAAATGATTGGCGCTATTTTACACTCGAGGCACCTCTGTACAGAGCTTAGTTTTGGCTCCATGCTTATTGAACACCTGGACAATTACGGCTGCCCACACATAGTTGAGGCTGCTGCGATGAATCTCAGAAGTTTGTCACTTTTTAGAAATGCGTATAGTAAATCATTCCAATTTTATGCTTTCACACTAACCACTTATTGCTTGTTTTACCGAACAAGAGTTTTTTGTTCGGTAGTTCGAGGTATTAAATGCAGTTACGCACTATCGCTACGAGGCTCTATCTTTAGCAGTGTGGGACCCCAATGGTTGGATGTTACTCCGTTGAGACCCATACCCACTAAACGCACCGCCGTCTTGAGCTTCACTCTCTGATAGCCCAGATCTTCATAAAACAGTACTATGGACTTTCAGGAGAAGTGGCAAGCGCCCTTCCAGATCAATTGGCTGGGGTCGCCCAGAGGATCCAGCACTTGTCTTTCTAATGCAGGGTTGGCTCTTGGCCAGGGGAATGCCTTACAGGAGAGAACCTCTAGGGCACTCGACTCTGTTTACCACCGGTCGCCACAAGGAGGTGTCCAACCCTGCAACTATATTCTTTGTCTCTGAACTCCGAGGGCGTCCTTGTTTGATCCATCGACGAGGCATTTGGCAACCATAAGAGAGTCTGGCAAGGTTAAGGGGACTGCAGAAACACCCTTTCTTGAGCGCCAGCTTCGCAGCCATCCCAATTGGGTGACCTATCTGGCTACCGTCTGAAAAAGCCTGCCTTACGCCCCCCTTGCGCCACTTGTAAATCAAACTGACGTGCAATGCCCCAGACAGCCGTGCCATTTCTAGCTAATCTTTAGGGGTTCAGATAACAGAGTCATAGTTACTCCCGCCTAACACCTATAAAAAAAATCCTTTTGGGGCTGACTCTCAGCCAAGATTTACCGTCCATGGGACTGCTTTTCGCATTGCTTTATAGACCGACCCCCATAAATACAAATGTGCAACGGTGGGGCTCGAACCCGCGCACCTATGTGTCTCCTCGGGTCGCGAGGCGCACACGCATGCCACCACGCCACCGGGTTCGACGCCTAACACCTGCAAGCTCGTTTTCTTCGAGCTGCACTTCCTTATGGATGCTTTCGGGTTGAAGCAGCAGTTGTGTCTGACTTTCTTTGCGCTTTTCTTGTTTCTCCTGGAGGACTTCTTTTGCCGTAGATGCTCTCAGTTTCCAAGCCTGCTCATTGGAGACGATGTGTTCTATAAACTTTATTAAGCTGGATCGAGGTGGATCGCTGACCTCGTGGTGTGGGGATTCCTCTCTGGTCCATAACCAATACGACCTTAGTCTGATTTCATGTATGTATATCTATATATATATATATATATATATATATACACCTCCACATACATATGCCTACTACCAATCACTATGGTGAATAATTACGATAACCTCATATATATATATATATATATACGAGTATATATATATATATATATATATATACTCGTATATATATATATATATATATATATATATATATATATATATATATATATATAATGCAGATATAAACTTTGTTAAATGACTTTTATGTTAGCACTGTGGAGTGAACAATTGTCTCCGCGTTAACGTGTGGTTACGGGTTATCTAACCCGGGATCAGCCCAGTTCAACAATGTGCCCCGAACAGATGCTGCGTTTCCTCGTTGGATGTCAAGCGACAGCCTCTGACGCAAAAATTCCGATGCTCTTGAGTCTCCCGTGGAGAGGTTAAGGCTTCTACCCACGCGCTGAATCAACTTCAATGTAAGCGGGCCTGGTCCTCCCATTGTTTCAAAAGCAACGGACAAAATTGGTGCGGATAACTAACGCCTGAGTATTTTCTACATTTGTTAGCCTCTGCTAACCTAGACGCATGACCTGCCTGGTCCGCACCTGCACCGACCATCGAAGCGGCTAATGAGTCGGTTATAATGCAGATAATAATTGTCGTCAGGTGAATTAGTACACTCTATCAACCCAGGCGTCACGTTTTGTTTCGTCAAGGGCTGTTTGGTCGCCTAAGTTTCTCCACCTCCGGATCTCTTACAACAGTCTTTCTGTCATGGGCTTGAATGAACCGCCCTCAGCGTCTCAAATGAAAGCGGGACAAATTTGTAATCGCGAGAAATAGACGCGCGCTTGCGGCTCTTTAATTTTTTGGTCTTAAACAAAGCATAACCTGTACGAACATGCGCCATGTCGAAGCAGCAAATAGAGACGGTCAATGGGCCCCACACGGTATCGTCTCATATGAGTGGTTCCCCTTGTCAAATGGAATACGAGTTAGACCGTATGGTCGCCTACAGTCTTCACGATAGTACTTGGGTAACCGGCAGAGCGCGTAAATAGTCTCCAGCAAATAGGGCGTCTTGTGTCCTGGGTTCCATGAAGGCACCACGTCTACAGGTAGAAGAATCAAGAACCGGAAAACCGAACCTTAACCCGATCCGTGTATGAAAATTAAATTCGTGTACCGGCTAGGTGTAGGCTACGGACCAGCTGTGGAAACAATTCGAATCAGGGTGAAGTTATCTTTACTGAACGTTTCCAGCATACTTTCCACTCATGGATTTCACTAGGTGGGGGACGAATGCCACTGCTAGTTCTGCCGGTTCAGGAATATGCAAAGTATCACGCGATGAATTCTCAGACGCATCAGCGGTACTTGCATTTTCTCGCCCAGTGGGGTGGACGCTAAGAAGCTACGAGAAAATGTATTCTTACAATTAATATATATATATATATATATATATATATATATATAAACATCTTGTAAATATAAATGCAAATAAGTTACGAAACAAATCAAGTTATAAAACGTGAAAACAAGTATCTTTCAGGAATATGCCCTCTATCCGCGTTTGATCTTTATGCCTAGCGCGGCTGCTATGCCCGACAATCTGGACGGCTTAAGTTGCCTCAAGCAGAATAAGCATATACACTTGAGTATATCTTAAATTGATTAAAATCGATTAGGGTTTGTATGTATTTGTATCTGCCTTGTTCTCAAAGTAACATTTATTTTTTGTGTCTTCACCCTGAAGTGCCTAATAGCAACGCATGCACTCACATTAATGTGTGATGTTCCTGAAAACCGCTACAGTTCTTGGTCTACGTATGTTCACATACTCGTTTTTCAAACTTGATGTTTTGATTGTTTTTTTTTGGTTTAGAAAATGCAGTACAAGAGTCTGGCAAAAACATTCGTCTTATTTAGAGTCACAGTTACCTTATTTGGTTCCATAGGCATAGGCAAGTCTGAAAAACCCTATCATTCACGCCACAAGCTGCACGTCTTATAGTTCAGTGTTCCAACTACGCACGTAATTCACACGTTCCTGCAGTGATTGTGCGTCGATTAACGCGCGTCGTGTCAAATGGTGGCATTTGTTTTTTTGTAGAGCCTTTTTCTACTTATCTGTGCTGAACGCTGGTTATTCTGTATAGTTCTGCACTACAAAATCAATGTTTCTTTCTTCTCTAAACTTTAGCTATCGGCCCAGCACATCTGCACTAAATGGTATCCCGTCAGATATGAAGTCCTCCGTAAAGGTTCTCTAGCTGTAGTGTCGCCGATGCGTTCCTAGGTAGTCCACGTACACAAAGCTATACGAACGCAATTCAGGGCTCAACGTATATTTGAGAGCATTTAAATATAGCTTAAGCGGTATACAGAGCAGGTACGAGAAATATATGCAGCGTATCTTTAGAGAATTCTCGAAAATTACGTCGTTGTGAGGAATGTGTCTGCGATAAGATCTGCCTGCGCTTTCATCGCGCCCAGACTCGGCATATTGTCAAAAAAGAGTGACGTGTTATTTGCAGAGCATTGACAGCTCAGCAGATAACAAAATCTCTGGTGACATTAAGTGTGTTTTTGAATCTTAAAATAGCAGAATAGCAAGCCATGTTAAGCCACTATCGGTTACTTATAGGCATCTGTCATCGCAATCGTTAACATTTAATTTGTACAATTTGTAAGAGGTCGACCATACCAACAATATACGTCACTCATTCTGCCGCAGTTAAGGTTAATCAAATTGTCGTAGAATGAAGATCACTCATTGCGGATAATTTATTGAGCCGAGTTCTAAGAACTCGAAGAATTTAAAAACAGTTATTTGCTTTCAGCCGTGCACAGGCGTCTTCTAGGCAAAGCACACTACGGTCAATTTGGGGTCGTTTATATACGCCTGTTACCTTTGGAGGATAAGGGCATGAGTCGGCCGACGGAGTTTATTTCAGCAATGCTTGTATCATCAATAACTCCGCAAGTCAGAGTTTGTCAGCGCACAAGCATAAACACAATGACATCGAAACCATATACGACTATTTGTACTTGGCACACAGCATTATGTTCTCGCGAACTACCAAAGTATGACACACTTTTTTTGAAGGTTTAAAAAATGCAAATGTAAAATTGGTGTTTGCAATCGACAAGACCAAATGTGGAATTCTCATCCACAGGACTGTACGCCAGTGCATAGTGCGTATGTATTTACCTACGCCGTTCTAATTCGCTTCACGTTTGACTAGAACTGGCCATGACAAGTGAATGTCTGCAACGCAAAGCGCAACAGGGATCCCTGGCATAGCCCTTCGTACCGTTGTCTTAGGTCGGGAATGAGGGCTCTCGTCAATGTGGCTTCCTGTCAATGGCCCTCTGGCGTCGCATTGTCCTTGAGCTACTTGTCCAGCGTTTCCTTCTGCGCCTGAGCTCAGTTCGTATTACCGTCGAGCCGCCTGACGGCTCCTTTTCTCGGCTAGAAGGGAAGCCGCTTCGCCTCGCCGCAAGGATTGGGACGGACCATCTCTAAATAACGCACTAAAAGGTCTCGGCCTTCTGGTGCGCCAGTTGAAGATGGTGTTCCCTCATGTTCACCTAAATTATGTTCAGCCCAATGTTTGCAGCAGTCCGTAACATTGATCCTCGCCGTAACGTGACGAGGAGAGCTAGATCATCGGCGTACGCCATTGCCTCTACCCCTCTAGCCATCTCTGAAGCGGCAAGACGCCGTGGTAGGCCAAATTCCACAGAATCGGCCCTAGGACGGAGCCCTGCGGCAGTCCGGCGGTCACCTCGTATAAACTGCTCCCTGCAATGAGCGACCGTGTCTTCAGATTGGAAGAAATACTTTGCTGAGAATAGGCCGAAAGGCGTTTGCACTTCAGCGGTGTAATAATCCCCACTATGTGTTGTGTTAAGAGCATTCTTACCGTCCGGAAGAATCAGAAGTTAAAAGGAGTGGTTCTTTAAGAACTTCGTGGCCTCCTGGTTCGATCTCCGAGATGGATCGACTATAACCGTCTCTACCAACTTGCCTGCAGGATCAAGTAGACAAATCTGTTTATGAACAGTGGAATTGGGAATTAGCTCAAAATTCGTCTTTTTCTAGGCGCTCGGTAGATGCCTTGGAGCCATTAAAATAATCTCGAATTACGAAAGTGCAAAAAGAGTACTCAGTGATAATGAAAATACACGTATGGACACCTAGTTGGAAATGCGGCATTACAGTTTTTCGCGTTTGAAATCTGCTTGAGGCAAACTTTAAGTGTCGAATTACGTATAGGCTATTTGACAAACTAAAGTTGTATGTTTGTACATCCTATAATTTTCCGAAAATTGCTGCTGTGGCCTCACTATAAAATTGTAAGCATTAACAGTAATTCAACAACTAGCAACTAACGATTATAGATCATATAAATTGCATGCAAGACTATTTAAAATATATATTAATAAATAAAGTAAAATAAAATAAATTAATAACGCCCGCAGTTGAATACTTAAACTAATCTGACGTGCGCTACCATCCTAATGTCTCTACGACATTAAGCGAACACATTCCACGGCTTAATTTTAAGTGATCAGTTGCATTTTGACGGCTAGAGCCTGGAACACAAACATTTTTAAATTTAAAAAAAATCACCACAAGTCTAACTATTTTCACCGTTCGGGATCCGCACTCCTTTGCACAGAAGAAAAAGACAGGAGCCCTTACTGCAGGCCATCGGGTCAACTCGAAAAGCTCGATTAAGAATTAGCTAGATAGACACACATATATGCGTGTAACACTATTAAAAACACAACCATGTTAAAATAGAGGCAACTTTATTCGTTTGTTTTTACTCGGTTCATGTTATATAAAATAGACAATGCATTCTTAAAAGCCTGCTGTTATGTATATCTATATATATATATCGTTTTGGAGCAGTGTTATCTCTTTGTTTTGCTCGGTTAACAAACGTGTTTGTATGCCGCACCTGCACCGATTCGACCTCATCCGCTTCGACAAATAACAGCGCAAAAACTGCAGTCCTTTCTAGTTGAGATCCGTTTTGAATAATGCGCCTTATTCGTCGTCTGAGTTCTGCCGGGTTCGTCTAGAAACGATCCCTCACAGCCATTCGCCACGATACGCGCTGTCTGTCACAAACATTTTGCATGCACTCTGTAGTTGAGCTGAAACGCCTGCCGTCTCTCCAACACCGGTATGTATACGTGTGTATCTGTGTGTGTGTGTGTGTGTGCTTGCATCATTTTGCCGTTGAAGTTTAGCTAGTCAAACACTTTATCTGTGAGAAGTCAAATGGCTCGGAGACTTCAACAGCAATGACCTCGATTTACTTTCATCGGATGACATGTGTCAGCCTTAACACTTCGTTATATATATATATATATATATATATATATATATATATATATATATATATAGTCGTACTTTCTAAGACAATTTTCTTAAGAAGCCCTTACTGTAGAGACAGTTGTGCCGGCTTTTATAACAAAGACCTTCTATGCAGGCGGTGTTTGGCCAAGCCACATATTTACACAGTTCCTCAGTTCCTTCTCCTCCGGCTATAGCTCTCTCTCTCGCCCTCTCTCTATCTGCCTTTCTTCTCTCGCATTTCTTGTTGTCTACAACTTTAAGTGGTCTCACGTAATTAGTGTAATGCCTTAACTCGTTGGGTATCTTTGATTATCGCACATGCATTCATGCCCACCACTTTTCATCTCCGGCCGCTTTTCCTCTCACACAGCTCATGTTTATGAATTACATACAGCAAAACTCACATATAATCACCCCCCGCCCCCACACACACACACATGCACGCACACAAATACATACATTTCTCTTCATTCTTAACTTCTCACATCTACACTGCGACCTAATAGCCTTTACATTCACAGTCGTGTCTAAACAAGCCAATTCCAATCGTACATACCGTTCTACCGTTCACGGCTCATCGGCATTTATTGTCAGCAGCCGCTGGCAAGTGGCGGCTGCCCTTTTTTTATCAACCCAATTTCGCACAGGACGGAGTCCTTGATTTTTTGCTGCTATTGTTGTTCTACTTGAGCACTTTATTTATGTTAGTTTCATTCAGTTGTTGTTCTCGCTGCACCATTTCGTGATCATGCTTGCTTGCCCTCTACCCTTCCCCCCCCTGCCGTTACTTCTGTTCATCCTGCTCCAATAGTGCTATTCAGGCCATAGGGCCATAGCTTTCCAACAAAGCATCATACTACCACTACTCACTGGCAATGCCAGTCTATCCCTTCGACCGGACATGTAGCAATGCGACGATCTTAACTGTCGTTCTTTATGCCTACTCACATCACATCGTGATGTAGTGTAGTAAGTATATCATGAATATGTGTCACCCTCAGCATCACATTCAGCGTATTGTTGCTGTACTTGTTTCTACTCCGTCATTTCTCCTAGTTGTCCTATTATGTCTGGATGGCGTCACAATGACGACGACGACAACGACGAAGTACGCTCACTCAATGCACTCATCGATACCAGCCTGTTTTGTCGAGCGCACGCCCGTATGCAACCGTACTGAACGTTCAGAGTACGATTGCCCATAGTCGAGGTTGCACCGGTCGTTGCCGTATGGTAACACGTGACACTGTGTGTATACACATTTAGCTCCACAAGGACAGTATCTCAGGACCGCCGTGCAGAGAAGCAATTAGGTACAGTGTTTACAGAAAAACAACTGCAACAACAACAACAACAACAATCTGCCTAACTTTAGTTCTAGATGAAGATTTGCATACAGCGCGCTGTGGACAGCTAGCGGTGGTTGCGGTGGTACTTGTTGTTGTCGTCGTATGTATGAGTACTCGCAGTACTGGTAATCGCAGTAGTAGTAGAAGTAGAAGTCGTAGTTGTTGTTGTTTTTGTTGTTGTTGTTGTTAATGTAACAGTGGTGCCCTCGGGACGGCACGCTATAGCCCCCCTCGCTTACGTTCTGCCTGTTCCGCCCGTTCCCGCGCCCAAACGCCAAAAAACGTCAGAACGATGTAGCGACGCACGCCTGAGCCTACGCCTACAGACGGGGGGTGGTTCGACTAATGTCTCTGACTGGACACGGGTCGCCGCCCGCGTGGCCCAAAATAGCCCAAAGCGGAACCCTCTAGTCCCCGGGATCTAGCTAGCCTCTTTAAGACCTTGGCTTTCTGGACACGCCATTGTTGCAGGTAACGACGCCGGGGGGATCATCTGGACAGCCGGATTCCAACGCACGCCGGGCCGCTGCAAGGACTGTCTGTCGCGCGTACGACGCCCAAGTGTTGCGGCTCCACCGTATGGTGGTCGGCCTGAAGCCGTGCCACCTGCACCCACCTGCTGATTGACCGGTGGTAGATGCTGTTGTTGTTGTTGCTGTTGTTGCTGCTGCTGTTGTTGTAATTGTGGCTGACTCGCTCGTTGCAACTGAGATGCTTGCGGAGCCTGGTGTAGGTGAAGGTTACGGGGCAAGGTGGCCGACACGAGGTCGTCGCGCTGAATAGACGTTAAGGCTTCGCTGGCTGTGCTGCTGTACCGACGGAGGGCGGGATCAAACACGTCGCGAATCGGTACCGACTCCACCGGAACTTGCTGATGCGGCAGGAAGATGTTGTCGGCGGCGGTAAGTGCAGCTGTAGGTGCTGACGTTAGCGACAGAGGCGGAGGTGGAAGAACAACTTCCGAAGGAACTTGACCTGATACCGACAGTGTCGTAGGCTGGCCAACCATACAACTGGGGCCGGACATTAGCGCTCTCGGCATGGGCAGGACATCGGGAAACGGCACTTGGGCCAGCGATACAGGCGTGTCGAACGTAGACTGGGGCCCGTAGCCCACGGATACTGCCAGCGGCAGGGTGGCAGGATCAACGTCCACCTCTGCAAGACACGTTACAGCGAACAATACAGAGTTAACTAACTGGCAGCCGTAGATTCTACTATTGCTACTTACTATTTATCTATCTGAAATGTGTACTCCGATTAGCCACTAAGCTCTACGAGTTCTGTCTGCGAGTAAGTGCTACCGTAGGCGTGCCTACCGTGCCCGAGGGTCTCCTGATGTAGCGTGACAGGTTTCGCTGCAGACTCGTGATCGGGAGTACGAAAAACCTGGAAGTCAAGTTTCGGCGGCGTCTGTATCCAGTGATCTTCACCCTTGCCGGTGAGGCCGGTAGACGCTCCCTTGCCTGGCATACCTTTGTCGCTCAGGCTTTTCCGCTCCCCTACGAGAAATACCTTCTTGTCACTGTCTGTCTTCTTGGTCGCTGCCGAGCTCGCGTCGCATGTACCTGAGGTTTTTTTTCCGAATGTTTATTTGAAGTAAGTTAGAAGTTCGAACATATCTGGGTGTACCGCAGTTCTCTCAAATACTATTTCAGGCATCGCTATGTACGCGCGCAATTAAACAAAAAAAAATTAAGTAGATTGAGAGCAGTGTCATTGGCCAGTTGGCAGACTCTGCTAAAGGTTTCTACTGCTTTACACAGCTCTACAGACCAGCCTGTGAGTCCTTGGATAAAAAAACTCGCGACTATTTTATGTCTGTTATGTCTTCGTTTCTACGAATGAACACACATTGTATCCCGAATGGAATCCTAGTTCTTTTTGTGCATAGGAACACATTTTTGGAAGTATGCGTCGTGTGAGCATTCTTTATTTCTGGCTTTTGTTAATCCTACAGTATTCATGTTGCAAAAAACTGCATAGCATCCACGCATATATATATATATATATATATACAGGGTCATTCATATAGTTATGTACTTATTTTGAAATTTGGTAGAGCTCGGCAAGAAAATATTTTTTTCCAATGGAAGGAAGGAGCGGAAACGTCTTGTCTAGAAGAGAGAGTGAGGTTTATAAAAATAGATATTCTGCCTTTTTTCTCCTATATAGTTGTACGGAATCTACGTTTACGGGAGAACCAGTTAACGCATGAAGGAACTGATTATATTGGCATGTCTGGAAGACATTTCACTAGCTTGCGTAGCGAACAGCGAATAGCCCGATTGGGAAAAGTCATAAAAAGTATGACTTTTCCCAATGTTACGTTAACGCCTTTTCGTAAAAAATCGTAATTTATTTTATTGCGACTAAAAATGAACGTCCAAAAGATCACTCTCACACAATAGCAAATTTAATGCCCACCATTTTTGTACCAAACGGATGGTGCTGCGTTACGTAGTTGTCAAGTAACTAAGCTTTTTCTACAATCATAGTTGCTATGTTTTACGTTAAAGCTTTCACGTTCAGAACCGTAATATTTTGCCAAGACGTTTTCGCCCCCTCCTTCCACTGGGGAAAATTATTCTCTTGACGAATTCTACCAAACCTCAAAATATGTACCTAATTTTCTCATACACCCTATCCAAATATGCCTGCCTTCGCTTTCAATATGGCTATTGAAAAAGCCTAGTTCCTTGACATTGGGCATTAAATTAGCTATTGTGTGGTCTTTCGGACATACATTTTTGGTCACATTGGAAACATTTTACGATTTCTCACGAAAAAGCTTTAACGAAAGACATAACAACATATCGACTTTTTATGAGTTTTCTCATTCTGGCTACTCATTTGTCGCTACGCAAGCTAGTGAGACGTCTTTCGGAATGCACCGAACACGCCGGTATAATCGGTTCCTTCATGCGCTAACTGGTTCTCCCGCAAACGTAGATTTCGAACAACTATGTAGGAGCAAAAGGCAGAATAACTACTTTTATAAACTTCACTCTTTCTCCTAAACAAGACGTTTCCGTCTCTTTCTTCCATTGGAAAAGTAATTTTCTTGCCGAGTCTACCAAACCTCGGAAAAAGAACATTACAATATGAATGACCCTGTGTGTATATATATATAAAAACATTTTTCATAAATATGTGTATATAACCAGACGTAAATAAAAAGACCGAGACTCGGACCACTTCAGCAAGGTCCCTTGAACTTCTACAGCGTTGCCGCGTGACGTCAAGCGAGAGCCTTTGGCATATGAACTCCTCCGCACGCTTATGACCCGAAGCGGAAACAAGAATCTTGCCCAGCTGACAAATCAACATTTCTGTGATGGGGACCGGCGAGGCGTATTTCCTGCACTTTCTGAGTTCAGCAGACCTGGCTACAAAGGCTCCAGGGCGGACCGCGCTGTGACTGACAATTGAAAGAGCCCGAGGGTCAGACACATTCGCTCTCCAAATCAGCATCTTCCCTATTTTGAAGGGGGTAAGTGTCATTTCGTCTGGGTGTTTACTGCTTTCATGACACAGTCCTAAATATTCAAGGATGCACAAAGGACCGGCCGATTTGAGTGCGCCTACCAAGGTGGCGGTGAAAGCTGCCCGCCTGAAACTCTGTCCTGTGATATCAGAGTCCATGGTGTGTTCATATATATATATATATATATATATATATATATATATATATATATATATATATATATATATATATATATATATACAGTTATTTATATGTACCTAGATATTCCCTATAAACAGAAAGCTCGAACTTCACGATGTAATAACATCGTAGATTTCCAAAACGGATGAAAACTATGTAGTTGTATCTGTAGTCTCCTAGTGGTCACTGAGTAGTTTAGGGAGGCTGAAGGCTAGGTGGGAGTTGTATGCTCCTCTTCTGTGGGGAGGCAAGTTGTAAGCTCGCCCTCATTTCTTTCCCTCTATAATGTCTCTTTCTTTTCCGCTTCTATCTCGCTCTCTCTCTCTCTTTGTCTCAGCGCAGCGGTACATACCATTGGCCTGAAGGTTGGCGTTCCGGGCACGTCGCTTGAGGAACACACCAAGCAGGCACAGGTTGACACAGAGCAGGAGACCGGCAACCACCGCTACGAGAGCGTACAACGTTGGGTTGGTGGCCTGGCGAAGGCCAACTCCGGCACCCAGGCCCGACGACGTAAGTGGCCCCCCGCCACCCGCCATCGAGATCGTCGAGTCCATTTGGGGTATGTCTGCGTACGAGTTTGGACACATTGTATCATTACACGTTAGACGACAATAGACGCCAGATAGATGGTCAAAAGCACACCAAGCTAAGCGCTTAACGAAAAGCTAATGGGTTATCGCTAGCAGTGATAGTGTGAATGTTGGTTATCTAAAAAGGAATGATGATGATACGCTTTGCTTACTCTGAGTGATCACTTCGAGCGGGTCGCTAGTCGAGCGACTCCTTCCGAGAATGTTCGAACTAGCAACTTCAAACGTGTACTCGGTATTCGCTTCGAGACCTTCAACAATGAGTGAGCTCTGCGACGACGTCAGGTTTACGGCCAGCTGAGGACGGTAATTCTGCTTAGCAGCATTATGTTGTTGTTGTTGTTGGCTATCTTGTTGTTGCGTTTGTTGTTCCTGTTCTTTTCCGTGGTTAAGTTTGTGGACTGTTGTAATTTCATTGGTATTGTCTAGTTGACTAGCAGGCGGTGAGGTGGCCTGGTATTTCTCCTTCTGCAAGAATAGTTTTGTGTATTAGGCACACTTTGTTCGCGTATTTACGTTAATTTACCGTTATAATATGTTTGACGCAAAAGCGCATGCATCGATATACCTAGAAAAATTAACTACAGCTTGTAGTTCTCAATGGATGTACGCGGTATTCGAGTGGCGTATCAGCTAGACAAGCCTAAATGTAAAGGTAATATTAACGTTAGAATGTTTAAATGGTGTTTATGTTGCTACAAATATATTGCGTTAAGTTACAATTTAAGAACTGGATAATAATAATAATAATAATAATAATAATAATAATAATAATAATAATAATATACTGAAATACTGAAAAGTGGAATAAATAATAATACAAAATTTATAATAATTATTTTATTATTATTATTATTATTATAGGGATATAACTTAGGTCAATTTTATCATCATTCCATATGTTAGAAATGGTTCTATGTAAAAGCGAAACGAATTACGAAGGAGAACGTTCTTAACGAGCCCACCAACGGGCAAACGAGGATGAACGGCTGGCTGTGTTAGAGGCGTTGTCTGATCAATACGTGCACAGGTAGCACACATCGCTATTTGCAGACACGTTTAAAATCCACCAGTAAAAACCAATCTACTAAGCAATAATAATAAAAATGATAATAATAATAATAATAATAATAATAATAATAATAATAATAATAATAATTATTATTATTATTATTATTATTATTATTATTATTATTATTATTGTGTTACGGTTTATAGTTCTGGCGTCGCTTATTAGCGCAGGTGACGCAAAACGGTGAAAATTTCGTTGCCAAATGCCGAAATGCCAATAGCAGCGGGGCCTCGAACCACGGCGAATGTTTAACCCGGTGGCCTTCACTCACATCAGTGAACTAGACCAAACAACTACATAGACACACAACTTACCGGGCTGTCTGGCGGCGAGGTGCGTCGATACGTGATGTGGAAGGTCTGTTGGTGGCCGCCGTCGAAACCAGGCTGCCAACTCAACCGCACCGCGTGGTGGGAGATGTTGAACGCCTGCAGTCCCATCGGCGGATCGGGAACAGCTGCGCCGGCCAGCGTGCAATGGACATCGAAACACAGACGCCCGCCCACAGACAGACAGACAGACAAACAAAGAGAGAAATTGATACGTCAATAGACTAACCCACACCACACAGTCAGTCTATATCAAAAAGTTTGAGTCTTTAAAATTGTTTCTTGAAGAGAGGGTCCTCGTATATATATATATATATGTATATGACTTGGTTGGAGAGACAATGCAGGGGAAACGGCGTGCAACTTTGCTGACAGCATTTCGAGCCTCGATCTCACTAGGCATATTGGGTATATGTCAAGGACGCGGCGCAATCCTTCCTAGTAAAGGTTTACTTAATATTATTATTCGCCTACGCTTAATAACTATGTACCTGGAGGCGGTGCTTTGTCTATAGACGCATAGTGGTGGTTCACCAAGAGTTAACTACATGTTCGAGCATCCCCGACCTTTAAATATACTAAAAGCCTTGCTGATAACAACTTTACTTCTAGGGTTATTCTAGGCGAGATCTCGCTCTGTCAATAATTTACTTGGTACGCATATATCCATACGTATATAAGTGTATGCTTCATCAAGACGACTCGACGGTGAACATCATCTATCAGCTTTGCGACCAAGCCAATAGACGCCACGTGTTTTTCATATTATAATTGAGATTAGTTAAAGGGTGTTTTCAACTGCTGTTTCTACTACTAGTACTCCTAAGTAAGTGAGTTTGATTTTTTTTCAATATTTAATTTTCTAACAGTTGTCGTTAATCCGTAATCGTAGTTACTGACTGCTCACTCATACTTGCCGTAATCAGGCATTTTTTGACGCTCTGACAACCACATTTCAGACGTTCGCAATAGGCAAAGTTGCATGTGGTACGATTTCGTCTAAATGTCTTACAGGACTTACTCTGCTATCGGCCATTCATCAATAATTTGATTTGAAAATAGAGCTAAATCAGATTAAAAGGCATTTTTATGGGACATAAATTCGTACGGCATTTTACAATGCCCTATATATATATATATATATATATATATATATATATATATATATATATATATATATATATATATATGTGTGCAAAAAGCGTAGTTATATTTATAATCATAGTTTGACTCGATGGGTAGAGAAAATTGTCGCGTGCTCTCACTCGCTGTAATCCACGATACCCACCGGATTGAAACATTTGACATTTCATTCTCGCACGGAACACACCCATAACTTTGTGTCTGGATAAAGTGACGGCCATAGCATTGCTTCTGTTGTACATGCCTTACTACTACAGAGCTAAGTGAGCTGACGTGAATGGACAGACGCTTACATTTCGAAACGAGATGAAGGTCGAGCGTATCGCTGCCAAGTGTGTTGTTGGCGATACACGAGTACAGGCCGTAGTCGGCTTCGCCCACCCGGCGAATCGTCAGCAGACCCTCCCAGCGGGCTTCGCTCAGCTGGCGCGCTCGGGGCAACTCGAAGTTCGGATGCATCGCCGAAATGGGCTGGCCATTAAACAGCCACTCGAAGCTGATCGTAGGAACGCCGTCGGCTTTGCACAGAATCTCCACGCTGTCGCCAACCGACGACGCGACCCGATGAAGTGGCGCATCCGGCGGGATTTGGATGCGCGGCCGATCTGAGTTAGGGTAGGTAGAAGAAGAAAGAACGACACAGGGAAAATCGAAACCAGGGCAAAGTTTGAGAGCAACGACAAGAGCAGCGACAGTACGCACATACATAATCTGAGCACAATACTAATAACCGATATTAGCTAAAGCTGTTACTCAGTGTCAGCACAACGAGGTGGCAGGCACGCAGTCGTTTCTCTTAGCAGATTCTGGCTAGCTTCCAAGTGGCTTCTACCGGCGTCTATTGCTGCCCCGCCCTGCGCGCAGCTGAGATTCCTGCCCGTGTATACCACATGCGCACGGAGCATTTGTAGAGCCTCTTTTGAGATGCTGTACTGCCTGCCATATGATACTGCACGTGTAAGACAGTAGTGCCAGAAATAATAATAATAATTGAAACAATGCGCTGCTAGCTGAGGTTAGCCTTGGGTGGTCGTACTCGGTCTCACAGGCTCGTAGAAACAACTAGCATTTGACTACCAATGGCTTGATCAACTATTTAACAAAAAAAATATTTGTCTTCCGAAATAAATTTAAATATAAATTAAAAATTAATATGTATATACATACTATGCAACTATTTAATATTTTGAAACATAAATTAAAATTCATGTTTATAAAAAGTAATAGTTTATATATTTATCTTTTTTTATTTATTTATATTTAATTACATGATAAATGTATACGTAGTAATTATAAAATATGAGTTATATAAGAAAGTAAAAAGAATTTATTGTTAAAAAGAAATATTTAATACCAATTAAACGTCGACAAGTGCTCAAATAGAAAATCCCTTAACGGAGAACATGCTGTGGGAAATAGTCTGCTAATTTCAACGGGAGAGAATGAGGTTCATTCTTTTCAAAGCGGCGGCGGAAATGGAACAACGACGATCGAGTAATCGTTCGTTAGGAAGCATATAATGAGGATTGCCTTTTTTGTATGTTCTGTAATGAACTCGACAAAATACGTTTTCGGTTAATCAGTCAAAGATATCGCAAAATCAAGCCGTCAGTCGACTCAAAGTTCAGTAATAAAATACAGTTGTGATACTGTTTCAGCAAGCGATTTCGTCATTTGTACGGACAGAAGTTGCTATATATATACATATATATATATATATATATATATATAACCACTGCAATATCTGGATTAAAGAAACTTGGGACGGGTGCATGCTGCTTGAATGCGTCACATGTGAAACGAAGCGTGGCCCTTTGGTTGCACACGAACTGTGGTTTGTTTCAGTTAGATAGGCAATTATTTCCACGTGGGAGAACACTCAACGGGGGCAACAGTCAACTGCTGCGAATTTACGACTATAGCATACCCATGTTCTACGTAACTAATACTATGATTGTCCCCGTCGAAAACTGCATCCACTACAGCGGCGCCTGTGCATATGGTGCGGCTCTATCAAATTGTGTACCGTGAACATCTCGTGCAACGCGCGTGTCGTTGACCCATGATAAACAGTCGGTCGTAACGCGTCTGGTGTCGCTTTGCGATATATATATATATATATAGTGCCAACCTTGCAGAAACAGCCGGGCTGCTCCCACCCACCACCCGACGCATCCATCTACTTGACTCCAGCGTTGACTGGAGTTTGAATGAATTCAAAGCACATCGCAGATATAGCCTCCCCTAGTTCTCGAATGAACAACAGCAGACCCAAATTCACTATTGTTCGTTCGGCCCACACGACACATGGTGTTGTTTCGTTAGATGGCGCTGGCCTAGACCCTAGCTAGTAGTCCTTTAGTTTACTTAAGCTATGCGTATATACGTCCGCATATATATATTTATTTATCTATATATATATATATATATATATATATATATATATATATATATATCTGTGCCGTGCGCATATTTACACCCAGATCAAGTATATTTTTAGTAAGTATGATAATGACATAAAAGCATTTCTATGATCATCAATTCAGTGATGAATCATTCACAAAGACGAATATTGTCTCCCTCTTTGTGTGCGGCATTTTTCCACAATTGAACGCATGATGTATCGAACGATTAGTTGCGCAGAGAAGAACTAAGGCTGAATGGGTAGTTAGACCCTGCCTCCGCTACTAGCAGCATTAGAACTGTGCACAACCACTATCGTCTCCAACTTACAATTAACAGTAAGTTTAACGACGCCAACGGCAGGGCTTCCGATCCCGTTTGCGGCAACGCATTCAAAAATGCCAGTAGCATTTCGTGACACGTTCATCAAACGAAGTTCGCTGGACGTATTTCCCTAGAAAGAAACGCACGTTTAATAAGGTAGTGGCGGTGGCTTAGGCGGCTAACGCACCGTTCGAAACGGGGCGTTGCCATGGCAACCACGGTTAGCAAAACATCGCTAGTTCGAGACCCGGCCGTGCTGGTTGAATTTGTTGGACGTGGTTGTCATTGCCCTACTGCTACATACCTCTGCTGGAGAAAGCCTATACAATTCCAGTACGAGAACGCGATGACGACAGATGCATTTAGACGATATCGTGCCACAGGCAACTTAGCCCATTACGAGCGTCTAAAATGTGGCTGTCGGAGCGTTAAAAAAATAAAAATAAATACACAACCATAATATATATATATATATATAGCAAACGGCTTTGTATAACAACAGTGCAGACGTCGAGTCACCTGTAGGAGTCTGGTCTTTGGTGCAGGTCCGAGCTGGGCGCCCTGACGTCGCCATGTAAAGAGTTCCTCAACCAGTGGATTGGCTATCGCCGAGCAGAACATGACGGCGTCATCACCTTCGTTTACTTCAACATCACGCGTTACGTTCTCCAAAATAGGGCCAACTGTAAGCAATTTGGCAACAAGCGCAATCAAGTTTGTATTGAAGACGAAAAGCTTCCTCCGACCAAGCATGCATCTCAAACAAGAACATCGTGCTCACAATGTAACGACTAGTAAGGCGGAGCGTAGTGGTTAAAAATGATCATGCCAGTGTTGTTGTACCAGGGAAATATTGTGCAATCATGATGAACATTATGGGCAGCGACGCATAGCGCGTATTTGTCAAGAACTTGTTTCTTCTGTAACCCGTCTATTCCAAATAGAGAAAAGTATGTTTGTAAAAAAACTCGTTTTTTAGCTTTATGACCTTTAACCTCGGACTCTAGTGTCTACTGTCGAGTTCCTAAAGCTTCCCGTCATAAGCTATACCATTATTTTGCAGTTTAGAGTAATTATACGTTGAAACTGCAGACCAATTCATGACGTGGCCGGCCGTTCCAAGCAATAGTGCTGGAGAGTGAACAAGTGGGCAACCGATCACGAAAAGACTCGGCCTAGATTATATATCCCCCCGCGCCCCCCCAGTATGTAAACGAATACGCTCATCTTACCTTTGTTTGTTCTTAGCTATATGAAACGCCGGACTAAAAGCTCACGCACACAATCGTTATTGTATTCTCGATGTGCACGCTAAAGCGGAGCCATATTGTATTACTAAATTGTAATAGCATAAGCAAGTGGTACACTATGAGGGAAACTACACTGAGCACAAGGCGAACACACGGCGTCCGACCACGAAAGCAGAAACGAGAAGCATCAACGTGTATCAATTTGTCAATGCAAATGCCCATGTTTCTTAGCGTCGACTTGCTGATGGCTTACCCAACCCTCACCCCCCCCCCCCCGCCGCCCTGCTTGGGGGTGCGTCCTCCCTTGTCATCCGCATGCCAAAGCTATCGGTGAACACAGGTCACACACGCACACACGGGGCGCATAAAAAGCAAGAGGTACGTATCTAGGACAGCCCCTTGTTGGTCACGACGCTACCAGGCCGCCAGCCGCCGGTCGGAGTGCTCTGAAGGGTTTCCCAAAGAGCCCAGTGGAATTCTACTCAGGCCGCGTATGTCCGGTCGGACAAACCGTCCGGCGCACTCAGGTACACTACCGTTTTTCTCAAGTCCGTCTTGTGGATGGGTCGCGGCGGGGGCGGCGGGTGCAATTTCCTTAGTCAGCAGCAAGCCTGTACGCTATGTAGTTTGTGGACTGGAAGGAAAAGACCTTGTTTCCTCTTCTTCGTTTTCCTCTTCCTCCTCCTCTACTTTCTCTCTACACCGCCAGATCGTCCTTGTGTCCCGGCTAGAAACGGTAACGGTGGTGGTGGTGGTGGGTGCGTAGAAGCCACCGACCCACCCCCCACGCCAAAGCCATCGCAACGAGACTACGTCGCAAAGCGAAATGAGGAGACAAGCAAGAAGAAAACAGGAGCTACCAAAAGGGAGAAACAGTTACTCACTCTAGGAAGTCGAGGAGTGAGTGCCTGTACACTTAGAGCCGAAGTGATTAATGACAGAAGTGGAGCAGGACTGTTCCCTTTGGAGCGGGCGGGCGCACGCACGCTCACACAACACACAGACACAGAGTCACAGCGGTAGCAGGCCCGGTGCGACCGACGTTCTCTAGTGGCAAGCCTCGCTGGCCGCGTTTCTGGCAAAGTCGATTGGGACTCACACGGTATTGCGCTCAGAATGCGGCACAGAACGACATCTTCCGAGATCCTCGAATCCCAGAGACCCGACAACTCTGACTGCCGCCTTGTCTCTTTCCTTTGGCCTCTTTCTCCACCCACCTCCTTTGCAGTAGCAGCAGTAACAGCAGCAGCGGTAGAGTGATCACAGGCAGAGTTTTAGTTGCCTATGTTTCTGCCATCTTAACGGTCGCCACACCGCCCTCCCGGCCGCCCGCCTTGGTAAAGCAAACCGGCGGGCTAGCAGAGTCAAGCGCTACTCTAGTTTACTTGGAGCTCCTCAATCTGTCAGATTCAGGAGAACGCTCGCTTGCTCGGACGTATTATAACAAGCGAGATCTGCATGCGGGCGGTGGCGTTGCCTTCTGCTCATATAACAGAAATACATTCTGGCTATGCGTTGCAACACTTCGGGCAACTAAGAAGTCACCGCGCGCGCTCTAAGCTGCCATGTGGCAGCGAAACCGGGTGAGCAACGGGGCGAGGTTGTTAGGTTAGCCAGCAGGGGACAGATGCCGACGTTTATACTTGCTTGCGTGTTGGCTTATTGCCATTGTTAGTCTTTGTGCTTGCCACTGTTATTGGTACAATTATTTTGTTGTCAAGTTGTCAGACAGTTAGAATTGTCCATTTTTGTGACTTTTACTTAATACATAGTTAAATCTAGAATGTTCCGCTACTTTCAGGCTAGACAATTCTAAGGAGGGCTAGGGCGGATGTACATACAGGTGGATTCAACGTTTTCTGTAAAAAAAATAATGTAATTTTTATTTCTAGTACGTTTATTCTATTTACTTTTTTATATATGATTATTCTAATTTTATTGTCAAACTTCCAGCCAGTCGCGGCTGTCACAATGTTTAGTGATGTTTGTCAAGGTGTCCACCGCAGTTGCCTCGCTGGTTTCTTAAAGTATCGACCTCCATCATAGTACAATTCCGCTAGAAGCAACATGCGCAACGATGCGTAATTTTACCCTATACATCCAAGGCCTTCCCACTGCTTGTGGCCGCACATACCTCGCCGTGGCCTAAAGACTAGCCCTGTTTTTAGTGCTTAGCAGAATCTGTGCAGCAGAATCTATCAAATGGTGTCATCATAACGAGCTCCGCTTTATTGTGAATGGTAGACGACCGCCTACTGGTTCGATGAGATCGGACGCAACCAGTGAAAAAGCATACACAGTAGTTCAATACGTTCGGGGACTGAATTTTGTGCCGGAAATAGGGGGCGCCATTTTTTGGACAAATGTGAAGCTTTGTAGATATGAGGTCTTTTCTACTCTTAGTAGTTTTACCGCTAGGGGGATATCGGTAGTTTTGCCACTAAAGGAATTAGTGGTTTTACCGCTCCGCATTATCATACTTTGATACGCGATCAAAAATAGCAGCTAGTGCAGGCGTTCGAGAATAAGACGGCCGATATGTACCCCAGTTATTCTTGTTGGACGTCATCATAGGTGATGAAAGATGGTATTTCCAATATGATTCGTCGACGAAAAGACATCCCGTCGAGTGGCGACTGCTTAAGTATGGCCTTCCCACAAAAGTGCGGGCCTCAAAATTAATGATAAAGGACCACACTTATCACTTTTTTGGATTCTAGAGGATTTGTTCACAGGGAACTCGACCCTCATGAGCAGACTGGGGAAAGGAAGCTCTACGTGGTCATTTCAGAAACCCTAGTCGCGACATTTCGTCGCGCTTGGCCAGAATATTGCAATTCTAGCAAATGGCGTCTTCTTCACTTAAACCTGTCTGGCCCCATACGCGTGCTTGCTTGTCAGTTTTTCTCCCCATTCAGTCGCCAAACTTGGCCTCGACAGATTTTATCACACGCGAAGAAAGATCTGTCTTCAAGAGGTAGCGTGTTGGCTGCATGGCATTGCATTCAAGCAAATATGGCGTAGGTTAATTGCAAGGATAGGAATTTATGTTGAAAACTAATTTTAATACACGTTATTAAGATATCACTTATAACAGTTATTTTTTTAGTTTTTAATTGTATAGACATAATTACACATTTACGTTTCCGTGACGTTTTGCAGTTATAAGTAAAGCAAACATTGTTTAACGGTTGCATTATTCGCAAATGCATAACTCTTGGCAATACAGTTAGTCTATGCATTTCACTGCTACAGACGCAGTTGAACTTACGATCATTAATCTCGTAATCCATTCCGATCTTTGTGTATAACACGTCGTCTTGCCTGTCTAATGAGGGTCAAACACAGTTCTAACTAAATCATTTAATTAACATCACCCTTAAAATCAACCTGCCGTACGAGTATATATTTATTTTGAACCTTTCGAAGTTGTTTACGGACACCTTTAAAACCGGACTTTCACATAGGGTCTTTATACAGTATGACAGATTGCACGTAAATGTTAAAAAGTTTAATATACATTTCCAGTCGCTATGGAGCTACGCGATAACCAGTCAGCGTGTCTAAAAGCACAAGAAACAAGATTCGTTACATGCTCGGAATACTTCAGATTCGGACTAGTGAATAAGATCGCAAAGCTAGAAAGATGCTTCACAATATATATGAAGCGTGTTCTTTGTTTCTTGCCGCGGATGGCCAGAAACCGCTTCGTGTATCTGCTAGCGGGTTGCCGACCGGTAGTGAAAACAATCAGAGCCAGGAGTAGGTCACCTATTAGAGGACCACGTTAGCAATTTTTTTTGTACCTCGCCAGGGTGGTTTAGGATGGAATAGCATGCACTTGCCGGCACGTGTACACAAGGTACATTATGCATGACTATTATTAGTTGATATGTTCGACGCAAGGATTTCACCAAGTTGGCCATCAATGTCGTTGCCGGTTCCGTTCGCAGGTATGCGCTAAATACCACGCAGCGAACTGCCAGACGCATCGGCAGTCGGCAACTTTGCACTTTTTCGCCCGGTGAAACGGTCGCTAAAGTGTTCAAATTGTAGATCATGACGACTGTATTGTAAATGTGCAACATCTTGGAATGCAAAGTTATTGCGAAAGAAACAATATGTTCTCTAATAAGATTGCGAACAGGTGGCATGTTTTGCAAAACAATGCATCCATGTATTTGATTTGAGTGTGTGCACGCAATACAACCCACCTCTCAACAGGCAGCTGGAGATCCAGACTCTACTTTAAGACTAGCATATAAATGATTACGATCGGCATGTAATATTTGAAAGGGCACCTCTGGTGGTAAGATATCACAATTTGAGTTTGCCCAGAGAAGGTACATCAACAGGCCAAGTGAAATTCCATAGGGACGACATTTAGATGCATGCGCATTTGCACTTTCCAAAACGTATCATTAACTTTTATACGAAAAGTTTTTCCACTAAGGAAAGACGCTGTCCAGTTGATGAGCCGAGGTCCGACGCCGTAGTAAGGAAAGAAGGAAGGACTTCAATTCGTTTTTGATGAGTTCACATTCGAGGGCCGACTTGAAATTGAAATGTGTTACGTCCATGCAGCGAGACTTATTAAAGCACACCGCCCTGTCATGTTGAGTCAAAGGAAGTTGTTGAACCCTAAAGTATTCTGGACGGCAACCAAATTGCTCTCAAGTTATGAGCGCACTAGCGAGTGAGCATTTTCTATGTAGATGCTTGACAGATAATTGATTCTAACTGCTTGCAGAGAACGACTGTCATTGATATAGGTCGTTTGTTCCTTGCATCCACACGAAAAGCCCTTCGGTATACCGGACCAACAAACACTGCGCAAAAACAATAGAATGCACATAGTATATTACTATATTAGACTTAGGCAAACGTATATCTCATATTCACAGTTTTTGTAAAAATATGTCAAAGGTCCTTAGTGTTAGTGTTCATGTTAGTCTTTAGTTGTAAGAGATGTTTTAGTAAATTCATCGGAGAAACATCGACATCTTTAACAACGTTGACGACCCAGTGTGAGCTGCGGACCGGTATATGACACGCGTCGCCGAAGTTCTAGGTAAAGGGCTCTCCATGTGATGCATGTTATCATAATTCAGTATCATAATTAACAATTATATATCAGCACGTTTCTGCTTGATAATTGGAGTTAGCGTCAACGGCTCCGCTTAGGAGCTTCCATTTTCAGGAGGGGGGGGGGCATTTTGCCGCCTCCGTAGACATACAATGTCTAATAGATCTAACCATATCTTTTAGGCTTTGACCTAAAGATCCTATTTTGCTTCATGCAAGCGCTCGTAAACATAAAGCTCTTCTGCCGGTGTCATCTACCTAACGACGATATTTCCAAAGTACCTAGATAGGAGCTGAGTCTGCTTATGACCGACACAGCCACCACCAACGTGCACGTGTGAACGCGCACAACGGTAGGTGACGTGCTAAATTGCGTAGACTTAATGGTGCATGCGGTCTACGTCGTTACGTGCATCCGGTTGGCTGCACGCCCGTCGTAGAGCCAACTAAACAAAGTTTTGACCGTTGACCGAAACAAACAAAAATCGAGTGTTAGAAGGTGTGCGGTGAGGATCCGCCGCCCGTAAACTTATAAGATTGGCGGCTGGTTCCTGTTAATTAGTTTCAGTTCCATTACGACCACCGGCGGTGCTGCTGCTGGTGGTGGTGATAGTGTAGGCTATCATACCGTTAGTTACGTATACTTGCTACATATAACCTTTTACCCGTGAATAACCTAGAGACACTAAGAATCGCCCTTCTAGCCTATAAATCTCGTGTGACGCTGTTTCTGCGGAGATCTAAGTTTTACTCGCTCCGCGTCGCGTGACTTCATTCAAAGTCTTTTATTTGTACAAGTCTTAGTGGCCATGCTCGGTTTTGTCGCCTGTCCGCTAAATGGATATCCTCCCTACCTAATTAAATATGAATTCTTAATTCTACAAGGCTAGTTTTGCTCATGATTTAAGAAAGCACTTGCTAAACTAACTTGTAATTGTTTAAACCCATTTCAACCTGTCTGACGAGTTGTAGCAGTCAGTTGTGTGATGATATCTGGCCTGACAGTCGAATACTGCGAGGTTGATTAAACTTTAAAAATTAGTGTCATTCCCGACAATTAGATTAGTTGGCAATGTATGACGATGATTTTTTAGACCATCCTCCGTCCCTTACGGGCTTGGAACTCACCGTGAGGTATATCTTCAATGCACCGAGGGCCGGACATGTTGAAATATCTAGGGTTTTCTTAACAGTCCTTGTAGCAGCAGCATGGCCGCTGACTCTCAGCGGTATGGATTATCATCTATTCTTAATGAGCATCGCTCAAAGAAAATTCGATCGGCAACAGGGATCGAACCGGCGACACCCCGGGTAGATGACAACCGTGACTAGCGCACTAGTCCCCCACTAGACCACAACGCCACACCCTACGTGGCACTTCGGCAGTAATTCTTACGTATTGATTCATAGATACAGCGACGAGGCACGCTGAGCTTTGTCATTGTGTACGTTAGGGAAGCGAGGAAATACCTTGCGTTTTCGAGATCGGTTTGATCAGCATCATCGCCAACCATCATCACGCCCATACAAGAAACGGCCTTTGAGCTGATGACCACGACGACGACAATAACAATAGCAGCAGCACCGCTAGCAGCGCCTACAGCAACAGCCGGTAGACTGAATTCGTAGCCGGAGAAATTTCCGGAATGGCTCTTCGTAAAAAAAACAAAGCGGATAAGGCCGACGGGGCGCAGTGTTTGCCCACTGGCCGTACGAAAAAAAACGCAATCGTATATAGGGCACAGAGGCATGAAGTCTTGCACAGAAATACAAACGTGAAAAAATAGCGACAAAAAGAGAAAGAGAGAGAGAGAGATGAAGAGTGTAATGCCATACGAACAAATGCTATTGAGTCCCCGATAGTGGACTGCGTATGAAAAGAGTTTACTGTTACTGTTGTCGATCGGTAACTGCCGAGCTAGTTTGGGCTATCGGTCGTATTCGAGCAAAGCTGCCATTTCGATGCTTATAATGTACTGGGCCTAGGGTTATATAATGTGTATGCGCGTAAAAGCAGACGATCGTCAAATACATTTCGTTGAGGAAAAATTACGATATGGAGTTGTAGCGTAATTTTAACACAAACGTTACGGCCGTAATCACGTTAATGTAACTTTAAATTAACACGACTGTCAAGGCCGTGACAGTAATGACAGTATCTGTTGTAGTTTTTTTAGTTTAGATACAGTGAAATACTGGGCTGTTGTCTCGTCTGGAAAACGGCACTCCATACGCCGATCCAGGTGCATTGCCGAAAATCGGCCGACGGACCGACCAACAAAAAAAACACGCGTATTCTGAGGTGATTGGCAAAACACCTTACGTCTCGCAGCCGATAAGGTAACGCCCATACGTAAGCGCGTATACAGAATAAAATATCCACATAGCCATTCGTAATAGGATTTGTCGAATGACAATAGCACAAGCATCGTTCACCCAGCTGTGTAGTAGACAAAAGGAAGGTCACAATGTAACTATCATCAGTATATATATATATATATATATATAGAATACGTAGTGATCAGCCAGCAAATGTTGAAACTCTTCTTATTACCGCTCACAATGCGAATAACAAATTTCCGCCCAACGTTAAGCCAGGACAAGTGGAAAAGCATGTCGAAGCAGCTTATTCGCTGTTACCGATTGTGATAGTGGCGCTGATGTTGATTTTCGCGTTGTGGCTGGCATGTGGATTGCCTTCAAAAAGACTAGTGTTCAAGTTCTAAAGCTCAACGAGTGCAGTCAGGCTGCAGGATCAGGGCACGCGTTCGGTAGCGGAACGTCTGTGCCAGGCAGGTCCGGCCGTACCGGTTTCTGTGAAGGCGTCTCGGGCATCTTGCGCATATACGCAGTAGAGGAAAACCTCTCTATATAGATGCCGTATGATGCGTGTTTGCAAACAATTTTCTCTGAATGAAACGTACCGCTGTGTTTTGGTGCACGTTGGTCGGTATGTGTGTGTGTATGTCTGTGTGCTTATCTCCCTGTTTTGTGGATCGAATTTTCTTTGAGCAATGCTCGTTCAGAGAATAGATGATAAACCATGCCGCTAAGAGTCAGCGGCCTTGCTGCTGCCACAAGGACGTTGGGAAAGCCTTAGATATCTCAACATGCCCGGCTCTCGACGCCTCATTGAAGATATGTCTCACAGCGATTGCAAGCCCCTAGAGGACGCAGGATAAAAAGGCGTGGACGGAAGATGGTTTATAAGTAAAATTATCTTCTTTACAAAAAACATCAGGTAGGTACACATACACATAGCAACACACACGCCTTGACACATTAAGAGATATGCATACCCTATATACACATCAATATATCGGTGCAATGTTTATATACATAAAGAGGCTAGCACATGCACACACGTCCTGGATACACCGGGGGCCGAACTGCTTCTAGGGTTGCTCCAACGCTCGTGCGGCAGCAGTTTAGCCAATGATTATCATGTGTTTTCAATGTAAATTGCTCAAAAAAGTTCGACCGACAACGTTTTAGGTCTCGATTTGCATAATGGGTTGGCATTACCACGTGCATGGCATACATATAGGCAATATCATTTTTTTCCGTATAATACATTATGTATATGTTACACATATCACAAACTATTAGCTAAGCCAATGTGCCTAGCGGGCGTGTATTTTGTCTATTACGTGTGCGTTTCGATGAGGTCAAGACTACGTCACAAGTGTTCTCCGACCGAAGGCAGCGTTTCCACATTGTATGTCAAATTCCAGACGTTGTTTGAAAAAGGACGACGACCTGCTATAGTTCTCCTTCTTCACGATTTGCGAAATGCCGTCTTTGCGGATCAGCTGCCTGGTCCGAACGCTAGGAGGACCCAGTGTTTTAAACGCGAAGGGGCATAATTCGTGGGGATACCCAGATGGTAAGTATTTTCTCAACTTACTAGCCTCTGCAAGTGGGCTGCGTAGCGAGCTTCGGATGCGTCGCCACCGACCATAGAAGGGGCTAAGGCGTCAGTGACGGTGGCATCCTAAACCCGCATTTTGCCTCGCTCGAAGGGTGTAAGTGTCATCTCGTCTGGACGCCTGCCGTCCTCCGCACAGAGGCCTGAGAGTTCAAGGTGGCAAGAACGGCCGCATGACCTAGTGGCTCTGCTGAAGGTCTCATTAATAGCAACATGTTTCGGGCGCCGTCTTGAGCTAATGATACACGATAGGCCGCGATGTTCCAGTTTATCGTGTGTGGGGTGACCACATTGACACCGATGAGGGCTAACTAGGTCTAACCCTAGTCGTAGGCCTACTGCTATGCGAATCGTCTCATCTTCAAGAAGGGTACCGATAAGTGATCTAGGAAGCGGGTGTAACCAGACACCTGAACCCCTAGCGGACACGGCGTTTAGGCGAGCTCTGGTTGTATTGTCGGCTGCTTTATTAAAGAGACATCGTTGTACCTCAGCGTGCAAACGGGGCGCTCCAGTCACGTTGGGATAGTACGTTACCAGGCCTACCTCCGCACCGGCCCTCAAGGGTCAGTCACTGTGATACCCCAGGCCCCCTTTAGAGACGGGCAGTAATGCCTGTTCCCGTGCGCTAGGTGGTGGAGATCAGGACCACAAGGATAGACAGTGTCAACTCGTTGAGTCTTTGTAACTCGTAGGTTCAATTAGATAGGTCGAATTCTCGAAAAAGGTGTATGAGTCTTGAGGACGAGAAAGAAGACCTGAGTAAGAAAAGTCCTCGATGGGCTCCCAGAAAAGAAAGACGAGCGGCGGCACCTTTCAGTTTCAATCAATGGCTTGATTGCTGCTGGGAGCTCCTTGGGGCAAATTAGCACACCTGATAGCTTCAAATCGTCCTTGACGGTCATCTTGCAGCCGGGCAGGAGACCTCGGAATCACTGTATATCTGGGGCTCCATGGATGGGTCCAATGAGACATATTTAGCCAGATTTAACTCCTACCCAGATGTAACGCCGAAATTAAGGACCTGTCGAATGTCCTCGGCTACTCTGCAAACGTTTCCTCCTAATAGACCATAGTCAAGGTACCAGAGTTTCAGCGGGTTCCCGAAGGAATCTACAGGTCCCTAATACCCAGACAAAACAGTGGTGGTGCTAAGGAGTCCCCTGCTGCGGTCTGGTGGCGGACAAAATCACTTGCTCAGGAAGGACCAGATAGCAAGGATGCCGATATGTATATAGAGTCTTTTTGCTGGCATTCCCATGTACATGTCCAATAACACTCAAATTTTGTGTTTGCTGGTATTCCCATATGCATGTACATATTGTATTTTGCAAGACATTTGTATACGCAAATGCAGACACCCTTATACAAATGTGCATGTTGCTACATGTGCCCCATGTTGATGCTCGCTATGTGTAGTAGTAGGTCGATGTGCCACTAGTGCATGTACCAAAGTCTTTAAATGTCGATTTACTTGTGCGTGGTTAGGCGTTTTCATAAAAAAAGGCGGTTTCGAAAATGGGTATATGTGCGCATATGTAAACGTATCGTCGCAGGGTACGTACGATAAGCGTTTGCTTGCTTGTACATAGTGTTTGTCATAATTCGCGTCATTACAATCATTGCGCACGAATAAATGGCATAGTACTTATTGAGTACTTGCAAATACACTACAGCAAACATACTTACATGCATCTGTACCTATACGTGCATACATCTCGATCTATACCTACAGACATATGTATCGAGACTTACATGTACAATCTGCATGTGAGTGGGGCATATATAGGTAAGAGACATGAGAGAAAGGGACACATAGGGAAGGATAGAAAGTCCGGAGCTGTTGTTGTTGCACAGCGGCAACAACGGCGACGTGGGATTGGCGTGGGCTTAATGTGTGGCAACACACTAACACGCTTGGTTTTCTCTGCAGGTCATCTACAGGTAGGCAAGAAGGGGAGTGGGGGTCGGTGGGGACATGGGGTTTAGTGACGACAGTAATCGTAATAGACCTTGATAGTTAAAGCAGTATTTGTATTCGTGGGGCCGTAATGCTAGATCTAGTAAGTCACAGACCTAGTGGGAAGAAAACACGATAAGGAGGAGCGAGAGGAAGCGAAAGAAAGAAAAGAAAGACGACTGGAGACTCACAAAGAACGTTGATGTAGACGGACGCGTTGACGGCCGGACCCTGGCCGTTGTCCGCCTCGACGACGTAGTGACCCGAGTGGAAGCGTGTCACGTTGCGTAGATGCAGCAGGGGTCCGTCAAATGATACCGAGTGGACGCTCTCGCTGAGCGCTGCCGACGGCAACGAACACGGCCGCAGTGTTGAGGGGGGCCGCCGGCGGGGACAACGATGATGAGTACGGGCCAGGATGATCAGTGAGTCACACCATACCAAGGTCGACGATGGCGACAATGGCGACGACGACGGCGGCGACAAAGAACCCGAGATGAGCCGAGACGCCAGAACAGCGTGTGACATAGACGCGTGTACAACGAGAAGTGTAGAGCGCAAAGCAGGACGCGCAACCGGAGGCCGGAAGATAAATTAAGAGAGAGAGAGCGGGGCAAGATATAGAGAGAGGGGGGAGATATAGAGAGAGGGGGGAGATATAGAGAGAGGGGAGATATAGAGAGGGGGGAGATATAGAGAGGCGGGAGATATAGAGAGGGGGGAGATATAGAGAGAGGGGGGAGATATAGAGAGGGCAAGAGTGATAAAGAAAGGGGATAAAGAGATAAAGGGAAATACGTGAGGACAAACAGCACAGAGACAAAGAAGAAGAAGGTCGAACACAGGCAAAGCGAGGATGTCATCGCGATGTTGTTATGGTCGGCGTTCAGAAAACGACGCCACCGGATATGACAGAGACGGCGGTGATAATGACGACGGTGGTGGACGACGTCACAGCAGCAGAAGTAGTCGTAGCAGAAAATCCGCCAAATGGTGAAGGCGAAGGGGGCGACCGGACAGCAAAGACGAGATCGGGTCGACATTACCACCACGTCGATGACCGCGTTACCGCCATAAGACCACCAACGGCGGCACAATGGCGATCCAACAAAGGCGACGTTGCCGGTTAATAAAAATCACATAGAAGACAAGATGACGGAAAGTATTAGAGGCCAGTTGCTTCTGGCGACACACTATATATCTACTATTTTTTTATATATATATATATATATATATATATATAAAGAAAAAAAAAAAATATATATATATATATATATATATATATATAAATAGAAAGAAAGAAGCGGGCAATAACCGACTATTCTGACAACGGGAGCCGCAAATTACCGAGCAAGATGGCTTAGTGGCAAAGCCTTTGCCTTGCATTCGGAAGGACTGGGTTCGAGACCCAGACCGGTCACTCTTAAACTGGTTTGCATGGTTTCCAATTTAGACAAGGTAAATACCGGAGTGGATATAAATTAGCCATGACACGAATAAAACCGTACACGGGCAATTGCCTTACGGAAACCTTAAAAAATAAAAAATAAAAAACTTAAAAATTCGATCCCTTGCTCACGACATAGGCGGCCATTAGCCTCCTCTTGCTATCCTCTGTGTGTGTGTGTGTACATTAATGTGTCGTGATTGTATGACATCAGCATACTGTACGTTTTGAGAACCAGCTCGGTATTAGAATCGCACCAAAGTCTAGACGGGCCGTGTCATACGACAAAATACAGTCAGGCACCGCTACACGCTACGTGAGCAGCAGTGTGCAGGCACTTGGATATTTTCTGCATGTACGGTATTGGCGCGGTGCAATTTAAGCAATGTCATTGCATGACGCATGTTGCGGTCGATCAGGCAGGCACGTTGGGCCTGTGCCCTTACCATTAATGTTGGCAAGCGAGGCTCCTCTCCGTGTCCACGAATAGCCCTGCGTTGTTACGGGGGGATTAGCTTTTGCGGAGACGTTCACCACCATCGAGTCGCCTTCAGTTAGCTTAAATGTCCACTCCGACTGTGAGAACTCGGGAGGATCTGCAAAGTAGATCGACAAAGATAAATTCCACCGCTGTTGTTGCTATTGTCGTTCTGTGAAAGACATTCTAAGATTCTAGCATAATAAACAGACAATGTTGACCTGTTCTATAATAGATGTAAACACGCCCTTTCTGATTTTGGTTTTTTTTTTATTCGGTGCTACAGTAAAATGGCTACCGTAATTACAGTAATTAAAACTTTGGTTATCTAGAACACTACACCAGACGCTCTAGTCCTTAAGCGTCCGAGTATACTATGCAATCTATACGAGCATGGGTTCTGCCGTATAGATTGCAGTTGTGTTGATCAGCGCTGCACAGTGTCTGTTGTTTGTTAGTTAGTTCGCCGACCGACCTATAGAACCAGAATCTAGGAGAGTAGAATTTCTACTGCTAACAACCGTCAACCGGAGTTCAATCCCAGCCGGACAGAACAATCAGACTGAGTTATAACCAAGTACTCAGCAGCACAGTACGCAAACAACTTTTCCTCTCTGAGACAAACCTCTATAGTGCTATGGCCACTGTAGCTACGCTTGTTCGCGTAGACGAGAGTTCCCCCTCCCTTCCATGTCCAACGATAAAGCCACACCCCGTGGCAAGAAAACGGCTCAAGCGTCAAGATATACTGGATGTTGCAATGCTGGCACTTGGTAGCGTTGTCTCTCCTGCGAGGGCTTCGCGTCTTGTGGTTTTCTTCTACACCCTTTATTACTACCGAGTGTCGAGCAAAACTTAAGTTTAAAGTCGCATTTGGGTATGCGCCCGAGAGAAAGTCTAAATAGCTCGAAACGGAACTGACATAGCTGCGGACACTGAATCTAACCAACTCCGGTATAGTTCAACTTGTTTGGAAAAGTTTTTGTACCCCCGGTTCCCTCCCCCACCCTTCTTAATCTTACTCGCGTATCAAGTCACACTGGGCGAAGGTCAAATGACGGCAGGAAAGTGACTACCAAGTGGAAGAGCGGCTGTACAGTTGAGATTTGCCGCGCATCGGCTCGAAGCGGAAGAGGTAGTAGCAGGTGCAATCCACACACATGGAACGTTTCGTCTAGCCCTCGTAATAACAAAACGCTGTGCGATTGATCAACATGAGGATGTTTCCCATCTTTTTCGATTTGACGGGCCTTTTTTCGAATATCGAAAAAGAGAAAGTAGCTCCGGGGCCGGAGTACAACGTGTTTGAGGGGCAACTGAGTCGTCAATAGAAGTGCTGTCAAGCTATGACGAAATGTCGATGGCGACTCGTCGACTAGGGCGGCAAAGGGATGACACAGACCAAACGCGTACACCGAGTCCTCACTTCAGTACTGAAAATTGACTCGCTGCCACTCGGGTTGTTTCTGTACGCAGAGATTGAATCGCTGCATGCTGGACTTCACGCTTTTATATACAAAATATATATGTTTATATATATGTACGCAAAATGGTTACGATCCAATCTCTGCGAATAGAGTCGATTTTAAAAACAGACGTAGAGACTGGATATACGTTTGATTTGTTTTATCCCTTTGCCGCCCTTGTCGACAAGTTGAGATATATATATATATATATATATATATATATTCCTTTTTCAAACAAAACTGTGCTAAGGTATTCAGTGCACTCAACAATGTTAAATCAGCGCCGAAAGGTGTGACTCTTTCATGCACAGGATAATTCGCGTGCGGTGCGCTACCCGCAGCACATAACGCAGTGCATGCGACCCAATGCGTGCAATGCGGCCGCCTTGATGGCCACCATTCCCCAACATAGTGTAGCATGCGCATCCTGAGACATACAGAGCAGCGTGTAAGATGTGCAATGTAAAGCTTTCTTGCTTGTTATAAAGCTTAGGGGGGCGTCTCCACACTTCCGTTCCGCCACCGCGTCATGTATGCTCTAAAGGCTCCCCTACCAAGGACAAAACTTGTGCGTTCGCTCTTTGGTAGAATGAACATGAATAATCGTCGCGGTGAAAAAAGACCCGGAGCCAAAAAACGCTGTTTCTACTGAACGTGTCAACAATACTACGTTTGCCCTGCAGATGCAGAATAGACTTTGTGCAGAAGGATCTCCTGGCTATAATTACACTAAGGCTAAGATGACATTTTACTTTGGGCATTTAGATGTACAGCGTGTTTCAGAATTCGCCAAACAAACTTTGGAGTTTACCACAACTCGGGGGAACATTTTTTTCAACGGAACGAGGACCGGAAATGTTTTCTGTTAAAGTGAGAACAAAAATACTAAAAATAGTTGTATCGAGCTTTTTGTCAGACGGACATATCTTCAGTAAAACTGCGACTGCGAGAGTCCCAGTTACCCTATAGACAAACCAATCTTACCTGCGTGTTTGGATTGCGTTCCACGTTAGCTCAAAGCAAAACAAGTGTTGTATTGAAGTGAATTTTCAAGAAATGAAACTCTTTGCAATTCCTGCATTTTGGCTTTCATGCCTAATTACCTATTTTTTTAAAACATTTCCGCCCTTCGTTTTATTAGAAAAAAAAATGATTTTTTGGCGAGTTGTGCTAAATCTCAACGTTTGTTGGGCAAATTCTGAAACACCCTATATATATATATATATATATATATATATATGCGCTTGCCAGGCTCCTCTAGTTGAATAACTTACATAACAAGTTTCGTCTCAGAAATGCAAGAGGCATAGATAAACGCAAGTCTTGTTTGGCACGTGAGACATGCCAGTAAAAATACGAAGTTCATACTGCCTTTACATAGCAATTTGGCGTAGTTGCTCTGTCACTCCGCACTGCCTACAAAAGAATGAACCAGTCTGCCGAATTTATTCCTGCGTACTGGCCGACCTACTAACTACTTCATTTAAACAAATCACGAAGACAACAAGAACAACAATTCAATTGAGTTCACAGTCACCTACAGTTGTTACTAGTAGCACTTGCAGGAGGGTGAAAACGCAAACTTTTTACAGTGTGTCGCCCGGCAGTGGCAGCAAAAGGGATCTCAGTGTGGCAGCAACGACAACATTGATTTGTAATATGACATGGGACTTCATTTGGACTTCTAGATGGCTATACAAGAAACAAATCTTCACTGTCTACTCAATATGCGTCGTGTGGGAATCAAAAACAACAACAACAACAACAACAACCCTCACTGGGTCACAGACACACCGTTTTGTCGACCGATTACGTCCCCTCTAGAGTACAACCAAGAGTACACGAAGCATGCGAACTAGAACTAGTGTGCGTGATGATAGTTGTCAGTCAAGTGTCTGGATGGGGCCTCATGTAAGCTTCAGTTCTTACGAATCGTGTACCTAAATGTTTTATATATGCACATAAATACTTATTGCCTATAAATTGATCTAATGATTTGTATTTCGGGAGAACATTTTTGTAGAGAATGGGGCCTTGGGGGCATACAATCAACTTACATGCGACGCGCAGATGGACCTTGCTTATCTGCGTAGTGTTGAGAAAGTGATTGAAGGCTGAGCAGACAATGGGTAGATCGTTGTCTTCCGCAGACACCGATAGGAGGGTCAGCCTCGAATGCGATGACGTTCCACCGAAGCTCTGAAGCGTTTACGGTAGACACCAAAAAGACACCAGAAAGAGAGAGATTGAGTTATGATAATGATCTAGGAGAACATTGGCATTGTTTGTTACGAATTTTTTTGTGAGTGTTGTTTTCGTTTGCAGTATTTGAATTTTCTAATTGAATTATTATTGCTCCTGTTCTCCATGTCGCCAAAAATTGTATTGCCTTACTCCCGACGCGCTGCCCCTCCGTAAAATTGTTCCTGTAATAAGGTAGGTAGTTGTTTGTTTAAACTGAACCTGTGCCACGTTAAAAGTTTTTTGCTAGCTTTTCAGCCACTGTCGTTTTATGCTCTGCCAGACTTTCGATTCCAGTCATCTTTCGATGCCTGAAGGTGTGTCACTAACTTCTTCCAGCTGCCACAAACGCATGTTCATCATGCGTTCCCGAAACCTCCCATATGAAAAAAAGGCCTTCGATAGCTGTAAATGTTGACTTTTCGGATCGTATGCAGTGCAGATCAGCGTAATTTAGCGTGAGTTTTAGAGTTCATGATGACATATCCCCTCAATAATAGCCTCGCGCATATTATAACCTAAAGCATTCAGGCACAGCATACACTAGCGCCTATGCCGCCTGACTGTGGAAGACCTACATGATTACCCAAGCAAGATCAAAGGTCTTACCACTTATTTGCACACTGCGCCAATGGGAGAGTTTTAAATGGCTTGTGCATGAACAACTTCAACATTTCTTTTTTTTCACCTTTACGTCCCTTCAAGAGTACAGCCAGTACACGAAGCGTGCAAACTAGAACCAGTGTGCGTGGTTCTAATTTGCACGCTTTGTTTAAAGTTCTTTAGGTGGACATGTATACTTATTGCCTACAAAAACGATCTAATACTTACTGTTGATCCTTTACTTAGGGTAATCTAGAGTAAACCTTTTAGCATTGACGTACTGTAAAGTAATTACAAGCAGGTGCGTTTTTGTCGCATTAATACGGCGGCAATCAAGTATGCATTCACGTTTGCTTAAATTAACCTGAAATGCGCCAACCCCAGTCGCTTCGCTAGTTAATTATCGTCTATAAAAGAGCCTATTTGTATAAGTCGGCCTTAAATATGTACCTGGACAAGTCTAGGCTAAACCATACTTTATTTGAGCTGTTCTGCCCACTAATCACTCTTTTAAAAACATGTCTTGAGCACTGCCTCGACGAACATTTAGGTTCAATTATTATACTTCCGCACTTAGAAAGGTACTTTCTAACTGATCGGCTACGCAGCACTCTCAACAATAGCAGAATTTGCCGTAAAACGAGGGGTGGGGTTGCTCGTTGGGTGGAGCGGCCATGCTCCGGAAATAAGACAGGTAAACCAGAATCAGTCAAAAACGGGCAAAAACATCATCATAATTTGCGAAAGCAATTTGCTGTTCCTAACTTATTTATTCCGACGTTTGCTCCATACGAGTGCTACATTGTGCCATCCGCGTGTCGAGAGTTTTACACGTTCTGTACCGTTTTATTTCTAAGTCAATACCATCGAATTATACAGCAGTCGCGTCCTCGTTAGCGAAACAGTAAGGAGTTTTGACAGATTTCCTTGCATGACAAAAGCAACGGCAAAACGGCACTTGTGAATGCCTGGGCGACGAGTCGCGAGTCCTGTCCGCCACCCATTGGGCAGAGATATGTGCCATGTGTTCATCTTTGAAGTCAAACTAAACTACGTGGCGGGAAAGGACTGTCCGGTCATATTAGAGACTGATAGGCAGCAGCAAAAGCAGGAACAACAACGCTAGTTAACAGCAGACGACAGGAGATTTCCAACCGACATTAACTAGCGGAGAAAATTGCAATAATTGTTTTCCATATATTTCTCCAGCAATCTAGTATGGCTAACTAGCAAGCAAAAAAAAGACAGATTTCAACTAGAGAGCACAAACAATATTTGGATACTTATTAGAAAGGGATCGTAGCTGTAGTGGTGAGTCTGCCCTTCTAAAGCAGATCACACGTTTAAACAGTAGTAATAGCCAATCTTAGAAGTTATTGATTATAGAACTCGAAGCGAAAAGTGGGGCAAACCACAAAAACCCTGATAAGATTAACCCGTAACAGGATGATAACGCGACAAATTTCTCGCCAATTATACAATGCTTTATTAGGTAAGAAATTGAGGTTTGATTGTCGTTCGGCTACTGCATTTAATACTCTGCTGTTGTCGTCTTTGATGTTGCTAGAGATTAGATATATACTTGTATCTACGGGTCTGTATGTATGCTTAAGTAGCTCTAAATGCACGCATATGAAGCACATTATCGTCGCTCGTTTCGAGGGCACCATCGGAGAGGGAATAAGTTTGTGGTTATCGCTTTCTTAGAGCGTACGTACCCCGGTCTGGTCTATTTGCTGATAGTCTGGGTCGATCTCTGAGGGTCCCCGAAACCAACGGATTGTGGCCGCCGGAAGACTTGACGAAACGTTGCATAGGAATGATGCTCGTTGTCCCGCTCGCACCATTGCCGGCTCTGTTATGTTGACATGCTCAGGAGGAACTAAAATCGTTAAAAGCAACATTAGCCATGCATTAAATTACGAGTACTGATTATTGATGTGGTTGCACAGAAACCCAGCTGTTGATTTTTACTTGTTTCTAGGCGGACTCTTAGCCAACATTTAACGTTAAACGAATTACTTTCGCACTGCTTCGTAAGACGGACCCTATAAATGTAAATGTGCAACGGCGGGGATCGAACCCGTGCACCTTTGTGTCTCCTGCGGTCGCAAGGTGCACGCAAATGCACCACGCCACCACACTCGACACGTGTGAAGTTCTAGCAAGATATGATTGAATCATTTAGATATTAATGGCCTTTTTGTTAACAATCCGCAACAATGCACTGCAACGACTGGAACAAAAGACCCGTTATGCTTCGAGAGAATATTGAACAGTGATGGCTACATGCCAGAAAAGTATGCCCACCACTCAAAGTACCTATAGGAGTGCCCTGATTAACACTCTGCTAACTGTTCGACCTTGTTGTCTAATTTACCCGCATCATTTCGGGAAATTAAAAATTAGTCAAAAAAAATTCCGAAATTAGCGCAGGCTTGACTTAATTGAATGAGCTAGGTAAGCCCGATATCGTTGTTCTGGCTGGGCTGTCAGTCGGCCAATGATGAACATGATACTACTACTACAACTTACATCTGAGCTGTAGCTTGACCGTGGCCTGCAGCGGCGTTCCGGTAGCCGGGTTCGATGCCTCACAGCTGTACACGGCGCCATTGTCGCTGCGGTCAGCAGAAAACGTAATTGCGCTCTGAACGCCGTCGCTGAGTATCGTGAAGTCCTTGGCCGTAATGGGCTCACCGTTCCTCAGCCAGCGCAGATCGGCGAATGGGTTGCCTCCCTTGCAAATACACGTGAGCGTCACGGAGGAATGGTACCGAATGACCTGGCCCTCCTTGTAGCCCACGATCTGAGGCGGCTCAGGTGAGACTGTTTGTTTTTGGACACAGTGAAAAACAAAAACACGAGGAATGATGACGTTGTCATGCGTTTAGCCTTCCTTTTCTTATATAGTACACAGTAGTTAGCAATTTTGTTTAGTCCGTTACTTTGTGAGGCACTGCTGTGAGGATAGCAAACCGCATGAGGCGAACAAGATGTAACCTTAACAGCGCAGTTACGTGCTTAAAACGGTGGTGACAATTGCGTTTAGTATTTTATACGCGCACAGTTTAATATTATGGCATTAGACACAATTACTTTCTAGATTGTCTATAATAAACTTGCCAACAATACCACACAGTCATGTAAGTGTTCCTACACGTACTAATGCTCTAGGGCTACACCATACAAATACACATACACTTGAAAGTTAGCATTTAAATACAGCCCAGTGCACACGCGCACCTTCTTAAAGTGCAATGCATAGCAAAACCAATCTGAGCACTTAGATACATTTTGCGGTTATGTGCTTTAATACCAACGACGTGCGTGTAGTTCACTGTTCCGAAAACATCAGAACCCACGAATGTTCGGCCATCTTTTGAAGCTTCTTTGAACTAGATGCAAGATGTGCTACCGTTACTACCTCATCGAAATCGTAGCTTTTTGTAACACCAAGTGGAAAACCGATTGAAGCGTTTCGCTAATACGGTACAAAATGTTGTCCTAGTTGCTCAGCTTAATCTGACACCACCCGTTAAACTGCAAAAATATTACGCGGAAATCAGGTTCTGGTTAGACTTAATTGATGAGCGTGGGCTTGTGTACAAAATGAGTTACGTACTACGAGCATCGACGTTATGTGAGCTATAGAAGTCACAGCTCGGCGGCGAATCGACGAGTTAGAAGGGATGCAATAGGAACTAGCGGCCGCCTCTGTACGTAAAGGGTACATAAATGTCGATGATGTAACTGCCACGGTAGATTTATTCTGCGAAAGAATGTTGCAGCAGTTCGAGCAGGCTCTCGCGCTTCCAATAAAGTTGGAAATCAATTAATTTTAAATAAATATGAGATAATAAAACCGACGGTGCGCAGAATCGCAACGGAAATGTCCTCATATATGTGCTGGGCCGAAGCAACACTAAATAGACGTTGTGATAAGAGGCCAACTTAAGCGTTCCGTTCGGGTATATTTCATATACTTTGCCACAACCAAAACGGGTCAAGGTCACCTTCATGTTGCTCTTAAGTAATTAACAGCTGTAAAAACGCTAATCGCATGGCAAGGATTACAATTAGGACCTTCATACAAATTTAGGCCCTTAACTAAAAACTGCCCTTGAAGAACTTTATTAAGGACATTGATACAACCAGCAGTCGCTATACACAAGTAGGTTTTTGGCCATGCTCGGGCTGGTGCAAACTCATCATCGGGGATTATCGATAGCAACTTGAGTATCTCTTAATCAAAGTAGATCTGGCAAAAAGGTTCCGTCCAAGTTTAAAGTGGTTAACTCAGACAGAAGCTTTCTGAACACACATTGCCAGCGATTATTACGAGCGACACGCTTGTTTGTGTAGTTGTTGTGTGTAATCGTCACCAATTGAATCGCCCCACAGAACTTGCTTCTATTAACGCTTATAGCATCTGCATCATAAATTGCGATAGTACATTGAAGATTGCTAAAGAATAGAGCAAATAAAGCGTAGATTTATTATCATCTATATATATATATATATATATATATATATATATATATATATATATATATATATATATATAATATATATATATAAATATAGAAATCTATATATATATATATATATATATATATAATAAAAGTTAATGCTTATCTTAATGAGTTCTACAACCCCGCAAATGTACGCATCTTCACGGCTCGCTAGTGCAGAGCACGCCTAGCGCTTTGAAACGCTTTATATATACACATAGCTTTTCAAAGTAGGCTGGTCACTAGCTTACTGCTCGTACTGTGCTTTAAAGCTTTTTTGCGGCACCGCTTAGAAGCCGGAGTCTGCATAGAGAATTGTTATGACCTACTGAAAATGTTCTATCCAGCACAGCACCATCGTCAGCGTGGGAAGGATCAGCTCAGAGGGCATCTAAGCGGCAGAGTTCTAAAGGGGATGACATCTTGTGGCTCTCTCCAGTCGACGATTAACTTGGCTCTTAGCCAATGCTATGACCATCGCTAGCCACTAAGGCCAAGTTGCAAGCCAACCGGAGTTGTCGAATAAAATCAAACAAAACATCCTCTATTTGTTCTCACATAGTAAAAGTTCTCCAAAATAGTCGAGGTAGCGCAGACCGGGTATATTATTCTCAATTCCTTCCTATTGTCCCGATTGCTGTTCGTCTTATTGTGGTATTCTTGATACGCTGAAAGTTTTCTAGAAAGAAAACAGAGTGACTGGTCAAACGCTAAACACCAGGAAGTCATTGGTGGTTCTTGTTTACGAGTGGATCGTAACGACAGCCCGACGGTCTTTTAAACCAGGACGGAATGATATATCAATTAGTCCAGCTCTATGCTGTTATGCTCCAGCCACCCCCGTGTCATTTGTACGTGCCAGAGATTTGTCGACGATGTTGTCTCTTCGACACTATTATCTCTCCCAAAACGTCGTCAAGTATTTTGTTTAAATGCCGTTTTACAAATGGGTAGTGGTATTTCTGCGTATGATTATGCTGAGACATCGGATCCAATTGGAAATTTTGTGTTCTACCTGAAACTGATTGCTACTGGTAACGGTTTTCCTATAAACTTGGTGAAACCAGCAGGATAAAAAAAATAGCTCCATGCCGCTTTTACAATTGTTAGTCGCCTTTAAAGGAGGCTTTGCATCAGCGTCGAGGTTTCGAGGGCCGCCATTAAAGACCTACGAACTCGCGTAATTGCTTGACAGCGAGCCGTCGATTCAACGTTGTACCACTTAAAAGACTATTTTGTTTAAAGCATAATATAATCAAGAGTCGGGAACAACCTATAAGGCGACTAGCCTGGTGGATTTTTAGTGCGGTGCCATGATGTATCCTATATGGGCTGTCACTTCGGTCTGCTTCAGCATGTCAAATTGTTTCTGATTATTTTCTATTATTACAGATTCGCTCATTGCAACGCCAACGACTGATCGGCACAACTAACACGTCTCTCCGTCGTTTGTGCTAAAGTGCTATTCGCTTGCCTTGTTTGGAAGGATCAAGGAACACTAGCTAAGCAGAGAAAACTTCCGGGCATCTTTCATCTGTGCCAAGCCATGCTGTCGTCCGCGACAGGCGCTCCTACTCTCAACCGCTAAAAGCCTTTTGACGAGAAACGTCCTGTAGGCTAGCCCGTTCGAGCTCTCTTGTTTCGCGTTCGTGGTTGCTATGGCGGACGCTTCGGTAGCCGCACGACCCGCGAGGGCTGTACTACGGAAAGCAACCACTGACGGTCCTTCTTGCCCTGCAGTTCGAGGTGAAGCGGCTTGCTTTATCCGATTCTGCTCTATCTGAGATTGATCGCTACACGAACTTCCGTCCGTTCTCTTTGGAAGACTCTCTCTCCCTAATGGGTTTTCAGTGAGCGCTTGGGACTGTGCGTTTTGAGTGCATGTAGCCTGCCAGAGCGCACTGTTTCCGAAGCGTCACCTCGGTCCTAAAGAATGTGGAATTTGAAGGAAAAAATGGCAAAGCTTCTTGTGGCTGGAAAAAGACACGGAAAAAGTGTTGTGTACTGTATAAACATACTTCCCGTGGGTTATGCCCATGTTCTTGTCACGATTTCGTCAAATCTCACTGACCTGATTGTTAAAGGTCACATAGGTCGGAAATGACTAGGGCCCACAGTACTGAAGTGTAGTTATTCGTTGTTACGTTTTCCGACACCGTGGTTGAATAGGGGATTAAACGGTTTACATGCAGTAGCGTTGACTGCCTTAGTGTGCCTTCTTTAGAGTTGCCCAACTGTCAACACTAAATATAATATTTTTTGTACGTACTTGTTTTGTATGCTTGAGACCAATTCACACTAAGGCGCACTATTTGTGTCATCTATCTTTTGTTTCAGTAATATTCAGCTGACACAATAGGCTTTATAGCGCATCCGATGGACTAAAAACGTTCAGTACTCCGCGTATACTTGCTACAGGTAGAAAAACACGATTGTCAACATTGCTCATGTTATTCTATAGATACACCCGAGTTTGCCATACAAATGCCTAATCAACACAAATGTTGTAACCAAAATGTTTATCTTATTTATGGGGGCTTCTTAACCATGACGTCACTGCTAGAATCCTACATAAACAAGCTATATGTAGGATATGTTCTTTGCGCTCCAACACTGCATTGGTGTAGTATTGAGTACAAGCAAGTATGCCTTTCTATGACTTAGGTTATCTATGATGCAAAAATAAATAAGACGGTGATAACTGAAATCGATATATATATATATATATATATATATATATATATATATATATTTATATATATATATTACGCCCGACAACGATCTTTAACGAGCGCATTGACGCGCTGGTTGTGCTGACTGCACACGCTTGAAGAATTCTCTCTTACTATAGAAGAAAGAAAGTTCAGCACACGTTCACACCTGCGATAGACTATGGGCTGTGCACAGCTGTGTGGCGCGTTCTTTGCCTGAGTAGTTCAACTTGGAACTTGGTTGAATCCCGTCCTGCTCCGAGAAAGAAAAACTGAAGGTACTGGAAAGCGCAGTGGCATCCCGTACTTGGTATCGGTACAGGATAAGCAACGCATTGTCACGACACCACAACGTTGTGTTACCTCAACGGTCGCACGTCGATCATCTCCGTTAGACACTTGCCCCATTGCCGCCGCCGTTTTTTAGCAACGGCGAGAAATAAGTTGATCGAAGATCCAGTGTTCTGTTCATAACTGCTAGCGCCTGTTTGCATTGCACATTTGATTTTAGCCTCGCACAGTGTGTGTATGTCGTCTGCACGCAATATTGAGAAAAAACGCAAACTTCAAACAGCTCCGCTTAGAAGAGAGTGTCACGACGCGATTCGACCCGCGTTCATTACTCCGTCGATTATTCCGCCGAAGTCATCCAAACGGATGACTGGACCGGATCCAGCTATTGCCGCCCACATCCGTGACGTGATCGTCGCGTCGAGAGGTGCACGAAGCGTAGAATTGCCTTTCGGATTCTCTCTCGTTCAACAAATCGTAATTAAACGAGCGGCTGATTGCGGAAATCAGCCGGGCGCCCCTCAACCAAACTAGAGAAACTGCCTATACTCGTAGACCCTTCAATAACACGACTAAAATGGCACACTTGATACGGTTTGCAAAACCGGAATAGTTATATATATATATTCATACTTTTTTGACTTATTTGTACTCTAAGGATTTTGTATATATGTGTATACGAATACTCTTAATACATATTATTTTAAAAATTTCTCACACAAACGTCTGTTTCTCGTGGCTTCGGATCGGCGGAAAACGACAAAAAACAACCTCAATTTTTTTTATGGTCGCCTAAGTTTCGATGATGGATACGTTCGACAGCCAAAGTCGAAGCACATAAAATAAGGATTTGGCTATTCTCAACTGCCGCCTCTCCGTCGACACAAATTATTTTTAGACCCACTGAGCATTACATCTCAGAATAGTTGTGTGCTTTTCGAAAACGTGAGTTACTGTTCACTTACAGGTAACGTTGACGCGATGCCGTGCATAGGGGCTGCCCTTGAGGTGTTTGCTTCGAGCGTGACAGTCCACGATCCGCACCGTTCGATTCTGCAACAAAAAAAAACAGTGATGGTGACTGCGACAGTCTGACAAGCGTGCTTTGTTATCGACGCATGCATGCCTGTAGATACAGTTAGCCTGTCTGGGATTTAGTGCTAATCGTCCGCACTATAGTATAAATCGCCGTTTCATACTGCTACAGCCGTGCTCCACCGCTTGGAACGCCTTAGCAATCTAGAACCAGATACTATATCAATTTGCTTTATGTGGTATACGGTCTGCCAAATTCCCGCACCCAAAACAATCATTAACATTAGCTTTTGGTTAACAGGAGAAGTATGAATTACCCGCCTCACATAATCTTTATATATATATATATATATATATATATATATATATATATATATATATATATATATAAGATATATATACATGATCTATCATAGCTGTATGCACTTATTTTAAGATTTGGTAGAACTCGGCAAGAAAATAAATTTTCCCAGCAAAAGGAGGGAGCGAAAACGTCTTGTTTAGAAGTGAAGAGTAAATTCATAGAAGTAGTTATCCTGCGTTTTTTCCCCTACATAGTTGTGCAAAATCTACGTTTAAGAGAGAGAACCAGTCAATGCATCCAATCATATCGGCGTGTTCGGCGGAAAATTCTAGTCTAGAAAAATCATAGTCTGAATGACACCCTACGCAAACCAGAAAAAGGCAAATGGCCGGATTGAGAAAAGTCATACAAACTCGATATGTTGTTATGCCTTACGATTTAAGCGTTCATGTGCAGAACCGTTAAATGTTGCCATTACGATCAAACATATATTCTCAAGCAAATTTAATGCGCATAATTTCGTGCCAAAGTGATGGTGCTGTGTTACGTAGTCATGGTGCTGCGTTTCGTAGGCCAAGCAGCTAAACATTTTCGACAGCTATATCGAAAGCCAAGGCATGCTTACCTGCTATTATTTTGGCCTGCTTCAGCAAGGATGCATAAGGAAGTTAGGTACATATTTTGGGGTTTCACAGAACTTGGCAAAAAATATTTTTTGTAATGGAAGGAGTGGGCGGAAACATCTTGGCAAAATTTTGCGGTTCTAAACGGGAAAGCTTCAACGTAAAACAACAGTTATGGCTGCCGGCTATTCGCCTTTTGCAAGCTTGTGACAAGTGGCATTCAGATTATGCAGGAGTTTTCGCCGAACACGCCAAAAAGAAACATGATGTTCCTGCCGACTTCTTCTAAACAAAAAGTAAATACGGCATACGATAGCCTTTGTATATACACGCATCACTTGTAAGTCGACGCCGGCAAGTTTCATTGATCACTAACACAAAGTCACGAACGGCATAGGAACGCCCAGAAAAATTCACTTAAGCTAAACGTATTTATGCATATATTAGCGCTTCCATGGCTATCGTTATCCTCGACGAACCAAGCCCCTTAGCAGAATGATGCCATCCGAAACAATTGCCTCGTGTGGCTAATAGGCCGGTAATTAGATGCATTTAATTGATATATATATATATATATATATATATATATAAATTCAGACATGGTTTACTTACGGAACTGAGGAGCACACTGATCTATAACTTATTATACAATATAACTCGAAATGACAACTAAAAATTGAAAAATTAGACTAAAAAAATCATATATATACCGAAAAAACTTTCCTATTTATAGGAAGAGTAGAGGAAAGCACGAAAACCAACATAGATCAATTAAGAATAGTAAATTAGACAACTGGGACTCATTGTGCGAAGAGCTCGAAGAAAACCCTTGGGACAAATCGTGCATAACGAGTTGTACAGCTACTTCTATCAGTAGAGATACCCCGGCCGACAATAACTGTGTGTTTTCCGATCAGACTCGGGCCGCAACCAATGCTCTTTGAGGAAAGTTCAGACCTTACCTTAGGGTCATTCTCAATCCAAGAGATCAGTAATCGTAGCTGAACGATCATTCAAGAAAAGCACCGAGCCCAGATGCGCCCCCCCCCCCGCAAGCAGTACGTATATGCTTAAAGAACCGCCCAAAGGTAGTCAAACACATGATAGAGAAAATCCTCACCACCGTAGACTATCGTAAACTTCGGAAAAGGCACATTTTATCCCCATATCAAACCCAGTAAATCATAAGTAGACCGCTCGGCATACCGCCCTATCAGTATGCTCTACTGCCTTTCTAAAACCGCTGAGCACGTTATCAACGGACAACTAGTGACATAACTAGAAGACAATGGTGCGCTGTCGCAAAACCAGCAGGGTTTCCGAGCTCGGCATTCCGCATACTTAGCTATTAGCAAAGTTAGAAACATAGCTAAAACATAGAGAAATGCACCGAGATACTCGCGGTTAATACGCTTTTGTGTGGCGCCATAAACAAAGCATTTGTAAACAAAGGCATTTTCCCCTACTTATGACGTATTCTAGCGTCGTACTTAAAAGACCAAGAATCTACCTGCGAAGGCGTGGTCTATGAAGTCATTCCGATGTTTCCCAAGAGTTCGTATTAAAACCAACCCTGAAATGAGGCCTACGATGAAGTACTTAGACTTCCACATTCCCGGTGGTGTATTCCGTCGCCTACGCAGACAAGCTGGAACTGAGAGATATCGCCACTGATAAGAATCTGCTCGAAGGAATAGACAACAGAGCCCTAACAGATATCCGACAATACCTCCAAACGCTATGTATCGAATTGGCTCTACACAAAACGAGGCTTTCCACAGAAGATAAACTGATGCCTGAAAGAGCACCCAATAACACCCACGCTCATGGTTGAGTGCCTGGGCGTGAACCTGGATAGGGCTCCCACAGAAACGCTTCATGTGCGCCATGCACCAAAAGAAGCAACCAAAGCCCCAGCAGGGCTGCGGAAACTCCTCCCGCAGACCAAAGAAGTAACCGCCTTTCGCGCTGCCTTTTAGTATTAGTGGTAGATAGCATCATTCTATATGCCGACTCTTATGAGGGCGTACGACTCAAAAAAAAAACCAACGCCGCTTTTACGACAAGACTCAAAGACTTACGGTGCTCAAACCTCGCACGGGCAAGTCGCGCGGCTTCCATAGCAGCCCTACAATTCCTTCCTAGACAGATTCTATGGGACCTAAGAGCAAAGGAACTAGCTTCAATAAACTCCTTGATTAAGGTTCGGACAGAGGGACTACTAATCAACAGAACAGATGCCCTAAGCAAATGGGGCCAGCAATGGAAAGCAATGCAGGCGAACCACCTAGATACTTGACAAGATCAATACTCTGTGATCCCAAAAATAATACAGCTTTAAACACTGATATAAACGCTCTGCCTTTTCCATACTGAGCGAGAGTGAAAATGATCGCCGCACAAAGTTGAACAACCTTAATGAAGAAAGTGACCATGTGAAATAATCTCGAGAAGACAGTAATGCTATGGCGACCCTTATCTTTCAAAACGCAATTGTTCAGTTAACCGTTCGGTCACTGCCTATGTGAGTTGTGTCCGGTATATGTTGTGTTGATTTCCGCACTCCCAAGAATTCAGTTGGCACGACGCCATATGACTCAATGGGCCAGACATCTTGGCGTATAATTTATAAGTTCTAAGAGTTGAGCTCGAATAACTTGAATTAAACGTTAGACTATAGTGGCCCGTGAAAACGGAATAACCATATTTTCTAGTATGGTGAAAATTATTTACAAGGCTAAGGATTCCATAGTTGACCTGTATATATATATATATATTTATACGAGGCAAAGGAATCCATATCTGATTTGTTTACTATATATATATATAATTGCCATTTTGAGATTTAGTAAAGTTGTAAATGAGTCAGTACCAGTATAGAAGTGGAGTTCAAAGCTAGAAATTGTTCTAAAGCTCGGAACCGTAGTTTTAATCTCAATCGTATTTAAATCTTAACAAAGGTAAAGTAACCTCGAAATAACAATATTGCGGTTTCTTACAAATGCCAGTAGGTTCATGACACCGACGCCACCGTGGTTTTAAGTGTGCATCATGTATTTTCCCAGTTAATATCTATTAACAAAAATGTGTGCATTTTAAATGTAAATCTAGACATATTTAGTAATGGAAGATCCTTTTCGACTAAGGATACAAGTGTTTAGCAGAGTGAACTCAAACCAAATATTAAATTTGCTTCTAGAGCACGTACGTTAATACCACATAAACGGAGCAATACATCAGACTGTTTATCTCTGTAAAATGGAAGAACTAAATGTTAGCGAAGCTATGGGAAAAAGTTCTCCAGAGGCAGAGTGGGCAAATAATAAACTCTTACGTTCACTGTGTTCCCATCTTTCGCATGGCAGATACAGTGGAAAATGCAATAATATGTGCTTGTTTGTCGTGTATGCAGACAAATGTTAGTTATTAGTTGCCAGAACGTACCAGACTGACAAGAATCCTGGTGCACTAAAAAAGCGCATTTGCCTTTGATCTTTGTTGCAGAACATGAGTGAAGAACAGAAGTGACAACGTGAATACCATCTTTGGTGCTTACAACCACTAGCTCCGCCTCATTAGCCAATGATGCTAGTAATCGTCGCTAGTAGCAGCGATTCGAGAGAAGCAAAAAGCTTTCTGCAGAATCGTTGCCACGATGTCGTAACTTTACTGTCGTCTCGTGAAGTTGTCAAGTTTTCAGAACATTGGTAACCCTGCCTGGGAAGACGCTGACCGCACAACCTCTAACTGCGCCGACGAGGAAGTATGGGTGCGGGAGGTCAAGCAAATCAGGACTACTGCCTTGAGCAGTCAGTGCAAGACCTATTGGCACATCGGCGACGTATCGGCTTGTTGTACTCACGCTGCTAGAATCGGTGTGAAGTGTGAGGTTGCTTGAGGCGATGTAGCCTTTCTCCGTCGGCGTGACGATCGCCGTTCCGGGCTCGGCCTCAACAGGAATGCCATCGATGGTCCATTCGAGTGTCACCGCCGGATTCGATGGCGCGGCGGCACAGTGAAGACTCACCCCGCTGCCGCGCATCACGTCACTGGCTCCACTAATCAGCACCTTTCGAGGAGCGACTGCAAACAACAAGCAACAAAAACGAGAGCAACTTTAGCAACAACAGCAGCAGCAGCAGCAAGAATTCATCAACGAATGCTCATAGCCAGCAATGTTATGCTATATTGCTGTATGTTCGCAAACTTGCTTAAACTATAGTCGGTCTGTGTTAACGGTCTATCATCACAAGCACCAACGCCAGCAGCAACAGCAACAATAGCAACGCCGGCGGTATCAATTACAGCAGTACATTTTTTGTTAAATTATTTTTCGTAAGGCTATTGCCCGTGTACGGTTTTTTCATGTCATGGCTAATTTTAATCTACTTCGGCATTTACCTTGTCTAAATTGGAAACCATGCAAACCAGTTTAAGAGTGGCCGGTCTGGGTCTCGAACTCAGTCCTCCTAAATGCAAGACAAAGGCTTTGCCACTAAGCCTTCTTGCTCGGTATATGACAGTATAGTTAGGAGCAATAGCAAAACTCACAATAAGTAACGTTACCTCGACTGCCAGTAGAGTGTTTATGTATATAATAAAGCAATTGCGTTAAACTCAGCGAAGCATAAAGTTTTTCATTAAAAAAAGAGAGAGGCCGAGACGTAGTGTTAGTACAGATTGCTAGGTTACACGAGAAAATTTGCTTTACTAACCCAAGCCCGTCGAGCACGGATGATGTTTTAGAATATATATATATATATATATATATATATAATTGTCGTGAGTTCGTGTCACTCTGCTATTAAACAGAGGTCATATGAGGCAAAGAGACCTGCTGTTCGTAAACGTTATCTCAGACAAAGTCACGCTATTACGTGTGTGGCCAGACCGTGTGTGTGGCTTGAAGCTTTCACCGGTCGTCATCAGAAAAAGCTCAAAGTGTTGTACATCGCTAGCCATAGCGCGCTACTCACGCTCATCGCGGGCGCAGGTAACGTCGAAAACAGAACAAAAAACGTCTGGAAAAACCTTCTGCGTCGTTTCATCTAGACACGGAAGTGCCAGACTCATTTAGAGACTTCAATCTCGCTCTCGAGTCAAACGAATCCTCCCTAAATGATTCTGCTATTTGTGGTATTGGTGAGAATATATTTTTCTGCAAAGGGCAAAGCTCAAACGCGGCATTTTCACTCCCAATGATCACGCTTTTGCTACATTTAGCTATGCTTTTGCAAGACGGGCGCAGTCAACAGCCAGCCCAACCATCAACATATTTTGAAAAAAGTAATCGTAACGTCTCGGTACGTCAAACTCTTGGCCCCATAAATATCGTGCGACACCGCAAGGAACCCAAACGTATATCCTAGAATATATATATACCTTCATTTCGAAAAACAGATAACCTGATAAGTATGTAGTGGGTAGTTGACCAACGATCGTTGTGATCTTCAGATCATTAGGAGCGCACACGAAACGTACATAATGGATATGTTACAACCGATATATGCCGATGTGGCTGATCAGACATAGCTTCACAAAAAGTTCAAGTGCGCGAGATGTAGTTATTCCGCAGAGAAATCAACCAAATAGGTATTCTGTTTCATCTGAATGCATCCACCACTGGTCAGCGAAAGAAACTTAGTCGTATTCAAAAAGTTTGTTTAATATAAATCGAGATTCTGTGATGTGTAGAACTTATTGAATTAAGCATTGGGTAAAACTTTCATAGACACCCTGTATATGCGTGTATATACAGGCGAGCACAGCCGAGTGTGCAAACGTATTGAAATTGATTAATAAATCATCACAATATTTTATATATTTTATATATATATGTACATACGTCGGTGATTAAACATCGCGCTAGAAATTGTACGTACGGAACAAAGAATAGGCGTCGATCATAAATAGTGTTTTACAAATGTACCACGTGAAACCACTGTGTCACTGTAATCGATAAATGCTGTAAAACTCTCACGTCAGATAAGAAACCGCTATGTGGTTCTGTTTCTGGTGCGCGATTTATCTATCCAGAGTTCGCCGTTCTCGCTCCCTCCCCCCCCCCCCCCCTACAAACGCACTTTTGCAAAGAAAAGTAATTATTACACGTCGTTGGGAGAAACGAATGCGTCAGACTATAGGAGACTCCATGGAAAACGTATTCATCTGCGTTAATGGGCGCAGCTTTGTTTAGCAATCTCAAGCGTGCTGATGGCCGTGTTGTTCGAACTCGCGTTTACGCCGTGCAGTTCTGTGAATATTATAACACGCGCCTTGACTACCAGTCAGATGTGTAAATTGTCTATAGTAACATTCATTGGGTCCGTTAATCATGGAAGGCAAGACATACGATGTAGATCACGTGGCAACAAATTCACACTGTCATATTGCCATTCGTCTATTCTAAGACTGTCAAGACTAATCAGTGTTCGGATAGGAGACTGCCACTGATTCCGGACCGATTAGGTAACGCCCCGGACCTAGTTAATCAAGGGGTACCGGTTGCTGGCTTGGCTTAATAGGCATAATGATAAGCGTACTATAATAATCTCTCTCTCTCTCTCTCACTATATATATATATATATATATATATATACATATATCCTAGCTAGTTTGTGGTATTGCTACATACTTTGGTCAGTGTAAACACATGTCGTTCTTAGTCTCCCTTCAGCGTAAGTCAGTCCTGCGTGGCGTAGACCTTTCAATCTAAAGCCATCTTCCTTGCCAACCCTGGGCTTAAAATCATTTGTGATTAGTCTTTGCTAAACAAGAAAGTTTCTACTTGCTCTGCGCTACTAAGCGCAGTTTTTCCACGCTTTCCATGGAGTTCTCTTACTATTGATAATCATTGTGGCCTGATGGTAAGCTGTCCGAGCTCAAGAACGAACGGACAGATACGTTCTAGTCTAAGACCTACCACTTCTCTTAAGACTCTAATCGTCAGTTCCGGAGCCTCTCGGCCAGGGCCCCGTAGCCACGCAAGCCGAACAAAAGAAAATGAAAAGAGCGAACAACCCGAAAGTTACGGCAGACCGTGGCGTGACTTCTGCCGCCAATTGTAGCTAAAATTACAGTTTCTTCATTGGCCAGGTCTGGATTTTGTTATATTAGATGGTTTTTCAGAAAACAGATCGGAGCATTTAAGTAAACGATATGTCGTGCACTACTGACCGCAGCGTTGGCAAGTACATGCTTCGCCAGCTTCGGCAGCAGGTTGCCAGATCGTGCACACAAAATATGTAGTTTTACCCGTGCACAGCAAATCGATGAATAAAATTACAATATTTCCATATTGGTATTCTGCCATCGTCCGGGTCCGGGGTGAGGACTGGCGTTCGAAAGACGACGGCATGGGCAGCGGCAATTTTCGTCTCCCAATTATTTCCGGTTAAATTACTTAGGCGCTTAAAAACAGACTTTCAAAAAGGCTAGATTATATCCACTACGATTGGTCAACGCCTCAATTGAACCTGGCACATGAGCGATATATGCTGCGTCGCAGAATCAGCTGATGAACTAGTCGCAAAAACGCGCTACAATGTCTGCAGACATTCTGCGGACAGGGCATCAAGTTGTAGAAACCCATTCTGGTCTACCTGGTTGTTCGAACTCATTAGATTTGTACTAGCTTTTTTTAATCTTCCCTCCTAATGTGTTTTTCGGGGCTCCTGCGTCGTTTTATATATAGTTTAATAAGCAATATGTCTATAAGTGATGACACATGCTGTCGCAGTACATTCGATAAACGGACTTCCTGTACATTTTCTTATGCCCCTACTCCAGTCCTATCTTTGTGTATAACTCGTTGTCTTACCTGTCTAATGAGGGTTAAACGCAGTTCTAACTAAAATATTTAATTCACATCACCTTTAAAATCAACCTGTCGTACGAGTATATATTTCTTTTGAACCTTTCGAAGTTGTTTCCGGACACCCTTGAAACCACGCTTTCACACAGAGGTTTCATATAGTACAACAGACTGCACGTAAATGTTAAAAAGTTTAATATACATTTCCAGTCGCTATGGAGCTACGCGATAACCAGTCAGCGTGTCTAAAAGCACAAGAAACAAGATCCGTTACATGCTCGGAATACTTCAGATTCAGACTAGTGAATAGGATCGCAAAGCTAGAAAGATGTTTCACAGTATATATGAAGCGCGTTCTTTGCTTGCCGCGAACGGCAAGAAACCGCTTTGTGTACTTCCTAGCGGGCTGCGGACCGGCAGTGGAAACAATCAGAGTCAGGCTTAGGCCCCCTATTACTGAACCACTTCAGCAATTTTTGTTAGAGTGGCAGGGAAAGTGACCGAGGCCTCGGCTGAGGTAGCGCAGTTAGATGTGTACCTCGCCAGGGAGCTTTGGAATGGAATGGCATGCACTAGCCGGCACGTGTACACAAGGTACATTGTGCATGGCTATCATCACTTGGTGTGTTCGACTTGAGAATTCCCCAAATTGGCGAACAATGTCGTTGCCGGTTCTGCTGGCAGATATGCGCTAAATACCATGCAGCGAGCTTTCAGACGCAACGACGGTCTTTGCACTTTCTCGCCCGGTGGGACAGTCGCTGAAGTGTTCAAATTGTATATAATGATGACTGTATTGTAATTATGTACCATCATAAAATGCAAAGTTATTGCGAAATAAACATGACGTATGTATATATTTCTGGTAGGCTACGGTCATTTACTTCTTCTGGCAGTTTACTCGACTCGTATTGCAATCCAGTTCCCTTTTCAAGACAATCTCTCCCGCCGCAGCACTCTTTCCCAGTATTTCGTCTGAAACACGTGTTGTTAACCAGAGATCACATCATTTTTTTGCAGATCTACCCAGCAATGATGGACTTTGACTAGACTAATTTCACAATAATGCTCTGCTGCCATATGCTGAAGGACTACTTGAATACCCTGGAAAAGAGGCTCTGCTTCAATATATTATTATCACATCTACGATAATTCAGAAAACAATCAAAGTTTATATATAGGGCGGATCAAAAAGTTCTAAAATATATTTATTGAAAAAATATGTTTATCGTGTATTATTTGATCTTTAAAAGTGTTTTGTGTTCCTCAGAATAGCTCCCACCCGCTGCAATGCACTTGTGCCACCTTCTTTCACACTCTTCGAAACATTTTTCACAAACATATCACAAACAAACCCGTGCTTTGGATTAAGAATTAGTTGTTCCGGCGAGTTTGTCTCTATCTCTTCTAGTCTCGAAACGTTGTCTCTTCAAGTCATTTCTCCGTGGGAACAGGAAGGAGTCATGCGGAGCCAAGTTCAACGAATAGGGCAGTTGCGGAAATATAGAAATTAAAATGCTACCGCTTGAAGATTTAATTCGGATATTTTGCGACGGACGTTAAATTGCTGGAAATGCTAGGTTTTTGGAACGACTCCACTGCCAGTCTTCTAACGCATAAAATACCGATCAACAAAGCTACAACTGATGTATATTTCTAATTTTTCAGCTACCTCCCTGGCAGTAATTCATAGATTGTTGAAGAAGATATCCCAAACTTTTTCAACATTATATTCTGTTTATTTCGTCGAAGGCCTTCCCGAACGGGGGTCATTATCGGTCCCCTCACGTCCGTCGCGAGATCGACGGTACGATATATACATCACTTCATTTACATACTAACATATGATTTGGTTTTAAACACGGAACCTCATGCACCTCGTTGCTTCTTCACTTTCGGCTTGTTAAAACACTATGAAAATCTGAAGAACCTCGTTGTCTTCACTTATTCAACCCTAACACAAGTAATAAACGAATTTGCCTGTGGGGCGCAAAACAAACCAGAATATCTTATTACTTTTGGTCTGACGACAAATTGCAAAGTACTAGAACTGCCAATCCGCCCTCATATGGACCTATCATATAAACGTTGCCTGACTATGTATTTTCTACATCTTGCAGGCAGGGACTGCTTCGTTCAATTAGTTAGAGCGTTTTCGTCTCTTCACCAAAGCATTGACACGGAGCGCTAGTAACGAGAAACAATTGCTTTTTACGACGGTGTCCGCTAGGCAGCTCATACTTAGCCAAAGGACTTACGGGGCGGGCAGTGCCGCTGACGGCGTGTCGCCGTCAAATCGCGTTAAAACGACGCCTCAACCTCGCTCGATACAACAGGCAAAGTCACCATTCAGGCAGCACACAGATAGTGTGCAACACAAAAGGAAGATAAGCTTACGTTGATGCGTATATCAAGAGACAAGTGCGCATATAGATGCAATGTAGCAGCAAACCTAACCACAAAACTAAAACATTACACATAGCGGCCTAACCACATAACTAAACATCACACATAGTATATAGCACCATTCTACTCGTCGTAACGGTCGTTCTGCCACCACCAACAACAATAATTGACCTGGTTTTTCTCAAATAGCTCGTCTCGCAAAATCTCTACTACAGTAATCAGGAGAAAGTCCTAACGTCACAAATGATTAAGAATTGCTCGACGTTTACCCCTAGAACATAAGCAGCTACCTTTCGGTGAATATCAGTGAGGCCACTAGATGACCCATAGGCCCGTGGTTTATGGGTCGGGTTGTATGTCGTCAGAATCTCGCATATAATATCAGGCAGGCCAATCTACTGACTATGTGTACCTTCGTCCGTAGTTCCTGCCACCCTCCCGCTCTTTCTAATCATGGTGGCTGATGTGATTTTTCATATATATATATATATATATATATATATATCTATATATATATACGTACAACTTCTCTACTCCTCTCACCTAACCTCTCTGTCCTTCTTTCCATCTTCTTACAGGTAATTTTATATCGCCTTTGCCTCTTTCATTCCTCTTTCCCAACTGGCGAGCCAGTTAACCGCATTTTGTCGTACCCCAGCGGCGGGTTTGCGCCGGTAGTGACAGAGCAAACCGACCAGGCAGCAAGGAAGCCTACTCCTGCCATAACGAGAATTAACCCGTCCTCGGGCCCAACGAACACGATGTTTGCCCGGCCCATGAACTATAAGCTTGTAAGCGTTGACAAGCGAATAAGAGACGTCCGAGAGAGAGAGGTAGAGAGATCCCAACACCATCACTACCACTACCTCTTCTGTTTCACAGATAAACATGTTCCGTCGTCTAACCATGGAGCCGGACTCAAGCACAGGGGAACTAGAATACAGACAACAACAACACTAACGACAACAACACTGACGACAACAGCAACAACAATAATAACAACAACAGCCTGTAACAACTTATGCTTCGTTGAGTATTCATGGCCGGCGGACGCTGCTAGCAATGTCGAACTTCGAAGACCGCACCTATCCACTGTTTTTCCCCTCCACCTTCAGACACTGGATGCAGACATGGCCTCAGGCTGCAGTCCCGACAACTCGAACTTGCCGCTGTGTCTTAACGTGCCATCTACCTCTAACGAGCAATTATGATATATATATATATATATATATATATGATATATATATATATATATATATATATACGACTTACTCAAGAAAATATATAATACACATGTATACATATTTTTTCATCTACTTTATTTAAATGCGCTATGACATGTTAGCGTCATTGCTCAAATATATATACATATATATATATATATATACATATATATATCGCTGCTAAAGCAGTCTCCTACAAAAAACTACCCCGTCTTACTTTGGGTTGGTCTACGATTCTTGAAAAGGTATTTGTCCGAACGTTCGGGGTGCGCGAGTCACTGGCGCAGATGTTGTTTATTAAGTTGTGGTATGTTGTGATTGAAGTTGCGGTAGGAAGTGAAAGAATGCTACTGCTATCGGTATGGACACTCGTTTGCTTTCTCTTGTTATAATAGCCAATAATCGCAGTGATAGTAGAGGTCATATTAGCAGTAGTAGGAGCTATTGTAGTAATCATAATTCTAATACTGAGAAGAAAAGGGGACGTAGTTATGTTCGCCTTGCCTGCGTCTTTACCCCTCCAATCCGTCCCTCCATTCCTCGCCTGGTGACCTTGTCTGCTTTTCGATGTGTGAGTACGTGTTCCAGTGTTCGTGTCTCAGAGCATGCCTGTGTCTAAAATCGTACGTATATCTGCGGGTGTATGTGTGTGTTTGGTGCAGCTTCCTCAGCGGCGAACTCTTCGTAGTGTACGTTCTATCCGCCTTTTGGCCTCGAATTCATCGTTCCCATTTCACCCATGCATATCCGACCAATATCTCCTTTCCAATTTTATCTCCTATTATTGTTCGGCTACCGGCGTTTCTACTACTACTACTACTACTACTACTACTTCTACTACGGTTTTAACGAGGACTCCGACAATCGTGACGACTTCTCTTACGAAGACAATGCTGCAGAGTTTGGAACTCATTTCATTAAAGGGCAAATGAAGAGGGCAGAAGCTTGTTAACAGTTCTCTCTCTCTCCCTCTCCCTCTTGTGGGGATGTGGTTTTGATCACGTTCTGCATCGGGCTCAGGTAATGCAAAACGATGCTCTGAGGGCTATATTTGGGATGAGACGCGAGCAATCTGTTAGGGATATTTATAGTGCTCATAAGATCCAAGTAGCCATTGATTCAAGTAGCTACTTTCGGCTTCAAGATCAGTAGTAGTTTAGTACACGCTGAGATTGCCTTCCCCCTAGCCCCTCAGCGGCGGAAAATCTCGCGACGGGCCACGACTTTTGTGATACCTCGCGTACAGAAAAGATTTAGCATCCAATCTCTTCTATACAGACTGCCCGTCGTGTGGGAGAGTATCGCGCATAAAATCCGTTACTCGAACTCCCTGGCCTGTTTTACCCGAGACGTCAAAATATGGCATTTAAATCGCAATTCATGACTGAAAAAGGGGGTTTATTCAGGGCGATGGTCTGATATTCAGTTTTCAGTTGTCATTTCGAGTTATATTGTCTATCAAGTTATACCTCAGTGTGCTCCCACGTCTTGTGTCAGTATCGCAGATCATACGGTATAGGTATTTGCTTACTCTTTGCTCTTAATCCCCAAACCCCTGAACCACTTTCCATAACGAAAACCTAAGCATATGAATGTATACATTGTTTATACACAGTTGCGTAAAAAAATCATGTCTGAATAAAAACAACTTGAATGTTTGCAACGAACTAACGTACAGACGCGCGTAAAAACTACCAAGTTGGAATCTTTCAATCGAATTTAAAAATGCAAACCTTTTTTGACCCAAAACATAAGCAGAGCAAATCACTATATATATATATACATAATAGATATACTAGATGCTTTTATTTCTTATTTTCGGTAAATGATACGAAGAAATGCATAAAACCCGAAAGAATACCTATTCATGGGTCCTAGTTCTGCTTGCTAAGATAAGCTCGAAGCTACAAACAAACATGATCAACGCCCACGTACGATAAATCTAATGATTTCAAGATAATAGTTTAGTAGATAGACGCGGTTAGATTGAAGAGGTTGTGCCAGCTGCATTGCAGCGAAGCAGCATAAAAACATACGTCCAATGCATACGCATTATACGCCAAAAGGCAGCATAGTTTTTTTTCCACAGAACGCTCCAAAAGCCGCACGTTTTTACAAGTAATGTGTTATGCTTCCTCGGTTCTGCTTTCCATCTCTCAGTTTACTGCGGCAAGGCTGCACTTGGTTTAATTTTGACATTCGCTCTCTTTAAAAAAAATATTATTGTATGCTTTTCTGAAAACAAATTCATGTGCTCGCATATTTCAGGACGCCCCGCCAGAAAGCATCAACAACCTTGCAGATGCTCTTATGAGTAATAGCGGAGCCCCGCTCAACGAATCCGCCGCTGCTCTCTTAACTGTTGCTCTTAAGGGCGCGTACATATTTGATCTAGTCGTTTGTGTGATTCTTTCATGCACTCCGAAAAGGTTTTCTCCATTCGAAAGGGCTTTTTAGTTTCCTTCATTCCTCAGCCGACCTGTTGTTCAGTCATCTGAGCTGCTAAATTCGACCACCGCACGAAGTGTGTCTAAATATTAAAGGCCGAACACCTCCGTCGCTATCTCAGTTTTTCAGTGTCGTCAATGTATTTCACTAGCTGCAGTGCCGGCTCGCTTACCTACCCACTCGCGCAACTGTTAACAGGCCATGGTGCCTGTTTTCAGCAGTACCTACACCGCATCGGTAAAACTGACTCCCCTGTATGCCGCATGTGCAACTCGGGAGAGCCGGATGATGTTAGACACTGCTATGAGCGGTGCTCCTTCTTCGACATTGAGCAAGAGCTATTGTCCCGGAACCTAGGACTGCAGAACCCCCTGACATGCCAGGCCCTTGTAGAAGCGCTCCTCAAAGATCACAAATCCTGGATTCTGGTAAGAAGATTCGCACAAAGTATCTCTGAGGCAAAAATTACCGCCGCACAAAGCCGATCAACCTAAATGGCAAGAAGAGTGGCCAGGTGAAGTAATCTCAAGAAGACAGTACTGCGGCCACCCCCCGTCAAGGGGCAAAGAGACTGGATTTTAGTGCGGCGGAGTCCCACACTACCGAGGCTTTAACAATGTCGGTGTGCATAACGCATATTACCAGTTACCTCTATAAAAAAAATAGCTGCAGTGCTGATAGCAAGGGCAACGCTTGTTAAACGGCATGTGAAGGCTTGGCCTGTTCCCAGCTTCTTTTACCAAATAGTTTAGCGTGTAGCAACAGTTCGCGAATAGTAGCTAATTTACCTACGAATTCGGCGTTGGTCATGAGTCCCGCCAGGTATTTCCCCACTTACCGATAAGCTTACCAGTAGGTAATCATTACCTGGTGCCGTATATATATATATATATATATATATATATATAATATATATATATGTTTCACTTTTCTTAATTTTGGAGAATGCCAGACACCTCAGCAGCCTTGCCGAGGTGCAATGGCAAAGTGGCCTCCTGGAGTCTTTGCCTTCCTGATCACGGAGCGCTTGGCACGAGGTAATATTAGTAAAAGCTCAAACCATACGACTATCTCTCTACGAGTCCGTAGCAATCTCTACTGTCTCGCGTGTAATAATGTGGCTGGTGCTACTTGTGGTGTATTTTTTTTTGTATGTATGTTTGCCCCTGTGCACGTGTGGACAATAGCTTACAATAGACCGTGAGGCGAACGGAGGCTTCGAGGCTTGTGAGGTTGTGGGGCCCGAGAGCTGCTGCAGCGGCTCCTGTCGATGACGGGACGGCTTGGCCCGTGACAGCGGTCAACTCTGGTCGGCATTGAATGTCGACACCGTGGTCAGTAGCCCGCAGCTCCAGGTCAAGGCTACTTTCCGATATTCGATTGCCTGAAAGCGGAGTGACAAAAAACTCACCGTTAGCATGATTTAACTGCAAGAATCCCATGACCAGACGCCTTATCCCTTATATATATATATATATATATATATATATATATATATAATATATATTGTCGGTTCTGCTCGCAGCAATACGCTAAGTACCACGCGGTTGATTGTCCGGCACTGCAACGAAGATCTCTACATTTCTTCTCTCGGTGGAACGGCAGGACAACAAATATTTATGTTTACTAATAACATTAACTATTTTGTACATATTCTATTTGAGTGAAATAAATATGATATATATATATATATATATATATATATATATATATATATATATACAACGCTCTATTAGGCACTTATTTTTCTATATTGAGCAATATTTTACGCAACACATCAACCAACTAATAACGCATGTATGTTTATTTATGTATTGCTCCTAACAAATGTTAAGAGAGAAAGACCAAGAACACACTTACGCTGACGTAATGAGCCGCTTTAATTACGTACATACCAAACTAGGTTAGCTCGAGATAGTGGTCATGTGTAAAGCACAATTAACCCTATATCAAACGACGAAGAGATAATTAGCCGCACCGCAAGTCAGCTCATTCGCTTGTTGGCGGCTCAATACGACCACAAAGGATAGCGCGACAAGCGGCCCAAGCTAACCAAGAGAGACCACCGCCTGGCCAAGTTCTCCGGCAACTTCAGTCACTAACCACGCTCCCCCCCCCCCTAGTGAGTCTCTGGTTAGTAGAGTCGTGTTGAGACCATTGTTGTTAGTAGAGGCGAATCTTAACTACAGTATATTTCGATTTATCTATCTCTCCCTCTCTCTCGTTTGTTCGTTATTTTATTGCCTAATAGTCCTTCAGAGGAGCCCTTTCCAGCAAGGGAAGGGCGGTTATCTGTCGTCCGTATCCTGATCAGTAGGCGTGCAAAGCAATTACGTTTAGAGTGCGTACACAATCGATACACAGTGGTGGTCGGTGGTAGTAGTATGCCTAGTATTAGCAAAAGTCAGCAGGGCATCTTTATGTGGAAATTTACACGCAGCACAAGTTACCCCGCGTTCACATATCTCGACCGCAAGTGCACACGCTGGAAAGGGCCGTAGGCGCTACTTCGTCTTTAGTCTTCGGGTTGGTGATTCTGAGCAGATAAGCAAAGTTAGCAAACAGCTCAGCTAGGTTTGACCAGTTTAATATATATATATATATATATATATATATATATATATATATATATAATATATATATATATAATATATATATATAAATATATATATATATTATATTATATATATATCTATATATATATAATTATAAATCTTATATCTATCTATTATATCATATATCTTCTCTCTTAATCTATATCTCTCTTGTCTCTTCTCTCCTCTCTCTCTCTCTTATCTTATATATCTTCTCTCCTTCTCTCTCACTCTCTCTATCTCCCAATATACTAGCAACTGTAGTGGTTGCTTTACCATTTACATGTCCTTGTGTAAGTTACGATCTCCGCAGACAATCCATTTTTCATAGCCGCGAGTTAAATTTTTCGTAAACATATGCTTGTGTTACATAAGCACAGTTCATAAGGTGCGACAAAACTCATATGATGCGTTTCCCGGGTGCACAATCTCGTAGACTGTAAAATTTCTCGTCGTACAATCTATGAAAGAAATTCAATTTATCAGAATTTATGTCGAAAAACTGACCCGTCTGTTATAATCGGTTGCATTAGATATGGACTACGAACTAAATGAAGCCGTTGCAGTGTGGTACGATTACTCGCAGTTTTGGGCTCGCTGGCCGCGCAAATACTTACCGCCGAGATACCCTTTAGTCCCTTTCAAATAGCCTGTTTTTACGTAAATGGCTCTTTGTAGGTACTAATAATTCACATGAATGATTGAAAATCACATATGATGTGTAGGAATCGCCAGAGAACAGGCTACAACATTAGCACACGACCCTTGTAAACGATACGCACTTGCTAGAACCTGAACCTGCAAACTAAGTGAGTAGAGCTCACTAACCAGCGGTACGTTATGACGCTGACGCAGTACATGCACACACCATGTCCAGCAGTGAAGCATGGTGAACATGGGTGACATAGTGTGACAGAAATGTAACCTGTAATGTTACAGGGATGTTCACTAGAGCACTGCACACCTCTAGCACGGCAAAGCTACACTCGGTGGGCAAGCAAAAAAATAAAGCACACGCCTGGGCTGAATTGCTCATCGAAAACACATTTGTTCGCATTGTTTGTTTTTCGATATCGGTCACTACGACTGCTAAGCCGCGTGCGGGTTATCGAAGGTGCAAAGTCAGGCCAAAACGCCAAAGAAGCCACATTCTGACATGACGGACCTTACATGCTCTTCATGATGTCACCCATTCGTTCATTCATGGCGTGGTTTAGTGGACGTGACGTTTTTTTTTTACTTCCGTCGTGGTGCCGTCAAGAGTAACTGATCTCTGATTACCAGGCCCACAAGGCCAATTTTCGTCCCAGGACAACATCCCCGGGACAGGTCGACCTTTCCGACGTCGTCGAGGCCCGGTCGCCCAACTCGCGTTGCCTTCCGAGTGCTTCCGAAAGATAATATGGCCCCGACGCGGGGCCTGACCTATGGAGCGACCGACGGCGGCGGCTGTGGCGACGATAAGGAGACGCAAGCCGCAGGACCTGCAGAGGTGATAGCTGCAGCAGCAGCAGCCGCCCTGGCTACTGCCGCTGCCTGGTTCCCGTGCTCCCCGGATCGAGTAGCTATTTCGCAAACAAGCTGTAGGCCCCGTCACGACGCCTGCCCTGTCCCGGAACGCCACACGATGGGCAAGGGCGCTGGCAGGGGCGGGCCTGACGGTAGCGGTCTAGACAAGAAGAAGATGAAGGCCTCTGTCTATTGACCGATGAGAACAAAAGCCTGTCGTCTATCGACCAATAGCTGAACAGCGAGAATGTGCGACACGAGCTGTACGGTGTTTGGTAGGGCGGTCCCTCTAGGATCTTGCCTTTGGCTTACGTGGGTGCCAAATGTGGTCTAGGTACAAAGACGACGACGGCGTGGGGTGCGTGGGATACGTGGGGTGCGCGGGATACGTGGAATGCGCGGGATACGTGGGGTGCGCGGGATACGTGGGGTGCGCGGGATACGTGGGGTGCGCGGGATACGTGGGGTGCGCGGGATACGTAGGGGGGGGGGGGGGCGAGAGACGACCGTGGCCGCGTGGGGTAGATCAGCAGTGCTCGGTGCGACTTCCTCAACGTGTTCCCGTCGACGAGCTGATCCTATCATTTCTGCTAGTTTATACGTGCCAACCGACCGGCCTGTCTGCCAAACACCGATTGACGACAACGACGACCACGCTATGACCACGCTAATCCACCGCTCTTCACCGTCGTTGTGCCTACTTTGTTACTGCCTGCTCGTTTCCTTCTAAGCTCCTTCCGCTTGGGTATACTAGTCGTGCGGCTATATTATTGTTATTGTTATTATTATTATTATTTATCGGACGCGCACTTATTCCACTGTCGTCGAACGACTCGATCGTCATCTGTCAAGGCTCCTCCTAGACGCTGGTCACTGTCCTTTGTGTTCAAGTGATCCCTGGCTATCACTCCGCTGGTTACATCTCATTTACAGGATAACTTATCGCTGACCATGTGTGACCCACGGGTGTAAATGACTCTGGGTTGCTTTTTATGTCCTGTCGTATCACAACTATGAGGTAGTATACGCCATACACACATACAGCAAACAAAAATTTGATATCGACTATTTGCTCCAACTTGCGTCATCGACAAATCGTGCTGATTCGACCACGATTGCAGAAAACAATAGAACATATGCGCACTTCATCTAGAGCCAGTCATAATTTATCCTCCTACATTCCTTCACTCGGAAATCATGGTAGTCGCATTGTAGTCGCCAAGAGCACAAAAGACGCCACCAGATTTATCCGCTGGAAGGGGTTTGTGCTTAAGTTCTTGTAATATTTTAGTTTAACGAATTCTTGAGGTTGTAGAAAAGTTCAACACAACCTTCAGTGCTTTTTTTTCTGGGAGGTTTCGGGAATGCATGATGCACATGCGCCACTAGCAGCCTGCGTGACTAGTGTGAGACTCGCAAACCCACTAAACCCGGATTCCTCCCCCCCCGCCCCCCCAGGCTCGGTATTACTTTGGCATTACATCGAAGAACCTTCAGAGCTGTACCTGGCAGTCAAACCTAACCAGAAAAGCTTGACCGGATAACGGGAAAGACGTCGGGCTTTGTCCGCCGTCCCATTTTTCGGCATACGGAAACTGCACAATATAGTATTCGTGCTTTAATTTTCACGTTTTATAGTGGATATTAAATCTTCATAAGTGAGACACGTATTCTCTTAAGAGTTTGCCATTGAAGGCCCCTTATCCATACTTTCCACACGTGAGAGTACAGCATCAAGTAATGCATTAATTTGCACCCGCATTGTACTTCCCCATTTGATGTGCTCGAAGAAGCCACTCTGTACAGGTGAGACTACCGCGTACTTTTCAATCTCATGCTCTCTATAGCACAGCGCTTGGAGTGAGCCCCTCAGACAATCAGCAACTCTACACTGCTTAGACAGCGACCGCGGTCAACTATGCGAGGCTACTCAATAATTATTACCAGGAATATAGAAGCTCATAGGCGCACGAACGCTGCTATGCTGCGCCGACACGCAGGGAACACGCAGTTATAGTCACCTGCCTCTTAGCAGTCATTCTGTCTTTTATGGATTAGTACTTACGACGATAGACAATAGGTCTGCTGCAATGGCTGGTGTTGATCAGAGCCATCATTGCCTGTAGTATTTGGCAAAAACAGGGAGGCACGTAGCCCAACGTTGCAAAGCCCTGCTCTCTGCTTACTGCTTTTCTCTATTGTGTATTTACTTCTCCATCCTTAGACGCCATACGAATCCCGCGACTCCATCATCAGTGCAGTTCGGGCCTGCCCCCGAATTCCCCTTTCGGGTCCTGTTTCGATCCTACTGCTAGTCTATGCCGTGAATACCTGAGTGTATTAACACGTTGTCATGTTGGCTGTCTTGTTGGTTCATCTGTATGGACCTGGTTGCGCATCGCCTCCGGCAGAATTTGCGCTTGTATTGTATATATGATATCGATTCAATAATAACAAAGTTCTCCCGCCGTGCCTCAGTTCGTGCTGCATCCGCTACCTTATTATCCTATTCAGTGCATAGATCGGCTAGCGTAGATTTCCTCGACGAGTCCAAAATGAAACACTCGCCCCCCCATCCTGTACGCTGCCGCCAATTGTCCCTCTAGACTAGGAACCGGCAAAATTGTGATCAAAACAGTGTAAGACGAACAAAGTTTGTGACACGAAATATGTGCTTTGTTTGCAGAACAGGGCAACTGGCAATTTTATCGGGCTCACAAGCTAGCAAGGACGCGTTGTCCTTCTACCAAGCAGCCTATACACGTGGCGTATATCTTTGCAGGGAAAAAGACACTCATGTTGGCTACCGCAAGGCAAATAATCACATTGAGAACAGGTCGCAAAGATCGGGGTTCTCGGTATACATGATATCCAATTCTCGAACTTTCGCGTTCAATGACGTGAAAATGTACTATTACGCTAAGAACCCATAGAGCGACCACAATAATGCCCATTTTAAGGGGTTGAATATCAAATCGATGGTGATTCGATCTGTGATGGATCAGTTGCGACAGTTTTCACCGGTATTTAATGTGTAAGAAGACTGGCGAAAGAGTTCCAAAAAGTTTCTAAAAATGTTGCATTTCCAGCAAACTAACGCCCGTTAGGAAATGTTCGAATTCAATTTTTAAGCGGCACAAGAAGACCTTGGATTGCTCCAGAGAGTGACTATGGAAGAGATTAAGAATAATTTGCAGGAGCAACTCAACTTGATTCTGAAAGAGGCGTTTAACAATGTTTCGCAGAGTGAGAAAGAAGGTGGCATTAGCGCTTTGCACTGGGTGAGAGCCATTTTGAAGGCAACACAAACACTTTGGAAATATAAATAAATATATTTTTTGTGCGTGTCAGAACTTTTGGATCTGCCCTCCTATATGTATCAACATACTCATAATGGGGTGTAATTAATTGTCCCCCAGTCAACGTGACAAACTAAATCAGCTCTAGGGGCAAGCTTGGTGTTGACCGCCTGGACAAGATGCCAAGCACCACCGTGGCATTACCATATTGCATATCTAATAACAGCCTTTGCCGGAAAAAATCACTAGCGCGTAGGTCCCCTGTGTCTAAGTGGAGACACTTGCATACCATAAACATACTTATACATATTCATATGTACGACACATATTTACACTCAAATGTTCTTTTTGTTGAAATGTCTGTACTCTTTGCCATTTAGTGATTCATCTTGTTTGTCATGGCCAATTAGAGTCTACGCCGGAATCCACCTTATCTAAATTGAAAACAAGGTCTATTTCAGGGTCTTTGGTTGTAGATTTGAAGCCGCGGCTAATCCGCAAGGGAATGGCTTATTAGTAGACTACATTTCCCGGTGCGGGAATTCATCACGCGATGAATACATACATTGAGAGGTCGTACCGACAGACAACTCGTGACGTGTCTACATCGTTTACTGTACGTGCTGGTCAACATTTCGCGTTCTTGCTGTGGTCATGGTGCATACGAACCTTTGGTGCGTTGGGTGATGATTTCCGGTGGTAGAGGAACTCCGTCGCGAAGCCAAAGAAGATTTGGCGGGGGATTTCCGCCACGAGACTGGCAGACCAGGTTTAGAACGTCACCCTCCCGTACAGGAGTGCCCTCCTGGTAGCCCTCGATTCGGGTCGAGTTTGGGGCCGCTAGAGAGAAACATAACAATACGCATCAGCAATTACAGCAACATCAGCTCGCAGCAACAGCAACCTCAGTATAATTAAATTGGCTCTGCCGACAGTAATTAGTCATGCTGTTTCGTCTACTCTAAACCAATCATGTACAGTCAGCAGTAGGCATACAAAAGCAAGAAGAGACATGAGCATCTAAATTGTGTTTCCTTAAACGAATAGCCGGTATTATATAGTTTGGTGTTGGCAGCCTGGTTGTTCTTAGACTTATGAGCAGTGCTTAAGCGTCTTGCAGTGCTGTTTTTTGCGACTATGCCTGCGTACGACTGGTGGCTGCGGAATTGGGTGTGCGATGTGCGAAATAAAGGCCACCGGGCCCCATTCACGCTGTCCTGGTAAGCCCCTACCTACCTCGCCTCTCGGCTTGGCCCCGCCCGTCTTAAGGACGGCGACTACTGCCACCAGAAGCCAGCAGTGCCGATGCGTCAAGCTAGTTTTTGATATGCGACTGCTTGGTTTATATAGGAACCTTGTGAGACCCAGGCAGAAAAAAAACTGATCCCAGTGGAATTACGGTGTAGGGACAAAGGGAGAAGCCCCAAAGGATCTCTTAGAATTATTTTGTAGTTTAACTATCTTCCGTCTAAAAAATTCCTTCACAACACACTAACTGAAGACCATAATCTTACTAGCTCTCAGCCAAACATCCTCCCTTATCAACCCTCCCCCAAGCAGGTTCTTGGCCTGGGGTCGTCTCGCCTTGCCCTACTACGGGCCTGGGCTCAGCGGGGCAAAGAGATAAGTTAGTGTGAACGGTTTTTACTGATGAAAAGTGTAACACCAATATGCCCATGATCAAACGAATTAGAGTTTCAGCAGTAGCTTTTGCTGTGTCTAATACAGCTAATGCCGAATGCATTAAAAAACGTCCTAAACGGGAAACTTAAGTTTCCATTTTATGAGTATGGAGTTACCGTTCCCCCACTGCATGATAATGAAAGACGTGAGAAAGGTGCTTGAATGCTACATAGCGAAACGTGAGACCAAAAGGTTGAGCTTTGCATACACAGAGAGGAAAGAAAAACGGCAGTGGACAGGCAACAACAATAATCGTATTAAAACAAAGGGAAAAGCTCAATGATAGCGTTGGACATGAAGACTATCACAAATCCAGAAAATAGTGAAGAACCTAACTGGTAGCCTTCGGATCTAAATCAGAGACACCAAAAGAAAAGGACAACAAGCTTTCGCTACAATATTCGATATTAGACTAAGTTGAAAACCAAGCTCAAAACCCGGGGCTATGAAAGCACGATTGTCATCAAGAACCTAGAGAAAATAGTAATTACTGTAGAAATCCCTAATGCTTTGGTAAGGTCATTAAGGAAGGCTAATTGGCGTTAAGCCAAGGTAGATTTAAAGATAATTAAGAGAGATGGTGGTCACTCCTAACTTGTCCCGCACATCGAGGTGCTCTCTCTGGAACGTCCAGTCATGCCGGAGGAAATGCACAGCCTATCCGCAAGCGACGGTCCACACTGTCCGCAATTAAGAGGTCACTTGAAGTCGCTGATAAAGTACAACGGAAGAGGAGAGGCTGCCTCGTGATCTTACTTGAGGTCAGCAATGCATATAACTTCAAACGGTGGCAAGTTCGCGCAAAATGCGCGTAAGTCACCCAAAAGGCACTGATTGTCAAAAGCGTCTCGACACATCTTAGTCAGGGAGCGGCTCACTATCTGAGCAAAAAGACACTTGGGTAAGATAATGATGGCAAACGAATAATGACTGGGAGCGCCAAAGGGCTAAGTCTTGGGGCGAGTCCACTGGAACATTGACACTGCATATTAGCGCTTTAGAGCTGGAGAGTCTCTCTGAGAGAGTAACAACGATTGCCCACAGGCACGATCTGGCACTGGTGATGAGCGGACAAAATGAAAAAGAGCTTGAAAACAAGACTAGTAAAGCTCCAAAGGGGGTGGAAGGTTGAATGGAAGACAATCCTTTGAGTAAAACTGGCAGACAAAACGGAGGCAATCCAATTGTAAGAAAGCTGCGGAGGAAGAGGTGCGGTAAACGCGCGCAGAGTTTTGGATAAAGTTGTGCTCCATATAGGGGGAACAGTACATTGCCTGCCTTTATGGAAGACTCAGTGTCGAAGAAACTAGTATTTAATATATGCAAATAGTACGAGAGTCCTACCTACTTTACTAAGATGACCTACCATTTAACACAAGTGCCTGGCATCCGAAATACGCTTTTACTTGAATGTCTAAAGAGTACAGTAGAGATGATGACACAGCAGAAAACATGGTGTTCATATACTAAAGCTCCAATAAAACAATATAGGAGCTGCATACAACCATAGAAAGAGAGCAGTTTCCAGAAGCCGCAGATAAAGGCCTCCTATTGAACTTCAAGTCAGGCTACAAACTGTGCGAATATTGCGTTAATGACTGCTCATTAACGCTTTGAAGACGAAAAATTAAGTAATAGATTTACACTATTATTATACATTGCAAAGTATGCAGACATCGTTCGATGTATATTTGTTAATACACGGTCCTGGCCACTAACCATTTGCTATCATCGTGATGACGCCACGGTTTAAGCGTAACAACAAGAGCACTGATTGAACAAACATTGAAATGGCGTAATTATACAATGTTAACCTTTGATTATATTTAATGTAGCATATTCGTTGATACCAATTTTGTGTGAAATTCTCCGATGCTCCGGCTGATAAATTGGCGTCGTGTTTGGCGCAAATGTCATGCGATAATCGGGTGCAAGGGTAAGCAAGGTTAAGTGTGTGTGTGTGATACATAGTTGCAAATAGCAAAGATACAAAGAGAATGGCTTAGAAAAGCGTGGCAAATTGATGAACTGCGCTGACAGCACGCCGAAAAAGAAGACGTGTATGATTAATGTTGTTCACCAGCGTGACACTGCCGCTCGACCCGGAAGTTCGGGTTTAGGCCCATCTCGCCTGATAGACGCCATCCGACCATTTGATGCCAGTAGCTGTTAGAAGTGCGCTTGTAAGTGAGAAAATAAATAGAACAGATGAACGGCTCAGCTCAAGCGGTGAGCTAGGTCGGGTTAAGCGGCTAAATGCATCGTACGTATAGACACCCATACGTTGTGATCAGGAAGGTGAATCGGACGCTGAAAAAGTGTCTGTTGCCAGCAAGTGTCGGTTTAGATTCTAATCGAATGTCTTGAATAACATATCATAATTACGATGTATTCACGGTATTGCTTACATGATTTCTGGGGGGGGCGTTACGCAATGGACCTCATCGTCAATGAGTAGTTGCTTGCGTCACGTTGAATCGTCTCTAACCTAACCTTTATACACCGAGCGTTGTACGTTCGTTTATTGCATAAAACCTTTATAAGGTTGTGCTTGCTGCTAAATTTATCCGTGATGTAAAGGCAAGCCAGTGAAGAACACATACACAGAAGAACAGCAGTGCCCGTGTCGGGTGACATAGTTCAGATAGCATAGATGAAAAAAAAGAAAAACTTTATTTGTGTGTTAGTGTCGAATGTGCCCTTGCCCTATTCGTAGTAGCTAAGCTGCTATGATTGCCAGCGCGTCGTTATTCGATCTCTTTAGTGCGACGCTAATTGCGATGACTGTATGTCTCATTAATTAGCCACATCGACTGCACAAATACGACACCGCCGAGTACGATGGCGTCGGAAATTTGAACCTGTCCTGTCCAGACAAAATGGAATTCCGCGGGCGGGGTTTGCACGCCTAAGTTTACGACGCAGTTTCTCGTGATGGCCGGCGCCTCAGCTAGACACGCAAACACTAAATACCTTCGTAGTACTCTCTTGTTGGCTGTTGATTATTCACCATCTCAAGGAGAATATCTCAGAAAAAGACTGTTGGGATTTGCTGAAACGTAGTTGACCGAAGACAAAATTATCGTTTTGGGATTCGTTGAGACGTTGTCCGCCATAGGCGGTCTTTTGGAGCAAAGCGCATTTTCGTAAACATGTCCCAGCGACTTTTTAGAACAACCAATTAACATTCGGAGGGCATCGACCGAGGCAGTTTTGTGCAGTTTGCTTTATCTATGTAACTGTATTTAATAGAATCACGTTGCGTTTGTCTCCTGTGAAAACGAAAGCAACTTATATGTTGTTGGGCCACATGGTTTCTGGTGGATTTGCAGAAAGGGAAGAGGCATCTAGCAAAGGAGCTCGTAGGGTGCATTCAATCAGAGGGGGCTTGCACTTCTTTTGTGCAAGAAAAATAATTAGACGAGTGAAAGTCACATGTCCGCTGTATTCTTATAACTGATCGTTTGGTTTTACATACATTTTTCATACTATGCGAGGTAACTGGCAACGAGGACACCGACCAAGAATGAAGTAAGCTCGTAAGCCCTACAAGCGGAATGGCATTGTAGCGCTAACGACTATGAACGTGTCTCTTCCACACTCCAGTAGCACCAGCATTAGACTATAACCGGTACTTACTCCTATATTGCAAGAGTGAATTCAGCAGCAGCATGACGACCTACGTCCAACGTGTCGGCCTATGATGACCGAAGTGGCAGTGCTATTTGCCAAACAACATTGCCATTTTGTTTTGCCTCAGCAGATAATGATAGACGAACCAGTTTCAGTTAGCCACATGTTTGGCTTGGCGCATTTGTCGATGTTAGCCTCTCAAGGAGTGGAGAAGGAGAGCGGCAAGAGAGTTCAGGTCGTCGGCGCAATTTGCCCCTATGTGCGCCATATGAGTGCGTAAATAAGCAGCGGGTCTTCTGCTAGGTAGGTTAAAGACAACAATAAGAAGAAGAACAAGAAGTAGAAGAAGGAGAAGGAAAGACTCCGACGACCTGGAAATGATCAACTTACTCATGACACGAACGAGGGCGGTGACCTTCATGTGTCTCGCGGGCAGGCCACCACCGCCGCCGCCGCCTGTGTATCCGGCAGCAGACGACGCCGATGAGGAGGCTGGTGAGGATGGCGTCGCCAAAGCGGGGTGCAGCGCTTCGCACGAGTACTGGTCGTTGAGCACTGAGTGACTCGGCCAAAGCGTGATTGACGACACCGTCGTTACGCGACGCTCCGTCTCTTCGATCGTCGACGTACGGGCCGCCTCTATTAAGCGCCATGTAGAGTGCGAGCGATGGTAAGAGAGTGCAAAAAGCAGATAGGTAGGCAAGGAAGAGGGATAGACAGGGGCATATACGATACGAAAGAAAGATAGAGAAAGAGAGAGGAATAAGAAATGAAGAAGGGCAGATTACAGAAGGTATTGTTTTTGTCGTCGTTGTTGATGTGGTGGTGGTGGTGGTTGGTGGTGGGTATGGATGAGGGTGATGATGATGATGATGACGAGGATTGTGGAGTTTGGACCCCCGGTGAGCGGCCGGGGGCATTGAAGTGGCCCGCAAGACAGACGCGGGCAAATGGTTCGTTGGTGGGTGATCGGTCGGTCAGTTCGTCCGTCGGTTGATCGCGCAACGAGGCCACCACGGATCACGATTGGCCGGTCGGCCAGTCGAATCGCACGAAGGCAAACAAGCACACCAGCCATTCGTCCAGACAAACAGACACATGAACAAGCAGACAGACAGACAGATAAACCGATAACCACGGACGCCACCAGACACGAAGTCAGCAGACGCCCAGCGGACAAAACACAGACATACGCAATCCATCAGCGTTAGATCCAATAAATAGAGGCCGTCCACCATGCTAGTCCTGGCGTGGCGGTGGAACCACGACGTCCGTTCCAAGCAACACAAATGTACAACTTATACACGTATATATATATATATATATATGTACGTACATTTGTGTTGCTTGGAGCGGACATTGTGATTCCACCGCCATTTTTATATTTTATATATTTATATATATACACGCGATACATTTTGTAGTCGTTTTAATCTTTTCTCGTATGGCACTAGAGTAAGAGAAAACGTAATGCTATGCAAATTTAATAAACTTAACTTATAGCCGCCATTTGCACTCTAAGGGTCCCAGTGCGCTAAGAGTGCCATTCTGGCAGTTTTAATAACCTGTATCTTAAATAGGCATACATGTAATTATTAGAATGGGGAAATTACTATACTTTTACGGCATGTTCGTTAATTGAAAATTACGCTTAACGAACGTACAGGCGCACCGGGGCTAGTTTCGAATACTCGACTTGTCGCGGAAACGGTTGCCAATTTAGAAAGGCAATTTATTTATTATAATCTAATAGGCGCCGCCGCTGCCATGTGTCACTAACTCGCTGTATTCATCATATATACACGCGTGGCATGCGCCCCTTTTACGCCCCAAAGGCATATCGGGGCTGCCTGCAATTATTGTTATCCCGAACATGCGTAACACTAGCTTATCACATAAGCTCATTTCTGCAGGCCAAAAGGACTCTGCCGAACACTGTTGTTACTGCTGCTACTGCTGCCCAACCAGCGTAGCTTTCAAAGGACACTAAAGTCGGGTAGCTAACAGCGTAAGCGCCCTATGTGCCACGACAATGTTGGACCGGCGAGGGCGTCTGCCCACGCGTAAAGCTCCAACTAACGGCCTACCAAAGCATTGTCATCAGAACGTCAGTCTACGGCGCCCCCCCAGTCAATAGTAGCAACAAGAGCAGCAACAACAACAACAACAACAACAAAATACAGCAGCAGCAGCAGCGACTGTAGAAGGCCAAACACATCAAGGATGGGCGTCCGCCCATCGTTGATGTGTTTGTTGTGCGACTGCGGGACATTGCCTGTCGTCATTGCCGCCCTGGCTCCGGCTGTCCCGGGAAAAGAGAAGGTGAACTTCGGCCTTAATCGGCCCCAGCCAACAGGCTTGCTGTGCTTGGGTCCTCTTTACTTGTTATTAGATTGTTATCCTTTACTGCTTCTATAGGCGTTTTTCTCCAAGCGCGCCGGCCGTACGTATGAAAGAAAGTACGAACGCACCGCACCGTCACTGAGCGAACAGCCTGGCAAAGTTAGTCGCCTGCTTACTTGCCTAACCCTGTCGAACGCAATCTCTAAAAACCGCATGGAAATGAACTCATGCAAATTCGGTTTTATCGTAGCGTACAAACTCTCTCCGTGCCTCACGACCCCCTCCTCCCCCCTTCCCGTTCCAGTCTACCCAGGGCCGTCCCCCGTTCCAGTCTACCCAGGACCGCCCTCCGAGTCCCCCGGCTCCAACAACGGCAGTGCGAGCGATGAGCACGGCACTGCGCTATCTCTATTCTGAAACGCAAGTGGGCGGCGTAGTTGCTGATCGCAGAGGCTCTCTTTTTGTCTTCTTCGCCTTCATCTTCTTCTTCTTCTCTCCGATCCCTGTCTCTCTCTATTGCTCTCTCCTTTTCTGTGCTTGCTCACAGTCTCACAATTACGGCAATGTCAAGCCAGCGACTACCCAGTACCGCGAAGCCCCGAATCTCGGCCGTTAATGGTCCCGCCCTGTGCCCGTAGTGCGCGTAGAAAGAAGCGAAGCAAGCTTATCGGTCGGTCGCTCGCTTGTGCAGTTAGACATAGTCGTTGTCTTCGCCGTACATGTACACGCTGACAGGCAGCGTCTACTACTCACTGCCATAGCATCAGAGAGAGCCACAAATGCTCGTCTATGTTCATTGGCGAAAAGCAATGGTTGTTCTGCTCGAGCCCGAAGGCGGCATACCGTTCTTGTTGTTGCAGTTAATGCTCTTGTTGCTGCTGCTGCTGAGGCTCAGCTCACTGATGAAGCAGTATGTTCTCGCCGAACGGTTACAGCAATGAGAGAAAGGCGCAGAGAGAGACACAAGGTTCGTATCGACAAATCGGGCAAATGTGCCCGACCGATACCGCAGCGTAGTTGCATCGGTGATAGCCTATTTCGTTAGCAGCTATGAGCGAGAGACCTGGGCTCTGAAAACCGGAAGCCAATGAGAATACGTGGCACCCACTATGAACTGGATCGTATCAGGATTACGGCGATGGCATTTGCACCATCGCTTGCCATCGTCTGTGCAGGACCCAGAAGCTCGTTGATGTATCCCTGTGGAAATGTCGCGAACCTCGATTCTGCCTTAACGTTCCTCCACATCTTCGCGTACAAGACAGTGTAGCCAATTCTCGATCATGATGCGCAGACCCACCCATACAGACGCTGGGGCGCCAACGAATCCGCTAGAGCCCTCTTCCCCTTTTGCTAATCCTGACCTGCTGTAGGGACAATTCTCCCGAGTGAAGTATGACTTTTCTTCTTCATTATCTTTCTTTACGCGTGGCACGTTTGTGTCTGCCTGCACTAATTCAGAACCAACAGGCGGTATACCAGACCACTTGTTCCGTTGGCTTCTAACACCGACAGACTCGACACTGTGTGTGATCAGTTTTATTTTTCACGCTATACTCTTGGTTTCTTCAATGCTACCAATATCCGAAAAAGAACGGTGCTTTTATACTCCAAATATAAGCAAAAAGTAAGCAACAGAGTTCGTAAAGGATAAGGTCGGTCCATACATTTGCTCGTATCAACTATAGTTCACTATTAATTTGGGGGCAACTACTACGCAACGAATTGCGTTCGTGTGAAGTTCAAATTAGCATGAGGGTTATGTTAAAGGAATCTCGGTGTAACGTGATGGCATGCCTAACGTGCTTCAGAGATGTT